>CM076950.1:12280000-13480000 GCA_039566865.1 Aurelia coerulea
ATGTAATGTGTATGAGGCTGGTGTATGTGTTGATTTTTGCTTCTTTCGTGGAGGTGATTTTATGTGTGTGTGCTTTTGTGGAGATGGTTTTGTGAATGCGGATGAGTTTGGAGATGGTTTTGTGGGTGTGGTCTTTGGTGGTGATGGTTTTGTGGATGTGGTCTTTGGTGGTGATGGTTTTGTAGATGTGGTCTTTGGTGGATGTTGTTTTGGTGGTGTGATCTTAGGTGGAGCTTATTTTGTGGATGTGGTCTTTGGTAGAGATGGTTTTGTGGATGTGGTTTTTGGTGTATGTGGTTTTGGTGGTGTGATCTTAGGTGGAGATGTTTTCATGGATGTGGTCTTTGGTGGAGATGTTTTTGTGGATGTGGTCTTTGGTGGAGATGTTTTTGTGGATGTGGTCTTTGGTGGATGTGGTTTTGGTGGTGTGATCTTAGGTGGAGATGTTTTTATGGATGTGGTCTTTGGTGGATGTGGTTTTGGTGGTGTGATCTTAGGTGGAGTTGATTTTGTGGATGTGGTCTTTGGTGGAGATGGTTTTGTGGATGTGGTCTTTGGCGGAGATGTTTTTGTGGATGTGGACTTTGGTGGATGTGGTTTTGGTGGTGTGATTTTAGGTGGAGATGTTTTTGTGGGTGTGGTCTTTGGCGGAGATGGTTTTGTGGTCTTAGGTGGATGTGGTTTTTGTGGTGTGATTTTTGGTGGAGATGGTTTGATGGATGTGGTCTTTGGTGGGTGTGGTTTTGGTGGTGGACTCTTAGGTGGAGATGTTTTTGTGGATGTGGTCTTTGGTGAATGTGGCCTTGTGGATGTGATTTTTGGTGGATGTGGCTTTGGGGTATGTTTGGAGATGAATTTGGGGTTGTAATCATAGGACGAGGTGGTTTTATGGAAGTGGATGTGTGGAAGGATGGTTGGGCGTGTCTTTGATGTGGATGGACGTGACCTTGCATTAAATTCAAAATAAAATCGCAAATTGATTTAGAAAATTTTTCATTTCCCGACTCTACCAGATGCAGATGGTCTGTATGGTATAATTTAGTGTTGAGCATACCATCTGGAAGAACCCAGTCATACTCTGGTTCGAGGAAATAAACATTTTTTGTGCTGGGCTCTGGCACCACTGTTTCAATTTCTTATTCAGGCTGTTGATGCTTTGTCGACGATGTCCAGGTGTCAAATCGCGTGGTAGCAATCCCGTGATTATGATTTTCGCATTTGGTTTTGCTGTCTGGAGAGCCGAGACAATTAAGGTAATTCCATCGACAATGTCGGAAGGCGTGTCTCGATCAATGTTATTCGTGCCGCAGTGAATGACACAGATACAGAGATTCTTTGGAATCTCTCCATTTCTGACTCTCCACAGTACGTACTGTGTCCGGTCTCCTCCGATCCCAAAGTTCAAAGCTTGAAGTGGCCTGAAATATTTTGACCATACTGAATGATACCTTGTCAAGCCATTCATAATCGAATCTCCAATAAGTAATATTTCAGCTCTGCTGGTTTGTGAAAAATGCACAAATTTGTTGTGCTCTGAGTACCAACCATGCTTTGAGCTCCTTCCGGCTGGGGTTGATGCAAGTGATGTGTTACCGGACATTACTAAATTTCAATATCGACTTCCGCTGGGATAGTATAATAAAATTTTTTGCTGTGATAGTATGAAATAATTCTTGATTCCCTTTCATTTAAGTGTTGAATTGCCGTCTTTCTAGTCAAATGCTTCCTCATTTAGCTCTATGCTTCCTCGTTGGTAAGGCCGAAAAGTCGGAGATGTCGGAGATGTCGGAGATGTTGGAGCAATTTCTCAAACTTTTTCATCTCTGACTTTTCGTTTTTTCCCTATATGCTATAAACGAAAAGTCGGAGATGTCGGAGCAGGGATTTTTCTCCCTTAATTCAGTAAATTCTGATTGTAAAATGCCCTTCTTCTAAGACAGTTTCCCACGCTTTGTAGCAGTGTTGTTAGAAAATAGCCTCGGAGATTTTCCTCCGACTTTTCGTTTTTCCCCTATATGCTATAAACGAAATGTCGGAGATGTTGGAGCAGGGATTTTTCTCCCTTTAAATCAGTAAATTCTGATTGTAAAATGCCTTTTTTCGTAGGCAGTTTCCAAAACTTCGTAGCAGTGTCGTTCGAAAATATCCTCGGAGATTTTCCTCCGACTTTTCGTTTTTCCCCCATATGCTATAAACGAAAAGTCAGAGATGTTGGAGCAGGGATCTTTCTCCCTTTAAATCAGTAAATTCTGATTGTATAATGCTTTTCTTCTGAGGCAGTTTCCCGGCAGTTTCCCAGTGTCCTTCTGTATATTTATATACGATATACGATGTACCGAGTGTCCGTTAAAACGAAAATGTATGATATAATCATCGAAGATTACAGTAAGATTACTGACGAAAATCGGAGCTTTTTGTTCAGAAGTGGTGTTCCGGGTTTTGAAATTTTTCCTCCCGGGTTTTTTTCTAATTTTTGTCCGGGTTTGCGGGTTCTAGCACCCCTCTCCCAAAGCCCCCTTCCTTCCTTCCTTCCCCTTCCTTCCTTCCTTCCTTCCTTCCTTCCTTCCTTCCTTCCTTCCTTCCTTCCAACCTTTAGAGCTTAAATGCAATCGAGCATAAAAAACTGCCTTAGAAGAAAGGCATTTTACAGTCAGAATCCCTTCTCCGACATCTCTGACTTTTCGTTTATAGCATATAGGGGAAGAACGAAAAGTCGGAGGAAAATCTCCGAGGCTATTTCCGAACGACACTGCTACAAACCGTGGGAAACTGCCTTAGAAGAAGGGCATTTTAAAAATAAGAATTTACTGAATTAAGGGATAAAAATCCCTGCTCCGACATCTCCGACTTTTCGTTTATTGCATATAGGGGAAAAACGAAAAGTCGGAGGAAAATCTCCGAGGCTATTTTCTAACAACACTGCTACAAAGCGTGGAAAACTACCTTAGAAGAAGGGCATTTTACAATCAGAATTTACTGAATTAAGGGAGAAAAATCCCTGCTCCGACATCTCCGACTTTTCGTTTATAGCATATAGGGAAAAAACGAAAAGTCAGAGATGAAAAAGTTTGAGAAATTGCTCCAACATCTCCGACATCTCCGACATCTCCGACTTTTCGGTCTTACCCTTCCTCGTTTGGCTTTTAGGCGATGGGCTTAGGCCCATAAAATGGCCACCACAAAAAAAACTATTTTTGGTTTGACTGGATCTGTTCTCGAAGCATCGCTCTGTTTGATGGTCCAGAAAGCATCATTATTTCTTCGTTAATCTTCTATTGCATACGATGTATAGTGTTTGAGGCTGTGTTCAAGCTTGGGCCAGCAATTTCTCAGCACGTATTTCTTAGCACGTCTCGTGTCTTCCAACCTTTTTAACTCATTGACATATTGTCTTATTCCTGCTTGCGATAATCGATTGAACTGCTCCAACTTCAAGTTGCATACATAAGTTCCAAGAGTAACATGGCAATATCAGATCCCATTCCAACCAACTGCTTGTGAACTGCAAAAGGAATGAATAACCATGTTATAAAAATGCTGTGTGGGACCGAGCATAAACTGGAGCTGTACAAGGGTCTCACATATGTTCCCCAATGTTAACTAACAAATAACTATTTGTCTGTACAATATTATTGCTGAAGACACTGGAAGCAGTTCTCGTTTGCGGGGGCACAGCTCTTAGAGGGTTACTTTTTGGGATTCAAATGGCGCTTCTAAACTTAACCCTAATCCTACCGGGCTTTTTTTGATCTAACATAGCCGGGGGGGGGGGTGCTTTCCACCCCCCTCTATAAATAGCCGTAGACTAATGGGAAATCATTGAAACTTGGCAAGGGCGTAGTCCTAACTATTCTTAGCCGATTGGTAGTTTTGGGCGCGGCCACCTCATTAGGTGACGTCACTATGACGTCATAATGCCGGAAAATGTCAAAATATATGGTTTTCCGGCTTATTTGTTCTAAAAACGGAATAAAGGTAATCTGAATGACTTTTTCCATTCTTATTTGGCGTATTATTCATTTCCAATTCAAATATGATGCATATGAGTGTTTTTAGACTGTTATTTTGGAAGAAAATGACAAAAATTGATGACGTCATAACTAAAAACTGTGTTTTTCTGCCAAAAATTGATAATAAATAGCTCAAAATGCTTTTAAAGTATTGCATGACGCAATTCTATGCATTTTTAACAAAATCCATCGGAAAAAACTTCAAAATTTGCCAAAATGACCCAAAATGGCGGCCAGAGTGACGTCATCATTTAAGAATGCTGACGTCAGCAAAATCCATTGTTATTGACAACAATAGAAAGGTAATTGTTTGCTGATTCTTTTAAAGTACAATAGTCAACGTTTGGAACTAATTCTGGGAGTAAAAATATCAAAATCATTAATTTTTCTAATACCTTGCTCCAAATATGGTAGTGTCACCTGTCACGTGACTCCTATTGTTCAAAAATTTAATTGTCAAAATGTAGCTAATAGATAATTAGCAATTGTCAGAGAGTTTGAGGGTCATAGCTTTTGTCGTTAAAGAATGCTCTGCAAAAAACCGACAGGGGGGTGGAAAACACCCCCCCCCCCGGTAGGATTAGGGTTAAAATAAAAGGGCTGAGGAAAAAGGCACTTTGAGGTTAAAATAGGGCACATTAAAAACCATGCCCCCACTGGCTCCCATTATGTCTATGGGAGATCAGGGCAACAAATCATTATTCAATAATTGTTTTTATTTTTTTTTCAAAATACTTGCAAAAACTAACAATCTTTCTGCTTCATTCTGGGCTAAGTTTTAAATGTGTGTTTTCAAATACTGTCTGATGTTGGGCCTAAACAAGTCAGTCAGTTTCATGGTATGAACCTCGCGCCATTTCTTGTCATTTTGAGTGGATGTAATCATCACCCAAAATGGCAAGGCCTTTTTAAATGAAGTCCTAATGATATTTTGCTGTGTAAAGACATATAACGTGAATAAAATAATTTCTCCTGTCGATATCAACAGCTGAAAACTCTGAGACAGAATGCCTTCACGGCTCGTTTCATTTTTAGTGTAAATAGGCCTAGTCAGCTGGGCTGGGGCTGGCAACTTGGGCGAACTAAGAAAAGTAAAAACTGTAAAAACTAACCTGTCGTGGTCGTCTATCATTTGTACAACTGTTGAGCAACTCCTAGTGTCCATCTAAAGCCGATACTTGAAGGTTTCCGTGCTTTTGCATGAAATAAGTAGCCACGATACCAATGCGATACTTAATTTTGCCAAAAAGACGTCTAGGTGGCCTCAGCTGCAAATATGGCTGAAGATTTCCTGGATTAAAACTGCCACTGAATTAATGACAGTCAGAAATTCTGGAGCTGCGAAAAGGGAGCTAAAACACTTCGCACAATGCATGCTGGTCAACATACGCCCTTTAAATCAATAAAAAGACAAGATTGGTGGTAAAAATTTCTGAAAATTGTGCATTGCTAAGCATGGTCTAAGGGAGATGTAAGCTCACGCGTAGCCTGCGTGCAGACTTTTCCTTCCTACTGCGAAGGAAAACCGTTCAGGAACTCATAAGCTATTTTCACTGGATTACAAACTCCGAATAACAAAAGGGCTAAGTCTCAAGTGGCTAATCGTGCTTCACGTAGCCCTCTGCGCGTGAATTTAAGGCCCCAAGGGGATTCATCGTATTTAAGCATGAGCTGGACCACACCTAGCGCATTCCAAGCAACAATCTCGGCGACAAAGCGAAAAATCGACCCATCCCTCCTCCCGCAGTGACGGTTCGCTGGTTATCAGCAACCTTGCTACCGAAAACAGCATCTCTGGTGCGCTCTCCATATCTCAGTCGGTTTTGGTAGCAGGGGTGCGTAATCCAGTGAAAATACGTTACGATTCACTGTTTACGTTCTTTAAGACATCAACCTCCATCCATCTACTATAATAATCTACAGTTACCAGTAGATATTCACCTTTAGGCAATGGTCCCAAAAGATCCAAAGCTAAGTCTCTCCATGGTTTTAGTGGCATTGTAGTACTCTTTACAAATGGCTGGGTTAAAGAGGGTGTATTAGCTTGACACCCATGACATCGGCGACAAAACCTTTCAACATCATTGTTCATTCCTGGCCACCAAACTTTTGTTCTAGGAACCCTTGACAACTCCCTGGTGACCCTCATGAGCTAACTGAAGAACTCTTTCCCTTAATTTCTTTGGCACAATGATACGAACACCCCTCATAACTAGATTTCCTATCAACGTTATCTCATTCCTTATTAGACTATATTCTCTAGGAGCATCATTCCAATTATCAGATCTCCAACATCGACGCACAACAGACAAATCCTCATCAGCTGCAGACTCTCTCTCTCTATTTCTCTAGTGCTCATTGCCTGTGGTGTTGCAATCACTGTTACAGCTCTTACATACTCTTCTAACTCTTCTCCTTCATGTGGTAAAGCCGGAATTTGTTTAACCTACTTAAACAATCAGCAATATTCTGTGTTGAGGACACATGATGAACCTTGAATTTGAAGGGCATTAAACGTAAAACCCATCTTTCGATCCTTGCTGAAGGCTTTGATTTTACACTGTAAATGGCCTCCAGTGCTTTGCAATCTGTTACCAAAGTGAACTCTTCCAGGCCATACAGGTACAAATAAAATCTTTCCCACCCCCAAACAACAGCTAACGCTTCTTTTTCTGTTTGACTATATCTGCGTTCAACATCACTCAGACTTCTACTTGCAAAACAAACTGCTCTTTTAACTCCATTCTGCTCCTGAACAAGAATAGCTCCCAATCCCACAGGACTTGCATCTGTCCATATTTCAGTTTGTGCATTTTTGTCAAAGAAAGCCATCATGGAAGCATTTCCAACTTTATCTTTTAACATGTCAAAGGCCTCTTGTTCCCTTAAGCCCCATTTCCATTCAGTTCCTTGTCGAGTGAGTTTTCTCAGAGGCTCTGCAATAGTGGCAAAATCTTGAATAAACCTTGAACAAAAAGTAGCAAGGCCTAAAAAACTCTTCAGCTCTGAAACAGTGAAGGGTTCCTTTGCTCTTTTAATTGCTTTCACCTTCTCCTCCGTTGGGCCTACGCCATGTTTATTCACTAGCAACCCCATGAACTGAATTTCATCCATTCCTATGTTACACTTGTCTTGATTCACTGTTAACTTCTTTTCTTCAAGCCTTTTCATCAACATGTACAGACCCCTGTCATGCTCCTCTAGACTCTTTCCATGCACCACAATATCATCAGCTATACTTGTCACCCCAGGAATGTCACATATGCTCTGCCTGATTATGTTATGATATTTCTCTGGCGCACTAGAAATTCCAAAACTTAGACGCTTATAACGATACAATGAATCCCCCACGACAAATGTAGTGATATCTCTTGAACCTTCATCCAATTCAACTTGATGAAAACCAAGTTTCAAATCTAACTTTGAAAACACAGAACTGCCATTCATCTCCTCAAGAGCATCATCAACTGTGGGCATTGGTAACTTTTCTCTCAAAATTGCTTGGTTTGCACATCTCATATCAACACAAATTCTGATGTCATCTTTATTTGGCTTTGGTGCAAAAACTGCTGGGCTCACCCAAGAAGTAGGACCAGTCACCTTTTCAATGATGTCCAAATTTTCTAGCTCTAAAATATTCTTCAAGACTCTATCCTTTAATGGATATGGAATCCTTCTTGGTTTCTGCGCAACAGGCACAACATTTGGATCAATGTGAAGTTTCAACTTATAATCAGCTAATTTCCCAACCCCAGTAAAAACTGTTGGAAACTTATGCACAACATCCTCCATTCTACAACCAACAAAGCAAACTTCAGGACCAACTCTCAACAATCCAAGACTTTCGGCTGCCTGACTACTCAACAAACAATGTCCATTTCCACTCACAATAACAAGCCTCTCTCTAACTTCTTTGCCACCACATCCAATCACAACATTAGCTGAACCAACAATAGGTATGCGCCCATCTCCGTAAACTCTCAAGTTCCTGTTTTCTACCTCCATATTTACTTTCAAACCTTTTCTTTTCAACTTTTCAAACTCAGTTTTTCCATCACTGTCGCCTGTGCTCCAGAATCAACCAACATATCAACAGATATTCAATTTATCTTAACTGAAACAACATTATCCTGCATTGCATGTGAAAATATAACAGGAAAGGCAAATGGCTCTAAAACCTCTTCACATTCTACTTGATTCACTCTTTGATTATTTCTTTGGAAACCTCTCTGTTTACGGCCAGGTCGAAAACTCGGACTTCTCGGACATCTCGGACATCTCGGACCAGATCGTCCGAGTTTTCTAAGTCCGAGTTTTCGAATTAGCCCTAGTTCAAACTCGAAAACACAGACTTCTCGGACGAAATGGTCCGACTTTTCCTTTCTCCAACTTTTCAAATTTCTCCTATGCTTTAGAAGAAAACTCGGACATGTCGGAACTCGAAAACACGGACTTCTCGGACGAAATGTTCCGACTTTCTAGGTATCAAAAGCAGAAAATTTTGCAAGAGCAGGCTGTCACAAACATGTGAAAAGGGAATATTTTGTTGGATTTGATTATGTCGATCAAAAGGGAATCTTTTTAGAAATTGTTATGTTCTAGAGCAGATAAGAAAACGTTTATTCGTGGGCACAACCCGGTACGAATCCAAGTTCGAATACAACGTCAAATACCCCCCGGGGGGCTGATAGTTAGTTTCTAAAATTTTGGGACACTATTGCCTCAAACAGTTTCTGAATTAGTTTCTTTAATTCTTTCATTTTGGGGTACTATGTATTGCTTCCAACAGTTTCTGGATGAGTTTCTTTTATTTCTAATTCCGCAAGCGTAGAGTTAATTTTTGTTTTGTTAGAAGGGCTCCCAAATCTTTGAGTGACCTGGGAAAATTAAAGCTGCAAATTTCAAAAATACCTTGTCTTTTTTAATTCACATTAGGGTATTGTAGTTTCATAACAGGGTGAAATATTGGTGACAAGCAGCCCGGTGACAAGCTTGAGGAAATACAAACTATGATCTCAAAATGTTCAAAAATGATCGAGGATGCAAAGCGACGGTACTTTCTAAAAGCGGGTAATACCTTAGTGAATCCTGGAACAGGCCGCAAAACATACTGGTCATTACTTAACACTGTTCTAAACAAGGCCAAGATTCCTATAATACCACCTCTCTTAGAAAATGGGATATTCGTGATGGATTTTACTGAAAAGGCCCAAATATTTAATGATTACTTCATCCTTCAGTGCACAACGATCGACACAGGTAGTGACATCCCACGACATATTCCGGTAAATGCTACACTGTTGACTGAATTTCATTTGTCCGATGAAAAGATACTGAAAATTATTAGATCACTCAATCCTAATAAAGCGCATGGCTGGGATGAAATATCTGTAAGGATGATAAAAATGTGTGATTCTGCATTGGTTGTGCCTTTGAAGATAATATTCATAAACTGTTTGAGAAGCGGTACATTTCCAGATATATGGAAACATGCAAACGTTGTGCCTGTTCACAAAAAGAACGAGAAAAACATAAAAAGGAATTATCGTCCAATTTCTCTGCTTCCAATCTTTGGAAAAATTCTCGAAAAACTCATTTTTGACTCTCTGTATTCTTATCTTGTTTCATCTGAATTACTAAATCCTAATCAATCAGGATTCCGTCCCGGTGACTCGACAATCAATCAGCTAATCTCGATAACACACACAATATTTACAGCGTTTGATTGCAATCCTCCTCTTGATGTTCGCACTGTGTACCTTGATATTTCTAAAGCATTTGACAGGGTATGGCATGATGGGCTAATCTATAAATTAAAGCGTTGCGGTGTCTCCGGACAACTTCTAAATCTTATCAAAGATTTTTTAAAAAATCGCAAACAGAGAACTGTACTGAATGGACAGAGCTCGAGTTGGGGAGATGTTTCAGCAGGAGTGCCCCAGGGTTCTATTCTGGGCCCTTTATTTTTCTTGCTGACCCTCAAAAGCAAGCAGTCGAATTAGTATTTTCAAAGAGAAAAACTGAAACCAATCATCCCGAAATTCTTTTCAATAACATACCCGTGATGCAAGTAGTCGAACACAAGCATTTAGGAATCGTTCTAGACTCAAAATTGTCTTTTTCTTCCCATATTAAAGCAGCTATCTCCAAAGCGAGAAAGGGTATTGGTATGTTGAGATTTCTCTCAAGATATCTACCTAGGAACACCCTTAACGAGCTATACAAGCTCTATATCCGACCCCATTTAGACTATGGAGATGTTATATACCATGATCCCCCAAAAGAATGCGAGTTCAGCGGAAATTTCACCTTGTCTAATTTAATGGAAAAGCTAGAATCCGTCCAATATTCTGCCGCTTTAGCCGTGTCCGGTACATGGAGGGGAACATCTAGAGAGAAGTTGTACGCTGAGCTTGGATGGGAATCTTTAAGTCTCCGTAGGTGGAGTAGACGCCTGACTTTGTTCTATAAAATTGTAAACAACCTAACTCCGAACTATACAAGGGATCCAATTCCACCACTTCGGCAGTTTCAGTACTCTCTTCGCAAACCTGACATCATCGGGCAAATAAGGGCAAGAACTGCAAAGTTCAAATCTACTTTTTATCCTCATTGTCTGTCCGAATGGAATGAACTTGAACCTGAAACTAGGCTGGCACCATCTGTTGCCGTTTTCAAATTGAAAATGTTATCAAAAATCCGCCCTCCTGGAAAACCTGTATATGGGATTCATGACCCAAAAGGTCTATCCTATCTAACTCAACTTAGAGTCGGTCTTAGCAAGTTAAATTTTCATAAATTTAAACACAATTTTAAAGATACCACAAATCCTATGTGTCCGACAAATGATGGTATTGAAGATACGGAACACTTCTTGTTGCTCTGCCCTTGTTTTGATGTACAAAGACGAGACCTCCTCGCTGGAATCTATGCATTAATACGACCACTTGGATATGTAAATCTTGCAAATGAAGCTTTACTACAACTTTTATTGTATGGCAATAAAGATTTTCCTATTTCACTAAATAGACAAATTCTTGAGCTAACGCTACATTTTATCCATGAAACTGGTCGATTCGAGTGAATTTCTGTAGCCACTTAACCATCCCTTCATAAGCCACCCGTTTTTGTCCCATAGTTAAAGTAGTTTCTTTTCCTTTATTATCTTTATTTAATGGCCTCGGGGTAGACACAGCCTTTTGCTCCCTGGGGTTGATCGTCCTAGTAGTATTGTAGAGTAATTTTATAAGTAATGTAGTTCGTAATTTGTATTGTAAATTTTATTTGGAATATATTATATAAAAAAAAAAAAAAAAAAAAATGGCCCAAAAATTTAAGAAACTGCCTACCGGCACCGGACCTTAGCATGAATCTATGTTACCGTAGACTCTATATCTTGAAGCTGTTTTCGCTTTATTGTAGCGAACAAAATATGAAAACGGAGCAAAGAGCCCGGGTGGGAATGCATATATTTTGGATAACGGGACGTGACATCGGGAAGGGTATCGATTTCCGCAATTTTGATCTAAGGAACGGTATTGATTTTCGCAATTTTCGTACAAGGAACGGTATCGATTCTTGCGATTTTGGTATAAGCACAAGATCGGATATACGTTTTCAGAAAATTGGTATAAGGTCAGGCGTACTTTTTCGGAAAATTGGTATAAGGAACGGGCATATTTTTGAAGCTTCGATGGCACGTCCTCGACCAAATCCTGGTCAAGTAACGCCCCCCCCCCCCCCCCCCCCCCCCCCCCCCCCCGATGCAAGATGCAATACACGAATATTCTCGTAAGAAATTAAGAATTGGGGCCACGTTTCTCAACGTTTTCAGATTTCCTCCTTGAACAGTTAAAGACATGATATTTCAAGCCGTTGCAATGTTTAGATATTACTCAAATTTCTTCCGAGTAATATGATGCAGGAAACAAGTCAAAATGAAGCAAAAATGCTTTCTTAATTTGTTGACGATCTGAATGTTGAGTTTCTTATAAGCAGTTTCTTACGTGTAAATAACGGGGCAGTTTCTTATAAGCAGTTTCTAATAAAGAAATTACGTGTAAATAACGGGGCAGACTCTACATTGCCCGATTGCCACTGCAAAGTAAAATACCTTGGTCTCCAAATAGACAACAGTCTAACGTGGAGGCGCCAAATTGAGAGTATAAAAGGGAAAGTTTCTCGAGCAATTGGCCTTTTGAAATACTGTAAAAACTTCGTATCTATGGAGACATTGAAGGACATTTATCGTAGTATTGTAGAACCACATCTAAACTACTGCTGCTCCGTTTGGGGCTGTAATGGTATTACTAGAATAGAGTCTCTACAAAAACTGCAAAACAGGGCTGCCCGAATCGTTACGGGTAGTCCTTATGATGCACCATCTGTGCCGTTACGCAAAGAACTAGGCTGGTTGTCCATCAAAGAAATGATTTTGAAAGAAACATCTACTATGATGTACAAATCTTTAAACGATCTAGCACCACAGTACATCAGTGATCTTTTCGTAAGACTATCAGATTTCCACACTCGTGAGCTAAGAAACACTAAAAATGATCTTGCAGTACCGTTAATGAGAACAGTAAGTGGCCAAAAGGCATTCTCTTACCGCGGTACAAAAGTGTGGAACATGCTTAACGACAATAGCAAAGAGGCTCCCTCGGTCTACTCTTTTAAATCAAGGTTGAGACAGTTGGGGTACGAACAGCTTTAATTTTGTACAGATATTTTTTGTATTCAGGTGTAAATTTTTATCTAATTTGCTTATATGTATTATGTTAGGAACTTTACTTTTGACAGGGCCAAATTGTAAAACAATATTTATTGAATTTTGTACCCTGTATAAATATGTTTAAAATATGAAATATGAAATATAGGATTCAAAATCAGGGCCTTCTTTTACATACCAGCTAGCGAGGCAATTGGTCCCTTGTTTGTATCTATTGTTTTTCCTGTAGATAATGTAGAACATGAAATTCAATAAATTGGGAAAAAATCGGACTATTTCGTCCGAGAAGTCCGTGTTTTCGAGTTCCGACATGTCCGAGTTCTCTTCTAGAGCATAGGAGAAATTCGATAAGTTGGAGAAGGGAAAAGTCGGACCATTTCGTCCGAGAAGTCCGTGTTTTCGAGTTTGAACTAGGGCTAATTCGAAAACTCGGACTTAGAAAACTCGGACAATCTGGTCCGAGATGTCCGAGATGTCCGAGAAGTCCGAGTTTTCGACCTTGCCCTCTGTTTACTACCATCCTTTCTTTGAAACCCATCAGCCTTACTTTTACAACACACTGCCCAATGATTTTTACCTCCACATTTCGCACATGTCTGTCCTTTTGCAGGGCACTTAGTATCACGAGAATAGTGTCCCTTTTTCCCACAAGAAAAACATTTTACTGAGGCCTTATCATTATTTCTTTCCTTCTCACCTCTTCTTTGAAAAACTGCATTAATACTTTCTTCTTTTGTATCTACTACCACTTTGCTTGCATGCACCCTAGCGGTTTCCCATGCTCTTGCAGTAGCTAATGCTGGTTGTAACTGAATATTAGGAACTTCAAAAAGCTTTGTTCTCAGCTCCTGTGAACCAACTTTCTCCAATAACTGAACTCTTACAGCATCTGCAGCTCCTCCTTCATCATCATAACCACAATGTCGAGCTTGCTTTCGCAACCGCAATACAAATGAATCAACATCTTCCCCAGGCTCTTGCTTTAGCTGACGCAAAATGTGTCTCTCATAGGCCACATTCTCCTCCACATGAAAATAATTATTCAAGGTACGGACACAAGCCAAATAATTATCGTCCGCTACTCCCACAGCAGCAGGAACCTCTGTTAAATTCTCAAATATATCTTGAACTCCAGGGCCAGCTCTAAATAAAAGTTCATTTTTCTTTCTCTCAACATTATTTAAATTAGCTTTGCCCTCACCCATATTGATTTCAGCAGCAAGAAAAACCTTTCACAATGTTTTTCATCCCATCCTCGTCGCCAAATTTAGAATTCAGCCTCAGGATTCAACAGATTTAAATGGCCAGGTCTATAACGCGGACCTCGCGGACCACGCGGACTTGGCGGACCTCCGACGCAATGGTCCGCGGTCCGCGTTTTAGGTTTTCAAATAGGCCAAAACCTAAACCGCGGACCTTACGTCCGCGGATTTGAAAGTCCGTGTTTTTGGTTTCGTCACAAGGCAATACCTAAACTGCGGACTTACAGTCCGCGAGTATAAAATGTCTGCGTTTTTGGTTTTCCAAAAGGGCAAAACCTATTTCGAGGACTTCATGTCTGCGGATTTGAAAGTCCTAAAGTCCGTGTTTTGGGTTTATAACAAAGCAAAACATAAACCGCGGACTTAAAGTCCGCGGATATAAAATGCCTGCGCTGTTGGTTTTAAACCTATTCTACAAAACTCCGAGTTTAAAACACGTCGATCTTTACTTTTTCAAATTGTTTTCCGTTAAGACAGTCCTTGCCTAAAGACGAAACATATCAAAACGAAATGGCCTGTTACCAATGCTTGGTTAGTTCCGTATATATCAATTTCTATTTGGTCCATAAAATTTACTGTAAATACTTTAGATGAAAGGAAGCCACCATTTAGATAAAAGCACCTTAGACCAGTGATTGTAACGATAGAAAATGTCGAAAGTTCATGGCTTATGAGGTCCACGATACATCGTACACTGGACCGATTTTGAAAATTTATGATAATCTTTAGCAAAATGTTCTAGGATTTTTTGCAACTTTCAATCTTTAGTTTGTAGAGCTTTACCCTATAAGGGAGTTTCTAAAATTTTCGTTTTCCAAAATACTGAAAACGATCACAAAACGGTCATCTAATTTTCTAAAGACTCGGCATGAATAGAAAGAGAGAAAACTTTTTCGGGATTTTATTTATTTTATTTCATTTCATATTTAATTCTTTTAAGGAGGGTTGCCCTTCAACAAGTTGATTTTCAAGGGGCCCTCCGATAAAAACGTTAATTACAATATAATATAAAAGGGAAAAGCTATTAATTAAATCAAACTATAAAACCTTATTTACAATATCTAAAACATATGTACAATAATGTTCAAAATTTACAATAAAAGCAAAAGGAAAAGTGCCTGTTTTTAGATGGTTTTTTTGAAACTATACAGAGAGGTTGCCTGCTTTGACTCGGCTGACAGGCTATTCCATAGTTTAGCGCCTCTATAAGAGAAACATTTCTGGCCATTAGTTGACCTTTTCATCGGTAACCTCAAGTCGGTCCCCGAGTTACGAAGACTGTATGACGAGCACAGCGAATTTCGGGTGAAGAGGTCACACAGGTATTGTGGGGCCAGCTCATTCAGGGACTTGAAGACCATTGTCTTAGATTCACTGGTAATCAGTTCGTCAACGGTCTTCCACCCCAGCTCTTCGATAAGAGGTCTGCTTGGGGCATCGAATCTGCTATTCGTTATTATCCTAGCAGCACGCTTTTGAAGTTTTTGTAACTGATTAATTTCAGTAAAACCGGCGCAGCCCCAGACAGAACAGCAGTATCGAAAATGGGGCTCCACACTACCTGTATAGAGAGTTTGCAAAGTTTCTTTCGGAAGAAAAGACTTGGCATGTTTTAGAAATCCAACTGCCCTGGAGACCTTGGCAGATACTGCCTTGATCTGTTCTTTCCATTCCAAAGAGCAGTCAATTTGCAAACCGAGATATTTTGTCTTTTTGACTACTTCAAGCTCATTATCCCGTATTTTCAATTTCAAGTCTTCATTTTTCATTATTTTTTTCATTATTTTTACACGGTGGCCCCGTCAATCGAGAGGATTGCTTTACAGGGGGCCGTGCCAAACTTTACAATATTACTAAAAATTACTAACAAATTACCTATATTGACAATCTAAAATAAAAAAATTAATGAAAAACAATGGAGTTAGCCTGAGAGAGGCAAATTACTCTTCAGCATACTTTTAAAAATTCTAAGAGAGGGTGCTTGTTTGACATCCAAAGGCAATTCATTCCAAGTCTTTGCACCCCGGAAAGATATCGCTTTCTGCCCATTGCAAGTTTTCATCCTTGGAACAAGGACATCGGCAATGGCATTCCGCAAATTCATACTGATATCACGCGCAGAGTTTTTCTTGAAAAGGTTTGAAAGATAGCCGGGTGCAAGACCTGACAATGCTTTGTATGTAATAGTAGCTGTCTCGCATTTTATCATTTCCGTAACCGTTGGCCAATTTAGTTCCTTGATCAAATTTGAGGCGGATACATCATAGCTGCTATTGGTGACAATTCTTGCAGCTCGATTTTGCAATTTTTTTGCAACTTCATTTTGACCCTTGAGAATGTTGTGTTTCTGCTTGGTGGAAACAAGCATTGAATGAGTTTTTGCAACATTCAGGGAAAGCTTGTTGCCTTGTAGCCAAGCATCCAGCTTTCTAAGATCGCTGTTAATAGCCTCATTCAGCCGAGTCAGATCGTGAGACTGGTAGCATAAACTGGTATCATCAGCATACATGGACACGTTGGAATCTTGAACTGCTTGTGGGAGATCGTTGATGTAGACGAGGAAGAGAAGAGGGCCAAGACATGAACCTTGTGGAACACCAACTTCAATGTCCCCAATTTCGGAATCTACCCCATCAACCCTACAAAATTGCTTCCGGTTCATTAGGTAGGATTTAAACCAAGAGAGCTCACGTTGTTGTACACCGTAAAGCTCAAGCTTTTTGCAGAGAATGTTATGATCGACGGTATCGAATGCCTTTTTAAGGTCAATGAACACTAGACCCACAAGCTTTCCAAGATCCATTCCATTATACCAGTCGTCAATATTTTTCAGTAAGCATGTTACTGTTGAATGAAGGCGCAAAAAGCCGGATTGGCCTGATGAAAAGTGGCCATTATCATTCATATACTGGTACAGCTGATTTGTTACTAATTTTTCAAAGAGCCTTGAGATAACGGGCAAGACTGATATTGGTCGATAGTTAGATTTTTCAGCCTTGTCGCCATCTTTGAAAAACGGAGTAACTCTAGCAACTTTCCATGAGTCAGGAAAACGACTTGTTTCAATGGATGTACTGAACAAGAAAGCAAGCGAATTTAAATGATTTGAGGCTTTAGAAATCGATCCTTGAAATTGAAGATTTCCTGTGACACATCAAGCCACTCTCCAAAGAGGCGTGCCAGTGTCAAACTGTCCAACCTTGAGCCATAAAATACTCTATTACTCATAAACAATACGTTCTTCGTCAGTAGTTTATCACATTATTATTATTTCATTCAACAACTCTACATGTATTTTTTTCTAAGAAAAAGCTAGCTAATAAGAAGAAACAGTAGGTTCAACCCAGGGGGTGGGGTGGGGTGGGGGTACTCACATATTTTTCTGTATGGGGAAGTGCCGCTGAACAGGGTATCATTTTCAGGATTCCTACTCCAGGACAGGGTATCACTTTTGAATAGTTTACTCCATGTCAGGGTCCATATCTGTATAATTGATTACGTAACGTCGTTGTAATAATAATAATAATACTTCTTATTTACAGTTGGTATGGGTACTAATAGCTCATGCTCTTCAAAAGAGTAAGCAAATGAAAACCAACTTATATACATAACTTAAATACAGCAAACCATAATATTTACAATAAACGGCATAATTTACAATTGCATCCTTCCCCAGCCCATGTTTTGATTTTTTTGCAAAAGGAAGCGACCGTTTCGCTGCTCTTTATCACATCTGGCATGCTGTTCCAGAGTATGCTACCCCTAAAACATATGGACTTCATGCCGAAGGCCACGGTGGATGTGCTTGGAAGTAAAACTGCAGTGTCATTCATTCTGAGATTATACCTGACCTCTCTTCCCTGGAATAGTTCCAACAAAAATATAGGGCTCTCGTTGTTAGCCATTTGCACTCCGCAAGTGTGATTATCAAATTCTATCAAATTCCCAGGGCAGCCTACAATTTTGTATGAAGAAACTCAAGAACAGGGTATCGTTTTCAAAATTTTACTCCGGGGCCGGGTATAATTTTCGGGAATTACTCGGAAACAGGGTGCCTTTTCAGATTTTCCAGTGGCACGTCCAAGTATTTTCGTAGGCGAAGTAAACCCCCCCCCCCTCCCCTTAAGGCCCAATTTTTCGAAAGTTAAGAAACAACCATACCTGAATTTAAAAAGATAAGAAACTTTTGTAATTTGCAATTTCAATAATGAAACAGTAAAGATCGACGTGTTTTAAACTCGGAGTTTTGTAGAATAGGTTTAAAACCAACAACGCAGGTATTTATATCCGCGGACTTTAAGTCCACGGTTTAGGTTTCGCTTTGTTATAAACCAAAAACACGGACTTTCAAATCCGCGGACATGAAGTCCTCGAAATAGGTTTTGCCCTATTGGAAAACCAAAAACGCAGACATCTTTTACTCGCGGACTGTAAGTCCGCGGTTTAGGTTTGCCTTATGACGAAACCAAAAACACGGACTTTCAAATCCGCGGACGTAAGGTCCGCGGTTTAGGTTTTGGCCTATTTGAAAACCGAAAACGCGGACCGCGGACCATTGCGTCGGAGGTCTGCGAAGTCCACGTGGTCCGCGTTATAGACCTGGCCGATTTAACTCAATAAATACACGGCATGTTTCCACTCACAGTGGCCATGATTCTCAGCTATTTCAACAACAACGCTATTTCAACAATATGGAGGTACATGTATTTTAGCGAATAACTTTTTGAACACTATTGGATTCTGACTAGTTTATGATTCAGCATGTAGCGAAATTTATGAAACCGACAAAGATGTTGCTCGACGAAGCGCTCCTACATCTACAGCTCCCCCAGACCACGCCCCTTGCGCAAGTGGTACCGCTCTAGGTAACAGGAAAGGTATTGCGATTGCGTCTCTGAATGTGAATAGCCTTCTATTGCATATTGACGAGATTCGTAGTTTGTCAAAAGATTTAGGAACTCATATTTTGGCGATAAATGAAACTAAGCTAGATAAAAATGTTCATGACGATCTAGTCAGCATTGGAGGATATTCCATACAGAGATGTGATCGCAACCGCAACGGCGGTGGTGTTGCTCTTTATATCAAGGACTCTCTTATTATTATTATTATTATTATTATTATTATTATTATTATTATTATTATTATTATTATTATTATTATTATTATTATTATTATCAATTTCTTTACCGTTGGATACATAAAAAATATAGCTAAAAGTGATCAGCTAATTAATTCCAACGTTAGTTAAAATTTTAAAATACAAATGTTACATCAGAAAAAAGGGGATAAAATATTTACAGTTCATCGAAAGTATACAGTATAAAGGCATAAAAGTGTATAAAAGCAGATATTCAAATATTATCATCATAAAAAGCCCAAGTTCGGAATAAAAATGCGGCACAATTTACATGGGCAATTTTCTCCGTTCCAATTTTTTATTTTTGTTTTAAACTGACAAAGAGATTCTGAATTTCGTATAGTTGGTGGTAACGTTTGCCACAGCTGTGGACCTTTAAATCGGATGCTTTCTGTCCCGTTGTTGACAGATCTCACCCTAGGTTGGAAGAATTCGTTGTTGTTACGCAAATTGTAATGACTTTCATTTTCGCTGAAAATTTCGTGCATGAATGAAGGGCTCAGGTTATTTTTTGTTTTGTACATCTCAGTCATAAGTAACTGCAAGTTCTTTGCATGAATCGTAACGGCACAGTCCTTCTCTAATAGCTCACTATAAGTAGATTCGGTATCCTTATAAGTAATTCTCAGAGCCCTTTCCTGTATTTTGTTAATTTTTTGGCTGAGCTGCCTGCTGTGAAACATCCAGATTGAAGGACAGTATTGAAACTGACTGGTAATAAATGCCCTCATGAGTGTTCTTAGTTTGCTCTGATCCATGTAAGGGGATATGCGAGCAAGTGCATAAAGTTTATTGCTAGCCTTTTGACACAATTTGGAAACATGATTACCGAAGGAAAGTTTGCTATCAATTTGAACTCCGAGTAGCTTCTCTTCGGAGCTATTTACAACATCAGCATTTCCAATCCTAACAGTAACAGGATCATCACACCTCTGCCCAAGAACCAAAAGATGGCATTTATCCGCATTTAATTTCATAAAATTGTCGGTAAACCATTCTAAAGCTACACTACAGTCATTTTCAAGCCTATGAGCTATATTGTCCAGGTTCTTATCGCAGGCATATATTGTAGCATCATCTGCAAAATTACATATATTCTAGTTTTGAATGAAGAGTAGAAGATCATTAATGTATATGTTGAATAACAGAGGCCCTAAGACTGACCCCTGAGGAACACCGCGTGTGACGCTTTTCCAAGAACTAAATGACCCATTTACTTTGACTCTTTGTTGTCTATTTGTGAGGTAATCATTAATTAGTGCCAATGCATCGCGAGAGAAACCGTAGGCGTGCAATTTTGCAATCAAAAGATCGTGTCTGATGCAATCAAATGCCTTGGACAGATCCATCAATACAGCCCCTGCTTTACCACCTTCATCAAGGCTAATTTTGAATTTTTCTAAGAGCCGTACGAGAGCATGCTGGGCACTGTAACCTTTTCGAAAACCACAGAGAAGTGATGATAAAAAGGGTGTAATATAAGCAACTATCTGTTTATCCATTATTCTTTCAAACATCTTTGAGACCGTAGGTAGAACGCTAATTGGCCTAAAGTTGGTCCTAGAGTTGGTTGGTCCATTCTTGGGAAGAGATGTGACATCCGCACACTTTAGTTCATCAGGAAAGGACGAATTTTCTATGCAATCATTAAATATTTTCGTCAGAGGTTCTACACATACATCAGAATTGGATTTTAGAATTTTAGGAGGAATATTTTTGTGCGTTGTAGCTTTTTTCGGATTTAGATTCCTAACCTCTTTGTCAACAGTATCAGGGGTAACTTTCTGAAAAGTGAGGGAACCAGCATCTTGAAAGCGACCTTTAATTTTCAGAATGCTAGGATGATTGGAAAACTTATGTACGGCCTCATCAATAGGATCTGTGATTCCTTCTGTTGCATTTTCGTAATTAGAGTTTTCATTTATGCCAAGGGAATCCGTCACAGTGACGAAATATTCGTTCATAGTTTCTGCTACCTCAACATCGTTGGAAATAATGGTTTCATCTTCAATCAACACTATTTTATTCTTAGATTGTGATTTGTCCGAGAAAAAAGGTTTCACAGTTTTCCAGAATTTCTTATTATCAGTGACAAGTGAGATGTCTAGGTTATTGTAATAATTTCTTTTTTCCTTCCGAAATAACTTAACACAAGAGTTTCGTTGCTTGCGAAATTTGTTCCAATTTTCAGCAGTTCGATCTTCGTTGAATTTATTACGTAATCTAGAACGTAGCATGGTCGCTTTACGCAGAGCACGAGTCATAAATGGTTTATCATTTGCCCGGACATATTTTTTCTTAACAGGAGCATGTTTATCCAAAACTCTATCAAAAGTAGTTTTAAATGAACTGTAATTCAAGTCCAATGGCTCTATTTTCCCTAATTCCTCTCGAAGATCATTCCTGAAAGCAATTTCATTATATTTTCTATAATTTCTATAGTTGATTACCGTTGGTTCTTGTTTGGGGAAAGTAGTTTTAAGGATAGTAACAACCATTTTATGGAAATCTGATATATCAGTTTCAACTGTGGTAGTTTGTTGCACGCTCCTGTTTCGGTTTGTCAGTACAAGATCTATACATCTTGGTGTATGAGATTTATAGCACGTTGGTTCCTTGACAAGATTTTTAAGACTATAAAGGTCCAAGAAATTTTTGAGCTGTTCCTCAGTTTCAGTCATATTAAAATCTCCTATGAACATAAAGTTTTCATAAGTTTCACTGTAGTGGTCGATCGCACGACCAAGGTTTTCAAATAAATGATCTTGAGACTGGGTTGGTGGTCGATAAACACTGAAAAGTACCCATTTCTTTTTCCTCAAATTTATTTCAAAACTAATGCATTCGATACCATCGGAAAATTTGAAAGACTTTAATTGATGCGAAGGTATATCACTTCGGACATAGACTAGTAAGCCACCACCATTTGCATTTCTGTCTTATGGACAAGTGTACTGTTCGCAGTGACCTCCCAAATTCTTCATTAGAGATATTGTGTGTAGAAATTAAGCCAGCTCGCTCTGCTCCTTTTATTGTACTGGCATGGTATCGACCTCCTGATGCGTCGAGTGAGATTTTTGATCAAATTGAGAAAACCTTAGAGTTTTTAGAGAGGGAAGGTAAAGAGATCATTCTCCTTGGTGACACTAATTGTGACATCTTGTCGAACTACCCTACCCAACGACCTGAAGGTGCACCAAATTTACCGTCTCACTCAAATCGATTGCTAGATATTTATAATCTTTTTGGACTCCATCAGCTTATAGTAACAGCCACAAGAGAGACAATCTCCTCATCCACGTTAATAGACCATGTGGCTACTAACAATAAGTCAAATATTGTTATTTCAGGAGTTCACCCTCTTGGCATTAGTGACCATTATTTGGTGTATTGTATTAGAAAATTCCGTGGCTCTGTAAAGAAACAGCACAAAAATATTTCTACAAGAAGTCTGAAAAACTTCAATAAAACTGAGTTTTTGAATGACTTACTTTCAGTAGACTGGAAAGGTATTGTTTCCAATACTGACGACATTAATAAAATTGTTAAGCAATGGTCCCATATATTCTCACTCATTCTTGAGAAGCATGCTCCGATGCGTAATAAACGTGTGTCTGAGAAATTTTCCCCATGGCTGACTAAGGAGTTTCAGACTATGTCTGCCACACGTTGACAGACTACGTAAACAGGCCGTTAGATCCAAATCCCAAATTTTGATGCAAGCTTATAGGCAGTTACGTAACAGAGTTAACAAGTTGAACTTGGACCTGAAGCGTGAGTTTTTCACAAAGAAGATTTCGTCTTATGCTGGTGATGTTAAGGGGTCATGGAAAATTATTAACCAAGTTCTAAACAAAAAATCCAAGACTACTCATGTTTCATGTCTAAGTGTTGAGGGTGAAACAATACTTGACAATAAGGCTATCGCTGAATCCATGAATAATTTTTTCTGTGGCATTGGTAAAAAACTCAGTGACAAAATACCGGATACGGTAAATCCACTTTTGGGAAATGAATATTCTGTCAATAAAGAAAATACTAAGTTCCACTTTAAGCCCGTGGATACACGTCAGGTCGAAAAGGTCTTTGGGAAATTCAAATCATCTATGGGATCTGGGCCTGATGGCATTGCCAACTTTTTCTTGAAAGCTGGACTTCCAATCTTGGCCGATTCTCTTTGCGACATGTTTAATCTCTCTTTAGCTACTGGTGTTTTCCCGGATAGTTGGAAAATTGCAAGAGTTGCCCCTATATTTAAAAGTGGCCAACAGAATGATCGCTCAAATTACAGACCCATATCAGTTCTCCCTTTTTTATCAAGGGTGTTTGAAAAGTTGGTTTACAATCAGCTTTATGAGTATATGGACGGAAATAAGTATCTTTTTTCGCATCAATCCGGTTTTAGGAGTTTGCATTCTGTAGTTACATCCCTTTTAAACAATACAAATGATTGGTACGTCAATATAGATAATGGAAAATACACTGCTATGGTCTTCATCGACCTTAAGAAAGCATTTGACACGGTCAATCATCAAATTCTTCTCGCGAAACTGAAGAAATATGGCATTGATGGCCTCGAATATTTATGGTTCCAATCTTACTTAGAAAACAGATGTCAGTTCTGTAAAGTTAATGGTGCATGTTCTGATTTGCACGATATTGATTGTGGTGTTCCTCAGGGATCGTGCTTAGGACCACTCCTTTTTCTAATCTACATTAATGATCTTCCTTTGGCACTCAATAAATGTAATCTGACAATGTATGCTGACGATACTAGCATCTCATATGCCTCTAAAAACATCGAAGAGCTTAATACGACACTAAATAGGGATCTCGATTGTCTAAACAAATGGTTGCAGGGTAACAAACTGTCGTTAAATGTTGTAAAGACGCAAGCGATGGTTATAGGTTCCCAACCAAACCTGAAGAAGATTGCTGAAAAGAAAGTAGATTCTCCAACTTTTTCTATTGGAGGCTCTGACATAAATCTAGTTAACAATGTGAAATATTTAGGTGTTCAACTTGACAGTAATCTTGACTGGAATCAGCACATGAAAGTCTTATGTGGCAAAGTATCTCGTGCTTTAGGTTTTCTCAAGTATGCTAAGAAATTCATACCGAAACCTACTCTGATACAAATGTACCGAGGCATTGTCGAGCCACAATTTCGCTACTGTTGCTCTGTATGGGGAAGCTGTGGCGAAGCTACATTGCAAGCTCTGCAAAAATTGCAAAATCGAGCTGCAAGGATTGTCTCAAATAGCAGTTATGATACATCTGCGACCCTTTTGATTAAGAACCTTAAATGGCTTACTGTCAGTGATATGATTAAAAGTGAAACAGCTACGGTTACGTATAAAGCAATAACTGGCCTTGCACCTAGCTATCTTTCTGATTTGTTCACAAAAAATTCTGACCGAAATATTGATATTAGCTTGCGAAATGCAGCCAACTGATCTCTATATCCCAAGGATGACAACCTGCAAAGGACAAAAAGCGATATCTTTTCGTGGCGCTAGAACTTGGAATCAGCTTCCGTTGGATATAAAACAAGCGAATTCGCTTAATTCGTTTAAATGCCAACTAAAAAACCATCTGCAGCCTTCTGCTTGACCATTTGATTGTGATTTTTCGTTCCATTCACCAGTTTTGATTTTACTCTTTTTAAATTTTTATCATAAGTATTCTAGTTAGATTTTTTAGATTTTATCACTTGTAATTAGGTTATTTTAGTAAAGTATTGTTAATTTTGTAAGCTTTTTAGCACGGCCCCCTGTAAAGCAGTCGTTGATTGATGGGGCCACCGTGTATAAATAATTAAAAATGAAATCAACAACAACCACAGGGGGCCTAGTTCTTAATGTCTCAATAGGGCCCCCAAACTATCTTTAGACTTAATAACACAAACACTACAGTAAGTATAATTGGCAGTGCAGGAAGAAATGGGCAATTGATTCCACTGCACCATTGCATGTACACATTGGGTTGTTGTGGCCAAAATTGTGCTCAAATCTATGTTCATTTAGGTCACTAAACCTAACGCGAAGTCTAGTTATGAGTGCTGAGTCAAGTTATGAGTGCTGAGTCATAGCTGTTAGTGATTCCATGCATGAGGTATTTTTGAGGCCTTATAATGGAAATCAATGATAATGGAAATCAACATGACTTGACTTCCATCTGATGAAGCTATATGGAATTATCCTCTCAGCAGCTATTTTGTTATGGCCCATCCTGAACATCTGCCTTGTGATGTGAATATAGGTTCTAAACTAAATGGCTGGACCCCGGGGGGGTACTTGACTTAAATTTGTACGGGGGTGTGCCCACGAAAATTTTTTTTTAAATTGCTCCAGAATTTTTCGCTCAAAATGATAACCTGTTCTAGAAAAAATTGGCGAAAAGTATAGTCAAAAACATGAAATTTGACCGAAAAACGACCCGATTTAGCAGAATATTACCCTTTTGACATGTTTTGACAACCTGCTCTAGAAAAATTGCCTCATTTTGATACCCTGTGCTAGAAAAAATTAGTGAAAACGATACCCTTAAAAACGGCACATCCCTGTCGGACAAATATACTAAGTACCCCCCGGGGGCTGGAGCCCAATAGTGATTCGTAGCCCGTGATAGCTATTTAATACTTACAAGAGGGAGGATATGGTTCTTTAGGCTGATGAAAGTTGTAAATATTGGACGAATAGGTAGTCGACACAGATTTCTCATCTTTCCACTGTCGTTTGATCACATCGGTTACAAGAATAATGCAGCTAGGGTAAATCTTAGATGTCCATTTTATGGCCTCATTCCACAAAGTCAGCTTTATGTATTCGCATTCTCTATCGGCAATGAATGCTGATGCGAATTGTATTTGTTTTCCGGCATTAACACCAGTTCTCACTTTGGTGGTCTTTTCAGCATTTACCTGTTACAAGAAATGCGACAATTATGTTTCACTACAAAGTGGCAAATCAAATTAACAATGCTTTCATATTCTTCAAACGACAGAAATTTTGCCTGTAAATCACACAGTCTATAACTCGTGATACTTGCAATGACATTATCGCTTTACGTTTGGCATATAATTCGAAATTCGACAATAATACACCAAGCTTTAGTCAGCTGCTCACGTAAAATGAGTAGAAGTCATGATGGTCAGGAAACGGCAGATCGCGAACAGGTGAATCATATTTGCAGTGTCAATAGACGATTACGGAACAGATGGCGGACCTCATTTCACGCAATGCATGAAGGGAATATGCCCCCTAGCAACGCATAGCTACCAAAATTTATGACTGCAGCATAAAATCTTGACCGCAGCTGCGATAGATTTAGGCAGTTGCAACTTTATCGTGAGATCTACGCTCTTTTCAGTCTTCACTCACAGTTTTAAGGAAAGTTCGTCTTTATATAGTCTTTTTTTCATGAATAAGTTACAGTACAGTTTCAGTTTAGTTTTCCTACAATATCAAGATGAAGTGATCAGCTGTTTTCGTCGTTTCGTCAAGATTTTCAACAAGATTTTTGACTTTGTTTACCAGGGTCGAGGCGTTGAACAGACCCTGACATTCGAAAATAGAATGAAATATTGTAAATTCTTTTCTCGTGGAATTTGCATAACAAAAGTATAATGTATTGCAATGGCTTCGATTCGCTCGGCCGAACACAACATTCGAACTCTCTTACTTTCAGAAATCAAAATGTGCATTCTTTCGGGATTTTTCTCTGCCAAGTCTGCCAGCTCTACCGTTTTCTGAATGTGCCTTCTTTTGGCAACTTAGATTTTTCTCTGCGAAGTGTACAGTGCCTGAAGTGTACAGACTTTGCAGACTTCAGGGCCCTTCAAATGCCCAAAAGAAGATGCCTTTGGAAGAGCGTAGATCTCACGATAAAGTTGCAACTGCCTAAATCTATCGCAGCTGCGGTCAAGCTTTTATGCTGCAGTCATAAATTTTGGTAGCTATGCGTTGCTAGGGGGCATATTCCCTTCATGCATTGCGTGAAATGAGGTCCGCCATCTTTTCCGTAATCGTCTATTACAGGTATTTCAAATAGTTATACCTTAAGCAAACCTCTGAATCAAGATTTTTACAACATTTGTGAGAGTCCACCGTAGCAAGAGCTTGTAAATTTGAGGCGCCAGTATATCTGAGGTTTGCCTGTAAATATGAGGTCGGCAAGATCAAAGGTATTCTTCTTAGGCGACAAGTAGTCATAATCTATTTGTGAATTAGACAAAGGTGAGACACAAGGTCTGGTTTCAAAGGAAACAATAGGCTTTTCCGGGGGTCGGGTCAACGATCCGAGGATTTCTGAGGCATATAATTACACAACGTTCGGGAAAGCTAAAGACCTAAAGCTAGGATTTAACTTTGAAGGGTAGGGGTTAGGATTTTTTACTGTGTAAGGAAATCCGCGAGAAGAATCCAATTTTATTTGGTGTCTTTTACTATGGATTTGCTAAATCTAAAATTTATCAATCGTAAGAAAAATTATTGCTCAAATACTTCGTTCCATTGCAATACCGGCGTTTTGTATCTGGGTTGACGAAGATGCGAAGATTATGATTTTCGAGCGCTGTTTTTTCTTCCTTTTTCGTTGCTTTCTCCGTGGTAGTTTCATTGTGATTCTCTTGAGAAGTTTTTAAGAACTTGGGGAAATACTGAAAGTTTACTAAGGTTATCGGACGTTAGATACTTAGTTCCTTCTTACACTCCCGGGGGGGGGGGGTACTTGACTTAAATTTGTACGGGGGTGTGCCCACGCTGCTCCAGAATTTTTCGCTCAAAATGATAACCTGTTCTAGAAAAAATTGATGAAAAGTACACTCAAAAACATGAAATATGACCCAAAAACGACCTGATCTATCAGAATATTCGGCTTATGATAATTTGCGAAGTTTTTAAAAACTTCACAAAAACTTTGAGAAGTTTTTGCAAAGTTTTTTTCGATGTATCCGATACACACATAGAGAATGTCAAATGCATTGTAAACAACTAATTTAAGCAAATTGAGACAAATAGGATACTTTTAGAAAAACTTCGCAAATTATCAATTGGGCCCCCTGATTGATAATTTGCGAAGTTTTTTAAAAACGGCCCAGAAATTGCCAGTAACCTGTGGAGAGCCTCGTGCTTCTGTAGAACATTGTAAAACACGTCAAATCATCACAGAACCTACGCTTTCAAACTATTTTAGTCGGTTTTTATGACGAGACTTGCAATCTCCATATGCTTAGGCCCCAATATAGAATTGTTCGAAAACAACAGGCAAAAGCAGGCGAGTTACTTTATTTGCCACTAAACCAGCTTGCCTTGGTACTTTCTTCCTCGTAAGATACAACAATATCAAGTATCGGACACATTTAATGGCATTTTAGAAAAACTTCGCAAATTATCAATTGAGCCCCCTGATTGATAATTTGCGAAGTTTTTTTAAAAACGGCCCAGAAATTGACAAGAACCAGTGGAGAGCCTCGTGCCTCTGTAGAACATTGTAAAACACGTCAAATCATGACAGAACCTACGCTTTCAAATTATTTTAGTCGGTTTTTATGACGAGACTTGCAATCTCCACGTGCTTAGGCCTAAATGTAGAATTGTTCAAAAACAAACAGGCAAAAGCAGGCGAGTTACTTTATTTGCCACTAAACCAGCTTGCCTTGGTACTTTCTTCCTCATAAGATGCAACAATATCAAGTATCGGACACATTTAATGGCATGTTAGAAAAACTTCGCAAATTATCAATTGAGCCCCCTGATTGATAATTTGCGAAGTTTTTTTAAAAACGGCCCAGAAATTGACAAGAACCAGTGGAGAGCCTCGTGCCTCTCTAGAACATTGTAAAACACGTCAAATCATGACAGAACCTGCGCTTTCAAATTATTTTAGTCGGTTTTTATGACGAGACTTGCAATCTCCACGTGCTTAGGCCTAAATGTAGAATTGTTCAAAAACAAACAGGCAAACGAATGCGAGTTACTTTACTTGCCACTAAACCAGCTTGCCTTGGTACTTTCTTCCTCATAAGATGCAACAATATCAAGTATCGGACACATTTAATGGCATTTTAGAAAAACTTCGCAAATTATCAATTGGGCCCCCTGATTGATAATTTGCGAAGTTTTTTGAAAAACGGCCCAGAAATTGCCAGTAACCAGTGGAGAGCCTCGTGCTTCTGTATAACATTGTAAAACACGTCAAATCATCACAGAACCTACGCTTTCAAACTATTTCAGCCGGTTTTTATGACGAGACCTGCAATCACCACGTGCTTAGGCCAAAATGTAAGTTGTTCAAAAACAACAGGCAAACGAATGCGAGTTACTTTATTTGCCACTAAACCATCTTGCCTTAGTACTTTCTTCCTCATAAGATACAACAATATCAAGTATCGGACACATTTAATGGCATTTTAAAAAAACTTCGCAAATTATCAATCAGGGGGCCCAATTGATAATTTGCGAAGTTTTTCTAAAATGCCATTAAATGTGTCCGATACTTG
Source organism: Aurelia coerulea (assembly GCA_039566865.1). Classification (NCBI taxonomy): domain Eukaryota; kingdom Metazoa; phylum Cnidaria; class Scyphozoa; order Semaeostomeae; family Ulmaridae; genus Aurelia; species Aurelia coerulea. The sequence goes on from CM076950.1 coordinate 12,309,642, forward strand.
ATATTGTTGTATCTTATGAGGAAGAAAGTACCAAGGCAAGCTGGTTTAATGGCAAATAAAGTAACTCGCCTGCTTTTGCCTGTTGTTTTTGAGCAATTCTACATTTGGGCCTAAGCACGTGGAGATTGCAAGTCTCGTCATAAAAACCGACTAAAATAATTTGAAAGCGTAGGTTCTGTCATGATTTGACGTGTTTTACAATGTTCTAGAGAGGCACGAGGCTCTCCACTGGTTCTTGTCAATTTCTGGGCCGTTTTTAAAAAAACTTCGCAAATTATCAATCAGGGGGCCCAATTGATAATTTGCGAAGTTTTTCTAAAATGCCATTAAATGTGTCCGATACTTGATATTGTTGTATCTTATGAGGAAGAAAGTACCAAGGCAAGCTGGTTTAATGGCAAATAAAGTAACTCGCCTGCTTTTGCCTGTTGTTTTTGAACAATTCTACATTTGGGCCTAAGCACGTGGAGATTGCAAGTCTCGTCATAAAAACCGACTAAAATAATTTGAAAGCGTAGGTTCTGTCATGATTTGACGTGTTTTACAATGTTTTAGAGAGGCACGAGGCTCTCCACTGGTTCTTGTCAATTTCTGGGCCGTTTTTAAAAAAACTTCGCAAATTATCAATCAGGGGGCCCAATTGATAATTTGCGAAGTTTTTCTAAAATGCCATTAAATGTGTCCGATACTTGATATTGTTGTATCTTATGAGGAAGAAAGTACCAAGGCAAGCTGGTTTAATGGCAAATAAAGTAACTCGCCTGCTTTTGCCTGTTGTTTTCGAACAATTCTATATTTGGGCCTAAGCATATGGAGATTGCAAGTCTCGTCATAAAAACCGACTAAAATAATTTGAAAGCGTAGGTTCTGTCATGATTTGACGTGTTTTACAATGTTCTAGAGAGGCACGAGGCTCTCCACTGGTTCTTGTCAATTTCTGGGCCGTTTTTAAAAAAACTTCGCAAATTATCAATCAGGGGGCCCAATTGATAATTTGCGAAGTTTTTCTAAAATGCCATTAAATGTGTCCGATACTTGATATTGTTGTATCTTATGAGGAAGAAAGTACCAAGGCAAGCTGGTTTAGTGGCAAATAAAGTAACTCGCCTGCTTTTGCCTGTTGTTTTTGAAAAATTCTACATTTAGGCCTAAGCACGTGGAGATTGCAAGTCTCGTCATAAAAACCGACTAAAATAATTTGAAAGCGTAGGTTCTGTGATGATTTGACGTGTTTTACAATGTTCTACAGAGGCACGAGGCTCTCCACTGGTTCTTGTCAATTTCTGGGCCGTTTTTAAAAAAACTTCGCAAATTATCAATCAGGGGGCCCAATTGATAATTTGCGAAGTTTTTCTAAAATGCCATTAAATGTGTCCGATACTTGATATTGTTGTATCTTATGAGGAAGAAAGTACCAAGGCAAGCTGGTTTAGTGGCAAATAAAGTAACTCGCCTGCTTTTGCCTGTTGTTTTTGAAAAATTCTACATTTAGGCCTAAGCACGTGGAGATTGCAAGTCTCGTCATAAAAACCGACTAAAATAATTTGAAAGCGTAGGTTCTGTGATGATTTGACGTGTTTTACAATGTTCTACAGAGGCACGAGGCTCTCCACTGGTTCTTGTCAATTTCTGGGCCGTTTTTAAAAAAACTTCGCAAATTGTCAATCAGGGGGCCCAATTGATAATTTGCGAAGTTTTTCTTAAAGTATCCTATTTGTCTCAATTTGCTTAAATTAGTTGTTTACAATGCATTTGACATTCTCTATGTGTGTATCGGATACATCGAAAAAAACTTTGCAAAGTTTTTGCGAAGTTCTTAAAAACTTCGCAAATTATCATAAGCCGAATATTCCCCTTTGACATGTTTTGACAACCTACTCTAGAAAAATTGCCTCATTTTGATACCCTGTTCTAGAAAAAATTGGTGAAAACGATACCCTTAAAAACGGCACATCCCCGTCGGACAAATATACTAAGTACCCCCCGGGCTTACACTACAGATTCTTAGGAGTTTCCAGAATTACTTACAGGTTTCATGATAATCTTCATGTGCACTTTCCTGTGCCTTCCTGGACCTTTCAAAATGAAGTTTTTGAAGCCTTTCCAACGTTTCTCAACTCTGATTTCAAATATGAAGATTATGAAAATAGAATGCAAATTATACTGCTGATTGCCTTGAATAAAAGGGAAAGTTTTCTGAACTAGTTGTCCCAGCAGTACTTAAGTTTTTTTTTTGCTTTTTAGTGATGAGAGCTGAGCGCTCATAAGAGTTTCTTATGAAAAACTTGTATGCTTCGAGCCAAGTAACGCAGATTCTTGGATTTATAAAAATTCGACTATAAATTGGAGAAAGCATTTTAAATTGGCTTCTAAATTAAAAGAAACAAATTATGAATCTTGTTTGGTTTCAATTGCTAAACGTTCTTCGAAGAATAAATATTCAAAGGACCTTACGTAAATCTGTTACCAACCATACCCCTGACATAAAGTGGTCAACAGCGGTGACTACTGAAGAATACACGTTTTTTTTTATAAGAAACTTGGATCAGCACTTAGTACTAAAAGTTTCTTAATTTCGCATGAAAATTTCGGTGTTTTAGTAGTAAAAGTTTCTTAATTAGTTTCTTATTTTTTGGGCCTAAAATTGCGGTATTGTTCGAAGTTGAGCCTTCTTTTCGAGGAAGGGCTTCCATTTTGCATTGACATTGTCATCAAGAAGAAGCCATGCACATCAAGGCAAAAATGTACCAATTTTGCAGTTAAAAGTCAAGAAAAGGCGAATTTACCTTTGTTAGAGAGACATAGAATAAGAGAGACATACAGAAATAAAGTTTTAGAGTTTCTTAACTGTTCTTGAGCGTAGTACAAGAGTTTCTTAAATTTTTGGTCATCGTAGTACTAGTTTCTTATAAACCAGTTTCTTATAAAAAAAACGTGTATGTGTCTTGTACAATGAGCGATATCTATACAGCATTGTTTAATTTGAATAGCTTCTTAAACAATAACCCAGGTGTCTGAGTAGTCTCACGACACCTCATATTTAAAGGCAAACCTCAGATATACTGGCACCTCAAATTTACAGGCTCGCGCTACGGTGATATATGACATTTGTTGACATTTTTGTTCTACAGATGTCACACAAAGCTCATCCATTCTTTGATTCTACCACCTAATAGATCTTACTCACCTGCAAAACTATTGTCAAAATGTCATATTTTTCTTGCTTCATCTCACAAAAAGTCTTCAATTTCAAATTTCTGTTCAACTGCGCCATTGGTAATTCCGTTATTGTTGTTGCCTTTTGATACTCAAAATGCTTGCCGCTTGAGTGCATATCATTATATGAATCTATTTCAATTTGGTATGTGTCTGTATGCATAGCTTGATATCCATTCTTCTGAGAAACTGTTGAGTACTGTGACAACAAAAACTGACTTTGTCTGTTTATCAAATCAAATTCATCTTGTATTGAAGCTGTTGATTCCAAATCTTCATTGGCTCCTTCATTGGTAGCAGCTGCTAAATGGTCAACTTTGCTGTTGAATGTATAGCTTTGTGTATCTGTTCTACAAACATTCGACAGTTTTCTTTTTCTGGGGATTATATTTTCAAAAAATAAGTTATGTCTTTCATGTGAAATTGCAGATTGTTCAACTGACTCACTGCCCTGCGAAGATACCAGATGTTGGTTTAAATTGTATTTCAACACAAAACCTTCACTGCTATCACTTGATCCTTCTTGCACTGATGCGTTTGTCTGTTGATGAATGCTGTCACGTCTTCCCTCTGACGTGCCAACGTCAAAACTGCCAAGATTGTCAACTATTAAATTGATACCATTCCAAGGCAGGTTGAGTTCTGTCTGGGGCTCATAAATTGTAGCTGCAAATAAACAGTTTTTATACTGTTAACTTTTATCAAATCAGTTTCCATATTTCAAATATGAATCCGATGCAACGTTTTGAATAGCTTGAACTGAACTCTTCAAGCTTATGATGGTAAATCATCTGCGCTGGGAACCCTTTATAAGCACTGTAAAGTCACATGTATCCACAAGCTTTCAAGTTGTAAATACTGTGTTATTGACGAAAGGACAAATTTCTGCCAAATCGAACTACCAAGCATGGAGCACAGGTACTATTTATCCAAAAAGAGATAAGCCAAAGATTTAACCCTAAACCACTGCTCCATGAATATCAAAGCAATAATATTGAAAAACGTCTTGTTTTATTGCCAATATGTTCAATAAGGTTCAGTAATTTACCCGGCCTTAATCAGCCATTCCTTCCTGTGGATATGGGTGACTTTGTGCAGAAAGCCCCTTCAAAGAACCTGCAAAAAATGAACGAAAACAATGAGCACATTTTCCTTCCTAAAAATGATGACACTCACATAAATTCATGTATTTTGTCCTCTTGGGAGAATGGAATCCCCCTGAATAGGTTACCAGGGGGTGGACTTGTTCATCCTCCCAAGAGGATAGCACATGCTAAAGTGTTCACAAGTCATTGCTGTAAGGCCATTGTAAGACAGAAATGTTAGGGAAATCGGTTCATGATTTTGGGCACGTTTTGAAGGTTTTTTGAAGAGGCTTTCTGGAGAAAATCCCTCATAATTTCAGAATGGAGTGGCCAATTTCAGTCAGGTAAATTTTATAGTAGATTTGAACATTTCTACCATTAAACTATATATTTGCCGATATCATTGTCTTGATAGGGAGCCGTGACCTTTCAAACGGGGATTCTTTTTTCTGACTCACCTGGTACATAATCTATTATTGTTTCATTATAAAAAACGTTTGTAGGCTAGTTTGAACTTTAGCTGCACACATTTTCATCATGATTTCCATGCGTTTTAATTTTCTACCAATTAGGCATGAAAAACGTAGTACCTCAACTGAAGTATACGTACTGAAACAGCGGGGGTTTGGGGGCAACTGCCTCCAAGAATAATCAGCTGCAAGGATATAACAATTACAGGAATCACTAATTCAAGATTCAGGATTCAAGATCCGGAATTCAAGATTCACACTAATTCTAGATCCAGAATTGAAGATTCACACTAATTCTAGATACGGAATTCAAGATTCACACTAATTCTAGATCCGGAATTAAAGATTCACACTAATTCTAGATCTGGAATTCAAGTTTCACATTAATTCTAGCTCCGGAATTCAAGACTCACACTAATTCTAGATCCGGAATTCAAGAGTCCCACTAATTCTAGATCCGGAACTCAAGATTCACACTAATTCTGGATCCAGAATTCAAAATTCACACTAATTCTAGATACGGAGTTCAAGATTCACACTAATTCTAGATAAGGAATTCAAGATTCACACTAATTGTAGATCTGGAATTCAAGATTCACACTATAATTCCAAATCCGGAGTTCAAGATCTACACCAATTCTAGATCCGGAATTCAAGATTCACACTAATTCTAGATCCGGAATTCAAGATTCACACTAATTCTAGATCCAATCTTGATTTCATCATCTAGAATTAGTGCGAATCTTGATTTTGGAATCTTAAATTAGTGTTAATCTTTAATTCGGATCTACTAGAATTAGTGTGAATCTTGAATTTTGGATCTAGCATTAGCGTGAATCTTGAATTCTTGATCTAGAATTAATGTGAATCTTGAATTCCGGATCTACAATTAGTGTGAATCTTGAATTCTGAATCTTGTTGAATCTTGGATCTTGAATCTTTACTGGTTTCTGCTGCAGATTTAGGCTTTGTTTAAAGCTTTTATGTCGCTATATAAAGACCGGCAGCCTCATTTTGCTCATTCAACAATCACTGGCTTTGTGAACGGATGAACCAAGGCGCGAACTAGTGGTGTTGTGGCTGGAAATGGAGGAGACATCAAAAGAAACCGCGCGTTCACGAGCTCCGCACAGTTTTCCGCACAGGTCCCCAGTTTTCCCAGCTTTCCCAGAATCGAGAGTCCCAGCTTTTCATTCTAGAAATTGGAAAAAGCTGGGTATCCCGGGATTATCCCAGGAATTCCCTGCTTACCCAGCTTTCGTCGCAGCTTTTTCTGTATGGGTACGCTCTCTCGCAACAAATGATTAAATGTCTGCCATTATCTTTATATAGCGACATAAAAGCTTTAAAACATGTTGTTTTATTTCCTCTCACAAGTGCGAATCAGTCAGTTGCATCACGATCGAATTTTCCATTATCCAATCAGATGACAGTATATGTATAGCTATCGTTTAATAAGCCAATCAGCGATCAATTCTAAAAATGTAATTCAATTCAGCCGTATGTTTTCCTTGGAAGCTGTGTCCGCTAAACTGCATTTGACACTCCAAGTTTCTCGTAAAAAAAAAACATCGCAGAGCTAAAAATAAGATATTTACAAGCTAGATCTTTAAAAATCCGAGGTTTAGCAAATACAATCAAGGTTCCTCTTCCCGTCAGCTTGGAGCTTCCTGCACCAGCATCGTCTTCCATTTTCCTCACCATACACGGCACGCCATTCAGACCCAGAATCAGAGTCAGAATTAGATTCAAAATCAGACTCAGATTCAGAATCAGATTCATTTCCAGATTCAGAATCAGATTGACCTAAACAGCTTTTTTTACATCAATGACGTCACTATGACGTCATAATTGAGAAAAATGGCAGTATTTGCTTACTATTAGCAATGTTGGCAATATTTACGTTTTTAGTACATAATTTCTGTCATAATGCTACTAAATTGTATCACAAATCACCATTGAGTAAAGATCCACAATATAATATCCATTCAAGCCCATCATTTATATCATATATTCATTATCTATTTACATCAGTTTGTCATTGCTTCATTTAAACCCCTTATTAGTGATGCAAATACTCTAAAGTGGCTTTAGATTGTTCATAACACTTAATATAACCATTTTTGATCCTTTAAGGATATCTAATACATTTGTTATGACATCATAAACTTTGATGGCGTCATGAATGTTAAGATTGCTGACGTCATCATTAACTGAAAAATCATAAATCATGTGAAAGCTCTCATCAAGAGCTACCGAATGGTAGTATTCTCAATGATGTAAGATCATCCTGGCAAAAACTAGACTCGCTTCTTTATTTTGTCTAGCTGACCACATATTGAAAAGAGGTTGGTTACGTGATCAATGTCTACCATTTTGAAAAGGATTCAAATTTCATTTAGCCAATGAAATTTTAGGAAAAGCCGTAAAGTTTCAGCTCTTTATCTTTCGAACTGACGACACTACATCAAATAAACTTTGTCACGGGCACTTTATGCTAGCCCAGTGCACAAGTTGCTCAAAATATCTCTAAAAGTTGCTCATAATTTCCTAAGAAGTTGCTCAAAAGTTGCCACTTTTCAAAAAAATGCTCAAAAGTTGCTCATTTATTGTCATTTTTAAGGCCAAGTGTATGAATAATTGACAAATGTGAATAAGATTAGCGCCAAGGATGCTTTGAGAAGTGTCTTTTCATTTCAACATTTTCTCTTATGAGGCAACTGCAGCTTCCTGGAATTTCGACGCTAAAACTGTTGGAACCATGTAACGCATCTTCAGTATTTGCTTATAAACAACAACAATCACAACAACATCATTAATTGATGATTAATGATAATAATCATCATCATTGTAATAGCATACTGATCATAGTCACAAGTCGTTCATTGCAAAGACCAGTTTTTCACAAACCAAGACGTTTAAAGGAGCTCTGTCACGCAGGTGATTGGTTTAGAGAACAAAGCTTAGAAAAAGGAAAAGAGCTAGAGCCCAGACTCTGTGAATTTTTCGCATGATAAAAATTCAGTTCAATTCGAAACGTTTCCTTTTCCAATTCTTTTCTGTTAATCCTGCTATACAAATCTTTAATCCCCCTATGCAATCTTCAGCCAATTATGAATGAGACAGATTGCCTTTAATCCCAGCCTGACCAGCAAAACAGACCCTTTCCATGTCTAATTTTCATTACTGTTGCAGAGAATAAACAAAATATCATAGAAGTTGTTCTAATATTGCAGAAATAAGGACAAGTTTCTCAATGTCGCAAAAGTTGCCAAAATTCCCAAAAGTTGCCCAAAAGACTTCAAGTTGCACGAAAGCTGCCGATCAACTTGTGGACAGGGCTACTCTGCGCCAAATTTGGTTACCATATCTTTATGACGACAGAAATAGACAGGGGGCGGATGTTTCAAAACGCCCACGTCAGATAGGGTTAAAAAATGTTCATTTTGAGCCTTAACATATTCTTAAAGTACTCTAATTTTTTTTAAATCTGACATGGTTTCAGGAGAACAAAGTTAAAAGAAATGTCATGTCATTACGAAGACTGGTCCAACGAGAGAAAAATTTGAGCGATTATAACAATTAGAATGTTCTTAACAATCATAACATACTTTTGAAAAAATGAGATACGTCTGTCATGCGATTGTCTAATATGAACATCGCAAGACAGGCAACTGCTGAAAAATGAGACACAAATATGGCGAGCTGAGCATGAGCAATATTCTTATAATATTCTTAGAATTTGCATGATTCTGAGGCTGAATATTCTTGTAAACGATATTCTTATAAGAAAAAAAAGTGTATGTGTCACGCCCGTATGTTTCACATTGCGTTACAGACCTGCCGTTTACGTATATGTCACGCCCGTATATGTAAGGCTCATAAATGTCACGCCCGTATATGTCTCGTTGCATTACAGACCTGGAGTTTAACCCTAATCCTACCGGGCCTTTTCCAGACCAACAGAGCAAGCTTAACCCTAATACTACCGTGCTTTTTTCAACTAAGATAGCTGGAGGGGGGGAGGATGTTCTCCACTGACCCCCCTCTATAAATTGCCGTAGACACATGGGAAATCATTGAAACTTGGCAAGGGCATAGTCCTAACTATTCTTAGCCGATTGGTAGTATATTGGGCGCGGCTATCTCATTAGGTGACGTCACTATGACGTCATAATGCTGGAAAATGTCAAAATATAAGGTTGTCCGGCTGATTTATTCTAAAACCGGAATAAAGGTAATGTCAATAGCTTTTTTCCATCCTTATTTAGCGCTTTAATCATATCCAATTCAAATATGACGCATGAAGGTGTTTTTAGACTGTAATTTCGGAAGAAAATGACAAAAATTGATGACGTCATAACTGCAAACTGTGTTTTTCCACCAAAAATTTATAATCACACCTTTTGCCGTTAAAGAATGCTCTGCAAAAAGACCCACAGGGGAGTGGAGAACCCCCCTCGGTAGGATTAAGGTTAAATATGAAAGGCCGGTATATGTCACGCCTGTGTATGTCACGACCGTATATATCACGCCTGTATATGTCACGTCCGTAATATTTAAGGCACGTGCGCGTCATGCCCGTATATGTCACGTTGAGTTACAGACCCATCTCGCATTTTGAGCCAATTATTATCAACTTTTAGCGGAAAAACACAGTTTGTAGTTATGATATCATCAATTTGTCAATTTTTGTCATCTTCTTCCAAAATAACTGTCTAAAAACACCTCTATGGACCATTTTGAATTGGAAATTAATAATACGTCAAATAAGAACGGAAAAAGTGATTCACATTACCTTCATTCCGTTTTTTAGAACAAATAAGCCGGAAAACCATATATTTTGCCTTTTTCCAGCATTAGGACGTCATAGTGACGTCACCTAATTAGGTGGCCACACCCAAAACAACCAATCGGCTAAGAATAGCTAGGACTACGCCCTTGCCAAGTTTCAATCATTTCCCATTAGTCTACGACTATTTATAGAGGGCCCCCCCCCCCCCAGCTATGTTAGAACAAAAAAAGTCCGGTAGGATTTTGTGTGCTTATACCTATTTTTATCTGGTAGTGAGCCACCTTTATTGCAGTTTCATCATTTAGAAATTTTTGGTAGTGAGCCACGTTAAGTGAAGATCCACCTTAACCGTAAAACCTCTTGGTGTCCTATCGCTCATGGTATAATATCTGCGTTGTGGTTGTATTCAGTGTTCAGAATCTCGATAGTATTACGACCATTTGTTCAAATCAACAGCCTTCCAAACAGCGCTCTGATACCAACTTTCATTGTATGGTGATAAAGACCTGTCTAGTGACGTTAATAAACTGGTACTTGAATTGACTCTGAAGTTCATTCACTAAACTGGTCGATATAACTAAGGAAATTCACAGCGTTTGTTTACATTTCATAGTCCCCAAGTTTCACATTGGATGTTAGGCTCATTGGGCACAAATCTATTCTCATTCGATAACCGAATCTCCAGTTCACCCATTCTTGTGAAAAAGACCTGATTGCCCAAAGTTAGCTCGACATATAATGTGAAACGAACCTTGTATTTGTCAGTAGAAATTGTTCATGTGTATTTTTCGCAGCTGTAAATTTAATTTTAGTTTAGTTACACGTTCTGTATGTTAATGGCTGCGGAGTTGTCATGTTCTCCGGCACTCCGTAATATCGCCCTTGTAGTGTAGTAAAGTAGCTGGTACGTTGTGTGTTAAGTAGTTTGTTTGTAAAACAATTTTATATTGAATATAAAAAAAGGTTTAGGACGTTAAAAGATGCTTACATGCAGCACATCGAATAGCTGTTTGGCGGTCGTTTGAAAATATGACATATTACATTATCGCGGGGCTCATTGTTATCAGTCTATTAACTGTTGTAATCAATCAATCAATCAATCAATCAATCAATCAATCAATCAATATCAATATATAAAGTTGGTATTTACAGTAGTATTAAGATAATACCAATTCAAACCAACTATTTACAAACATAATATATACAAAGTAGAAAAAAGAATCTTTTTTGGCGACATATTTTACAAGTGCATCTATCTGGAGTCCATTCTTTGATCATCTTTTTGAAACGCGACAGTGTTGGTTCTTGTTTGATACTGTCATCAAGAGTGTTCCATAGGAAACTACCTCGAAAAAACAGTGATTCGAGCCCAAAGCCAAATGTTTTAATTGTTGGCAGCTTGCACAGGTTTTGTATTCTTAAATTGTATGCTATTGGTTTCCTTTCATGAAATTCCCATACAAGTGAAGGGTTCAAGTGATTCATGGACTTGTAAATTTCTGTCATCAGTTTCTGTATGTTTTTTATATGTATACTTTTGCTGCCACTTCGAGCGAGCAATGTTTCAAATGATGATTCCTAATCTTTATAGAGGATCCGAAGTGCACGTTTATGAGTGCGGTCAATTTCTTTATTTGCACCTTTATTGCAGAACAGCCATATCAAAGGGCAATATAATTGAAGTTCGACAAGATTACTGCGTTACAAACTGTTAATGCCTGCTCTCTAGAGATATGATTATTCAACCTAGAAAAAGCACTGACCTTTTTATTGACTTTAGAACATAATGTTTCAATGTGTTTGTTAAACGTTAATTTGCTGTCAATTTCCACCCCGAGGAGTTTAAGGTGATCTGCTGTAGGTAATTTGTCGTCCTCGATGTTAAGACATAGCAGTTTTTTCCCTTTCAAACCAAGGAACATTAGCTGGAACTTTTTAGGGTTTGCAACCATTCCTCCATTGCTTTTAAACCATTCGAGTAGTTTACTGAATGTCCACACGAGTATAAGGTATTATCATCAGCACAATTGCACATCTCAGTGTCTAGGTTAGTGAGAAACAGGTCATTAATAAAGATATAAAAGAGCAAGGGACCTAGGACCGATCCTTGTGGTACCCCAATTTTGATTTCCTTTGCGGTACCTCTATGTGAACCAATCTTTACCCTTTGATGACGACTATCCAAATAACTGTACATTAAGCGAAGGCTATTTACATCTAATCCATAAGCTTCCAATTTTGCAATAAGAAGGTCATGAGGCAGACAGTCATATGCCTTGGACAAATCCATTAGAATAGTCTCTACTATGCCTGATGCCTGTAAGCAAAAACAAAGGCGCGCAAGGGCTGCTAGTCAGCCATGGGTCTTTAAATTTTTCCAGAATCAATAAATGGCTGGAATAAACATAAGATCCTTTTGGATGATTACAAAGTCCGTCCTGAGCTAAGCAAGCATAAGAAAATCTGAAAATTGATTTCTTCATAACCCCAAATGATCGTTGATGCTGTTTTTAGCTACAGTCAGAGAGATGAGTGTTGCTGCAAAAGTCGCCTTCAATAGAAAATCAAGCGCCTTGTATGTCTCAAATTAGATGTCATGTGAGATTTACGATAATGCAAAATTACTTATGTTTATGCAGAACCCTGCAGAACGTTTCTATTCGCGGGCATCTAGTTGGAGACAAGCAGTCACGAAAATAACCTCTGTGCAGATTCACATGCATGAAGATGTTTTGGTTCAGTGTGATCACGTGCCTTCCCCCAGTCAATGGGGCCATTGTTTGCTGGAATTCTGCACCTTTCCTCTCAACTTCACCTGCGACGTTTGCATCCGTAGCTGTGTAGGAGGGCGGTCCTTCTACCTTCGGTGATACCTCCTAGTTTAACGGGTGTCTCAAAAAAAGTATTGGGCTTCCCCCCAAGATATTTGTGAGAAAATATTACTTTATTTTGACTCAACAAGAAAACAATTATTTTTTGCTGCTACCTCCCAATATGGGCGTGTCACGTGATTTGTAAGCCACATTGTTCAACGCAGGGAGGTTGGAAACATAGCAAAAAGATCCCCCTTTGCGAAACAGTGAAAAAAACATACCGGGTGTCTCAAAAAAAGTACCCCCTTTTGACTCAACAAGGCAACAAAAAGATTACATTTCGGGACTTTTTGAATACATGGCTACATTTGTTGGTCTTCAACTTAAATGTACATACCTTGCATTTGGAAATCGGCCATCAAACACCGGAGATATGAGTTCACAAGGTCAAAATTTGGAGTGCACCTGAAACCAGAGGTTTTGGGAAATGGCCTAGCCATAATTTGACAACAAACAGGCATTTTGCAAACAAATTTTCGACTTTGACCTTTACTTTTTATTTTTGAAAAGATTATACCTTGAATAACTTCAATTGTGCTTGCAGTGACTTTTCTTTTGAGGAAACGGTCCTTGCATTGCATTCGATCCCAAGTGTTTTGTATTAAAGAAGAGGAAAAGGAGCACATGCACGCTTATTTTGGAGATGTGCCACGATTTTATGACTCTTACCACATTTTTACTATATTTGTTTAATCAGCGCCATGTCCATGCATCTTTTATTCTTTTCAAAAGCAAAACACGGAAACTTAAAATCTACAGGTACTTTGGAAAATGTCCACGATACAAATCATGACTAGGCCCTTTTTCAAAACCTCTGGTTTTGGGTGCACTGTAAATTTTGACGTTGCGAACCTGTATCTCCGGTGTTTGGTGGACGATTTCTAAATGCAAGGTACGTGCATCTAAGTTGAACATTGATAAATTTAGCTGTGAAGTCGGGGAGCAATGATATCTTATTACTTGGTTCCTATTTCCAGTCAAAAGGGGGTACTTTTTTCTGAGACACCCGGTATTTGGATTTGATGAAACGAGGATATCCATCGACACAGAGAAGACAGATGGTTATTACTACCGGGTGTCGCCAAAAAAACGCAACGGATTTGATCGGGAGTAGCGACAAGAATTTAGGTGCAATAAAGCCACAGTAATTTTCAATATAATCCTCAATAGTTAACTTGAAGATAAATACCTTGTTTGCTGACATTGGTGCATGGAGGGTTGGAATATCAATCTCGAAAGATAAAATTTGCTTCCATCTCCCATCCAGAGGTTTCTGGTTTTGGCCTCTGAAAACACGCTTGAGGAATCCCGTCAGTCACAAGAATAGCCTATTATAGTGTAAGCATGCTTGGGCACACATGTTTAGGCACAGATTTCAACAGAAATTTGAAGGCTAAAAATTGACCGACATGACAATGCTGTAAGAAAAATTCACAAAAGAATGTGAGTTCTTCAATCAGCTTCAATCATAGTGTACCTGCAAATAACCAAGCATGAGTTAATATTTTTAAGGATCTTATCCGTGGACAATTTTCCCTTGGGTATATCTGATTGCTAGCTTCGTAATAATTCCCAGAAAGATTAAACAATAATGCATTTCATGAAAGTCATGAAGATTGCAAGAATTAATTGATTTTCTACACCCAAGCAAACTACTTTGCGGATTAAGCCTGGTTTCCATATAATCGCAAGGAGTCGCAAGGAGTTGCAATGAGTCGCAATGAGTCGCAGCGAGTCGCAAGGAGTTGCAATTTTTGTGACCCGAAAGAGTGGTTTCCATATAATCGCAAGGAGTCGCAGTGAGTCGCAAGGAGTTGCAATTTTTTTGACCCGCACTAAATGCAAATTAGCCCCAAACTTGACTTGAAAACTCCCAAGCAAATCTAATAAATTTGTTGTAAAGGCAATCAAATCTATGGAATTCACCTAAGAATAAGATAGTTTCTTCGTTGAAAAGCGCCATTTTCTTTCATTTTAATTTCATTCATTTTATTATTTAGGCACGGTAGCCCCGTCAGTTCATCAGAACTTATTTCAGGGCGCCGTGGCCATGTGTGGGTGCGTGTGGAAGTGAGATTTATCCCAGAAACGAGAGTGATCTGATCCCAAAAAGTTGCAAGGAGTCGCAAGGAGTTGCAAAATTTGTGAACAATGGTTTCCATTAATCGCAACGAATCGCAGCGAGTCGCAATGAGTCGCCTCTGCGACTGCTTGCGACAGCGATCGCAAGGAGTCGCAAGGAGTCGTAAACAAATTTTTAACTGGTTTCCATATGATCGCAGAGAGTCGCAAGCAAACTTGGTCACTTTTATTGCGACTCCTTGCGACTCCTTGCAGTTATATGGAAACCAGGCTTTACTCTCTTTAATGAGACAGATGAACTTTTCGAGACTCTTGAAGCATAAAGAAAGATGTCTCTTCAGGACAAAATTGATGAATTTGATCATATTTCTATTCAAATTTTTCCTCAGCACGAGGCTTCATTCTCTTGTTTCACGGTAATTCAGGAGATTCCCCAAGATAGCGCGTTTGCAGTTTAGGCCAAAACCCAAAGCTCTGGTTTGGAGGTTCAGGCAAAGTTGGGCTTCGAAGATTGATGTTCCAACTATCAGTACACCAAATATGAAAAGTAAGGTATGTATCTTCAAGTTAGCTATCAAGATTACTTTAAACTGATCAGGAACCGATTGTACCTACATTCTCGTTGCTAGCCCTGATCAAATCTGTTGCGTTTTTTCTGGGACAGCCGGTATGAAGTTAGAAAATTGACAATTTTCATAAAATGATCAAATAAAATAACTTTGGTTTTCTCTCTGGGCGAGGTTGCAGGGAAAAATGACCTACCTTGTAAAAAGTGTTTTACCTTGTGGATTACATGGTATTTATATGCTATACATTTTCCCAAGTATATTCCAATGAAAACTAATTTAATGCTACACACGATAGGCCAAGAAGGATAAATCAGATCTCACAATTTGACTGGGTGACCGAGAAAAAGTTCCCATTTTCGAAACTTCGTAGCACCACAAGTACTTCATGGATTTGAATGATTCACATTCTAGTTAAGAGCCAAAGATCAAAGCATTTTTGTAAGTTTTCTCGTCTTCCTAGTCATCGTTGCAAAATTACTGAAAAGGGGCCTAAAACACTTGATCAAATCGTTAGGACTCTCCTCACACAGAATAATGCGCACGAGAGTTTAACTTCTTTCAAGAGTTATAAAACATAGATTCTCAAACAGAAACTCGATGGACAGAGCTCGAGTTGGGGAGATGTTTCAGCAGGAGTGCCCCAGGGTTCTATTCTGGGCCCTTTATTTTTCTTGGTCTACATTAATGATCTAACAGCAGACTTGAAGTGCAATGTTAAACTTTTTGCTGATGATACATCACTTTTTACTATCGTGCAAGACTCAAATACAGCTGCCAGTGACATGAACCATGACTTAGAGTTGATCAGTAAATGGGCTCATGACTGGAGGATGTCTTTTAATCCTGACCCTCAAAAGCAAGCAGTCGAATTAGTATTTTCAAAGAGAAAAACTGAAACCAATCATCCCGAAATTCTTTTCAATAACATACCCGTGATGCAAGTAGTCGAACACAAGCATTAATCGTTCTAGACTCAAAATTGTCTTTTTCTTCCCATATTAAAGCAGCTATCTCCAAAGCGAGAAAGGGTATTGGTATGTTGAGATTTCTTTCTAGATATCTATCTAGGAACACCCTTAACGAGCTATACAAGCTCTATATCCGACCCCATTTAGACTATGGAGATTTTATATACCATGATCCCCCAAAACTATGCGAGTTCAGCGGAAATTTCACCTTGTCTAATTAAATGGAGAAGCTAGAATCCGTCCAATATTCTGCCGCTTTAGCCGTGTCCGGTACATGGAGGGGAACATCTAGAGAGAAGTTGTACGCTGAGCTTGGATGGGAATCTTTAAGTCTTCGTAGGTGGAGTAGACGCCTGACTTTGTTCTATAAAATTGTAAACAACCTAACTCCGAACTATACAAGGGATCCAATTCCACCACTTCAGCAGTTTCAGTACTCTCTTCGCAAACCTGACATCATCGGGCAAATAAGGGCAAGAACTGCAAAGTTCAAATCTACTTATTATCCTCATTGTCTGTCCGAATGGAATGAACTTGAACCTGAAACTAGGCTGGCACCATCTGTTGCCGTTTTCAAATTGAAAATGTTATCAAAAATCCGCCCCCCTGGAAAACCTGTATATGGGATTCATGACCCAAAAGGTCTATCCTATCTAACTCAACTTAGAGTCGGTCTTAGCAAGTTAAATTTTCATAAATTTAAACACAATTTTAAAGATACCACAAATCCTATGTGTCCGACAAATGATGGTATTGAAGATACGGAACACTTCTTGTTGCTCTGCCCTTGTTTTGATGTACAAAGACGAGACCTCCTCGCTGGAATCTATGCATTAATACGACCACTTGGATGGGTAAATCTTGCAAATGAAGCTTTACTACAACTTTTATTGTATGGCAATAAAGATTTTCCTATTTCACTAAATAGACAAATTCTTGAGCTAACGCTACATTTTATCCATGAAACTGGTCGATTCGAGTGAATTTCTGTAGCCACTTAACCACCCCTTCACAAGCCACCCGTTTTTGTCCCATAGTTAAAGTAGTTTCTTTTCTTTTCGTTTAGTATCTTTATTTAATGGCCTCGGGGTAGACACAGCCTTTTGCTCCCTGGGGTTGATCGTCCTAGTAGTATTGTAGAGTAATTTTATAAGTAATGTAGTTCGTAATTTGTATTGTAAATTTTATTTGGAATATATTATAGGGTCATTCCAAATAAGAACAACAGATGCCTGTCAGGTGATGTTTTCAAAATTCCTTCAAATTTTTACCAAGGGGACCCAAGCATCAGAGAACCTCAGAAAAAAGATTTCAGCAAGATATCTCATTTGGTTCAGATTTTATGATCAATTATGAATATTTAGTCAATTGATGCAAATGTTTGTTTTTTCATGAGGTGGCAAATTCAACTTCAAATATATGGAAATAAAAATTTCTTATCCTAACTCTTTCTGCACTTCGTTATAGCACACCATGAATTCTTTTGGAACATTAATGTTTCAGGTAATTGAAGACCAACATATTGGTAGAATATTGCTTCAAAGTTTGAACTAAGTATGATTTTGACCCCAAAATGTGTCTGGGGAAGGGGTTTCGCTGTTAGTTTTCTGATCGATAAATATGATGGCACTTTTCAGCTTTATGACATAGAATATTGCTCTGTCCCCGATGCTATATCTCAAACGACCAAACGGTTTTCGCGAAATTCCTTATATATAAAAAAAAAAAAAACAGAAACTAAAGATTTTTAATCCCATGGCAACAAATAAGCATAAGATAGATGCGGAATTGCATTTACCCTGTTGTTCTGAATGAGGAGTCCTTTATGATTTGATCAAGTATTTTAGGCCTTTTTCAATCATTTTGCAACAACCAAGTTTTTGTAAACTTGAATTTACCAATCTTCTAGTGCTCATAAAAAGCGAGAAAAATCACAAAAACACTTCGATCCTTTCGCTGTCAAGTAAATATTGATTCATTCTAATCAATCCAGCACTCTTGATGGTATGAATTGTCAAAAGTGGGAACTTTCTTCTGGTTCACCCAATAGTTTAAAGAAATAATGTTGGTATGTATTTGATTCTGTAAAGATTTTTCTCAACATAGGCCACAATTTCATTTGGTGGCTTTTCCTTGAACATCTCAGTCCAGCAGCGAAAAAATAAACGTACTTTTTCAATGTTCTTCTCGCCACTTTCATTATTTTAGCTACAATCACCTCGCTTTTTCTTGCTTATTTGCCTTTCTTTCACCTAATCCCTTTCCTCTTTCGCTTCAAGCCACTGTTACAATGAGCTCAAAAGATTTAAATCCATCGACAAGTAATTTAGCAATTAATGCAGATAAATTTAGCATCGTGCTTTAGAAAATTTGAATTTTGAAGATGAAGCACAGTTTTGCTTTGAAACATCAAACATGAAAACATGGTCTAGTCTTGAGTAATTCTATTAATGATATCGGATTTGTCTACTGGAATGTAACAATTTCCAACTGAAAATTCGCTAATTTGAGCCCGTCTCTCTTTTTTTTAGCTTTGTCTTATCAACTGGAATATGATCTGGAAGGACTGATATAATGAGAAATAAAACAACAATCGTCGCAATTTTTGCCCTTCGCTTTATAGGCCAAAAGCAGACAGCATCATTTCTTTACGCTCAGAATTTCAAAGATCCACGTAATGGTTCAATAAAATACTTACAGTGCCATTAAAATCTGATTTACAAGGTTTTTTTCAAAGGAAATTAAATAAGTCAGTATTCCCATCCTTCTCCTGGTTTAGGGGCATCTTTGTACTCATCGATTGGTGTGCTAAAAGCTGCATTCTTTCTAAACGGTGTGTCTTCTGTTCGAACTTGCGAGGTACCCTGTGGAGAAAAAATTCCATAACTTGTAATGAAACTACGTAGTTCTTTTTCCTTTGGGCATCTCTTCCTGAGAAAATGTTTACTCTTGGTTTGTATTGAATGCATTGAAATTCGAAATCTTAATATCAAATTTGATCAATTGGAGAGTTGCAGCCGACTTTGAATTGAGCAAACTGCTCACCAGTAATTCGAAAAAGAGTTACTTCATAAATATGGCAGCACAATAAAGCATTCGGGTATATCGCTTGCTCAATTAAACTAGTGAACAGGTTATGTTTTTTGTTCCTCTATTGCTACAAAGCTTGAAAGAGAGAAAGCATTAACAATTTTTAATTCATCGCTTATGGGTGGAGTCTTCCCAGATATTCGGAAAATTGCCAGAGTTACTCCTATTTTTAAGTCAGGTGCTAAGAAAGATGTT
This sequence comes from Aurelia coerulea, assembly GCA_039566865.1. Classification (NCBI taxonomy): domain Eukaryota; kingdom Metazoa; phylum Cnidaria; class Scyphozoa; order Semaeostomeae; family Ulmaridae; genus Aurelia; species Aurelia coerulea. The sequence continues at coordinate 12,328,985 of CM076950.1, forward strand.
AATAATTATAGGCCTATATCAGTCATTTCGGTTTTCTCGAGGATCTTGGAGAGAATAGTTCATGACCAGCTTTTTGAGTTCCTGGCGGCAAATAAAGTGATCACAAGAAACCAATCTGCATTTCAAAAACTATACTCCACTGTGAAATCCTTGTTTTGTAGCACCGATTCTTGGTATGAAATATCGACTAGAAAAAACTGAATCAGACGATTTTTCTGGACCTTAAAGAGCCACTGCTGACATAAGTGCTTTGCGCGCTTAGAAAATTGAAAGGAGGTAAACACCAATGGCGACGAAGAACAATGTTTTGTTTGCGCTTATTATCGTTTATTGTTTTATATTTCCGTCATTGCTGAAAACAAGAGCTGAACATTTCACACGTATTAACCACAATTCTATAGGCCCTTTCTTTACTTATAGCGTCTGTTTTATTATGTTAATATGAAATATAGTCCTCTGGAGGGCAAAATGGCCTCATCATTTTCTTTCGTAATCTAAACTTCGTATTTGAACCGTTCGATATGGCAAACTAAACCGTACAAAAACAAGAACGACAGGAAATAATCCACATATCTACGGATCACGCATCATGACCGTCCAAGAAGAAAGCGATGAAGATAATGATGGAGGAGGCAACAGTGGAATTGAGGTAGGCTTCTTTCCACATCCGCGATAATGTTGACATGCTATGCTAGGCCAAAAAACACTTTTAGACACCCAGAAAGTCGAAGAAGCAATGCATTGTGGGATTCGCACAGGCGCAAAGCACATATGTCAGCAGTGGCTCTTTAAGAAAGCATTCGATACGGTCGATCACACAATCATGATTGAAAAACTGAGAGCATACAGCATCAAAGGGATCCCTGGAAACTGGTTCAAATCTTACCTTGATAATAGACAGCAATACTGTTCCCTAAACGGTAAAAAATCTAAGGCGAGAGAAGTTCAACGCGGCATACCCCAAGGCTCTTGTTTAGGTCCCCTTCTCTTCATAATATATCTAAATGATTTGAACGAAGCCTAAAATTTTCGAAGGCAAATACAGTATCTATGCTGATGACACTAATGTGACAATAGCATCGAATGACATCGAGAAACTAGTAGCGGATGCGCAAGAGGAGTTACTTAACATTTCTGAATGGATGAGAGTAAATAAGCTAAGTCCTAACCCCTCAAAAACAGAGTACTTGGTCATAGGCCACCCTCGGAAAACAAAAAGCTGTAAATATAACGAATGGGTTCAAGTTGAATGACCCTGAAATAAAACGAGTTTCCAAAACCAAATCATTAGGAGTAATGGTTGATGAAAATCTGAAATGGGACGAGCAATTTAAAACTGTTAAGAACAATATTTGTGGGGGACTTGCTTCACTGAAAAAACTGAAAAATATTCTCCCTCAGTCGAAGCTATGTAGTGTATATTACGCTATTATTGAAAGTCACCTACGCTACGCAGATGTAATCTGGGGCAGTCTCCCAACAAGAAAACTCGAAACTCTCCAACGATTACAAAATAGAGCCCAGTCGATAATCGAAAGTGCCAGATTAAATGACAACTGGTCCTGTGATTGGCTGAACGTCAATAATCTTATTTCATTTGATCGGTCAGTTATGACCTTATAAGATTATGAATAAGCTAAGCCCCGAAAGCCTTTGGGATAAATTTGAGCTAAGATCAATGCACTCAAGCTATGTAACAAGAAACTGCCATGATCTTCAGATCCCAAGACTAAATACAGAACATGCAAAAAAGGGCTTTAAATATTCGGCTCTAAAAATATGGAACGATACGCCTGTTGATATACGAGAGGCCTCAATTCTTGGTTGCTTTTAAAAACAATTGAAAGCACACCTACTGGCTGATAAAAAACGTTAACTTCAAAACACGACCCCCTGGAAGAACAGCAATATCAACAACTCAGATACTTAGATACTACATTGCCTTTGAAACTATTTTTGTTTGTTTGTTTTATAAGATTGTATATATGTATTATTAGATGCTGAAGGGCTTATTTTCGTGTATAAATATTTATTCATATCATATCATATCATACATTGAAGATCTTTCTTTGCAAGGGAACGTGTTAAAAAAATATTGTATTTCTTGTACGGAAGATTCCTTGAAGCAACATTGAATAAATGCATGATAACTAAACATAAAAAACAACAAGAACAATAACAACATCAAATAATTCACAGAAATCTAACAAAACATTGTACTGAAGGTCAAATTGAGGGTGGCGCTAACCTTTTCGGGTCCATTGCTTTTTGGATGTGGGAATTTGCCTTTGCAATGTCGACTTCATAAAATAACTATCAAATTCTTTCCGGTCCATTTCATGGATTCGTTCTCTTGCGAACACTTGCTCAAACATGTAGGCGAGCAAGAAATAAGTTTCCATGTTCGAAGATTTATATCACTAAGATTACTAGATGAATCTGAATTATTCAAATTTAAGTTAAAAGGAGAAAAGCTATTTTTGAGAATTTTCTTGCGTTTTTATGAGTGCTGAAAATATAGGTAAATTCGACTTTGCGAAAATGCATTGGTTGTGAAATACCTGCAAAAATGGCCAAGTGCACTTGATCAAAACGCAAAGAATTCCTCACACAGAACGGTATGTGAGGGCACCTCACCTCTCTCAGGAGTTACAAGAAATAGATTTTTGCATATACATTCTCGCAAAATTTACAAACAACAAACAATTACAAAACGATAGCAAAGGTAGCATGGAAATACACAACAACCCTAAGACCTACATTTAACAAAGAGATACAAATATTACAAAAATATTACAAAAATAACTAGAGTGGTTTCGCCGATTATGTCTAGGTCGTGGCAATTTTTCGAATTAGATCATCAAAGAAGTGTTGATGAAAAAACCAAGTAGCTAGGTTACTAGCTTTTATTGCGAAGGTTAAAGGAGGAGCATTGTGAGTTTTTAATGAGAAGATTACCCAGGTATTGTGGAGCCAACTCATTGATAGACTTGAAGACCATGATCTTACACTCATTACTAATGAGTTCTTCAATGGTCTTCCAACCCAGTACTTCCATAAGAGGTCTGCTTGGGGTATCAAAACTGCTATTCGTTATGATTCTAGCAGCACCATTTTGAACCTTTTTCAACTGGTTAATTTCTGTAGAAACAGCACAAACAGAACAGCAGTATCGAAGGTGGGGCTCAGCAATGCCTGTTGGTTAGAGACTCGTCAGACTTTCTTTTGGTAAAAAGTCTTTGCTTGTTTCAGAAAGCCAAAAGCCCTGGATAACTTGGTAGAACTGCCTTGATTTGTTCTCTCCAGTCTAGGGAACTGCAAGCATTTTGTTGCAATCATTAAATTTCGTAAAGTCAAATTTACCTATATTTCCAGTGCTCACAAAAACGCAAGTAAAATTACATATATAACCCAATCTTCTGAGCTATTTAGCAAATCAGATCATTCCAATCCATCACGTATTCTTGGTGCTATGAATTTTCAAAGGTGGAAATTTTTTGTCGCTACATTCTCATTGATAAATAATAATTGCGCACTAAAGAGAGTATGATAACACTTACGTGGATCTGATTTAGATTTAGATTCCAGAACGTGATTGGTTGATCAGAATTAACATCATGTTTCTGCGAATGAAATGAAATGTAAAGTTACCTTCGATAAACAAAATTCCTCAAAAAGAAGTTTCTTGTTGCAGAATTTTGCAAAGTTTAACAGCATAAGATCGAAAATCAAGGATATCAAACTATCTAATGTTGTGGTAGAATATCTCAAGATAGCGTAGTCTAAGCTGATATGTCTAACATGGGTGGACCTACCAGGTGAGTCAGAAGAACGCACATTGTTTGAAAGGCTACTGCTTGCTAAACATATAAGCAATAATATTCTGCAATATCTAAACGAATAGCCAACATATTCAATTTTTTTTTAATTTTCTTGGCTGAAATCTGTCATTCCGTTCAGATTTTACAAGAGATCTTCTCAAGAAAGTCCTTCCAAGAAACCTTAAAATCCTGCTAAAATCACGAGCAAATTTCCCTCATATTTTTACCATGCAACAATGAATTGAACATGCTTTAGCACGTGCTGTCCTCTTGGGAGATGAAAATACTTGTATGAATAATCTATTCGGTAGGATTCCATTCTCCCAAGAGGAACAAATATATGCTAAACCATGTCAGGGGCGGATCCAGACAGTCGCCACAGTCGCACGGGAGATGGTCAACTTTCCAAAGCGCAATCTTGTTCAGTTAAATATCTGATAATTTATGATGTGTCATCAGTAAAGGAAAAGTCAGACATTAACATCCAAAAACTTATAGTGAATTTCTTTCTTCAGTCCTAAAATACTGATCTTTCGTATCGTTATTTCTTTTCATAATTTCGATTGAAGCGAGTACTACCATTCATCTCTGTTCATGTCACCGATCACCTTTGGAGAGTCCCTCTTCATTTGCCTCGTTTTGGTTCCTCTGGTTTGAATGTTTTCTATATTTGGAAGCCCTTTCTTTACAAAACAATCGCAAGTTTTACGCATACATTAGAGAACAAGCGTGCGACTGTACGCATAACTTAAAACATGTTTTGAAGCTGCGCGCTCATAAAAAAACAATCGTTTTTGCGACCAATTTTTTTAGCATTGTTCTTGTGCGACTGTAGAGGCGAAGGATGATAAATGGCATCCAATAAAAAATGTATGGGGGGAAAATTGTGAGTCTGTCGTGGCCATGTATGTGATCTACCACAGTAGCCAGATCACCAGGCAGAAAACAGCCTCACTCTGATAACTTGGCCTTTGGCCTAAGCACTGGCAAGGTTTGACTGACTGAAAAGTGTACGCGCCAAAATATTTGGAAACATTGGCATCATGGACAGCCTTGAGAAAGTTAAAGATTTGATTGGGGCAAGAGATGCCCCAATTAATGAGGCAATTGCAAAGAAGCTGCCAAATCTGCCCTGTCTCATTTGTTCCTCACCAGCGTGAAGCACCTTGAAGGCATGAAACTGTTCTTTTGTTGGCGAGATAATAATGATTGCTTTATTTGTTGACTTTTTTTCTGATTTAAGTTAGGCCACTATATTATGAAATGAAAAATCAAAACTACCGCACACATGATGGACAGTCAGCTGCAAATTTCTTTCTAACAGAGTCTGCTTGAATCTGTTTGTTTTATTAGTAATGTCAAATTAGTAAACTATTAGTAACACATCCAAAAACAAAAAGGGCTCTTGACTTGATTAATTGGGCACAGATTTTCATTTCACAAGCAGAAGCTTGTTTGTGAGGAACCTGATACAGTACTAACCAGAGGCAGGATGGCCAAAAATTTCTACAACTCAGAGCCTTATGTTTTAGAAATGCTAAGGAACTTTTGAAAGCTGAATTAATGAAGATCATAGCAAAATTGTTGTTGAACTTTTATTCTTGAATACCATATAGGTAGTATAGTATTTACAATGTTTTGAGCTAAATACTGTACAACTCCTTTTCGCTAAGCAATGAGCTGTATGCATGCCGAGAGACACGTATCTAGCAGTCCAGTTGTAACAATTATATAGATTCATGCACCCGAAAGTAAAAAACAAATTATGAATCGTTCTTTTCCAAATTTCTAATAGATACCGGGTGCGCCAAAATAAACTATGCACGTTTGGCAGGCCACAATAAATCGTACACTGGACCGATTTTGAAGATTTATGACTTAATCTTTAGCAAAAAGCCTGAATTAGATTCTGGGATTTTTTTACAAATTTTTCTGTTTTCAGTTTTTAGAGCTACAAGCGAGTTTCTTAAAATTTTCGTTTTCGAAAACACTGAAAACGATCAAAAAACGTAGATCAAATTTTCTAAAGAATCGACATGAATGGACAAAGGGAAAACTTTTTCATGGTCATTTGAGATTTAGAAATCGATTAATTGTAAGCTGCTGTACGAGAGTTCGTACTATCTTGGGAGAAATGTAATAATATTCTCAAGGATACAAAGAACTGCCTTTTCTTTTGTGATGTCATTGAATTTATGCTTTGGTGCAGGTTGTGTTCCTGTGTCAAGGGGGTTAAAAAGACAAGCGAGGAAGCGTCATGAGGCCAGCAAGCATGGAGTCTTGTTACATTTTTTATTTTGTGATGGCTTTTGGGGCGGCACTTTATTGTAACTACTACAGAATTTCGCAACAGGCCAATTTCATTTCATTTTTCATTTTTTTTTTCATTTTATCATTCTTTAAAGTTGGTTATTTACAATAGTTATCAGCATAATATATACATCAACTAATTTAAACCAACTACAACTAAAAATAATTACATAATATAAAGTATAATACAATATCCTATTTACAACATAGTTTACAGCTGCAGTTTGCCCCCTTCCATGTTTTTATTTTCCTTTTGAAAGCTGCCACTTTTTCACATGTTTTAATATCGTCACTTAGTGCATTCCAAAGGATGCTGCCTCTGAAGGTTACAGAGTGTAGTCCAAAAGTGTGTGTTTTTATTTGAGGCAATTTTACCAAATTTTTGATCCTAAGGTTATATTCCACTTGCTTAGTACTGAAAAAATCCCAAAGGTATGATGGATTCAACGAATTCAGAGTTTTGAATACTTCTAACATCAGTTTTTGGAGATTTTTGACGTGGATTGTTGTATCTGCCTCTCTCCTTAGACACATATCAAACGATGCATCATAATCCTTATGGAGCACCCTTAGTGCACGTTTATGTGTTCTATTAATCTCTTTGTTTGCAGCTTTAGAAGAGAACATCCAAGGGCAATAATTGAAATTTGCCAACACCGTTGTATTACATAAGAGTTTAGCTTGTGTATCATCAAGATAGTTCCGAAGTCTTGAGAATGCACTCACTTTTTTGTTTATTTTACCGCACAATTCAGTAATATGCTTGTCAAAATTCAGCTTAGAATCAATCGTTACTCCTAAGAGTTTTACTTGTTGGCATTGATTGATGATCTGATCATCAATACTAAGACACATTTGCTGATCACTCTTTAGCCCTAGGAACATAAGCTGGAATTTTTTCAGGGTTTGCTACCATCCCGTTTTCGGTAAACCACTGTAAAATCGAGCTCAGATCATTTTCCAAGTTGTTTATCATTTCATCAAGGGTCCTACTCCTTGCGTAGATTGTATTGTCATCTGCAAAGTTGCAGATTTCTGATTCCAAGTCAATTAGGAACAGGTAATTGATAAAAATGTTGAACAGCATCGGTCCAAGGACCGATCCTTGCGGTATTCCTATCTTGATTTTTCCAAGGGAACTGTAGGAGGAGCCCACTTTAACTCTTTGGCTACGGCCTGTCAAATAGCTATACATGAATTTGAGGCTATTTCTGTCGAATCCATATGCCTCCAACTTGGCTATCAACAAATCATGCAGGATACAGTCATAGGCCTTGGAAAGATCCATTAATACGGTACCAACAATCCCCGAGGCATCGAGGCATTTTCGCCATGATTCGATTACTCTAAGTAGTGCATCTTGCGTACTATAACCTTTTCTGAATGCAGATAAGAGACTCGTTGAAATAACTCTCGTGCAGAAGTGTACAACAATTAATTTTCAAATTCCCAAATCACTTTGAAAACGTTTTCTCTTTGTCCATTCATGTTGAGTCTTTAGAAAATTTGATCAACGTTTTTTGATCGTTTTCAGAGTTTTCGAAAACGAAAATTTTAAGAAACTCGCTTGTAGCTTTAAAAACTGAAAACAGAAAATTTACAAAAAATCCAAGAATCTAATTCAGTCTTTCTGCTAAAGATTAAGTCATAAATCTTCAAAATCGGTCCAGTGTACGATTTATCGTGGACTGCCAAAAGTGCATAGTTTATTTTGGCGCACCCGGTAGGATAAAAAACATTTAGTCCAGATGTTTAGCCAGAGGGGGAGTTCTTCCTTGTTAAATGATTTGTTCTGGACGTGCTGCTAATATCGGTGGATGTTTTCATACGAAATTCCCGTAGGTAGGTAGTAGTTTTTTTGAGAGTATGTTGTAATAAATGAGTCCCATTATGATAATCCCCACAAAACAACTGAAATTATCCTTTGTATTTTTCAACAAATTCATATACACATGGGTCAGAGATTTCCTGATATTTATACAAATGGGCTCAGAATTCTTGAATATTCTGTCATACAAATGGATCCTTTTCTCAAAGTCCAGATGCAGGTTGAATCACTTTCACAATGAAGTACCCCTCCCCCATATATTCAGGCTCTATGTTTCCATTTAGATGCAGCATCAGACAAAACAAGACAGAGAATTTAAAGTATTTAAAGTGGTCAACATGGGTAAATTGGTCTTTAGCCCAATTTATTTGAGTGTCCACTAGAATTACATATAGTTTTTGATAAGAAACTGAGGTCCGGGACTGGTAGGTAGTTTCTTAAATAGATAAAAGACTTTTGATGCCAAAAGTTTTCAATGAGTTTCTTATATCTTTAATGCTGTAGGTGTAGAGTTAATTTATTTTTGTTAGCAGGGCTCATAAATTACTTGGCAAGATCTTCAAAGAAGTAATAACACAATTCACACTCAGAACAATGTCAATATGGTTGCTACTACTGCAAAAAAGCTTTGAGGGTAAATTACAGAAGTTTCTTGGTTATTCTAATTCAGATAGGGTTAGTTTATTAAGTTTCAAAAACATAAGCCTGCTGTTTCTTATAAGCTGCTTCTTAAAAAACGAATGCATTTAAATTAGCATGTGCTCCTGTTTCTTTGTTCTATTTATAGACAAGCATATTTACCAGTGACACTTGCCTTTAAAAGCCCTTGTTTTGGAACCTTGATTCCAGGGTATTTAACCTTGGCAAGACTAAGAAAAATAAACCTATTCATTTTCTATAGGAAATTAAGAATTCTGGTCAGTACGGAAAGGTTCTTATAATTATCAGATTTCAAGTACTGAGAGTTTCTTACAAGTTTCTTGAAGGTTCTATAACTATCTCCATGTTAACTATTACCAGTGCCATTTCAAAACAAGGTTTTGTTAAGTCCTTTCCAATGTTCAGACATTTCTCAAGTACCTCTCGAGTAATATATTACAGGAAACAAGTAGAAATAAAGTAACATATGTTTTAATAATTTTCTTTGTCAGTAAGAAATAGTTCCTCAAGCTATATTATCCCAGTACTGGAGTTTCTTAACTTTTTTTGGCCATCTGAGAGTTGAGTTTCTTATGGGCAGTTTCTTATAAAAGAATATGTGTATTTGACACATTTATGCTGCAAGTCAAACAAAATTTGATTCTATGCACATCAGTTGGGCTTTGGGTAAATTGCATTTTTATTTATTCCAAAGAAATCCAATAGGCAATATCCTTATCCTTATATGCTATTCGTTATAAGTATTACTGTTTTGCGAAGGTCTTTAAATACTTAACATCCACTATACGGACTCTTCCTAATATCCATCAATAATTAGCATGGTATTCTTTCTTGAAAAAATGATTTGCAATGCAGACACAGAATCTAAAAATCGCCTTTAACAACGAACTCATGAAGCCCCGAACGCAAGATTAGACATGGTACTGTAGCCTGTGGAAGAAAAGTGTTAACTCCTGAAAAAGAATAACAAGCAAAATAAACTAAGGAAAAAAATGTTGAATCCTGCAAAAGAAACAACTGTATCCTTAAAGCGACAATAAAGATCAACGTTGAATAACCAAAAAACACCTTTCGTCTCACATTCGTCAGTTCGGCGCGAGAAGCGCGAATTCGGTTTGTTCGATGCAGAAGCCGATGTAACTGCAGAAGAAGAAAATCCAAAATTACGTGACCCAAGCCGATGATTATTTCATGGAATAATGGAAGCATTTCTCAAATATTTCTTTCGATACTGGTCGCAGCATATCATCAGATAAGATTAAAAAGTGAGCTATGAAACCTACTCCCGAGAGTATATTAGAGCAATACATAAATGCAATGCAGTGCTGCATCAAGAAATGCAACGGCTCAGTGATCATTTTGTCTGATACTACTCACCAGCCAGTTTTGTTTTCAATGCTGTTCAGTAGTTGTAGTTGGATTGACTTCCCCATTCTATCGTGAGTGATTGTTGGTTTCGATGAACTTTTTTTAATTTGAGTGATACTTTATTCCAAAAGGGTGCTTTCTGCCTCTAATAAGTGCACACATGAGCCACTCTCTTTAATAAACAGGGAGTTTTCCGGCAATCCTAAGGGCGTGGTCCCCAAAAATTTTTCTTCTTGTCTTCCATCTGTTTTAGCCGAAGTCGTTGTTCGTGAGTTAATCTTCTTTGAGTTGACAAAATAGAGAAAATATTTCAAACACCCCAACGGTACTCGCTTCCTAAAACCCGATCCATGTTGTAAAGTATAGACACGGCTCGAAGACGAAAGTAAGCGAGATCAGTGTGATGTTGAGATGAATGGTTAGGTTGGCCACGGTATGAGAAATCCAAAACTCATACCATGGAAGACAAGTCGCTTTGTTTCACGTTAGATTTACAATACGCCATGACGTAACAGAGGGCCACCAAGACAAAAGTTCAGTGACATCATGGTATGAGAAATGAGTAACTCATACCGTGGCCATAACTGCCCTCGTGATTCAATAGCTATCAATAGTACTAAAGATTATGATTCATAACGGATTAGCAGATAATTGCGCGCGACGAAGGAGCAAGCATAATATACTGTGCTGCAACTTTTTTTTTGGCTAGCCACTCGCGCATGCGCGTCAAGCAAGAGGGACTCATGTAATGAGTCCATGATCAAATTACGTAACATGCAGATATCATATGATGGCAAACGGCCTAAGGTCGAGTAGTGGCAGTCAATCGACCCGTCTCCACGCGATTCATGACAAACAAGCAGTAGATGTAGTAGTTTGTGCAGCTCCGTACTTGTTTTAGTTCTTTGCATCGATATATTCTTAATTTTATTTCGCCTTGAAAAGGAAAAGAGACTAAACAGCGCGATAATAGCTGCGAGATCGAGTGGCTGAATTCCATGTAAGACGTAGCCAAAGCGGAACCAACGAAGCCTTCAAAAGTCAACAATATGAATGGTCATTTCTTTCAACTGCACAATACTGGAATTTACGCCATTCAATGCTTGCATACAATCACATTTTCAATTGGCATTGACTTGACACAATAAACTGTTGACACTGCGGTACGATTCGGCTGTATTTTCTTTCATATTTGAAAGACTCATAAAATCCACGTTTGTTACTTTAAAGAGTGCCTAAACCGCCTATATAATCAAAACACAATTGAGAAATTACAATGACCAGATTTTGAGAGTCACCCAAAGTTCGAAGGGCGTATATTACTTTGTAAATATCTCGTACACCTTTTTCAAGAAAAATCTGTAAAAATTCCTTAAAATCCTATTTTTCTGAAAAATCTCGTGCACTTTTTCGGAAGAGTGATACACCGCTCACCAAAGTTTTTCAACTTCACCTGATTTAAGCTCAAAGGGGGCATTTTAGAGATCCCTATCCCTAATGTGGCTGTTTATTGCATAATATATCAACATAATAACATGTTGGTTTTTCTCTTAGTCCAGAATCTATTCAACTTGCAGGAAATTTGGCAAAAATTATAATTCTGTAAGAATTCAATTTCCCCTTGATTTCCCGACCTGTGCCTGTTTCCTCTTCTGCAAGGTTTAAGCATGGAATACCGAATAAAGGAACAATCAAGATCCAGCCCCCATCGAAATCTCTTCCAACCATGTATTTTAAGGCCAGTCTCAGCAATTACTTTATTTAAGATGGGTATAAATAGCAATGATCAATTTAACTGTTACATGCATAACAGAGTAGCAAAACTTCATCTACCAATTCTTTTCGCCGGCTTTACCAGGGATAACAAATGTCATGTGAGAAGTGTAATTCTCTCTATTGTAGTATTCTTTCCCCATTTAATGCGCGCAGTTGATAACTTATAGTTATTTCTAGTTAAATATCTTTTGTTGGAACAAGCCAGACACAAAGTTACGTTGGCGTTGACATTTGAATCACCATTTGATCACGTAATGCGCCTCCGCTACTGAGTCCAGCAGAACAGAAGACTGACACAAAATTCACCCTATGAATTCTAAGGTTCTTTCAAATAAGCTTTGAAAAAAAAGTGGTATGAGGCTCATACAGTTTATACCACTGAGCGCCGCCCCTGAGACCCAGCCTTGCCTGACAACTCTGGTACTTTAGATAGTAGTTGTTTGCTTCCAATCATCAACAAGTCTTATCATCATTTAGTTTCAATTGATGGCTGAGCAGCCATGCCAAAATATCTTGAATACAATCTTCTATTTCCCTGACCCCTTTGTCTTTTGCCTCCGGGTCAGACGGGCTAAGACTAAGATACAGCTGCGTATCATCTGCGTATCCGCTTGGTGCATGCCTGTATGTCATATGGAGAATTCAAATGACCCAGAAAAATAACCGGACCTGCGCATCTACCTTGAGGCACCCCAAAGTTCAACCTATAGATATCTGATATGGTGTCCTTGATGATCTGTTCTCTGTCCCTTAGATAAGAGAAAAACCATGATCGAGCCCCGGGGGGGGGGGTACTTCACATATTTTGGGTACGGGGACGTGCCATCGGGAAGGGTATCGATTTTCGCGATTTTGGTATAAGGAACGGTATCGATTTTCACGATTTTGGTATAAGGAACGGTATCGATTTTCGCGATTTTGGTTTAAGGAACGATTTTGGTATACTTTTTCGGAAAATTGGTATAAGGTCGGGTATACTTTTTCGGAAAATTGGTATAAAGTCGGGTATACTTTTTCGCAAAATTGGTATAAGGAACGGGTATGTTTTTGAAGCTTCGATGGCACGTCCCCGACCAAAACCTGGTCAAGTAACCCCCCCGGGGATCGAGCTGGCCCTGAGATGTTAAATCGCTTTTGAAAAATCACAGTTTATTATCAATGTGAAAGTCAAAGAAATTGAGTGAAAAAAGTACCTGGCGCCCGGTATTTGAATTTCCATGGGTAAAATATATAGTTATAAGCTTTTGTGATAACCAAGAAGAAAAACAATATCTAGGGTTGCTAGACATCGCTATGTGCAGCACAAATGCTGTAGACCAGAACATGCATCCATGAGTTATTTTGCTTCTCTAAAGTCATGAAATCCATTTAAACCAACAATATTGCTTTCTAAAAAAATTGTTGACCTATTTGATCATCTATTACTCCCAAATATGTTTTCTGGTAAAAATTAAAATGCAAAGTTAAGGTCAATTTGGTGCTAAAATTAAAGTTATCCTTTGTTTTTGAGGGAACCAGTAATTTTGACTTTCTTGCTTAGCACCTAGTCAGATTTATTCAAACTTGACACGAAACTCTAAGTTGATGTCTCCTCTATTCACACATCTGAAAATGGGAAAATTGGATTCATAGCTCCTTCACAGAAGCCATTCAAACGGCGCACATGTTTCTGGGACAGCACGAAGATCAATAAGCCTAAGCATCTACGGCCGGAATTTTACTAAAGTTAAGGTTTCAAATAAATCTCATTTATCTTCGATTTGCTCCTTATCTGGAAAAGATAGAAAATAAATGGCATTGAAACCATTTTGGTTATCATTGTAGGTATAACTACACATAAAGAAAAGGTATATCGAAGCTTCTTCTGCCCATCGACCCCCTACAATTCAATAATAGATCTAAGGAATACATACCATAGTCACCTGATGTTCTAATGGGACAAACTCTGTGGAAAAACAATTAAAGTGCTTAGCAAGTTTCACTGAGGCGAAAAAATGACTCTTTCAATGTAGGTTTGATAAGATTGGAACAAAGTGCTTTTGCCGATTCAGACAGCAAATTTCATTTCATTTCATTTCATTTCATTTAATCTAATTCAGTTTAATTTCATTTCATTTCATAATATTTATACAGGGTAAGTATTCAACGTATAATACAGGGTGAGCCAGAAAAAAGTTCCCACTTTCAGCAGGCCAGGATAAATCACACACTAGGCCAATTTTAGTTATTATTGATTTAATCTTTTGTCATTACCCTATAATATTCTGGGTTATTTTTTGTAGATTTTTCGGATGCCAATTAATCGATATAATAACGATTTCCTGAATTTTTTTGGCCTGCAGACTGCCCAAAACGGTCGAAAAACAGTGATCAAATTTCCTACAGATTTAACTTGGCAGAACAAAGGGAGTGCTCTTCGAAATGACTAGGGAATTTGGAAATGGATTACGTACAATCTGTCGCACGAGCTGTCGTTCAATGATTGCGCAAGTTTAATTTCATTCTTACTAACACAAAGACTCTCGGTTGTTTTATGATTTCCTTGAAATTATACTTGATAGCTATTGTAAATTAATGCATGTTGGGAATGGAAAGAATATTTCAAACAAGGGCGTAGATTTAGGACTTTGTGACTCGAAGACCTGCTTGCCACGCGTCATTGTTAGTATTCCTGACGTATGCAAGCCTTTCATTCCAGGCGCCTGGCAAGTGCAGTTCTTCCGTGAAGCATTTCAAGAACATTTTGCTTTATTGATGCGTTATTTGCTCTCATTTATACTTGAGTTCACTTTCCGTCTTGATATTCCTGTTGGCCTAAGAGCGGCAAATGTCAAGTAGGCCGAAATTGGCCAGTAGCAACTTTTGAACTCGAAAATTATGTTTATTATCGATTTGATGTGACCAGTCCCAGACGAAAATAATCAAGAAATTGAGCCCTTTTTCTTACACTACATTTGGGCATCTGATTATTCTTTCGTCAATTTTCGGCTCAAAATAATCATTAATTATTATCTGCACTGCAGCAGAAAGTTAAGAAACTTTCCAATAGAGAAACGACTTTATCAGTTCCCCTTCACCCAGCTTTCATCCATTTTTTCCACAGTAAAATCAGTTGTGCCCCTCCGCTTCTCGCTGCCTAATTTAGAGAAGCATCGTTTTCAAAAGTTGCTACACGTTTTTTTTTGAGAAACTTGGATCAGCACATAGTACTAGAAGTTTCTTAATTTCGCATGAAAATCTCGGTGTTTTAGTAAAAGTTTATTGATTAGTTTCTTATTTTTGGGGTCTAAAGTTGTGTTATGGTTCGAAGTTGAGCCTTCTTTTCGACAAAAAGCTGTCCTTTTTGCATTGATATTGTCACCACTAATGCTAATCAGCCATATGCACATAAAGGCAAAAAGTTGCTAATTTTGGCAGTCAAAACTTTCGTAATCGACAGACTCGTATTCTAGAAAAAGAATTTTAGAGTTTCTTAATTGTTCTTGAACGTAGTGCTAGAGTTTCTTAAAATTTCATTCATCGTGGTACTTAGTTTCTTATAATCTAGTTTCTTATAAAAAAATTGTGTACTGGCCAATTTTAGCCTACATGATATTTGCCGCTCTTAGGCCAACAGGAATATCAAAACAGAAAGCGAACTCGAGTAAAAATGAGAGCAAATAACGCATCAATAAAGCAAAATGTTCTTGAAATACTTCAAGGAAGAACTGCACTTGCTAGGCGCCTTGAATGAAAGGCTTGCATGCGTGAAGAATAGTTATAATAACGCGCGGCTAGCAGATCTTCGCGTCACAAAGTCCTAAATCTACACGCTTGTTTGAAATATTTTTCAATTCCCAACATGCATTAATTTACATTAGCTATCGAGTATAATTTCAAAGAAATGATAAAACAACTGAGAGTCTTATACTAATAAAAGTAACATTAAACTTGTGCAATCATTGAACGACCGCTCGTGCGACAGATTGTACGTAATCCATTGCCAAATTCCCTAGTCATTTTTTTTTATAATCATTTAAAATGTTACAATACATGTTACATCTACATCCTACCATACTTTCTAATTACTTTACAGACTATACAACACTACAGGGACGGGACCACAAGGAGCAAAAGACAATGACTACCCCGTGGACATTAACATAAAGACATGCAAAAAATAGCAACTAAATAAACAACTACAAAAAGCTACAAATACGATAAATTACTGATAAATACTAGAATCCGTTTCACATTGGATGTCAGGCCAGCATAGTAGTATGATGCTGAGCAATAGGAACCCCGAACGAGAGAACAACAACGACAGCATTTGCTACCGCTACCGATCCCCCTCCAGAGTCCCCAACGCTCACCATATTGCGCATATGCTGTCAGGTCTGGGTTTCTGATTCGCATTATCAATGATCCGAAGTACTGTCGCCTAGTCATTTCGAAGAGCACTCCCTTTGTTCTGCCAATCTCAATCTGTAGGAAATTTGATCATTGTTTTTCGAACTTTATCGGCATTCTGCAGGCCAAAAATTTCAAGAAATCGTTAATATATCGGTAAATTGGCAACCAAAAAATCTACAAAAAATAACTCGGAATAATATAGGGTATTGACAAAAGATTAAAACAGAAACTACTAAAATTGGCCTAGTGTGTGATTTATCCTGGCCTGTCGAAAGTGGGAACTTTTTTCTGGCTCACCCGGTACAAAAACGTTGATTGATTTACAAACTGCCCTGTTAAAAGAAAGAAAAAAGCAACTTACAACATCAAGATAAAAACTAATATAAAAGTATTAAAAGTCAAAAGGAAAAGTTTTATTATGTACAGGATCTGGCATTTTTCAATGACGATTTGAAATGTGTGAAAGTACTGGCCATCTTATTTTCCCTTTTTAGTTTGTTCCAAAGTTTGGCCCCTCTACCGGGTGTCTCAGAAAAAATTACCCCCTTTAGACTGAAAATATAAACCAAGCAATAATATATCATTACTCCTCGACCTCACAGCTAAATTTATCAATGTTGAACTTAGATGCACGTACCTTGCATTTAGAAATCGTCCACCAAACACCGGAGATACAGGTTCGCAAAGTCAAAATTTACAGTGCACCCAAAACCAGAGGTTTTGAAAAGGGGCCTAGTCATGATTTGTATCGTGGACATTTTCCAAAGTACCTGTAGACTTTAAGTTATCGTGTTTTGCTTTTGAATAGAATAAAAGATGTATGGGCATGGCGCTGATTAAACAAATACAATAAAAATGTGGTAAGAGTGATAAAGTCGTGCCACATCTCCAAAATAAGCGTGTATGTGCTCCATTTCCTCTTCTTTAATACAAAACACTTGGGATCGAAAGCAATGCAAGGACCGTTTCCTCAAAAGAAAAGTCACTTCAAGAACAATTGAAGCAATTCAAGGTATAAATCTTTTCAAAAATAGAAAGTAAAGGTCAAAGTCGAAAATTCGTTTGCAAAATGCCTGTTTGTTGTCGAAATTATGGCTAGGCCATTTCTCAAAACCTCTGGTTTCAGGTGCACTCCAAATTTTGACCTTGTGAACTCATATCTCTGGTGTTTGGTGGTCGATTTCCAAATGCAAGGTATGTGCATTTAAGTTGAAGACCAACAAATGTAGCCATTAATTCAAAAAGTCCCGAAATATTATCTATTTGTTGCCTTGTTGAATCAAAAGGGGGTACTTTTTTTTAGACACCCGGTATATGAGAAGCATTTTTGACCACATGCGGTTTTAAGCAATGGTACATAAAGGTCTGTGCTGGTATTACGAAGCTGTCTAGTGCTGGTTTCTGATAACCTTTGGAACAGTCCTACCATTTTCAAGGTTTCTGTTTCGATGAGATCGTTCATTTCATTTTCATTTTCATTTCATTTCATTCATTTTTAATTGTTTATACAGGGTAGAAGCATCAATAAATATATAAATACTGCTTTACAGCTTGCCCTGTCAACAAAAGAAAAAGAATATAAACCCTATTTACAGTGTTATTTCAAGCCTAAAGTAATAAAAGAAAGGAAATGTTGAATCAACATATCTTTGTGTTTACGTGACAGCTTTCTTAAAAGCAGAAAAGCTATTTGTGGTTTTGGCTTCAGAACCCAATTTGTTCCAAAGTTTGGCTCCCCTGAATGAAAAGCTCATTTGTCCTAGGGATGTTTTCAACAGCAGAAGGTTCAAATCCACTTTGGAATGGCGTAATTCCCTGACGCCTTTATCAGAGACCTTTGTAAACAGACTTTGCAGATAATCAGGGACTTCATTGTGCAGTGACTTGCGAACAATTTTCGTTGTTTCAAAATCTATCATTTGTTGTATATTTAGCCAACCGAGTTGTTTGATAAGGGGTAGCGAGGAGGCGTCATATGGGCTATTCGTGAATACCCTGGCTGCTCTATTTTGCAGCTTTTGCAATTTTTGAAGAGCCGCAATACCACAGTTACCCCAAACAGGTGAACAATATCTTACATAAGGCTCTACGAGGCTCTTATACATCCTTTGAATGGTCTGTAATGGGAGGTATTTTTTTGAGTATTTCAGCATTCCTATTCCTCGAGAAATTTTTTTGGTAACGATGCTCAAATGCTCATCCCACAGCAAGTGCTGATCAACCTCAACACCCCAGTATTTCGCGTGTTTAACCATAGTGATTGGCTCCTCTCCTATTTTTAGGGCTGGTTCCGGGTTTTCAGACTGGCTGATCCTTCTGAGTCAATTTCGGCTACCAATTAGTATGCTCTGTGTTTTCGCTACGTTTAGTGATAACCTATTACTCTCCAGCCAGTACTTAAGGTTACTGTAACCGTTCAGGCGGCGATTAAGAAACTCCGTTTACCACGGCCGTTCGTCAAAATATACCAAACAAACTTATGCATCATTCGACGCAGAATTAAACGTAGAATATCATGAAAATATATTCAGTTGATTCAATAAAATCGCGAATGATTTGTTCGAGATTTTAGGCAAAATCGATCACCCTTGGGAAAAAATCTTTGTGTACCCCAATGATAATCGTTGGACCACGACTTTCTATTTACCAAAGACTTAAGGCCCTGAACTGCAAAACCGTGTCACGAATTTTTGATAAAAGGTATTGCCTTGAAATGATATGATTTTAAATAAATGTAAATGTCTTAAATGTCTTTTTTAACTTTCAGACCCTTGTAAAAATCGGACCAGTGGATCTATCACAAATCGCTGACACGGTTTCGTAGTTATATGCATTGTGACTCTGTGTGCCAAGTTTCAAGCGATTCGATTGGCCTGTTGGGTACACAAAGATTTTTTATTACCCACCAGTACTCGGGAATCCTGTTTCGAGAAATCAGGCTTTTATCAAAACGAAGCAAAAATGGCGGGAAATACGATTATGCATGAAAGGTCAAGCAATTAGGCTTAAGCGCGGTATTGGTAAAGCATTATGTCAATAACACAGCAGCACGGAATGTCATGAACATAGCTGCAAGGTCAAGTGAGTTTACTTTAATCCGCTTATGTATATTCCCGCAATTTTTGAGAAACAGGAATGCTCCTTTTAAAATGCTCAAATTTCCAAGTAATTGTGACTATTTCTGGAAGTGCGTTGGTTTAAACAGTCCTCAAATACTTATACCATCAGATTATGACAAAACCGAAAAATCGAAAATTTGTCGTCTGAACAGTTACAGTAACCTTAAGGCGGTCTAAATCTTCATTGACGGCATCATTGATATTTGTGATGGAGTCCGAGGAGTAGGAAATGCTGGTGTCATCTGCATACATATTAACCTCCCCAAACTTTAGTGAGTGGGGAAGATCATTAATATATATCAGAAATAGTAAGGGCCCAAGGCAAGAACCTTGGGGTACTCCGCATTTAATTGATTCCATGCTGGAAATGTGTCCATTAACCTTGCAATATTGTTTACGATTTTGCAAATAAGATTTAAACCAATTCAATTCTTTCCCTGCCACTCCATAAACACCGAGTTTTTTAATCAATATTTGGTGATCTACCGTGTCAAAAACCTTCTTTAAGTCTATGAATGTGACATATGTATACTGTCCCTGATCGAGGACCAGGTGCCAATCATTAGTACATCTTAACAAACAGGTTAGTACGGAATGAAGCTTCCGAAATCCTGATTGAACGACGGTGTTCAGTGAGGAAAGAATAGAATTGGTCACAAATTAGTTTCTCAAAGAGGCTCGAGACTACTGGCAGTACCGAGATAGGTCGATAGTTTGAATCCACGTCAGTCGGGCCATCCTTGTAAATTGGTGTAACCCTGGCAATTTTTTTCAGTCATTTGGAAAGAGGCCTTTAGACATGAATAAGTTGAATATTTGGCTCAGTGAAGGAACCAAAATAGGCATTCCAACTTTAAGAAAATAACTGGAAATATTGTCTACACCAAAACCATGAGATGTTTTAAATTTGTTGGCGGCTTTAAGCAGATGTTCCGGTTGAAGTGGCGCAAAAGTGAACCTATTGCTTTCGGTACTATCAGCAGAAGCACCGCTCAGAAAAACATTTATAGTATCAGGTATTTCCTTGCAAAGATTCTCCCCAATATTACGAGAGTTTATTCATTGAGTCTGCTATCCCCTCAGGGTCAGTTATGACCGAATCACCGTTTTTTATCGCCGATATAGAAGTAGTTTTGGACTTCTTGTTTATTAGTTTGTTGATGGTAGCCCACGTTTCTTTAATATTTCCTTCACAAGAATCAATCTTATTTGTAAAGTACTGCCTTTTTAAACGGGTATTTAGAGAATTGACTTTATTTCGAACTTTTCTATATGCTTCCATTAATAGCTCTGATTTGGCCTTAACAGCAGCAATTTTCAACTTGTCTCTTGTTTTTTGTAGATTCTTTAGGTCTGAGGTTATCCAAGGACTAAGCTTTTCAGAGACACGACGCACCAACAGTGGTGCATGCTTTTCTATTATTGCACTGAGTTTATTTGTCCAGCGAGCTACAATTTCATCAATGTCTGAATCTGCAGTAATTAGCTGTTGCCAATCAACCGAGGCAAGGTCAATCAGAAATAGCTCTTCATCATAATTTTTCATTTGCCTTGTCTTGATAATTTTGTGGCTTTTTTCACGGCTCCCCTAAATTTACGAACGGCATAAACCAAGTAATGGTCACTGAGACTAACCCTATGGACACCAGACTCAATGATATTTATTACATTGCTAACAGCTATGTGATCAATTATCGTAGATGAAGTAGCCGTCTCATTAGTGGGGTCGTTAATTAGCTGAGTTAGTCCAAAAGAATTATATAACTCATCAATACGTTTAACGTTATTGAGGATTGGATTATAAGAATCTCCTTGCGTCTTTTGAAGTAAAGTGAAATCACAATTTGTGTCTCCTATAATTAAAACCTCCTTACCCTCAGCTTCAACGAATCGGAGAACTTCCTCGAGTTTATCGAAAGTTTCTACTGTGTCGGACGGTGGTCGGTACCAAGACAAAATTAAGTAAGGTTGAGCATTGGGTGGCTGAATTTCAGCACATACCATTTCGAGGCTAGAGTGAGGAATATCGTATCGCCTATCACATTTAAATGTGTCACGACAATAGATAGCAACACCTCCTCCATTACGATTTCGGTCTTTCCTAAAAATTTTGTACACCTCTATTGACCGTTTGCCTCTATTGACCGTTGACCCTCTATCGTTGACCGTTTGCCACCCTAATTGCCTGATGATAGGTGATGCAGACGATATGTAGGGGCTGTTTGTCACGATCCTAGCTGCACGATTTTGGAGCTTCTGAAGCTTGTTGAGTGTTGTGCTGCCACAAACACCCCAGACTGGGCAACAGAAACGGAAGTGAGGCTCAACAATACTTCTGTACATGGTCTGCAATATGCTTAAAGGGAGATACTGTTTAGCATGGCGTATCATACCTAATGCCCTTGATATCTTTTTTATCATTTCGGCTATGTGAACATCCCAACTCAGATATTGGTCCACATGTACCCCTAAGTATTTTGTGTGCCCTATCATTGAAATGTCATCATCGCGAATAACAAGTGCCGGCTTTATAGCTGATGTTTGTTGAATATCCTTAACCTTTTTGCGACTTCCAATCACCATGCTGTTTGTTTTTGCAACGTTAAGTGACAGCTTATTTCCAGCTAGCCATGTGTTTAGATATTCAAGGTCCTCATTAAACTTTTCATTTATTGTGGGAATACTATTCGAGGAGAAGGATAAGCGAAAAAGGCAACATAAACTCTTTAAGATTTTTCTAAATGTTACCTACCTTCATAAAACACAACCAGGTAAAAAAACTCCTTGAAATTTCCCGTTTTTTCAAGAAATCTATACTCTCCGGATATTGGGCTATACTTATTTAAATGCCGGTTTAAATAGCCCAAGGTTTGAGGAGTTATCGCGTCTCCAAAAGACAAAATCGGCTAAGGTTTGTTTATACCACTTCAAGTTAAACGATCAATTTCTCAATAAAACATCCTGGTAATTTTTTATGAAATATTGCTGAAATACTACAATACTGAAACTTCCTGACTTGAAATGGATAAACAAACCTTAGTCGATGTTTTCATCTCACACACCAACCGTAGGGGCATTGAATCTTGAACAATAGAAACGGTGGTGGAAAGGCAATAGCTAGAACAATTGAAAACTCAACTTGTTGGCGTTTTTGGGTCGTTCTTACAACAATCACTATCTTTATCACTATTGTCTCTCGGCCAGAATGTCTATTGTTCAAGATTCAATGCCTTGTCAGTTTGTGGGCGAATTGGAGACGCGATAATACCTGGAACAACAGTGAGATATTTAAACGGACAAATATACCCAAAAATCTGGAAAGTAGATTTCTTCAAAAAAATCGAGAAGTCTCAAGCAGTTTTTTTGACCTTGTCACGCTTTATGAAGGTAAAGAAATGTGGCAAAATCTTCACGGGTTGCTTTTGTTTTCCTTGCTTGTTCGCCGTCTGACTGGTCTGTGAAAATTAGGTTCTGGAGGTGATAGGTCACGAGCCAAAATCGGCAAAAACATTTTATTTCTATCTTAGGTTCCATACGATCACAATGATAGAGCACAACGAGAACGGGATGTTACGAAATGTCGCTGCAAAGTCAAGTGAGTTTATTTTAATCCCCTAATTTCTATTCTCCCAATTATTGAGAAACAGTACTGCCCTTTTAAAATGCCCAAATATCTAAGTAATTGTGGCTATTTCGGGAAGTGAGTTGGTTGAAACGGTACTTAAATACCTAATCCATCAGATTATGACGAAAACGAAAAATCGATAGTCTTAATCTGAACGGAATAAGTAACCTTAAATGAAGCTCAAAACTACATACAGTGCAAAATTGATAAAAATGATTACAATACCTTTGCTAAAGTCCATTTTAGTTGTTGATGTGTAGTCTACTTTTGGAGGAGGGGGATTTAATTCTTTGTGAACTTCGGCTCTGAGGAAAAACAAATTAGGATTAGAAAAAATTAATTGCTTCCAAAATTTGCAAACGAAGGCCGATTGGATATCATTCCTGTCTTTTACAACTAGGCAGCAACGAGCATTCCAAGGTCTTTTATCTATGGAGAGCGAATACGACACAACATGGTAGCGTGTCTAATAAAGAAATCGGGCTATCATTTCATTTTATTCATTTAAACCGGGTAAAGTTATGAATTAAATACATAAATTGTTCTCCAAACTGCCTTGCACAAAAAAAAGGTAAACTTTAAACTTTACAATCCAAATACACAATAAGAAATAACAAAGTAAAAATAATCTAAAAACAATAGAACGATAGGCAGGAATAAGAAATAGTTCCTTCATGTTCTGGAGTTTTCAAGACAGAATTTAAATTGTTTGAGGATTTTCGTTAATTTTGGTTTTCGTCAAACATTCCATAATTTCGCCCCTCTAAAAGGAGAGCATATTTGGCCACATGTTGCGCGTAGATACAGGACACATAGATCGACTTCGGTATTCCGAAGTTCCCGAGTACCGGCTTCTGACAACTTGTCGAACAGGCATGCTAGATACGAGGGAGCCTCATCATTTGCACACCTGTATACCATTTTCAATGTTTCTGTTACAATCAAATCAAATCATTCACTGTCTGCCAGCCCAGTTGCTGTATGATTGGAAGAGCAGATGCGTTGTAAGGGCTATTGATTACGATTCTGGCCGCACGATTTTTTAGTTTTTGTAGCTGGTCTTTTGCCGTGATATTGGGCAACAATATCGAAAGTATGGCTCTACCAGACTTTTATACATTGTCTGCACTAACTTTATTCGGAAATATCTTTTAGAGTATAGATAGTCCCAATTCCTTATGGACTCATATAGACAGGTCCGTAACAAGGTCAGTGTCCTACACATCCAATTAAAGAAGCAGTACTTTACTAATAAGATGGCTGCATGTCAAGGTAACATGAAAGAATCATGGAAGGCAATCAATGAACTTCTCAATAAGATATCAAAGTCCAGCAATATTGATTGTCTTAAAGAGTCTGGTTCCGAAACTGTTCATAAAAAAGATATTTATAATGCAATGAACAGTTTCTTTTGCTCAGTAGGTAAGGATCTTGCTGACAAAATAGATCCAGCCCCAAATCCCCTTCTTGCAGTTGACTATGAAATTAACAAATACAAGGCAACATTCCACTTCAGGACTATTGAAGTGCAGGAGATCAGGGATACATTTTCCACGGTTAAAACAGCGAAGAGATTTGGGACTGACAACATCTCTAGCTACTTTCTGAAGCTTGCGCTGCCTTTTATTAAAAATTCGTTTGCTTTCTTGTTCAATACATCCATTGGAGTCGTTTTCCCGACTCATGGAAAGTTGCTAGAGTTACTCCGATTTTCAAAGATGGAGATAAGACTGAAAAGTCTAACTATCGATCAATATCAGTCTTGCCTGTCATCTCAAGGCTCTTTGAAAAACTAGTAACAAATCAGCTGTACCAGTATATGAATGATAACGGTCACTTTTCATCTGGCCAATCCAATTCAACAGTAACATGCTCACTTAAAAACACTAATGACTTTCGATAGACAAGGCATTCGATACATTGTATCACAACATTCTCTGCAAAAAGCTCGAGCATTACGTTGTACAGCAAAGTGAACTCTCTTCGTTTAAATCCTACCTAACCAACCGGAAACAATTTTGTAGGGTTAATGGGGTTGATTCCGAAATTGGGGACATACAAGTTGGTGTTTCACAAGGTTCATGTCTTGACCCTCAGGAGATAGGAATCGGAACCAAATTGACTAGATCTTGGTGAAGAAAAGATTCCGAAATCATGTCAAGAATGTTAAAACTTATCCGGGAGCCGACATTACGTCAGATCATTGTCTGCTCGTAGCAAAGCTGACAATTAGATTGAAAATTCCAAGGAAAAGTAAAAAAAGAGGGAAAATACGAGCTTGACTTATTAACACAAAAACATTACAAAGAGCGTTTCTCTGTAGAAGTTAAGAACAGATTCGACTCTCTTATGATCGAGGAAAACGAACAAGTAGAGGATGAGGCAAACAGGATCAATCAGAAATGGCAGTGCTTAAAGGAAAGTATTCATGGAGCAGAAGAGGTTAATGTTCTACCTAAGAAAGAAGCTCGAAAAGAGAAGCTATGGATGACCCAAGAAACAAGAAATCCTAGATATGATGTCAGAGAGAAGATCAAAGAAAAATGGCCCTGAATATAAGCAGGTTTACAATGAAATAAAGAGGAAAGGTAAGGAAAGGAAAGGAAGGAGGAGTGGTAGAATGACTTACGCAAAGAAATAGAAGAGTTAGAGAGCGAGCACAAAATCAGAGAATTGCACGAAAAGTTGAAGAAGATGACTGATTGGAAGAGAGGCATTAAAACAAATGGTGGATATATAAGAGACAAGACCGGAAAACTGTTGTTTGACAAGAAAGACGTTGCAGCAAGATGGGAAGAATACATCAAGGAGATTTATGATGACCCCAATAGAAAAGAAAAGTTAAGAACAATGCTGAAGAAGGTCCAGACTTATTGAAGAGTGAAGTAGATAGAGCAATAAATGTGATCAGGGAAGGAAAAGCATCAGGGGTAGACAAAATTTTCATAGAACATCTAAAGGCTTTGAAGGGTGGTGCAATGGATATTGTATATGATATTTGTAATGAAGTATATAAAACAGGATACTTTCCACGTGATCTAAAACACTAAATTTTCACAAGACTACCAAAGAAGCAAAATGCCCTAAAGAATGTTCAGAGCATAGAACGATTAGCTTAATGAGCCATATGGTAAAAGAAATTCTCAAAGTTGTTCTTGTAAGAAATTAAGATAAAAATTTAAAGAGAAATAAGAGACTTGCAATCTGGCAATCTCGTCCCCAGAGTGAGTTTGTTGCTCTACCTCTACTCTGGGATACAAGAGACCGTTCGGCAATTTGATTGACTATTCGAAAACAATACCAAAATCAGAATATAACTGGTTCCCATTCAAAAACGGCCTCTATTGAATCGCTAATTTCACAAAAATCAATGGGGTGTATGGGGCAAGTGAGGAGCCAACGAGGGCTAATGGAGCACGGCGTATCCGAATTTTAGGGTTTCAGATAATTTGGGGTCATTTTTACGTCATAACAGGGGGTTGAAAGAAAAATGTTGCGATTTTCTGATATACAGAAATATATAGAATATAGAAATATATAGAATTATTCTCTGATATATAGAAGCAACTTTGAAAATTGCTGAATAAGTCTTTATTGGGTACAGAGGTAATTCGAAGATCAAGTGTATTGCCAGAAAAATGAGTAGGCATCCGAATTAACTGAGTTAGGCTGTAAGAATTCAATATTTGCGATAATTTCCAGTGTCAGGATCTTTCTTGTCATTAACATGAAGATTGAAATCACCTGTTATGACAAACAATTTGAAGAATTAGAACATGCTGACTCAAGGTATTCTGAGAATTCTTTAAAGAATATATTTGATGTCACAGGACGAGCCTCACTGTAAGGAGGTCCATATATAACATAAAACATCCATGCAAACTTAGGGAGTAATAATTTCCAAGTAGCATATTCAAAGGAGCTAGTTTCATCATAGTTAACCAAGGTTGAAATAATACTTGATCGATGCAAAATTCCAACTCCACCCCCTTGTCTATTTTCTCTTGTAACAACCTTAAAAACGTATCCATCAACATTTAATTCAGCACGGGTGACATCATCTTTTTCTTTCAACCACGTTTCAGTAATTGTACAAATATCAATATTATTATCCATGATGTGATCCAAGAAAATACCAGTTTTATTACGAATTGATCTCGTGTTTACCGTAGCAAGTTTTAATTTCCAGCCACTGTCTCCTGATTTTGGTTTTCGAAGGGGATAAAATAAATTGGATAAGTTCATTCCATTGATAAATTCCTTGGCATGCTTCGGTTTCGAGAGGGGTCTGTAACGCAACGTGACATATACGGGCGTGACGAATACACGACTGACGAATACGGGCGTGACGTATACGGGGTTTTGTAGTAAACTTTAGGTCTGTAACCCAACATGACATATACGGGCGTGACGAATACGGGACTGACGAATACGGGACTGACGAATACGGGCGTGACGTATAAGGGGTTTGTAGTAAACTGCAGGTCTGTAACGCAACGTGACATATACGGGCGTGACGAATACGGGGCTGACATATATGGGCGTGACGTATACGGGGTTTTTGTAGTAAACTGCAGGTCTGTATTCATATTTTTATCTTTATCCTAATATGTAAATTCTATGGTTAGAGATATTCATTTTGTTGTTATTTTACAGGGCAATCTGGAAATCAGTATTTAACTTTCTTTAATGAAATGAAGTGAATGAAATGAAATTTAACGCAACGTGACATATACGGGCCTTACATATAGGGGCCTTGCATATACGGACCTTTGTAGTAAACTGAAAGGGCCTCGCCGGGTCATTTTTAGTATTTATTACGTTGAATAGATTTTGTAACCGAATATTACTGTTGCTTGATAATTCTTTTGTAGTTATGTATTATTTATGTATGTGATTATACCTGCACTAAAATGAAACTACAAGACTTAAAAAATGAAACTTAAAAAAATTAAATTTCAAGGAAATTCTTAGCATATTTCTATCTTATTTTGGCCCGTTTCCTATCGTATCAAATCAAAGGTACTTGAGAAATTTCCTAACGTTAGAGAGGCTTCGTTTTGAAAACTTTTATGATCTCCAAGAAAATCGTAAGAAATTATGGTTATTAAAATCTGAAAATTTCTGTTTTAAATGCTGGCTCGAATCTCATAAGAAATACCTATGTGTAAGGGGGGGGGGGGGGAAGAGTGACAAAAATATATCAATAGTAATGACAGCAAGGAGGCAGGAACATATTCCTTCACTAAAGCCTCATGTGAGGAATGGCGCCACCACTCTTTTGATCTTTTAATTCCTAAGAGTTCAAAGTCGTGCTTGCATATACCATTTGAATCGTCGTATATTGTTTAACCAAGCTTACTGCCAGTATCTCTGTTGGTTGAATATCACATCCAAAATATTTCTTTTCATATAGCAAAGACACCAGAGTGTTAACGAAACTTGGAAAAAATTGTTTTCCGGAGCCAATTCCAAAAATCATAACTGCTCAGATTGTCTTGCACCCGTTTTGTTTGTTTTTAATCCGCCGCTTTCCACCGTTGATACATGTTTCTCGATATGCAGTACATCCTCTGCTACAGCCCGTATATGTCTTGTAACGATACAGACCCGCAGTTTTATCTCGAGAACAGAATAATCGTCCCAGCCCATTGTTCATTTGTGTAAAATGTGCAGCTGTCCACCTTTATTCCAGCCCTCCCACCCCCTGTATTAATTCTTGACAAATTGAAACGATATTGAATATAATTTCTGAATAGATAGAAAGAAGATACTTGTTTTACTAAGAAAACGAGAATTTTCAATTTTTCCATCTCCCCCAACCGATTGTTCCCGCCCCCCGATTATTACTAAATCGTACTATTTCCAACCTCCTCCCACTGATTATTCTCACCCAACCCTCCTTTTTTTCTCTGTACTCGAGAGTACTACAAAAACCCCGTACATGCCACGCCCGTATTCGTCAGCCCCGTATTCGTCACGCCCGTATATGTCACGTTGCGTTACAGACCTCATTTGCTACAAAAACCCCGTATACGTCACGCCCGTATTCGTCAGCCCCGTATTCGTCACGCCCGTATATGTCACGTTGCGTTAAACACCCGGGTATCGGTTTCAGCGAGGGGTGATTCACTCCTGAAAAGGGTGTACGAGACTTTGAGATTTTGAAAAATCCCATGATAAAATGAGAGATTTTGAGATTTTTCGGGATTTTTCATGAGATTTTAAGATTTTTGAAAATCTTTATGAGGTTTGACTTTTCATGCCGATAAAGGTAGGAACCTAAGGATTTTGGGATTTTTGGAACATTTAGCAGCTACAGCAGCAGCATACAGAGTTTGTTCGAGTTTGTTCTTGAAATAAAGGCGAATACTAGTATAGTATCGTATTTGTGATAAGTTATATTACTATAGTCAAGATGAGGCCTAACATAAAATCTATAGAGTTGGATTAGAACATCTCTAGAGACATATCTAGACAGATGCTTCATCCATCTCCCTCAAATCTCGGGAGAGATAGAAACACCATTGGGTCTTCCTCAATGTGAGGGCATGAGCGATAGGAAACCAAGTGTGTGAAAGTTTTATTGGTAGCGAGCCACCTTAACCAATTGTTTTTTGTGTGTTTTTACCTATTTCTACTTAGTAGTGAGCCACCTTATCGCTGTTTCGTCATTTTGAAATCTTTGGACGTGAGCCACCTTAAGTGCAGAGCCACCTTAAGTAAAACTAGGTAACAACACAAAAAAGATGGCCCCACGGAGGTTTCACGGTTAAGGTGGATCTGCACTTAAGATGGCTCACTGCCGAAAATTTCAAAATGACGAAACAGCGATAAGGTGGCTCACTACCAAGTAACAATAGATGAAAACACACACACAAAATTTGTTAAGGTGGCTCGCTACCAATAAAACGATAAGATGGCTCGCTACTAATAAATCTTTCACACACTTGGTGTCCTCTTGCTCATGGTGAGGGATTCCTTTTTGAAAACAAGAAATCTACGTAGAATCAATCTACCTCATCTCCAGTGCTCATAAAAGCAAGAAAAAATGCAAGAATATTTCGATTGGCAATTGATTGAAATTTGATTCCTTCAAGGCTTTGAATTTTCCAAAATTGCGCAAACTCTTTCGGTCATTGCGAAAGATTTTGAGATTTCAAGTTTTTTTCTTCAAGATTCCAGGATTTTTTGAAAGATTTTGAGATTTTTATAAGATTTCTTAGATTTTATGACTTTTTTCTAAAGATTTTGAGATTTCAACAATTTCATAGAGATTTCAGAGATTTTTTTTGGTAATTTGTGAAAGGTGTACGAGATTTTTAGGAGTGATTCACCCCTCGGGTTTCAGCCTGCCATCTCTTTTACCACGATAATGCCATTTTCTACATCTTTCACGCTTTCTGTTTGGTGAGGTGATGGTACAAGGCTCGTTTCTCAACAGCTTAGGTGGATGTACCTGTAATGAGGCAGCCATGCTGTGATCTACAGGCAGTTTAGTCAAAAGTAGAGACAGATGCAAGATTAGGCCAACCTGCAAATATGGCCTAAGCCAGGACGACATTATGTCAGCACGAGGGACGATACGAAGCATTCCATGGCCTCTGCAAGTTGTAGCAACGTCTTTAGTCGTTTGATCTCTTCCTAAATATAACAATTTTTATCTTCTTTCTACGATTACATGTGAGTTCATAATCTAATAATCTAATTCAATTCAATGCGAAGGCAGCCTGACACATAGGCGCCTCTAATGATAGAGGGAAAAGTAAAAGAAAGATGACAGAGAGGAAGACCAAGCAGAACATGGTTGACAGATATAAAGGAATGGACGGGACCAAACATCGGGGAAATGTGTCAGGTGGGCTGCTGATTGAGAATGCTGGAGAGAGATGACCGCTAAACCATAAACTACCGGTGGTAGTTGCGACATCCAGGTAACAGGTAAAGGGATAAAACCTTCCAAAAGCATGCACAAGTCATTGCTATAAGGCAAAGACATACGGGAAATTTGGTCGTGATTTTATACAGTTTTTGGAAGTTTCTTGGAGGGGCTTCCATGAGAAAATCTCTTATAATTTCAGAACGGAGTGGCCCATTTCAGGCAGCTAAAATGTAGAATACCAATTTTTTAGAATTTGTAGAATTCACTATTGAATGACACATTTGCCAACATTGTAGTCTTGATATCGAGGGGTATGTGGTCTTTCAATCAAGGATTCTTTTTTTGACTCACTCGGTAGATTATATGACGTCATTCCAACTGATGATGTCATATCTATAACAAAGGACAAAATGTTGAAATTCTGAGATCAATCGATGGATAAACATATTTTCTTCATTTCTAAGTAGTTTATTGAGGTTTTTATCCATTTCAACTGAAATAATTAGCATTTGTTGTTTTTTCAGTACTGAAGCTTACATGTATCTGGTCGCTTGGCAACAAACCACATAACCAATTAGCATTGACAGACTCCCAATAGATGTAATTACTATTGTAAATTGTAAGGAATTACAATGGCATGCGGTACTAATTATGGTTTTGGAGATAATTTGGGAGGCATTTTTTTGCCTCCCCCCACCCGGGCAGTGGTCTGGCCCAAAGAGCCCGGGTGCAATAGAGTTAATAAACAGACGAAGACTGGGCGCAGCTTTTTGAAACTTGATTGCTGCGAAAACAGCATTTCATTTGAAGTTAAGTAGTTTTACAAATGATCCTTGACAAGTTTTTCAAACAGCTGAGACACAATTGGCAGAACCGGAATAGGACGATAATTTAACCGGTCAACAGTTGCATCTGTGTTATGGAAGGGTGCTATCCTAGCAATTTTCCGGGACAAATAAAAAAGCTCTGCAAGAGGCTCAGCTAAGACAGGCATTCCAGATTTCAAAAAGAAGCTAGAAATGCCATCCAAGCCATGCCCCTGCGAGGTCTTAAACTTGCGTATTGTTGTGATAACTTGTTCAGCTTCTATGGGTGCAAAAAAAAGGAAAAACTTTACTCAACTTGACACCGATATTACCAAAGAAATCGTTCACTGAGTTAGCCATACAAACAGAATCGTTAATAGTCTTTCCGTTAACTTCAAGAGCTGCAATATTTGTAGTCTTAAATCATTTATTAACAAGTTTTTTAATAGTGGCCCAGGTTTCTTATAGTTTACTTTAAGAAGCCTGTAATTTTCCTGAGAAGTAGGCCGTCTTGGCTTCTCTTCTCTTCTCATCTTGGTCTTCATCTTTGACTTTACAGCAAAATGCCACTGAGTAAAAACCAACCGCTTTAAAATAGAATACCGAAGGAGATTGCTTACCTTACTTGCTCATACAGCTTTTGCTCAAGCATCTCCAGCCTGGTTCCTTTTTGTCTGACTTGAACTACTTTTGGCTTCCTAAATGAATCTTTACAAGTGGTAAGATCAGCAACTTTTGCCTCAAATTCTTTTGTCAAAATGCCCTGAAAAAGATTAACTCTAAACAGCAATTCGAAAAGGAAAGGACAATTCAGTATTTGACACATCAAATCACAAAAATTTTGATGATTATTGGCAAATGGTTTCAAGAAAAATTCTTGATGAGTATATGAAGGTCTTCATTGTCATTAAATGATTCTGTTTACGAGTTAATATTTAAGAAATCAATATTTCGTTCGCTTTTGCAAAACTGAAAATAAACATTTAATTTTCCTTTCATTTGTATATAAGTTAAACATTGTCTAATCAGTTGCATCAAGAGGCAAGAAATGGAATTTGACTAACCTTATGTCCTTCTACATGTAACGACTTGATTTTCTTTGGTTCTTGGTCTATATCTGCACATTGGCGCTATAAAGAAAATCAAACGTGCACAGTAAGCTTCTAATTATTTGGGGTCGCAGTAAATGGCATCCTATGCACATGGTGGGCATGGTACTGTAATTGGTATCCAAATGCAAAGCTGAACTGTCACCAAATGTAAACTTGTTACCAAATGTAATCTTTGTGGCAGGAACCAAACGTGAAATGATTATGTGGTATCTGAGCAGTCTAACAAAGAAAGTCAATCAAGAAGGAAAACAACTGATTGCATTTTATCCATTTCTCTGATATTTTCTTTGACCTTGTTCTGGTTAACATATCTAGATGTACCAAATTCTATTTACTGTTAATGTGGTTCAGCGAGATGACTTGACTCCCTGCCATTGAACCTTTAACACCCCTTCAATCTCCAAACAAACATGCTTATAATAAAATACAACCAATAGTTGCTTTGTTACTATCAAAACAAAGGATTTGTTGGCAAGAAACAATATGTATTCTGCAACAAGATTGAAAGATTCTTCCGCACTAATTATTCCTGTGACAACTAGATCTTTAATCCGATTCAACATCTAATGTCTTTCAAATGCTCTAGGAATCAATACAGTTCTGATGCTGAAATAAACATAGTAACTGCAAACCAATGCAACTTTGTTGGCTTTAATTTAAATGGTTGTCATACTGTACGTGTTGCTACTCTTATTTTCTACATTACACAGTGATCCAGAATGGCAAAATAATGTAATAAATGCCCCAAAATGAAATTTCTCAAAATCAATCACGCTATAGCTCATTCAAAAGAGCAATGATTGGCAATCAAAATAAAAGAAAAATTATTAAAATCGGCGCTACGAGAGTCAAGATACAGATTTTTAAAGTTTCAAGAAATCACAAGTGGCACGAGTGATATAATATAAATACAAAAGTTAAACAATACTCCCAGTTAAAATGGAGGGATAGCATCAAAAGGTCAGTGCGACCTTGTTTCCATAATTGTTCCTCCCGAGGTGTCATTGAAAGGAGAATTTTCACAACAGAAAAGAAATACAATATTTATGTCTCAATATTAGAGGTGAAGGTGAAGTTGCGGTTTTTAGCGCCAAGCACTGGGATCACAGAAGTAGCTTAGCGCTAATCGAGTCTGCGACCCCCTGTCATGACGCTCAAATGGTGAGGCCCTACCGGTATCAAGCCCTGTCCATCTGGTTATTCTGGCTGCAATGTCAAAGGATTACACATACCCGCGGGTGGGGGGTACTTCATTGTCAAGTTGTACTGGGCGTGCCGCTCATATGGATAGGTTTTTTCGTCCGAAATTCTCTTCATATGAGTCTGTTTTTGACCACAATTCTTGTAGATGGGTTGTTCTTTGAGAATTTTCTTATCAATGGGCCCTATAATGATAATCCACTACACTAAAAAACTGAAAATTCCCTTTGTTTCAAATCGACAAATTCATACACATGAGTCAAAAATGTCCTGATATTCATACAAATGGGCTCGAAATTTTTGAATACTCCATCATACGAATGGGTCTTTTTCTCAAAGTCCAGATTCAGGTCGAATCATGTTGACAATGAAGTACACATAAGGGCTGTTTCCTTCATATTGGAGGTCTTAAAAATTTAAATTGTTCCAGATTTTAGGTCCTAGGTAGGAAAGACCATTTGGTCCTGTGTTACTCTTTCGAAAAGGTTGATTCAACTTCTTTTGATCTTCGAGTGATCCGGCTCTGGCTAGCTCTGGCATACTGGTGAGAACATCTCCGACATATATGCAGTGCAGGGGCTGAATTATCAAAAACTAAAAACGTTTGTAGCAGTGTATTTTTCAAATCTCTCTTTTTGTGGGGAGCCAATATATATCTTCAAATTCTTTGATTCCTGTATGTGTCTGTGCTCTATTATTCAGATTCAAAGAGAACCTGATACATTTATGTTGAGCTATGGAGCGTGGTTTGCGTCTTTATTACAATACTACTTTCTGTATGGAGATTGATGAATTTATTTTCAGATGTCATATGGTTTTTGTTATGCCTTTCACATTCTTGATGACATATGACATTTCGTGTGGTGTTTTTATTTCGTATGACATTACCCCCTGTTATTCATACGCTTTCAAGTTGTCGATGACATATGACATTTCGTGTGGTGGTTTTACTTCGTATGACAATTACGTGATGCATTTCTGCATGACATGATGTATTGCGCGTTGGCGGGAAAATCAAGGGCTGTGGACCACGTGAGGTGACGGCCTACTCATATTCACAATCTATGCAAATCCTTCGTGGAAGCATGCCAAACCATCGCCAAATCATACGCCAGGGGGGGGGATACTTGGTCTACGCAAATACGGGGAGGTGCCGCTGGAAAATCTGAAAAAGGCACCCTGTTCCAGAGAAATATTCCCCGAAAATGAAACCCCCCTGGAGCAAAATCTTAAAAACAATACCCAGTTCTTGAGTTTCTTCATATGAAATTGTAGGCTGCTCCAGAAATTTGATAGAAATCAATCAGAAAACGCGGAAATGTTGCCATCCAAACGATTTGAATCACACTCGCGGAGTGAATGGCTTACAACGACGTTACGGAGTAAATTAAAGAAAATTTGGACCCTGTCATGGAGCCGACTATGCAAAAGTGATACCCTGTCCCGGAGTAGGAATCCTGAAAATGATACCCTGTGCAGCGGCACATCCCCGTACGGAAAGATATATGAGTACCCCCCCCCCCCCCCTCCCCGGACGCCAACTGTGCCAACGACTTGCAGCAGATGGGAAAAACCGCAATGGAGCATTCACTGCCTATATTGATGATGCACGAGGAGTTTTCCACCAAGTAACGAACGAGAATGACTTGGCTGGTGACCCAGATTTTCTCAATGACGTTGCTTGCCACCTGGAAGATCTTCAGTACAGCCTCGCAATCCTTACGCCTAACCGCAATCACGAAACCCAAAGAATGATAGAACTAATTTTGGAAACGAGGTCAATAATCGACAGAGTCATCCAATGGCTGGAAAATACCGAGGTAATTGCGAATCAAAGCCAGGGCCATCGTGGACGACCTAAACTTATAATTTGCGAAAATCAACTGATATTTCTAAGAAATTTTGGCTTCACTTGGACGCAGATCCAAAATATTCTGGGCGTTTCAAGCAGCACATTGACAAGGGATTGGCTGAAGGAGAAAATTTCTCTGGGATTGATGAAAACGAGCTTGCGAGAGATCATAACCTCAAACCCTAACGAACATAGGGCAGATGAGCACGCAGGGGCTTTGAGAGGACGAGGCATCAGAGTGCAGCAGCAAAGAATTCGTCAGTGCAAGCCAAGGAAGCCAAAATTCACTGCCCTTCTGTCGCTAATTCTGTGATACGGCTGACAGCTTGCCGCATATCTTCACTGGACATCGCTAATGTGGGTGCTGCATTGACAGATTTGCTCAGATTGTGAATATGAGTAGGCCGTCACCTCACGTGGTCCACAGCCCTGGATTTTCCCGCCAACGCGCAATGCATCATGTCATGCAGAAATGCATCACGCAATTTTCATACGAAATAAAACCACCACACGAAATGTCATATGTCATCGAAAATTTGAAAAGGTATGAATAACAGGGGGTAATGTCATACGAAATAAAAACACCACACACGAAATGTCATATGTCATCAAGAATGTGAAAGGCATAAGAAAAACCATATGTCATCCGAAAGTGAAAGAAAGACCAGAAAAATGCTTAATTGCCAAATAAATTCATCAATCTCCATATAAAAAGTAGTATTGTAATAAAGACGCAAACCACGCTCCATATTGAGCGGTTTGGATTTTGTTTGGTTAATCTTTTATAAAGCAATGGAGACCAAGTGGGGCTGGATCAGTGCATTAGCAAATAACCTAAGAAGAAGTCAAGAAAATTTTGCTTTCTATAGAGAAATCTTGGCCTGCCATCAGTAGCATGGCCACGGGGGGTATGGGGGGCAATGGCCCCCTGCCCACTTTTGTCGAAAAGTGGTCCTCGAGATTCCTTCAAAACTGAAGAGAAAATAGCTGGGTATAGGTTGGGTAAGAATTTTTTGAAAAATGTCAAATCTTCCATTTTAGAGTTTTAAGAAGCAGGAAATGCCGCGATACCAGCGTCGATTGTTGGATCCGAAGATGCTTGCGGTGACGAATAAATGAATAAGTTTGAAGGCAGAAGCACTGCAATACAACAAAAACAACAGCAAATGGTTTAATTTATTTGATTTTTTGTTGTATTGCGGTGTTTCTGTCTTCAAACTCTTCCATTTTAGCACTGGCAAGCATGAAATTGGGAGATGCATTCTGAGCCAAAGTAAAGGATCTTTCTTCAAAAATGTTCTTCGTGCTCTGATTCATAGGATAACTGTCACACAACTATCAAAGTTTTCTTGTCGCTAATTGCAAGCATGATATTGGGAGATGCGTTCTACACAAAAGTAAAAGATCTTCCTTCAAAAATGTTCCTCGTGCTCTGATTCATAGGATAACTGTCACAGAACTATCAAAGTTTTCTTGTCGCTAATGGCAAGCATGATATTGGGAGATGCATTCTAAGCCAAAGCAAAAGATGTTACTTCAAAAATGTTCCTCGTGCTCTGATTCATAGGATAACTGTCACAGAACTATCAAAGTTTTCTTGTCGCTAATGGCAAGCATCATATTGGGAGATGCATCCTAAGCAAAAATAAAGGGCGTGGCCCCAAACATTTTCCTCGAGCTTCGCCCCCAGACCCCTTCCTTTCAATACCCCCCATTTAATTTACCCTCGGCCATGCCACTGCCTGCCATTGATTTTACCCAAGGTCCTGGTAGCCATTGATTCACCAGACACATCTTCATCAAGAATACAGCACAGATACGCCACTACAGTGTATTGTTAAATCTCAATGTCACCTCTTCTGATGTCGAGTTTGTTACTGCCGGTTCGAATATTTTCCTGCCAAAAAGTACAAACTTTATTTTGTCCTCTCCAAAGTGAATGCTTAGTTTTTTATCAACAAACCAATCACAAAGGGAATTAAAGTTTTTATTTACTTGCTTATCTAATTCATTGACGATATTGTCTCTGAACATAAGACAGGGGTCATCTGCATGTAAAAGTATGTCGCACTTAACTGCCTGAGGCAAAGATAAGGCTCAAATCCTTACTGGTTGCCAGAGCATGCGGAAATCATCCAATTTCATGCTTGTCAGCCAATGAGATCACCGCTTTCTAGCCCCTGGAGACAAAATCGGTCGTTTGAGGTAAATTTTCTAGTACCCTCACTAAAACTGAAATGGATGCTAGAATACTTCAGTTATTCGCAATTTTTTTTGATAAATCAGTTGTGGGGATGTCCGTCCAGAGTTGTTTACATGTTTAGGCACATAGCTTGTTTGGGGCCGGAGCTGCGTTCATTTTCCGGTCGAAGAATATTGACCTTCGTTGAAATATCTATAGAAATCGCTACAAATGAGATATACAGATAAGAATTTCAGCAATTATGCATACTGACCTTAGCAATAACCCAAACTCCTTTACTGCTATCATATCTCAAAATTGGAGGCAATTTCTAATGATTTCTGGCAGAGATATCATTTGGGCCTAAGCTTGTCCTCGCTTAAAACTCATTCCATTGCACTTAAAAAGTAA
Organism: Aurelia coerulea; assembly: GCA_039566865.1. Taxonomy (NCBI): domain Eukaryota; kingdom Metazoa; phylum Cnidaria; class Scyphozoa; order Semaeostomeae; family Ulmaridae; genus Aurelia; species Aurelia coerulea. The sequence continues at coordinate 12,367,329 of CM076950.1, forward strand.
TGGTAAAATTCTAGAGCTGAATAATGCACTTACCCATGACTCAGGCACCAGTTTGACTTCGTTTGCCTTTTTTACATTAGCAAATTTTTATAAGAAACGACCAGTTGTGGGTGAATTGCAAAAACTTTCCTCGGTCCATATTTTTATCTGCACAGTCTATCCGCTTCAAACAACAAACAGTGAACTTTGTATCATAAAAGTCTTGCATCACAAAACATTCCTATAGAACGATTCCATGCGCCTTAGCGAGGCACTCGTGAATTGTTTTCACGCATTTTGTTCAATCAGTCAATGCAAACAAACAAAAGTGCAAAACCGGGTATCTTTTTTAGCGAAACCCAAAACAATGTTTTGTTCTTTTTATGTTTTGCATTGATTGAAATAAGAACGAAAAGAACGAAATGCGTGAATACAATTCACGAGTGCCTCGTTAAAGCGCATGGAATCGTTCTAAAGGAATGTTCTGTGATGCAAGACTTTTATGATACAATGTCAAAGTTCACTGTTTGTTGTTTGAAGCGGAGAATCTGTGTAGAGAAAAATATGGACCGAGGAAAGTTTTTGCAATTCGCCCACAACTGGTTGTTTCTTACAAAAATTTGGCAAATTAAAGAAGGCAAACGAAGTCAAACTGGTGTCTGAGTCATGGGTAAGCGCATTATCTAGCTCAAGAACTTTACCATTACTTTTTAAGTGCAATGGAATGAGTTTTAAGCGAGGACAAGCTTAGGCCCAAATGATATCTCTGCCAGAAATCATTAGAAATTGCCGCCAATTTTGAGATATGATAGCAGTGAAAGAGTTTCGGTTATTGCTCAGGTCAGTATGCGTAATCGGCGTAATCGCTGAAATTCTTATCTGTATATCTCATTTGTAGCGATTTTTATAGATATTTCAACGAAGGTCAATATTCTTCGACCGGAAAATGAACGCAGCTCCGGCCCCAAACGAGCTGTGTGCCTAAACATGTAAACAACTCTGGACGGACATCCCCACAACTGATTTATTAAAAAAAATTGCAAATAGCTGAAGTATTTTAGCATCCATTTCAGTTTTAGTGAGGGTACTAGAAAATTTACCTCAAACGACCGATTTTGTCTCCAGGGGCTAGAAAGCGGTGATCTCATTGGCTGACAAGCATGAAATTGAATGATTTCCGCATGCTCTGACAACCAGTAAGGATTTGAGCCTTATCTTCCTGAGGCATATCATTGACACATAGGAGGAAAATTAGTAAGAATAGAACCTTGTGGAACTCCACATGATAATTCACCAGGTGATGAGGTCTCTTTCCCTATGTTTACGTAGAAAGTTTGGTTCGTTAGATAAGATCTTAAACCAAAATATTACTGAATCAGCAAAGCCAAGGTGTTTCATTTTTTCAAGGACAATTTTTGTGGTCGATCGTGTCAAAAGCTTTCTGAAGATCAATTAATTTCATGCCAGTAAACATCCTGTTTTCAAATCCTCGTATGATTCCGTCACTTCGGTATGATAGGCATGCGTTTGTCGAGTGATAAGGACGAAAGCCAGACTGGTATCGATAGAGAATTTTTTGTATTCAATTTTTTCCATTACCTTAGAGATCTGTGGCAAAAGTGAGATAGGCCCATAATTTTTTGGTAGATCTTTGCTACCTTTTTTAAGCAAGCTAACGTGATTCTTTGCTACCTAACGTGATTCTGATGCTCATCTCCTATAAGAGCCTCATAAATACAATACAATACAATAAAATACAATACAACAAAATACAATACAATGCAATGCAATACAATATAATATAATACAATACAACCAACAAACAAAAAAATAAACACTTTCACAAGTACTGATAGTCCTTGAATAATCTAACTTCAAAATATGCATATCCTATACCTTATGTACCCTGCAATCTCAAATACAACTAAATCATCCAGCATGTATGACACAGATACAAGCACATTCTCAAGAAATTTGCTCCAGAAGCTAACCGTCTGACTTTAGCCTTACATATTCATTACTAATCCGCCTTAGAAAGGAAACATTCCTTTACGTATATAATTAATTGTTGGAGGGGAACAACAGGTGAAAAAATAGCTGTGTCACAGTGACTAGTACGTATGAGTCAGCCTCTGGGCACCAATCAATCTTTCAAAACTCTGCAAAAAGATTACGGTATTATTGGCAATCAAAAGTTTTAAAGGGAATCTCATGGAAAAGGCTGCCCGGTTTTAATTGCCAATCCTGTACGAAAATACAAGGCCATGTAATAGCCATGTACAAGCCTTGTAGTTATGGCCTTGTAACCTTGTTATCAGGACCGTCGAGAGGGGGGGTTGGTGGGGGTAAAAGGTCCGGGGCCCGGGGCCCGGGCCTCAAAGGGGCCCGTAAAGTATCGTTCGACAAAAATTAGTTATTCCAGTAAAATCTCCTTACGGCAACTTTTATGGCCATCTACCTGTCTTAAAACAAAGACATAAGAAAATAGTTTTCTTATGTGGCTATGTTTAAAAGTTTTGTGTCCGTGCTTTCAAAGTCACCTCGTAAAAGCGAGTCTCTTCATCGTTTACCGTAAATACCGCTTCCTTAGTAACTTTTCATGGAATATGTAAACAACTTTTCCAAACTAGCTTTCCTAAAAAGGGCGTTTCCCTCATTATCTGAGAGTCCGAAGGGCATGGTCCAGGAAAATTTTCTTGGGGGCTTCGGTCCTAAGAATTATTCCAGGGCCCGAGCTGGCTCTCGACGGCCCTGCTTGTTATAGTCTGGAATAGCCTTGCTGTAACCTTGTAAATGGCTCGAAAAATGCCAATTAGCCTTGTAGAAGCCTTGTGGAAACCTTGTGTTAGACTGGTTGCAGCTTGGAATCTTACTAATAGCCTTGTAATTTTCTTCCAAGGTTAGTACAAGGTCATAACAAGGTCATAATCCCCTCTACAAGGCTAAAACTTGGCCTGTACAAAGCCAAGTTTAGCCTTGTATTTTTGTACAGGATGTCTCTCAACCTGCATACCCATAAAACAAATAACACATTTTCTGAATGTGTAGCTTAATAAAGTTAACAAATTCTCACTGGTTTGATAAAAATGAGCAACTGAAACAAATTTCATAACAATTGAAACACCTCAAGGTAGGATTCAATTTTCAAAAGTGAAACTTAAACTTAAAGTTGCGAATTCCTTGAAAAATGGCCATAAATCAAATCAAGGCTTAAAGGCAGCATACCATTCAAATTCTTACTGGCTAAACAGTCCAATTCAAGTTCATCGACCGATGAGTTCATAATAACATCTCATTTACCAAATTTCATAATAAAACATAGCCTCTGTTCAATTATATATTTGTCTACCAGATTGGAAAGTTTGACATGCGCGGGGGATTAATCCCCCGTGCACTTTTATATTATCCGCGCTGCCATACGCGCAATCTCCTTGTATACAATGTATAGTATGTAAGTTGTGCTATGCTGATATGCGCATGTTGACTCAAATCTGCATACTATCTGCGCCATTTTTATCCCTGTTTGAAAATCCCCTGCACACTTTTCAAACTTTCCAATCTGGTTTGTCTACAGTTGAGACTGTCAGCATGTATATGTATCTCCATTACTCTATTCAATACAGCAATCAATATTGTTTGTTGGTGGAATTTTAAAATGATGAAACTGAACGGAACCGAACTACTAATGAATCAGTTAGTTGCTAATCTATCTGTTAGTCACTAATAGATCGGTTAGTCGCTAATGAATCGAGAGCTTTTACCGGACTGATATTCTCCCCATCCCCCCACCACACTTACCTCTTCAACCCAGTTTTCAAGTAGGGTCGTGCCAATTTTAACTTCATAATCAGGACCATTTCTTTCTTGGTCCTTTGTTTGGTGTTGTGCTTCCATTGCCTATAGATCTGCTGCTTACAAGTTCTTTTCTTCCTTGACTCAGTTTGCAACGGTTGTTTTCGTAGTTCGTGTACTCGTTTACTCGTTTACTCGTTACGAACACTACGAAGTTGTTTAGGTTGTTGTTGCTGTGCATCTTAGAGACAGCAAAATGAGGCTGCAACGCCTGTGAGCGAGGCTTGAAAAAAGGGTCCCCAGACCCAGACGGTATAATAATAATAATAATAATAATCAATTTATTTAAAGTTGGCGCTACATAGCTATGTACAGTAAAAATTAAAAATAATTACTAAACTAGCTAATCCCAGCCAACTGCTAAAAACTACTACAAGTCCAAGAAATATATATACATGATTAAATAACTAAGATTCATTTCTACTTTCTACATTTCTACTACAAGACTGTTTCTACTAAAGTTTCTAGAGCTATTGGCTTTTTAAAGCATGCCAAAACTTTCCTACCGCAGGAAACTCTGAAGACTCTTTACACAGGTATTGTCGAGCCACACTTTCGATATTGTTGCTCTGTTTGGGGTTGTGCCGGATCAACTGAGCTGAATCAGTTGCAAAAACTTCAAAACCGAGCTGCTAGAATTATAACCAATAGCAGTTTTGACACCCCAAGTAGACCACTTATTGACAGGCTGGGTTGGAAGACCATTGAAGAACTTATAGATGGTGAATCTAAAACAATGGTCTTCAAGTCCCTGCATGAACTGGCTCCGCAATACCTGTGTGACCTCTTCACCCGAAACTCAAAGTGCTCTTTGTATGTCCTGCGTAATACAGAGACAGATTTAAGACTACCCAAGAAAAAGTCAAGTAATGGGCAAAAATGCTTTTCTTATCGAGGAGCAAAAATATGGAATGGCCTTCCTGCTGAAACCAAACAGGCATCTTCCCTAAATAGTTTTAAACAATCTATTTAGAAGTTAGTGTTTCTTTTCTTTCATCTTAAACTTTGTAAATTGTTATTAGGTTTTAAAGTTATGGTTTTTATTGTATTTAATGGTAGTGTATTTAATCTATTCCTGAGTAATCTTATATTGTAAGTAGCGTTTTTAAGTGGAGGGCCCCTTGTAAAACAGCTCCGGCTGAAGGGCAACCCTCCTTAAAAGAATCAAATATCAAAAAATATCAAATATAAGATATCAAAATCAAGGTATAAAATTTCAAAACAGAATTAAAAACGTTGTAATATAAAAATCCGAGCTGTTAAAAATCCGAATGTCCGAATTATGAAATGGAAGCTGTATCAAATCATGGTATCACAAAAGTCCAAGTTGTGGTATAAACGTCCTACATAATCCGCATGAGCAGTCAGTGCTATTCCAACTTTTAATTTTTTTCTTAAACTCATTGATAGATTGAGCATTCCTTATGTGGCTATGTGAGGAGGAAGAGATAGCCAAAGACGTTGCCCTCTATATTTGATAGTCTCGGATCCATAACTTGTAGTGGCTGAGGTAGGTGCCACCATGGTGCCACCTCAAGGCAGAGAAATTTATATCACTATTCTGCTTCAATCAGCGAGCGAAATTAGCCTGTCTGCCCGGGGGGGGGGGGGTACTTAGTATATTTTGCTGACGCCATGTGCACTCCTTTCCGGGTATCGTTTTCGCCTCTGTCAAAAGAAGGCAATTTTCCTAAAGCCGGTTGTCAAACATGTTATTTCATTGTTTTTCGACGAATTTTTACGTTTAGCGGTATGCTTTTCGCCGATTTTTACGTTTTGGGATATGCTTTTCGTCGATTTTCTCTAAAGCCGGCTGTCATTTCGAGGGAAAAATTTCTAAAGCCGGGTGAAAAAAATTTTTCTTGGAGTGCACCCCCCCCCCCCCCGTACAATTGAAAGTCAAGTACCCCCCCCCCCGGGCTGTCTGCTAGTCTGCGTGCAGACTCAACTATCCTAAAGTGTAGACTAGGGTAAGAAGGGTCAAAGTGAACTGCGGGGTAAAGTGAACTACTCAGAACATTCGCGCTTCTCTCCAAAAGTAAACATGCAATGATAAAACATGATTCATGCCCAATGCTTGTGCTCACAGAAAATGAAAAAATTTTTGCAAAATATTTCTTCCTGTTGTTGCAAAAAATCCCGTTACCCCATAGGCAGTAAAAACAACCTCGGGAAATTATGGTTCTTAGGTTTGGGCTTCTATCTTCGATCTTAATTTTCGACCCCAAGAAGAAATTCATTTCTATAATTGTTTTGATGGATTTGAAGCACATACTATCCCGGTGGGTGCAATTCAATAGTGAAAGGTACACCACGCTCGTCCATAGCATTTCATAGGATACCATTTTCTCTGACTTTCTAGTTGGTGAAAAGACCCCTTATCATTGAAAATTTTGAAGATAACCCCCCCCCCCCCCTCCTTAAAGGAGCTTCACTGAGCCCTAAAGAAATCTGTTTGGTACAAAAACTGGTTCTGACAGAAAGGTTTGGAATTTTTACACTTTTTTACCATTCACTTTACTGATATCTCTTTGTTGTAAACAGTAGAATCCCATCAAACTTGGGGTATAAAACTTGGGCCTGGTGAAAGTGACTTTTATTCTAGGGTCCCGAGTCCACCAGCATTCAACTGTTTTTGGGTTGGGATATTTTCGGAAGAAAAATATCCCGTTTTTTCTGAGATTCTAGGTCCTAGGATTCTGCTTCAAATAAACCCCTTTCTCAGTGAAGTCACGGATGAGCGTGGTGTCATGTTTTCATCAACATTGCACCCACCGGGCATACTATGTGTTTACGTTTTCCAAAAGGAAAGGGCCAAGAGAGACTTTTTTGTCAGTTAACATGATATCTTAAAAGATCTACCGTTCAGTCGATATTTTGCGTCGATCGGGGTAAAGTGAACTACCCATAACCTTTTACATTCACATGTGAACAAGAAGTCAGATGAAGAAGACCGTTTCAACCTCATTTGGTTCATAACAATGCCTTCAAAAAATCATAATTTCCAGGATAATTTTTCGCTCTGATGACACAGAAATATATTCTGATACCAGCTCCCTGAAAAACCTCCAAAAATTTGACAGCCGAAGTTTGATCTTCATTCAAAAATTCGGCTACAAGTATTTTCTTTATAAGAAACCAAGAATTTGGGCCAGTACTGGAAGTTTCTTAAAATTATCAGATTTTGAGTACTCAAAGTTTCTTACGAGTTTCTTAGAGGTTCCATAACAATCTTCATGTTCACTATCTGTGCCCTCGTGAACATTTCAAAACCAGGTTCTCCAATCTCCAATGGGATCGTCTGGACTGCATGTTTGATCTGTTATCCACAACAATTTACACACTCATATTGGAAACATAAAACAACGCCAAATGGACAAAGAAAATAAAAAATTATCACAACAAGATAATAACAAGATTGGCCTAGCCATTCACAACGAACACCCCAACGAAAATAGGATACCCAGAACCCTATAACTATAACTACAATATCACCAAAGATTGGCCTAACAAGCCTTAGCAAACACTGGCCTAACTAGCCCTTCACAACAACGACGAGAGCAACAAAGAACCCTATAACTATAACTACAATATCACCAAAGATTGGCCTAACAAGCCTTTCACGGCAAACACTGGCCTAACCAGCCCTTCACAACAACGACGAGAGCAACAAAGAACCCTATAACTATAACTACAATATCACCAAAGATTGGCCTAACAAGCCTTTCACGGCAAACACTGGCCTAACTAGCCCTTCACAACAACGACGAGAGCAACAAAGAACCCTATAACTATAACTACAATATCACCAAAGATTGGCCTAACAAGCCTTTCACAGCAAACACTGGCCTAACTAGCCTTTCACAAAAACGACGAGAGCAACAAAGTTACAAAAAATGCCAGGCCTGACAAGCCCCTTACAATAAGCACAGCAAAAAAATAAGAAACCCGTACAAATAGAGAACAAAAATTCCAGAGCAAGATGATGAAAAATTGGCCTAACAAGCCTTTTACAATAACACAGCAGCAAAGAAAATGACAAACTCGTAGAAATAGAGAACAAAAAATCCCAGAACAATATGATTAAAAATTGGCCTAACAAGCTTTTTAAGAAATATACCAACAATTTCACGAAAGATCGGCCTAACAAGCCTTTCACACATATACACTGTAAGAACACTAGAAAACCCAGAAGATAAAAATACACTCGTCTGTACAACATCATGAATTGCCTCTAGGGCTAGTCACAGCTTCAGGCGCTGTATATGACAAAACATTAGACACCACTGATTTACACCACAAAAGCTGGTACATAAATACCCGTTGGTCTCATCACATTTCTTTCATGAAATTCGCGATGAAGGACTGACGCGTGGAAACAAGACTAGAACAAGCTACAACTTTGAAAGAAAAACGTGAGTTTCTATACCCACTTGATTTTCCTTATACATGAGTATAGTTTAACTAATTCTCCTATCAATGTGTCACATTATCGTGGCAAAGCTACAAACAGAAAAAACAACAAACAAACAAACAACAAACAATTAACTATAACAAACAAAGCCCAAACAAAGCAACATAAAACCGGGAAGAGAATGCTTTTCCTGTGAAAACAGTTCAAAAACTGACAAAGATATATACATAGCTTACAGAAATAACTAATTAGAAAACCTACTGGCATGCGTGAGGGGCGGAGAGTGACTTTGGAGGCAAGGTTACTGGATGCTCTGTGAACCTTGTGGCGTCCCGACTGTAAAATGCATCCGAAACGCTGGTTCGCAGTTTGTTGGCTTGATGACTCGTACGCCTCCACCATGCTGGTGGGTTAAATTAGTATACTTCAAACACTACACTACGTCTCTAAATGCATGTAGAGACAGTAAAACGTTTCCTGCAAACAAACTTTACATGGATGATCATCCTGCGGCGCTAGGCTGGCGATTAGTCATATTTCATATTGTTACTCACTTTTTATTGTTTGAAATATAAATTTCATATTGTTACTCACTTTTTATTGTTTGAAATATAAACTTGACTCTATGACGAAAGCGGGATCTCCAATGGGATCGTCTGGACTGCATGTTTGATCTGTTATCCACAACAATTTACACACTCATATTGAAAACATAAAACAACGCCAAATGGACAAAGAAAATAAAAAATTATCACAACAAGATAATAACAAGATTGGCCTAGCCATTCACAACGAACACCCCAACGAAAATAGGATACCCAGAACCCTATAACTATAACTACAATATCACCAAAGATTGGCCTAACAAGCCTTAGCAAACACTGGCCTAACTAGCCCTTCACAACAACGACGAGAGCAACAAAGAACCCTATAACTATAACTACAATATCACCAAAGATTGGCCTAACAAGCCTTTCACGGCAAACACTGGCCTAACCAGCCCTTCACAACAACGACGAGAGCAACAAAGAACCCTATAACTATAACTACAATATCACCAAAGATTGGCCTAACAAGCCTTTCACGGCAAACACTGGCCTAACTAGCCCTTCACAACAACGACGAGAGCAACAAAGAACCCTATAACTATAACTACAATATCACCAAAGATTGGCCTAACAAGCCTTTCACAGCAAACACTGGCCTAACTAGCCTTTCACAAAAACGACGAGAGCAACAAAGTTACAAAAAATGCCAGGCCTGACAAGCCCCTTACAATAAGCACAGCAAAAAAATAAGAAACCCGTACAAATAGAGAACAAAAATTCCAGAGCAAGATGATGAAAAATTGGCCTAACAAGCCTTTTACAATAACACAGCAGCAAAGAAAATGACAAACTCGTAGAAATAGAGAACAAAAAATCCCAGAACAATATGATTAAAAATTGGCCTAACAAGCTTTTTAAGAAATATACCAACAATTTCACGAAAGATCGGCCTAACAAGCCTTTCACACATATACACTGTAAGAACACTAGAAAACCCAGAAGATAAAAATACACTCGTCTGTACAACATCATGAATTGCCTCTAGGGCTAGTCACAGCTTCAGGCGCTGTATATGACAAAACATTAGACACCACTGATTTACACCACAAAAGCTGGTACATAAATACCCGTTGGTCTCATCACATTTCTTTCATGAAATTCGCGATGAAGGACTGACGCGTGGAAACAAGACTAGAACAAGCTACAACTTTGAAAGAAAAACGTGAGTTTCTATACCCACTTGATTTTCCTTATACATGAGTATAGTTTAACTAATTCTCCTATCAATGTGTCACATTATCGTGGCAAAGCTACAAACAGAAAAAACAACAAACAAACAAACAACAAACAATTAACTATAACAAACAAAGCCCAAACAAAGCAACATAAAACCGGGAAGAGAATGCTTTTCCTGTGAAAACAGTTCAAAAACTGACAAAGATATATACATAGCTTACAGAAATAACTAATTAGAAAACCTACTGGCATGCGTGAGGGGCGGAGAGTGACTTTGGAGGCAAGGTTACTGGATGCTCTGTGAACCTTGTGGCGTCCCGACTGTAAAATGCATCCGAAACGCTGGTTCGCAGTTTGTTGGCTTGATGACTCGTACGCCTCCACCATGCTGGTGGGTTAAATTAGTATACTTCAAACACTACACTACGTCTCTAAATGCATGTAGAGACAGTAAAACGTTTCCTGCAAACAAACTTTACATGGATGATCATCCTGCGGCGCTAGGCTGGCGATTAGTCATATTTCATATTGTTACTCACTTTTTATTGTTTGAAATATAAATTTCATATTGTTACTCACTTTTTATTGTTTGAAATATAAACTTGACTCTATGACGAAAGCGGGATCTCCAATGGGATCGTCTGGACTGCATGTTTGATCTGTTATCCACAACAATTTACACACTCATATTGAAAACATAAAACAACGCCAAATGGACAAAGAAAATAAAAAATTATCACAACAAGATAATAACAAGATTGGCCTAGCCATTCACAACGAACACCCCAACGAAAATAGGATACCCAGAACCCTATAACTATAACTACAATATCACCAAAGATTGGCCTAACAAGCCTTAGCAAACACTGGCCTAACTAGCCCTTCACAACAACGACGAGAGCAACAAAGAACCCTATAACTATAACTACAATATCACCAAAGATTGGCCTAACAAGCCTTTCACGGCAAACACTGGCCTAACCAGCCCTTCACAACAACGACGAGAGCAACAAAGAACCCTATAACTATAACTACAATATCACCAAAGATTGGCCTAACAAGCCTTTCACGGCAAACACTGGCCTAACTAGCCCTTCACAACAACGACGAGAGCAACAAAGAACCCTATAACTATAACTACAATATCACCAAAGATTGGCCTAACAAGCCTTTCACAGCAAACACTGGCCTAACTAGCCTTTCACAAAAACGACGAGAGCAACAAAGTTACAAAAAATGCCAGGCCTGACAAGCCCCTTACAATAAGCACAGCAAAAAAATAAGAAACCCGTACAAATAGAGAACAAAAATTCCAGAGCAAGATGATGAAAAATTGGCCTAACAAGCCTTTTACAATAACACAGCAGCAAAGAAAATGACAAACTCGTAGAAATAGAGAACAAAAAATCCCAGAACAATATGATTAAAAATTGGCCTAACAAGCTTTTTAAGAAATATACCAACAATTTCACGAAAGATCGGCCTAACAAGCCTTTCACACATATACACTGTAAGAACACTAGAAAACCCAGAAGATAAAAATACACTCGTCTGTACAACATCATGAATTGCCTCTAGGGCTAGTCACAGCTTCAGGCGCTGTATATGACAAAACATTAGACACCACTGATTTACACCACAAAAGCTGGTACATAAATACCCGTTGGTCTCATCACATTTCTTTCATGAAATTCGCGATGAAGGACTGACGCGTGGAAACAAGACTAGAACAAGCTACAACTTTGAAAGAAAAACGTGAGTTTCTATACCCACTTGATTTTCCTTATACATGAGTATAGTTTAACTAATTCTCCTATCAATGTGTCACATTATCGTGGCAAAGCTACAAACAGAAAAAACAACAAACAAACAAACAACAAACAATTAACTATAACAAACAAAGCCCAAACAAAGCAACATAAAACCGGGAAGAGAATGCTTTTCCTGTGAAAACAGTTCAAAAACTGACAAAGATATATACATAGCTTACAGAAATAACTAATTAGAAAACCTACTGGCATGCGTGAGGGGCGGAGAGTGACTTTGGAGGCAAGGTTACTGGATGCTCTGTGAACCTTGTGGCGTCCCGACTGTAAAATGCATCCGAAACGCTGGTTCGCAGTTTGTTGGCTTGATGACTCGTACGCCTCCACCATGCTGGTGGGTTAAATTAGTATACTTCAAACACTACACTACGTCTCTAAATGCATGTAGAGACAGTAAAACGTTTCCTGCAAACAAACTTTACATGGATGATCATCCTGCGGCGCTAGGCTGGCGATTAGTCATATTTCATATTGTTACTCACTTTTTATTGTTTGAAATATAAATTTCATATTGTTACTCACTTTTTATTGTTTGAAATATAAACTTGACTCTATGACGAAAGCGGGATCTCCAATGGGATCGTCTGGACTGCATGTTTGATCTGTTATCCACAACAATTTACACACTCATATTGAAAACATAAAACAACGCCAAATGGACAAAGAAAATAAAAAATTATCACAACAAGATAATAACAAGATTGGCCTAGCCATTCACAACGAACACCCCAACGAAAATAGGATACCCAGAACCCTATAACTATAACTACAATATCACCAAAGATTGGCCTAACAAGCCTTAGCAAACACTGGCCTAACTAGCCCTTCACAACAACGACGAGAGCAACAAAGAACCCTATAACTATAACTACAATATCACCAAAGATTGGCCTAACAAGCCTTTCACGGCAAACACTGGCCTAACCAGCCCTTCACAACAACGACGAGAGCAACAAAGAACCCTATAACTATAACTACAATATCACCAAAGATTGGCCTAACAAGCCTTTCACGGCAAACACTGGCCTAACTAGCCCTTCACAACAACGACGAGAGCAACAAAGAACCCTATAACTATAACTACAATATCACCAAAGATTGGCCTAACAAGCCTTTCACAGCAAACACTGGCCTAACTAGCCTTTCACAAAAACGACGAGAGCAACAAAGTTACAAAAAATGCCAGGCCTGACAAGCCCCTTACAATAAGCACAGCAAAAAAATAAGAAACCCGTACAAATAGAGAACAAAAATTCCAGAGCAAGATGATGAAAAATTGGCCTAACAAGCCTTTTACAATAACACAGCAGCAAAGAAAATGACAAACTCGTAGAAATAGAGAACAAAAAATCCCAGAACAATATGATTAAAAATTGGCCTAACAAGCTTTTTAAGAAATATACCAACAATTTCACGAAAGATCGGCCTAACAAGCCTTTCACACATATACACTGTAAGAACACTAGAAAACCCAGAAGATAAAAATACACTCGTCTGTACAACATCATGAATTGCCTCTAGGGCTAGTCACAGCTTCAGGCGCTGTATATGACAAAACATTAGACACCACTGATTTACACCACAAAAGCTGGTACATAAATACCCGTTGGTCTCATCACATTTCTTTCATGAAATTCGCGATGAAGGACTGACGCGTGGAAACAAGACTAGAACAAGCTACAACTTTGAAAGAAAAACGTGAGTTTCTATACCCACTTGATTTTCCTTATACATGAGTATAGTTTAACTAATTCTCCTATCAATGTGTCACATTATCGTGGCAAAGCTACAAACAGAAAAAACAACAAACAAACAAACAACAAACAATTAACTATAACAAACAAAGCCCAAACAAAGCAACATAAAACCGGGAAGAGAATGCTTTTCCTGTGAAAACAGTTCAAAAACTGACAAAGATATATACATAGCTTACAGAAATAACTAATTAGAAAACCTACTGGCATGCGTGAGGGGCGGAGAGTGACTTTGGAGGCAAGGTTACTGGATGCTCTGTGAACCTTGTGGCGTCCCGACTGTAAAATGCATCCGAAACGCTGGTTCGCAGTTTGTTGGCTTGATGACTCGTACGCCTCCACCATGCTGGTGGGTTAAATTAGTATACTTCAAACACTACACTACGTCTCTAAATGCATGTAGAGACAGTAAAACGTTTCCTGCAAACAAACTTTACATGGATGATCATCCTGCGGCGCTAGGCTGGCGATTAGTCATATTTCATATTGTTACTCACTTTTTATTGTTTGAAATATAAATTTCATATTGTTACTCACTTTTTATTGTTTGAAATATAAACTTGACTCTATGACGAAAGCGGGATCTCCAATGGGATCGTCTGGACTGCATGTTTGATCTGTTATCCACAACAATTTACACACTCATATTGAAAACATAAAACAACGCCAAATGGACAAAGAAAATAAAAAATTATCACAACAAGATAATAACAAGATTGGCCTAGCCATTCACAACGAACACCCCAACGAAAATAGGATACCCAGAACCCTATAACTATAACTACAATATCACCAAAGATTGGCCTAACAAGCCTTAGCAAACACTGGCCTAACTAGCCCTTCACAACAACGACGAGAGCAACAAAGAACCCTATAACTATAACTACAATATCACCAAAGATTGGCCTAACAAGCCTTTCACGGCAAACACTGGCCTAACCAGCCCTTCACAACAACGACGAGAGCAACAAAGAACCCTATAACTATAACTACAATATCACCAAAGATTGGCCTAACAAGCCTTTCACGGCAAACACTGGCCTAACTAGCCCTTCACAACAACGACGAGAGCAACAAAGAACCCTATAACTATAACTACAATATCACCAAAGATTGGCCTAACAAGCCTTTCACAGCAAACACTGGCCTAACTAGCCTTTCACAAAAACGACGAGAGCAACAAAGTTACAAAAAATGCCAGGCCTGACAAGCCCCTTACAATAAGCACAGCAAAAAAATAAGAAACCCGTACAAATAGAGAACAAAAATTCCAGAGCAAGATGATGAAAAATTGGCCTAACAAGCCTTTTACAATAACACAGCAGCAAAGAAAATGACAAACTCGTAGAAATAGAGAGCAAAAAATCCCAGAACAATATGATTAAAAATTGGCCTAACAAGCTTTTTAAGAAATATACCAACAATTTCACGAAAGATCGGCCTAACAAGCCTTTCACACATATACACTGTAAGAACACTAGAAAACCCAGAAGATAAAAATACACTCGTCTGTACAACATCATGAATTGCCTCTAGGGCTAGTCACAGCTTCAGGCGCTGTATATGACAAAACATTAGACACCACTGATTTACACCACAAAAGCTGGTACATAAATACCCGTTGGTCTCATCACATTTCTTTCATGAAATTCGCGATGAAGGACTGACGCGTGGAAACAAGACTAGAACAAGCTACAACTTTGAAAGAAAAACGTGAGTTTCTATACCCACTTGATTTTCCTTATACATGAGTATAGTTTAACTAATTCTCCTATCAATGTGTCACATTATCGTGGCAAAGCTACAAACAGAAAAAACAACAAACAAACAAACAACAAACAATTAACTATAACAAACAAAGCCCAAACAAAGCAACATAAAACCGGGAAGAGAATGCTTTTCCTGTGAAAACAGTTCAAAAACTGACAAAGATATATACATAGCTTACAGAAATAACTAATTAGAAAACCTACTGGCATGCGTGAGGGGCGGAGAGTGACTTTGGAGGCAAGGTTACTGGATGCTCTGTGAACCTTGTGGCGTCCCGACTGTAAAATGCATCCGAAACGCTGGTTCGCAGTTTGTTGGCTTGATGACTCGTACGCCTCCACCATGCTGGTGGGTTAAATTAGTATACTTCAAACACTACACTACGTCTCTAAATGCATGTAGAGACAGTAAAACGTTTCCTGCAAACAAACTTTACATGGATGATCATCCTGCGGCGCTAGGCTGGCGATTAGTCATATTTCATATTGTTACTCACTTTTTATTGTTTGAAATATAAATTTCATATTGTTACTCACTTTTTATTGTTTGAAATATAAACTTGACTCTATGACGAAAGCGGGATCTCCAATGGGATCGTCTGGACTGCATGTTTGATCTGTTATCCACAACAATTTACACACTCATATTGAAAACATAAAACAACGCCAAATGGACAAAGAAAATAAAAAATTATCACAACAAGATAATAACAAGATTGGCCTAGCCATTCACAACGAACACCCCAACGAAAATAGGATACCCAGAACCCTATAACTATAACTACAATATCACCAAAGATTGGCCTAACAAGCCTTAGCAAACACTGGCCTAACTAGCCCTTCACAACAACGACGAGAGCAACAAAGAACCCTATAACTATAACTACAATATCACCAAAGATTGGCCTAACAAGCCTTTCACGGCAAACACTGGCCTAACCAGCCCTTCACAACAACGACGAGAGCAACAAAGAACCCTATAACTATAACTACAATATCACCAAAGATTGGCCTAACAAGCCTTTCACGGCAAACACTGGCCTAACTAGCCCTTCACAACAACGACGAGAGCAACAAAGAACCCTATAACTATAACTACAATATCACCAAAGATTGGCCTAACAAGCCTTTCACAGCAAACACTGGCCTAACTAGCCTTTCACAAAAACGACGAGAGCAACAAAGTTACAAAAAATGCCAGGCCTGACAAGCCCCTTACAATAAGCACAGCAAAAAAATAAGAAACCCGTACAAATAGAGAACAAAAATTCCAGAGCAAGATGATGAAAAATTGGCCTAACAAGCCTTTTACAATAACACAGCAGCAAAGAAAATGACAAACTCGTAGAAATAGAGAACAAAAAATCCCAGAACAATATGATTAAAAATTGGCCTAACAAGCTTTTTAAGAAATATACCAACAATTTCACGAAAGATCGGCCTAACAAGCCTTTCACACATATACACTGTAAGAACACTAGAAAACCCAGAAGATAAAAATACACTCGTCTGTACAACATCATGAATTGCCTCTAGGGCTAGTCACAGCTTCAGGCGCTGTATATGACAAAACATTAGACACCACTGATTTACACCACAAAAGCTGGTACATAAATACCCGTTGGTCTCATCACATTTCTTTCATGAAATTCGCGATGAAGGACTGGCGCGTGGAAACAAGACTAGAACAAGCTACAACTTTGAAAGAAAAACGTGAGTTTCTATACCCACTTGATTTTCCTTATACATGAGTATAGTTTAACTAATTCTCCTATCAATGTGTCACATTATCGTGGCAAAGCTACAAACAGAAAAAACAACAAACAAACAAACAACAAACAATTAACTATAACAAACAAAGCCCAAACAAAGCAACATAAAACCGGGAAGAGAATGCTTTTCCTGTGAAAACAGTTCAAAAACTGACAAAGATATATACATAGCTTACAGAAATAACTAATTAGAAAACCTACTGGCATGCGTGAGGGGCGGAGAGTGACTTTGGAGGCAAGGTTACTGGATGCTCTGTGAACCTTGTGGCGTCCCGACTGTAAAATGCATCCGAAACGCTGGTTCGCAGTTTGTTGGCTTGATGACTCGTACGCCTCCACCATGCTGGTGGGTTAAATTAGTATACTTCAAACACTACACTACGTCTCTAAATGCATGTAGAGACAGTAAAACGTTTCCTGCAAACAAACTTTACATGGATGATCATCCTGCGGCGCTAGGCTGGCGATTAGTCATATTTCATATTGTTACTCACTTTTTATTGTTTGAAATATAAATTTCATATTGTTACTCACTTTTTATTGTTTGAAATATAAACTTGACTCTATGACGAAAGCGGGATCTCCAATGGGATCGTCTGGACTGCATGTTTGATCTGTTATCCACAACAATTTACACACTCATATTGAAAACATAAAACAACGCCAAATGGACAAAGAAAATAAAAAATTATCACAACAAGATAATAACAAGATTGGCCTAGCCATTCACAACGAACACCCCAACGAAAATAGGATACCCAGAACCCTATAACTATAACTACAATATCACCAAAGATTGGCCTAACAAGCCTTAGCAAACACTGGCCTAACTAGCCCTTCACAACAACGACGAGAGCAACAAAGAACCCTATAACTATAACTACAATATCACCAAAGATTGGCCTAACAAGCCTTTCACGGCAAACACTGGCCTAACCAGCCCTTCACAACAACGACGAGAGCAACAAAGAACCCTATAACTATAACTACAATATCACCAAAGATTGGCCTAACAAGCCTTTCACGGCAAACACTGGCCTAACTAGCCCTTCACAACAACGACGAGAGCAACAAAGAACCCTATAACTATAACTACAATATCACCAAAGATTGGCCTAACAAGCCTTTCACAGCAAACACTGGCCTAACTAGCCTTTCACAAAAACGACGAGAGCAACAAAGTTACAAAAAATGCCAGGCCTGACAAGCCCCTTACAATAAGCACAGCAAAAAAATAAGAAACCCGTACAAATAGAGAACAAAAATTCCAGAGCAAGATGATGAAAAATTGGCCTAACAAGCCTTTTACAATAACACAGCAGCAAAGAAAATGACAAACTCGTAGAAATAGAGAACAAAAAATCCCAGAACAATATGATTAAAAATTGGCCTAACAAGCTTTTTAAGAAATATACCAACAATTTCACGAAAGATCGGCCTAACAAGCCTTTCACACATATACACTGTAAGAACACTAGAAAACCCAGAAGATAAAAATACACTCGTCTGTACAACATCATGAATTGCCTCTAGGGCTAGTCACAGCTTCAGGCGCTGTATATGACAAAACATTAGACACCACTGATTTACACCACAAAAGCTGGTACATAAATACCCGTTGGTCTCATCACATTTCTTTCATGAAATTCGCGATGAAGGACTGACGCGTGGAAACAAGACTAGAACAAGCTACAACTTTGAAAGAAAAACGTGAGTTTCTATACCCACTTGATTTTCCTTATACATGAGTATAGTTAACTAATTCTCCTATCAATGTGTCACATTATCGTGGCAAAGCTACAAACAGAAAAAACAACAAACAAACAAACAACAAACAATTAACTATAACAAACAAAGCCCAAACAAAGCAACATAAAACCGGGAAGAGAATGCTTTTCCTGTGAAAACAGTTCAAAAACTGACAAAGATATATACATAGCTTACAGAAATAACTAATTAGAAAACCTACTGGCATGCGTGAGGGGCGGAGAGTGACTTTGGAGGCAAGGTTACTGGATGCTCTGTGAACCTTGTGGCGTCCCGACTGTAAAATGCATCCGAAACGCTGGTTCGCAGTTTGTTGGCTTGATGACTCGTACGCCTCCACCATGCTGGTGGGTTAAATTAGTATACTTCAAACACTACACTACGTCTCTAAATGCATGTAGAGACAGTAAAACGTTTCCTGCAAACAAACTTTACATGGATGATCATCCTGCGGCGCTAGGCTGGCGATTAGTCATATTTCATATTGTTACTCACTTTTTATTGTTTGAAATATAAATTTCATATTGTTACTCACTTTTTATTGTTTGAAATATAAACTTGACTCTATGACGAAAGCGGGATCTCCAATGGGATCGTCTGGACTGCATGTTTGATCTGTTATCCACAACAATTTACACACTCATATTGAAAACATAAAACAACGCCAAATGGACAAAGAAAATAAAAAATTATCACAACAAGATAATAACAAGATTGGCCTAGCCATTCACAACGAACACCCCAACGAAAATAGGATACCCAGAACCCTATAACTATAACTACAATATCACCAAAGATTGGCCTAACAAGCCTTAGCAAACACTGGCCTAACTAGCCCTTCACAACAACGACGAGAGCAACAAAGAACCCTATAACTATAACTACAATATCACCAAAGATTGGCCTAACAAGCCTTTCACGGCAAACACTGGCCTAACCAGCCCTTCACAACAACGACGAGAGCAACAAAGAACCCTATAACTATAACTACAATATCACCAAAGATTGGCCTAACAAGCCTTTCACGGCAAACACTGGCCTAACTAGCCCTTCACAACAACGACGAGAGCAACAAAGAACCCTATAACTATAACTACAATATCACCAAAGATTGGCCTAACAAGCCTTTCACAGCAAACACTGGCCTAACTAGCCTTTCACAAAAACGACGAGAGCAACAAAGTTACAAAAAATGCCAGGCCTGACAAGCCCCTTACAATAAGCACAGCAAAAAAATAAGAAACCCGTACAAATAGAGAACAAAAATTCCAGAGCAAGATGATGAAAAATTGGCCTAACAAGCCTTTTACAATAACACAGCAGCAAAGAAAATGACAAACTCGTAGAAATAGAGAACAAAAAATCCCAGAACAATATGATTAAAAATTGGCCTAACAAGCTTTTTAAGAAATATACCAACAATTTCACGAAAGATCGGCCTAACAAGCCTTTCACACATATACACTGTAAGAACACTAGAAAACCCAGAAGATAAAAATACACTCGTCTGTACAACATCATGAATTGCCTCTAGGGCTAGTCACAGCTTCAGGCGCTTTATATGACAAAACATTAGACACCACTGATTTACACCACAAAAGCTGGTACATAAATACCCGTTGGTCTCATCACATTTCTTTCATGAAATTCGCGATGAAGGACTGACGCGTGGAAACAAGACTAGAACAAGCTACAACTTTGAAAGAAAAACGTGAGTTTCTATACCCACTTGATTTTCCTTATACATGAGTATAGTTTAACTAATTCTCCTATCAATGTGTCACATTATCGTGGCAAAGCTACAAACAGAAAAAACAACAAACAAACAAACAACAAACAATTAACTATAACAAACAAAGCCCAAACAAAGCAACATAAAACCGGGAAGAGAATGCTTTTCCTGTGAAAACAGTTCAAAAACTGACAAAGATATATACATAGCTTACAGAAATAACTAATTAGAAAACCTACTGGCATGCGTGAGGGGCGGAGAGTGACTTTGGAGGCAAGGTTGCTGGATGCTCTGTGAACCTTGTGGCGTCCCGACTGTAAAATGCATCCGAAACGCTGGTTCGCAGTTTGTTGGCTTGATGACTCGTACGCCTCCACCATGCTGGTGGGTTAAATTAGTATACTTCAAACACTACACTACGTCTCTAAATGCATGTAGAGACAGTAAAACGTTTCCTGCAAACAAACTTTACATGGATGATCATCCTGCGGCGCTAGGCTGGCGATTAGTCATATTTCATATTGTTACTCACTTTTTATTGTTTGAAATATAAATTTCATATTGTTACTCACTTTTTATTGTTTGAAATATAAACTTGACTCTATGACGAAAGCGGGATCTCCAATGGGATCGTCTGGACTGCATGTTTGATCTGTTATCCACAACAATTTACACACTCATATTGAAAACATAAAACAACGCCAAATGGACAAAGAAAATAAAAAATTATCACAACAAGATAATAACAAGATTGGCCTAGCCATTCACAACGAACACCCCAACGAAAATAGGATACCCAGAACCCTATAACTATAACTACAATATCACCAAAGATTGGCCTAACAAGCCTTAGCAAACACTGGCCTAACTAGCCCTTCACAACAACGACGAGAGCAACAAAGAACCCTATAACTATAACTACAATATCACCAAAGATTGGCCTAACAAGCCTTTCACGGCAAACACTGGCCTAACCAGCCCTTCACAACAACGACGAGAGCAACAAAGAACCCTATAACTATAACTACAATATCACCAAAGATTGGCCTAACAAGCCTTTCACGGCAAACACTGGCCTAACTAGCCCTTCACAACAACGACGAGAGCAACAAAGAACCCTATAACTATAACTACAATATCACCAAAGATTGGCCTAACAAGCCTTTCACAGCAAACACTGGCCTAACTAGCCTTTCACAAAAACGACGAGAGCAACAAAGTTACAAAAAATGCCAGGCCTGACAAGCCCCTTACAATAAGCACAGCAAAAAAATAAGAAACCCGTACAAATAGAGAACAAAAATTCCAGAGCAAGATGATGAAAAATTGGCCTAACAAGCCTTTTACAATAACACAGCAGCAAAGAAAATGACAAACTCGTAGAAATAGAGAACAAAAAATCCCAGAACAATATGATTAAAAATTGGCCTAACAAGCTTTTTAAGAAATATACCAACAATTTCACGAAAGATCGGCCTAACAAGCCTTTCACACATATACACTGTAAGAACACTAGAAAACCCAGAAGATAAAAATACACTCGTCTGTACAACATCATGAATTGCCTCTAGGGCTAGTCACAGCTTCAGGCGCTGTATATGACAAAACATTAGACACCACTGATTTACACCACAAAAGCTGGTACATAAATACCCGTTGGTCTCATCACATTTCTTTCATGAAATTCGCGATGAAGGACTGACGCGTGGAAACAAGACTAGAACAAGCTACAACTTTGAAAGAAAAACGTGAGTTTCTATACCCACTTGATTTTCCTTATACATGAGTATAGTTTAACTAATTCTCCTATCAATGTGTCACATTATCGTGGCAAAGCTACAAACAGAAAAAACAACAAACAAACAAACAACAAACAATTAACTATAACAAACAAAGCCCAAACAAAGCAACATAAAACCGGGAAGAGAATGCTTTTCCTGTGAAAACAGTTCAAAAACTGACAAAGATATATACATAGCTTACAGAAATAACTAATTAGAAAACCTACTGGCATGCGTGAGGGGCGGAGAGTGACTTTGGAGGCAAGGTTACTGGATGCTCTGTGAACCTTGTGGCGTCCCGACTGTAAAATGCATCCGAAACGCTGGTTCGCAGTTTGTTGGCTTGATGACTCGTACGCCTCCACCATGCTGGTGGGTTAAATTAGTATACTTCAAACACTACACTACGTCTCTAAATGCATGTAGAGACAGTAAAACGTTTCCTGCAAACAAACTTTACATGGATGATCATCCTGCGGCGCTAGGCTGGCGATTAGTCATATTTCATATTGTTACTCACTTTTTATTGTTTGAAATATAAATTTCATATTGTTACTCACTTTTTATTGTTTGAAATATAAACTTGACTCTATGACGAAAGCGGGATCTCCAATGGGATCGTCTGGACTGCATGTTTGATCTGTTATCCACAACAATTTACACACTCATATTGAAAACATAAAACAACGCCAAATGGACAAAGAAAATAAAAAATTATCACAACAAGATAATAACAAGATTGGCCTAGCCATTCACAACGAACACCCCAACGAAAATAGGATACCCAGAACCCTATAACTATAACTACAATATCACCAAAGATTGGCCTAACAAGCCTTAGCAAACACTGGCCTAACTAGCCCTTCACAACAACGACGAGAGCAACAAAGAACCCTATAACTATAACTACAATATCACCAAAGATTGGCCTAACAAGCCTTTCACGGCAAACACTGGCCTAACCAGCCCTTCACAACAACGACGAGAGCAACAAAGAACCCTATAACTATAACTACAATATCACCAAAGATTGGCCTAACAAGCCTTTCACGGCAAACACTGGCCTAACTAGCCCTTCACAACAACGACGAGAGCAACAAAGAACCCTATAACTATAACTACAATATCACCAAAGATTGGCCTAACAAGCCTTTCACAGCAAACACTGGCCTAACTAGCCTTTCACAAAAACGACGAGAGCAACAAAGTTACAAAAAATGCCAGGCCTGACAAGCCCCTTACAATAAGCACAGCAAAAAAATAAGAAACCCGTACAAATAGAGAACAAAAATTCCAGAGCAAGATGATGAAAAATTGGCCTAACAAGCCTTTTACAATAACACAGCAGCAAAGAAAATGACAAACTCGTAGAAATAGAGAACAAAAAATCCCAGAACAATATGATTAAAAATTGGCCTAACAAGCTTTTTAAGAAATATACCAACAATTTCACGAAAGATCGGCCTAACAAGCCTTTCACACATATACACTGTAAGAACACTAGAAAACCCAGAAGATAAAAATACACTCGTCTGTACAACATCATGAATTGCCTCTAGGGCTAGTCACAGCTTCAGGCGCTGTATATGACAAAACATTAGACACCACTGATTTACACCACAAAAGCTGGTACATAAATACCCGTTGGTCTCATCACATTTCTTTCATGAAATTCGCGATGAAGGACTGACGCGTGGAAACAAGACTAGAACAAGCTACAACTTTGAAAGAAAAACGTGAGTTTCTATACCCACTTGATTTTCCTTATACATGAGTATAGTTTAACTAATTCTCCTATCAATGTGTCACATTATCGTGGCAAAGCTACAAACAGAAAAAACAACAAACAAACAAACAACAAACAATTAACTATAACAAACAAAGCCCAAACAAAGCAACATAAAACCGGGAAGAGAATGCTTTTCCTGTGAAAACAGTTCAAAAACTGACAAAGATATATACATAGCTTACAGAAATAACTAATTAGAAAACCTACTGGCATGCGTGAGGGGCGGAGAGTGACTTTGGAGGCAAGGTTACTGGATGCTCTGTGAACCTTGTGGCGTCCCGACTGTAAAATGCATCCGAAACGCTGGTTCGCAGTTTGTTGGCTTGATGACTCGTACGCCTCCACCATGCTGGTGGGTTAAATTAGTATACTTCAAACACTACACTACGTCTCTAAATGCATGTAGAGACAGTAAAACGTTTCCTGCAAACAAACTTTACATGGATGATCATCCTGCGGCGCTAGGCTGGCGATTAGTCATATTTCATATTGTTACTCACTTTTTATTGTTTGAAATATAAATTTCATATTGTTACTCACTTTTTATTGTTTGAAATATAAACTTGACTCTATGACGAAAGCGGGATCTCCAATGGGATCGTCTGGACTGCATGTTTGATCTGTTATCCACAACAATTTACACACTCATATTGAAAACATAAAACAACGCCAAATGGACAAAGAAAATAAAAAATTATCACAACAAGATAATAACAAGATTGGCCTAGCCATTCACAACGAACACCCCA
Source organism: Aurelia coerulea (assembly GCA_039566865.1). NCBI lineage: Eukaryota > Metazoa > Cnidaria > Scyphozoa > Semaeostomeae > Ulmaridae > Aurelia > Aurelia coerulea. The sequence goes on from CM076950.1 coordinate 12,392,297, forward strand.
ACGAAAATAGGATACCCAGAACCCTATAACTATAACTACAATATCACCAAAGATTGGCCTAACAAGCCTTAGCAAACACTGGCCTAACTAGCCCTTCACAACAACGACGAGAGCAACAAAGAACCCTATAACTATAACTACAATATCACCAAAGATTGGCCTAACAAGCCTTTCACGGCAAACACTGGCCTAACCAGCCCTTCACAACAACGACGAGAGCAACAAAGAACCCTATAACTATAACTACAATATCACCAAAGATTGGCCTAACAAGCCTTTCACGGCAAACACTGGCCTAACTAGCCCTTCACAACAACGACGAGAGCAACAAAGAACCCTATAACTATAACTACAATATCACCAAAGATTGGCCTAACAAGCCTTTCACAGCAAACACTGGCCTAACTAGCCTTTCACAAAAACGACGAGAGCAACAAAGTTACAAAAAATGCCAGGCCTGACAAGCCCCTTACAATAAGCACAGCAAAAAAATAAGAAACCCGTACAAATAGAGAACAAAAATTCCAGAGCAAGATGATGAAAAATTGGCCTAACAAGCCTTTTACAATAACACAGCAGCAAAGAAAATGACAAACTCGTAGAAATAGAGAACAAAAAATCCCAGAACAATATGATTAAAAATTGGCCTAACAAGCTTTTTAAGAAATATACCAACAATTTCACGAAAGATCGGCCTAACAAGCCTTTCACACATATACACTGTAAGAACACTAGAAAACCCAGAAGATAAAAATACACTCGTCTGTACAACATCATGAATTGCCTCTAGGGCTAGTCACAGCTTCAGGCGCTGTATATGACAAAACATTAGACACCACTGATTTACACCACAAAAGCTGGTACATAAATACCCGTTGGTCTCATCACATTTCTTTCATGAAATTCGCGATGAAGGACTGACGCGTGGAAACAAGACTAGAACAAGCTACAACTTTGAAAGAAAAACGTGAGTTTCTATACCCACTTGATTTTCCTTATACATGAGTATAGTTTAACTAATTCTCCTATCAATGTGTCACATTATCGTGGCAAAGCTACAAACAGAAAAAACAACAAACAAACAAACAACAAACAATTAACTATAACAAACAAAGCCCAAACAAAGCAACATAAAACCGGGAAGAGAATGCTTTTCCTGTGAAAACAGTTCAAAAACTGACAAAGATATATACATAGCTTACAGAAATAACTAATTAGAAAACCTACTGGCATGCGTGAGGGGCGGAGAGTGACTTTGGAGGCAAGGTTACTGGATGCTCTGTGAACCTTGTGGCGTCCCGACTGTAAAATGCATCCGAAACGCTGGTTCGCAGTTTGTTGGCTTGATGACTCGTACGCCTCCACCATGCTGGTGGGTTAAATTAGTATACTTCAAACACTACACTACGTCTCTAAATGCATGTAGAGACAGTAAAACGTTTCCTGCAAACAAACTTTACATGGATGATCATCCTGCGGCGCTAGGCTGGCGATTAGTCATATTTCATATTGTTACTCACTTTTTATTGTTTGAAATATAAATTTCATATTGTTACTCACTTTTTATTGTTTGAAATATAAACTTGACTCTATGACGAAAGCGGGATCTCCAATGGGATCGTCTGGACTGCATGTTTGATCTGTTATCCACAACAATTTACACACTCATATTGAAAACATAAAACAACGCCAAATGGACAAAGAAAATAAAAAATTATCACAACAAGATAATAACAAGATTGGCCTAGCCATTCACAACGAACACCCCAACGAAAATAGGATACCCAGAACCCTATAACTATAACTACAATATCACCAAAGATTGGCCTAACAAGCCTTAGCAAACACTGGCCTAACTAGCCCTTCACAACAACGACGAGAGCAACAAAGAACCCTATAACTATAACTACAATATCACCAAAGATTGGCCTAACAAGCCTTTCACGGCAAACACTGGCCTAACCAGCCCTTCACAACAACGACGAGAGCAACAAAGAACCCTATAACTATAACTACAATATCACCAAAGATTGGCCTAACAAGCCTTTCACGGCAAACACTGGCCTAACTAGCCCTTCACAACAACGACGAGAGCAACAAAGAACCCTATAACTATAACTACAATATCACCAAAGATTGGCCTAACAAGCCTTTCACAGCAAACACTGGCCTAACTAGCCTTTCACAAAAACGACGAGAGCAACAAAGTTACAAAAAATGCCAGGCCTGACAAGCCCCTTACAATAAGCACAGCAAAAAAATAAGAAACCCGTACAAATAGAGAACAAAAATTCCAGAGCAAGATGATGAAAAATTGGCCTAACAAGCCTTTTACAATAACACAGCAGCAAAGAAAATGACAAACTCGTAGAAATAGAGAACAAAAAATCCCAGAACAATATGATTAAAAATTGGCCTAACAAGCTTTTTAAGAAATATACCAACAATTTCACGAAAGATCGGCCTAACAAGCCTTTCACACATATACACTGTAAGAACACTAGAAAACCCAGAAGATAAAAATACACTCGTCTGTACAACATCATGAATTGCCTCTAGGGCTAGTCACAGCTTCAGGCGCTGTATATGACAAAACATTAGACACCACTGATTTACACCACAAAAGCTGGTACATAAATACCCGTTGGTCTCATCACATTTCTTTCATGAAATTCGCGATGAAGGACTGGCGCGTGGAAACAAGACTAGAACAAGGTACAACTTTGAAAGAAAAACGTGAGTTTCTATACCCACTTGATTTTCCTTATACATGAGTATAGTTAACTAATTCTCCTATCAATGTGTCACATTATCGTGGCAAAGCTACAAACAGAAAAAACAACAAACAAACAAACAACAAACAATTAACTATAACAAACAAAGCCCAAACAAAGCAACATAAAACCGGGAAGAGAATGCTTTTCCTGTGAAAACAGTTCAAAAACTGACAAAGATATATACATAGCTTACAGAAATAACTAATTAGAAAACCTACTGGCATGCGTGAGGGGCGGAGAGTGACTTTGGAGGCAAGGTTACTGGATGCTCTGTGAACCTTGTGGCGTCCCGACTGTAAAATGCATCCGAAACGCTGGTTCGCAGTTTGTTGGCTTGATGACTCGTACGCCTCCACCATGCTGGTGGGTTAAATTAGTATACTTCAAACACTACACTACGTCTCTAAATGCATGTAGAGACAGTAAAACGTTTCCTGCAAACAAACTTTACATGGATGATCATCCTGCGGCGCTAGGCTGGCGATTAGTCATATTTCATATTGTTACTCACTTTTTATTGTTTGAAATATAAATTTCATATTGTTACTCACTTTTTATTGTTTGAAATATAAACTTGACTCTATGACGAAAGCGGGATCTCCAATGGGATCGTCTGGACTGCATGTTTGATCTGTTATCCACAACAATTTACACACTCATATTGAAAACATAAAACAACGCCAAATGGACAAAGAAAATAAAAAATTATCACAACAAGATAATAACAAGATTGGCCTAGCCATTCACAACGAACACCCCAACGAAAATAGGATACCCAGAACCCTATAACTATAACTACAATATCACCAAAGATTGGCCTAACAAGCCTTAGCAAACACTGGCCTAACTAGCCCTTCACAACAACGACGAGAGCAACAAAGAACCCTATAACTATAACTACAATATCACCAAAGATTGGCCTAACAAGCCTTTCACGGCAAACACTGGCCTAACCAGCCCTTCACAACAACGACGAGAGCAACAAAGAACCCTATAACTATAACTACAATATCACCAAAGATTGGCCTAACAAGCCTTTCACGGCAAACACTGGCCTAACTAGCCCTTCACAACAACGACGAGAGCAACAAAGAACCCTATAACTATAACTACAATATCACCAAAGATTGGCCTAACAAGCCTTTCACAGCAAACACTGGCCTAACTAGCCTTTCACAAAAACGACGAGAGCAACAAAGTTACAAAAAATGCCAGGCCTGACAAGCCCCTTACAATAAGCACAGCAAAAAAATAAGAAACCCGTACAAATAGAGAACAAAAATTCCAGAGCAAGATGATGAAAAATTGGCCTAACAAGCCTTTTACAATAACACAGCAGCAAAGAAAATGACAAACTCGTAGAAATAGAGAACAAAAAATCCCAGAACAATATGATTAAAAATTGGCCTAACAAGCTTTTTAAGAAATATACCAACAATTTCACGAAAGATCGGCCTAACAAGCCTTTCACACATATACACTGTAAGAACACTAGAAAACCCAGAAGATAAAAATACACTCGTCTGTACAACATCATGAATTGCCTCTAGGGCTAGTCACAGCTTCAGGCGCTGTATATGACAAAACATTAGACACCACTGATTTACACCACAAAAGCTGGTACATAAATACCCGTTGGTCTCATCACATTTCTTTCATGAAATTCGCGATGAAGGACTGGCGCGTGGAAACAAGACTAGAACAAGCTACAACTTTGAAAGAAAAACGTGAGTTTCTATACCCACTTGATTTTCCTTATACATGAGTATAGTTTAACTAATTCTCCTATCAATGTGTCACATTATCGTGGCAAAGCTACAAACAGAAAAAACAACAAACAAACAAACAACAAACAATTAACTATAACAAACAAAGCCCAAACAAAGCAACATAAAACCGGGAAGAGAATGCTTTTCCTGTGAAAACAGTTCAAAAACTGACAAAGATATATACATAGCTTACAGAAATAACTAATTAGAAAACCTACTGGCATGCGTGAGGGGCGGAGAGTGACTTTGGAGGCAAGGTTACTGGATGCTCTGTGAACCTTGTGGCGTCCCGACTGTAAAATGCATCCGAAACGCTGGTTCGCAGTTTGTTGGCTTGATGACTCGTACGCCTCCGCCATGCCGGTGGGTTAAATTAGTATACTTCAAACACTACACTACGTCTCTAAATGCATGTAGAGACAGTAAAACATTTCCTGCAAACAAACTTTACATGGATGATCATCCTGCGGCGCTAGGCTGGCGATTAGTCATATTTCATATTGTTACTCACTTTTTATTGTTTGAAATATAAATTTCATATTGTTACTCACTTTTTATTGTTTGAAATATAAAAAAGCAACATAAAACCGGGAAGAGAATGCTTTTCCTGTGAAAACAGTTCAAAAACTGACAAAGATATATACATAGCTTACAGAAATAACTAATTAGAAAACGTACTGGCATGCGTGAGGGGCAGAGAGTAACTTTGGAAACAAGGTTACTGGATGCTCTGTGAACCTTATAGCGTCCCGACTGTAAAATGCATCCGAAACGCTGGTTCGCAGTTTGTTGGCTTGATGACTCGTACGCCTCCACCATGCTGGTGGGTTAAATTAGTATACTTCAAACACTACACTACGTCTCTAAATGCATGTAGAGACAGTAAAACGTTTCCTGCAAACAAACTTTACATGGATGATCATCCTGCGGCGCTAGGCTGGCGATTAGTCATATTTCATATTGTTACTCACTTTTTATTGTTTGAAATATAAACTTGACTCTATGACGAAAGCGGGATCTCCAATGGGATCGTCTGGACTGCATGTTTGATCTGTTATCCACAACAATTTACACACTCATATTGAAAACATAAAACAACGCCAAATGGACAAAGAAAATAAAAAATTATCACAACAAGATAATAACAAGATTGGCCTAGCCATTCACAACGAACACCCCAACGAAAATAGGATACCCAGAACCCTATAACTATAACTACAATATCACCAAAGATTGGCCTAACAAGCCTTAGCAAACACTGGCCTAACTAGCCCTTCACAACAACGACGAGAGCAACAAAGAACCCTATAACTATAACTACAATATCACCAAAGATTGGCCTAACAAGCCTTTCACGGCAAACACTGGCCTAACCAGCCCTTCACAACAACGACGAGAGCAACAAAGAACCCTATAACTATAACTACAATATCACCAAAGATTGGCCTAACAAGCCTTTCACGGCAAACACTGGCCTAACTAGCCCTTCACAACAACGACGAGAGCAACAAAGAACCCTATAACTATAACTACAATATCACCAAAGATTGGCCTAACAAGCCTTTCACAGCAAACACTGGCCTAACTAGCCTTTCACAAAAACGACGAGAGCAACAAAGTTACAAAAAATGCCAGGCCTGACAAGCCCCTTACAATAAGCACAGCAAAAAAATAAGAAACCCGTACAAATAGAGAACAAAAATTCCAGAGCAAGATGATGAAAAATTGGCCTAACAAGCCTTTTACAATAACACAGCAGCAAAGAAAATGACAAACTCGTAGAAATAGAGAACAAAAAATCCCAGAACAATATGATTAAAAATTGGCCTAACAAGCTTTTTAAGAAATATACCAACAATTTCACGAAAGATCGGCCTAACAAGCCTTTCACACATATACACTGTAAGAACACTAGAAAACCCAGAAGATAAAAATACACTCGTCTGTACAACATCATGAATTGCCTCTAGGGCTAGTCACAGCTTCAGGCGCTGTATATGACAAAACATTAGACACCACTGATTTACACCACAAAAGCTGGTACATAAATACCCGTTGGTCTCATCACATTTCTTTCATGAAATTCGCGATGAAGGACTGACGCGTGGAAACAAGACTAGAACAAGCTACAACTTTGAAAGAAAAACGTGAGTTTCTATACCCACTTGATTTTCCTTATACATGAGTATAGTTAACTAATTCTCCTATCAATGTGTCACATTATCGTGGCAAAGCTACAAACAGAAAAAACAACAAACAAACAAACAACAAACAATTAACTATAACAAACAAAGCCCAAACAAAGCAACATAAAACCGGGAAGAGAATGCTTTTCCTGTGAAAACAGTTCAAAAACTGACAAAGATATATACATAGCTTACAGAAATAACTAATTAGAAAACCTACTGGCATGCGTGAGGGGCAGAGAGTAACTTTGGAAACAAGGTTACTGGATGCTCTGTGAACCTTATAGCGTCCCGACTGTAAAATGCATCCGAAACGCTGGTTCGCAGTTTGTTGGCTTGATGACTCGTACGCCTCCACCATGCTGGTGGGTTAAATTAGTATACTTCAAACACTACACTACGTCTCTAAATGCATGTAGAGACAGTAAAACGTTTCCTGCAAACAAACTTTACATGGATGATCATCCTGCGGCGCTAGGCTGGCGATTAGTCATATTTCATATTGTTACTCACTTTTTATTGTTTGAAATATAAATTCAAACACTACACTACGTCTCTAAATGCATGTAGAGACAGTAAAACGTTTCCTGCAAACAAACTTTACATGGATGATCATCCTGCGGCGCTAGGCTGGCGATTAGTCATATTTCATATTGTTACTCACTTTTTATTGTTTGAAATATAAAAATAAAATTGGCCTAATAAGCCTTTTACAGCAAACACTGGCCTAACCAGCCCTTCACAACAACGACGAGAGCAACAAAGAACCCTATAACTATAACTACAATATCACCAAAGATTGGCCTAATAAGCCTTTCACAGCAAACACTGGCCTAACCAGCCCTTCACAACAACGACGAGAGCAACAAAGAACCCTATAACTAAAACTACAATATCACCAAAGATTGGCCTAATAAGCCTTTCACAGCAAACACTGGCCTAACCAGCCCTTCACAACAACGACGAGAGCAACAAAGAGCCCTATAACTATAACTACAATATCACCAAAGATTGGCCTAATAAGCCTTTCACAGCAAACACTGGCCTAACTAGCCTTTCACAACAACGACGAGAGCAACAAAGTTACAAAAAATGCCAGGCCTGACAAGCCCCTTACAATGAACACAGCAAAAAAAATAAGAAACCCGTACAAATGGAGAACAACAATTCCAGAGCAAGATGATGAAAAATTGGCCTAACAAGCCTTTTACAATAACACAGCAGCAAACAAAATGAGAAACTCGAAATAGAGAACAAAAAATCCCAAAACAATATGATTAAAAATTGGCCTAACAAGCCTTTTAAGAAATATACCAACAATTTCACGAAAGATCGGCCTAACAAGCCTTTCACACATATACACTGTAAGAACACTAGAAAACCCAGAAGAAAAAAATACACTCGGCCTGACAAGCCCCTTACAATAAACACAGCAAAAACATAAGAAACCCGTACAAATAGAGAACAAAAATTCCAGAGCAAGATGATGAAAAATTGGCCTAACAAGCCTTTTACAATAACACAGCAGCAAACAAAATGAGAAACTCGTAGAAATAGAAAACAAAAAATCCCAAAACAATATGATTAAAAATTGGCCTAACAAGCCTTTTAAGAAATATACCAACAATTTCACGAAAGAGCGGCCTAACAAGCCTTTCACACATATACACTGTAAAACACTAGAAAACCCAGAAGATAAAAATACACTCGTCTGTACAACATCATGAATTGCCTCTAGGGCTAGTCACAGCTTCAGGCGCTGTATATGACAAAACATTAGACACCACTGATTTACACCACAAAAGCTGGTACATAAATACCCGTTGGTCTCATCACATTTCTTTCATGAAATTCGCGATGAAGGACTGGCGCGTGGAAACAAGACTAGAACAAGGTACAACTTTGAAAGAAAAACGTGAGTTTCTATACCCACTTGAGTTTCCTTATACATGAGTATAGTTAACTAATTCTCCTATCAATGTGTCACATTATCGTGGCAAAGCTACAAACAGAACAAACTAACAAACAAAGCCCAAACAAAGCAACATAAAACCGGGAAGAGAATGCTTTTCCCTGTGAAAACAGTTCAAAAACTGACAAAGATATATACATAGCTTACAGAAATAACTAATTAGAAAACCTACTGGCATGCGTGAGGGGCAGAGAGTAACTTTGGAAACAAGGTTACTGGATGCTCTGTGAACCTTATAGCGTCCCGACTGTAAAATGCATCCGAAACGCTGGTTCGCAGTTTGTTGGCTTGATGACTCGTACGCCTCCGCCATGCTGGTGGGTTAAATTAGTATACTTCAAACACTACACTACGTCTCTAAATGCATGTAGAGACAGTAAAACGTTTCCTGCAAACAAACTTTACATGGATGATCATCCTGCGGCGCTAGGCTGGCGATTAGTCATATTTCATATTGTTACTCACTTTTTATTGTTTGAAATATAAAAATGTTAATCCACACTTTTTGTGTTTATATTTTTTTTCTTTGAGAAAATAAACATTTAATTAATCGATGTTTGTTGATGCAGTAAAGCTAAAATAAGACTAAAGAAAGAACTAATGTCTATAGTAATGTTTCCAAGAATGGTTGCTGCAGCACTAATATAGTGCTATAAAAGAAGTAGCTAGCAGAACTAAAATTTTAAAGAACGATTAGGGCAATACTCTTTGAAATATGAATTGTAGCTAATAAAGTGCGTTAATCCACACTTTTTGTGTTTATATTTTGTTTTCTTTGAGAAAATAAACATTTAATTAATCGATGTTTGTTGATGCAGTAAAGCCAAAATAAGATCAAAGAAAGAACTAATGTCTATGTAATGTTTCCAAGAATGGTTGCTGCAGCACTAATAAAGTGCTATAAAAGAATATGCTTACAGAACTAAAGTTTTAAAGAACTATGAGTGCAATACTCTTTAAAATATGAATTGTAGCTAATAAAGTGCGTTAATCCACACTTTTTGTGTTTATATTTTGTTTTCTTTGAGAAAATAAACATTTAATTAATCGATGTTTGTTGATGCAGTAAAGCTAAAATAAGACTAAAGAAAGAACTAATGTCTATAGTAATGTTTCCAAGAATTGTTGCTGCAGCACTAATATAGTGCTATAAAAGAAGTAGCTAGCAGAACTAAAATTTTAAAGAACGATTAGGGCAATACTCTTTAAAATATGAATTGTAGCTAAGAAAGTGCTTTAATCCACACTTTTTGAGTTTACATTTTGTTTTCTTTGAGAAAATGAACATTCAATTAATCGATGTTTGTTGATGCAGTAAAGCCAAAATAAGATCAAAGAAAGAACTAATGTCTATGTAATGTTTCCAAGAATGGTTGCTGCAGCACAAATAAAGTGCTATAAAAGAATATGCTTGCAGATCTAAAGTTTTAAAGAACTATGAGTGCAATACTCTTTATAATATGAATTGTAGCTAACAAAGTGCGTTAATCCACACTTTTTGTGTTTATATTTTGTTTTCTTTGAGAAAAAAAAATTTAAGTAATCAATGTTTGTTTATGCAGTAAAGCTAAAATAAGACTTAAGAAAGAACTAATGTCTATAGTAATATTTCCAAGAATGGTTGCAGCAGAACTAATATAGTGCTATAAAAGAAGTAGCTGGCAGAACTGAAAATTTAAAGAACGATTAGGGCAATACTCTTTATAATATGAATTGTAGCTAATAAAGTGCGTTAATCCACACTTTTTGTGTTTATATTTTTTTTTCTTTGAGAAAATAAACATTTAATTAATCGATGTTTGTTTATGCAGTAAAGCTAAAATAAGACTTAAGAAAGAACTAATGTCTATATTAATATTTCCAAGAATGGTTGCTGCAGAACTAATATAGTGCTATAAAAGAAGTAGCTAGCAGAACTAAAGTTTTAAAGAACGATTAGGGCAATGCTCTTTATAATATGAATTGTAGCTAATAAAGTGCATTAATCCACACTTTTTGTGTTTAGATTTTGTTTTCTTTGAGAAAATAAACATTTAATTAATCGATGTTTGTTTATGCAGTAAAGCTAAAATAAGACTTAAGAAAGAACTAATGTCTATAGTAATATTTCCAAGAATGGTTGCTGCAGAACTAATATAGTGCTATAAAAGAAGTAGCTGGCAGAACTAAAAATTTAAAGAACGATTAGGGCAATACTCTTTATAATATCTATTTTAGCTAATAAAGTGCGTTAATCCACACTTTTTGTGTTTATGTTTTGTTTTCTTTCTGAAAATAAACATTTAATTAATCAATGTTTGTTGATGCAGTAAAGCTAAAATAAGACTATAGAAAGAACTAATGTCTATAGTAATGTTTCCAAGAATGGTTGCTGCAGCACTAATATAGTGCTATAAAAGAAATAGCTAGCAGAACTAAATTTTTAAAGAACGATTAGGGCAATACTCTTTATAACATGAATCGTAGCTAATAAAGTGCGTTAATCCACACTTTTTGTGTTTATATTTTGTTTTCTTTGAGAAAATGAACATTTAATTAATCGATGTTTGTTGATGCAGTAAAGCCAAAATAAGATCAAAGAAAGAACTAATGTCTATGTAATGTTTCCAAGAATGGTTGCTGCAGCACTAATAAAGTGCTATAAAAAGAATATGCTTGCAGAATTAAAGTTTTAAAGAACTATGAGTGCAATACTCTTTATAATATGAATTGCAGCTAATAAAGTTCGTTAATCCACACTTTTTGTGTTTATATTTTGTTTTCTTTGAGAAAATGAACATTTAATTAATCGATGTTTGTTGATGCAGTAAAGCCAAAATAAGACAAAGGAAAGAACTAATATCTATAGTAATGTTTCCAAGAATGGTTGCTGCAGCACTAATATAGTGCTATAAAAGAAATAGCTAGCAGAACTAAATTTTTAAAGAACGATTAGGGCAATACTCTTTATAATATGAATTGCAGCTAATAAAGTTCGTTAATCCACACTTTTTGTGTTTATATTTTGTTTTCTTTGAGAAAATGAACATTTAATTAATCGATGTTTGTTGATGCAGTAAAGCTAAAATAAGACTTAAGAAAGAAATAATGTCTATAGTAATGTTTCAAAGAATGGTTGCTGCAGAACTAATATAGTGCTTTAAAAGAAGTAGCTGGCAGAACTAAACTATTAACAAACATTGAGCGCAATACTCTTTATAATATGCATTTTAGCTAATAAAGTGCGTTAATCCACACTTTTTGTATTTATGTTTTGTTTTCTTTGAGAAAATAAAAATTTAATTAATCGAAGTTTGTTTTTGCAGTAAAGCTATAATAAGACAGAAGAAAGAAATAATGTCTTTAGTAATGTTTCCAAGAATGGTTGCTGCAGAACTAATATAGTGCTATAAAAGAAGTAGCTGGCAGATCTAAAGTTTTAAAGAACTATGAGTGCAATACTCTTTATAATATCTATTTTAGCTAATAAAGTGCGTTAATCCACACTTTTTGTGTTTATGTTTTGTTTTCTTTGAGAAAATGAACATTTAATTAATCGATGTTTGTTGATGCTGTAAAGCCAAAATAAGATCAAAGAAAGAACTAATGTCTATTTAATGTTTTCAAGAATGGTTGCTGCTGAACTAATATAGTGCTATAAAAGAAGTAGCTGGCAGAACTAAAGTTTTAAAAAACGATTAGAGCAATGCTCTTTATAATATGCATTTTAGCTAATAAAGTGCGTTAATCCACACTTTTTGTGTTTATGTTTTGTTTTCTTTCAGAAAATAAACATTTAATTAATCGATGATTGTTTATGCAGTAAAGCTAAAATAAGACTAAGAAAGAACTAATGTCTAAAGTAATATTTCCAAGAATGGTTGCTGCAAAACTAATATAATGCTATAAAAGAAGTAGCTAGCAGAACTAAAGTTTTAAAGAACGATTAGGGAAATGCTCGTTATAATATGAATTGTAGCTAATAAGGTGCATTAATCCACTCTTTTTGTGTTTATATTTTGTTTTCTTTGAGAAAATAAACATTTAATTAATCGATGTTTGTTGATGCAGTAAAGCTAAAATAAGACAAAGGAAAGAACTAATATCTATAGTAATGTTTCCAAGAATGGTTGCTGCAGCACTAATATAGTGCTATAAAAGAAATAGCTAGCAGAACTAAATTTTTAAAGAACGATTAGGGCAATACTCTTTATAATATGAATCGTAGCTAATAAAGTGCGTTAATCCACTCTTTTTGTGTTTATATTTTGTTTTCTTTGAGAAAATAAACATTTAATTAATCGATGTTTGTTGATGCAGTAAAGCCAAAATAAGACAAAGGAAAGAACTAATATCTATAGTAATGTTTCCAAGAATGGTTGCTGCAGCACTAATATAGTGCTATAAAAGAAATAGCTAGCAGAACTAAATTTTTAAAGAACGATTAGGGCAATACTCTTTATAATATGAATTGCAGCTAATAAAGTTCGTTAATCCACACTTTTTGTGTTTATATTTTGTTTTCTTTGAGAAAATGAACATTTAATTAATCGATGTTTGTTGATGCAGTAAAGCTAAAATAAGACTTAAGAAAGAACTAATGTCTATAGTAATATTTCCAAGAATGGTTGCTGCAGAACTAATATAGTGCTATAAAAGAAGTAGCTGGCAGAACTAAACTATTAACAAACATTGAGCGCAATACTCTTTATAATATGCATTTTAGCTAATAAAGTGCGTTAATCCACACTTTTTGTATTTATGTTTTGTTTTCTTTGAGAAAATAAAAATTTAATTAATCGAAGTTTGTTTTTGCAGTAAAGCTATAATAAGACAGAAGAAAGAAATAATGTCTTTAGTAATGTTTCCAAGAATGGTTGCTGCAGAACTAATATAGTGCTATAAAAGAAGTAGCTGGCAGATCTAAAGTTTTAAAGAACTATGAGTGCAATACTCTTTATAATATCTATTTTAGCTAATAAAGTGCGTTAATCCACACTTTTTGTGTTTATGTTTTGTTTTCTTTGAGAAAATGAACATTTAATTAATCGATGTTTGTTGATGCTGTAAAGCCAAAATAAGATCAAAGAAAGAACTAATGTCTATTTAATGTTTTCAAGAATGGTTGCTGCTGAACTAATATAGTGCTATAAAAGAAGTAGCTGGCAGAACTAAAGTTTTAAAGAACGATTAGGGCAATGCTCTTTATAATATGCATTTTAGCTAATAAAGTGCGTTAATCCACACTTTTTGTGTTTATGTTTTGTTTTCTTTCAGAAAATAAACATTTAATTAATCGATGATTGTTTATGCAGTAAAGCTAAAATAAGACTTAAGAAAGAACTAATGTCTAAAGTAATATTTCCAAGAATGGTTGCTGCAGAACTAATATAGTGCTATAAAAGAAGTAGCTAGCAGAACTAAAGTTTTAAAGAACGATTAGGGAAATGCTCTTTATAATATGAATTGTAGCTAATAAGGTGCATTAATCCACTCTTTTTGTGTTTATATTTTGTTTTCTTTGAGAAAATAAACATTTAATTAATCGATGTTTGTTGATGCAGTAAAGCTAAAATAAGACAAAAGAAAGAACTAATGTCTATAGTAATGTTCCAAGAATGGTTGCTGCAGCACTAATATAGCTATAAAAGAAGTAGCTAGCACAACTAAATTTTTAAAGAACGATTAGGGCAATACTCTTTATAACATGAATCGTAGCTAATAAAGTGCGTTAATCCACACTTTTTGTGTCTATATTTTGTTTTCTTTGAGAAAATAAACATTTAAGTGATCAATGTTTGTTTATGCAGTAAAGCTAAAATAAGACTTAAGAAAGAAATAATGTCTATAGTAATGTTTCAAAGAATGGTTGCTGCAGAACTAATATAGTGCTATAAAAGAAGTAGCTGGCAGAACTAAACTATTAACAAATGATGAGCGCAATACTCTTTAAAATATGAATTGTAGCTAATAAAGTGCGTTAATCCACACTTTTTGTGTTTATATTTTGTTTTCTTTGAGAAAATAAACATTTAATTAATCGGTGTTTGTTGATGGAGTAAAGCTAAAATAAGACTAAAGAAAGAACAAATGTAATGTTTCCAAAAATGGTTGCTGCAGCACCAATATAGTGCTATAAAAGAAATAGCTAGCAGAACTAAAGTTTAAAGAACTATGAGTGCAATGCTCTTTATAATATGAATAGCAGCTAATAAAGTTCGTTAATCCACACTTTTTGTGTTTATATTTTGTTTTCTTTGAGAAAATGAACATTTAATTAATCGATGTTTGTTGATGCAGTAAAGCCAAAATAAGATCAAAGAAAGAACTAATGTCTATGTAATGTTTCGAAGAATGGTTGCTGCAGCACTAATAAAGTGCTATAAAAAGAATATGCTTGCAGAATTAAAGTTTTAAAGAACTATGAGTGCAATACTCTTTATAATATGAATTGCAGCTAATAAAGTTCGTTAATCCACACTTTTTGTGTTTATATTTTGTTTTCTTTGAGAAAATAAACATTTAATTAATCGATGTTTGTTGATGCAGTAAAGCCAAAATAAGATCAAAGAAAGAACTAACGTCTATGTAATGTTTCCAAGAATGGTTGCTGCAGCACTAATATAGTGCTATAAAAGAAGTAGCTGGCAGAACTAAAGTTTGAAAGAACGATTAAGGCAATGCTCTTTATAATATGCATTTTAGCTAATAAAGTGCGTTAATCCACACTTTTTGTGTTTATGTTTCGTTTTCTTTGAGAAAATAAAAATTTAATTAATCGATGTTTGTTGATGCAGTAAAGCTAAAATAAGACAGAAGAAAGAACTAATGTCTATAGTAATGTTTGAAGAATGGTTGCAGCAGCACTAATATAGTGCTATAAAAGAAGTAGCTGGCAGAACTAAAGTTTTAAAGAACGATTAGGGCAATGCTCTTTATAATATAAATTTTTGCAAATAAAGTGCGTTAATCCACTCTTTTTGTGTTTATGTTTTGTTTTCTTTCAGAAAAAAAAAATTTAATTAATTGATGATTGTTTATGCAGTAAAGCTAAAATAAGACTTAAGAAAGAACTAATGTCTATCGTAATATTTCCAAGAATGGTTGCTGCAGAACTAATATAGTGCTATAAAAGAAGTAGCTAGCAGAACTAAAGTTTTAAAGAACGATTAGGGCAATGCTCTTTATAATATGAATTGTAGCTAATAAAGTGCGTTAATCTACACTTTTTGTGTTTATATTTTGTTTTCTTTGAGAAAATAAACATTTAAGTGATCAATGTTTGTTTATGCAGTAAAGCTAAAATAAGACTTAAGAAAGAAATAATGTCTATAGTAATGTTTCAAAGAATGGTTGCTGCAGAACTAATATAGTGCTATAAAAGAAGTAGCTGGCAGAACTAAACTATTAACAAATGATGAGCGCAATACTCTTTAAAATATGAATTGTAGCTAATAAAGTGCGTTAATCCACACTTTTTGTGTTTATATTTTGTTTTCTTTGAGAAAATAAACATTTAATTAATCGATGTTTGTTTATGCAGTAAAGCTAAAATAAGACTTAAGAAAGAACTAATGTCTATAGTAATATTTCCAAGAATGGTTGCTGCAGAACTAATATAGTGCTATAAAAGAAGTAGCTAGCAGAACTAAAATTTTAAAGAACGATTAGGGCAATGCTCTTTATAATATGAATTGTAGCTAATAAAGTGCATTAATCCACACTTTTTGTGTTTATATTTTGTTTTCTTTGAAAAATAAACATTTAATTAATCGATGTTTGTTGATGCAGTAAAGCTAAAATAAGACTTAAGAAAGAAATAATGTCTATAGTAATGTTTCAAAGAATTGTTTCTGCAGAACTAATATAGTGCTATAAAAGAAGTAGCTGGCAGAACTAAACTATTAACAAACGATGAGCGCAATACTCTTTAAAATATGAATTGTAGCTAATAAAGTGCGTTAATCCACACTTTTTGTGTTTATATTTTGTTTTCTTTGAGAAAATAAACATTTAATTAATCGATGTTTGTTTATGCAGTAAAGCTAAAATAAGACTTAAGAAAGAACTAATGTCTATAGTAATATTTCCAAGAATGGTTGCTGCAGAACTAATATAGTGCTATAAAAGAAGTAGCTAGCAGAACTAGAGTTTTAAAGAACGATGACTGCAATATTCTGTAAAATATGAATTGTAGCTAATAAAGTGCGTTAATCCACACTTTTTGTGTTTATATTTTGTTTTCTTTGAAAAATAAACATTTAATTAATCGATGTTTGTTGATGCAGTAAAGCTAAAATAAGACTAAATAAAGAACTAACGTCTATAGTAATGTTTGAAGAATGGTTGCTGCAGCACTAATATAGTGCTATAAAAGAAGTAGCTAGCAGAACTAAGTTTTAAAGAACGATGACTGCAATATTCTGTAAAATATGAATTGTAGCTAATAAAGTGCGTTAATCCACACTTTTTGTGTTTATATTTTTTTTTCTTTGAGAAAATAAACATTTAATTAATCGATGTTTGTTGATGCAGTAAAGCTGAAATAAGACTAAAGAAAGAACTAATGTCTTTAATAATGTTTCCAAGAATGGTTGCTGCAGCACAAATATAGTGCTATAAAAGAAGCAGCTAGCAGAACTAAATTTTTAAAGAACGATTAGGGCAATACTCTTTATAATATGAATTGTAGCTAATAAAGTGCGTTAATCCACACTTTTTGTGTTTATATTTTGTTTTCTTTGAGAAAATAAATATTTAATTAATCGATGTTTTTTGATGCAGTAAAGCTAAAATAAGACTAAAGAAAGAACTAATGTCTATAGTAATGTTCCAAGAATGGTTGCTGCAGCACTAACATAGTGCTATAAAAGAAGTAGCTAGCAGAACTAAGTTTTTAAAGAACGATTAGGGCAATACTCTTTATAACATGAATCGTAGCTAATAAAGTGCGTTAATCCACACTTTTTGTGTTTATATTTTGTTTTCTTTGAGAAAATAAACATTTAATTAATCGATGTTTGTTTATGCAGTAAAGCTAAAATAATACTAAAGAAAGCACTAATGTCTATAGTAATGTTTGAAGAATGGTTGCTGCAGAACTAATATAGTGCTATAAAAGAAGTAGCTGGCAGAACTAAAGTTTAACAGAACGATTAAGGCAATGCTCTTTATAATATGCATTTTAGCTAATAAAGTGCGTTAATCCACACTTTTTGTGTTTATGTTTCGTTTTCTTTGAGAAAATAAAAATTTAATTAATCGATGTTTGTTGATGCAGTAAAGCTAAAATAAGACAGAAGAAAGAACGAATGTCTATAGTAATGTTTGAAGAATGGTTGCAGCAGCACTAATATAGTGCTATAAAAGAAGTAGCTGGCAGAACTAAAGTTTTAAAGAACGATTAGGGCAATGCTCTTTATAATATGCATTTTAGCAAATAAAGTGCGTTAATCCACTCTTTTTGTGTTTTCTTTCAGAAAATAAACATTTAATTAATTGATGATTGTTTATGCAGTAAAGCTAAAATAAGACTTAAGAAAGAACTAATGTCTATAGTAATATTTCCAAGAATGGTTGCTGCAGAACTAATATAGTGCTATAAAAGAAGTAGCTAGCAGAACTAAAGTTTTAAAGAACGATTAGGGCAATGCTCTTTATAATATGAATTGTAGCTAATAAAGTGCGTTAATCTACACTTTTTGTGTTTATATTTTGTTTTCTTTGAGAAAATAAACATTTAATTAATCGATGTTTGTTTATGCAGTAAAGCTAAAATAAGACTTAAGAAAGAACTAATGTCTATAGTAATGTTTCCAAGAATGGTTGCTGCAGAACTAATATAGTGCTATAAAAGAAGTAGCTGGCAGAACTAAAGTTTTAAAGAACGATGAGCGCAATACTCTTTAAAATATGAATTGTAGCTAATAAAGTGCGTTAATCCACACTTTTTGTGTTTATATTTTGTTTTCTTTGAGAAAATAAACATTTAATTAATCGATGTTTGTTTATGCAGTAAAGCTAAAATAAGACTTAAGAAAGAACTAATGTCTATAGTAATATTTCCAAGAATGGTTGCTGCAGAACTAATATAGTGCTTTAAAAGAAGTAGCTAGCAGAACTAAAATTTTAAAGAACGATTAGGGCAATGCTCTTTATAATATGAATTGTAGCTAATAAAGTGCATTAATCCACACTTTTTGTGTTTATATTTTGTTTTCTTTGAAAAATAAACATTTAATTAATCGATGTTTGTTGATGCAGTAAAGCTAAAATAAGACTAAATAAAGAACTAATGTCTATAGTAATGTTTGAAGAATGGTTGCTGCAGCACTAATATAGTGCTATAAAAGAAGTAGCTAGCAGAACTAAACTATTAACGAACGATGAGCGCAATACTCTTTTAAATATGAATTGTAGCTAATAAAGTGCGTTAATCCACAATTTTTGTGTTTACATTTTTTTTTCTTTGAGAAAATAAACATTTAATTAATCGATGTTTGTTGATGCAGTAAAGCTGAAATAAGACTAAAGAAAGAACTAATGTCTTTAATAATGTTTCCAAGAATGGTTGCTGCAGCACTAATATAGTGCTATAAAAGAAGTAGCTAGCAGAACTAAAGTTTTAAAGAACGATTAGGGCAATGCTCTTTATAATATGCATTTTAGCAAATAAAGTGCGTTAATCCACACTTTTTGTGTTTATATTTTGTTTTCTTTGAAAAATAAACATTTAATTAATCGATGTTTGTTGATGCAGTAAAGCTAAAATAAGACTAAATAAAGAACTAATGTCTATAGTAATGTTCCAAGAATGGTTGCTGCAGCACTAACATAGTGCTATAAAAGAAGAAGCTAGCAGAACTAAGTTTTTAAAGAACGATTAGGGCAATACTCTTTATAACATGAATCGTAGCTAATAAAGTGCGTTAATCCACACTTTTTGTGTTTATATTTTGTTTTCTTTGAGAAAATAAACATTTAATTAATCGATGTTTGTTTATGCAGTAAAGCTAAAATAATACTAAAGAAAGCACTAATGTCTATAGTAATGTTTGAAGAATGGTTGCTGCAGAACTAATATAGTGCTATAAGAGAAGTAGCTGGCAGAACTAAAGTTTAACAGAACGATTAAGGCAATGCTCTTTATAATATGCATTTTAGCTAATAAAGTGCGTTAATCCACACTTTTTGTGTTTATGTTTCGTTTTCTTTGAGAAAATAAAAATTTAATTAACCGATGTTTGTTGATGCAGTAAAGCTAAAATAAGACAGAAGAAAGAACGAATGTCTATAGTAATGTTTGAAGAATGGTTGCAGCAGCACTAATATAGTGCTATAAAAGAAGTAGCTGGCAGAACAAAAGTTTTAAAGAACGATTAGGGCAATGCTCTTTATAATATGCATTTTAGCAAATAAAGTGCGTTAATCCACTCTTTTTGTGTTTATATTTTCTTTCTTTGAGAAAATAAACATTTAATTAATCGATGATTGTTGATGCAGTAAAGCTAAAATAAGACTTAAGAAAGAACTAATGTCTATAGTAATATTTCCAAGAATGGTTGCTGCAGCACTAATATCGTGCTATAAAAGAAGTAGCTAGCAGAACTAAAGTTTTAAAGAACGATTAGGGCAATGCTCTTTATAATATGAATTGTAGCTAATAAAGTGCGTTAATCTACACTTTATGTGTTTATATTTTGTTTTCTTTGAGAAAATAAACATTTAAGTAATCAATGTTTGTTTATGCAGTAAAGCTAAAATAAGACTTAAGAAAGAAATAATGTCTATAGTAATGTTTCAAAGAATGGTTGCTGCAGAACTAATATATTGCTATAAAAGAAGTAGCTGGCAGAACTAAACTATTAACAAACGATGAGCGCAATACTCTTTAAAATATGAATTGTAGCTAATAAAGTGCGTTAATCCACACTTTTTGTGTTTATATTTTGTTTTCTTTGAGAAAATAAACATTTAATTAATCGATGTTTGTTTATGCAGTAAAGCTAAAATAAGACTTAAGAAAGAACTAATGTCTATAGTAATATTTCCAAGAATGGTTGCTGCAGAACTAATATAGTGCTATCAAAGAAGTAGCTAGCAGAACTAAAGTTTTAAAGAACGATTAGGGCAATGCTCTTTATAATATGAATTGTAGCTAATAAAGTGCGTTAATCCACACTTTTTGTGTTTATATTTTGTTTTCTTTGAGAAAATAAACATTTAATTAATCGATGTTTGTTTATGCAGTAAAGCTAAAATAAGACTTAAGAAAGAACTAATGTCTATAGTAATATTTCCAAGAATGGTTGCTGCAGAACTAATATAGTGCTATAAAAGAAGTAGCTAGCAGAACTAAAATTTTATAGAACGATTAGAGCAATGCTCTTTATAATATGAATTGTAGCTAATAAAGTGCATTAATCCACACTTTTTGTGTTTATATTTTGTTTTCTTTGAAAAATAAACATTTAATTAATCGATGTTTGTTGATGCAGTAAAGCTAAAATAAGACTAAATAAAGAACTAATGTCTATAGTAATGTTTGAAGAATGGTTGCTGCAGCACTAATATAGTGCTATAAAAGAAGTAGCTAGCAGAACTAGAGTTTTAAAGAACGATGAGTGCAATATTCTGTAAAATATGAATTGTAGCTAATAAAGTGCGTTAATCCACACTTTTTGTGTTTACATTTTTTTTTCTTTGAGAAAATAAACATTTAATTAATCGATGTTTGTTGATGCAGTAAAGCTGAAATAAGACTAAAGAAAGAACTAATGTCTTTAATAATGTTTCCAAGAATGGTTGCTGCAGCACAAATATAGTGCTATAAAAGAAGTAGCTATCAGAACTAAATTTTTAAAGAACGATTAGGGCAATACTCTTTATAATATGAATCGTAGCTAATAAAGTGCGTTAATCCACTCTTTTTGTGTTTATATTTTGTTTTCTTTGAGAAAATAAATATTTAATTAATCGATGTTTTTTGATGCAGTAAAACTGAAATAAGACAAAAGAAAGAACTAATGTCTATAGTAATGTTCCAAGAATGGTTGCTGCAGCACTAACATAGTGCTATAAAAGAAGTAGCTAGCAGAACTAAGTTTTTAAAGAACGATTAGGGCAATACTCTTTATAACATGAATCGTAGCTAATAAAGTGCGTTAATCCACACTTTTTGTGTTTATATTTTGTTTTCTTTGAGAAAATAAACATTTAATTAATCGATGTTTGTTTATGCAGTAAAGCTAAAATAATACTAAAGAAAGCACTAATGTCTATAGTAATGTTTGAAGAATGGTTGCTGCAGAACTAATATAGTGCTATAAAAGAAGTAGCTGGCAGAACTAAAGTTTAACAGAACGATTAAGGCAATGCTCTTTATAATATGCATTTTAGCTAATAAAGTGCGTTAATCCAAATTTTTTGTTTTTATATTTTGTTTTCTTTGAGAACATAAACATTTAATTAATCGAGCAGTTACGTCAGTAACTGTGGTTAACGCAGCAGGCACAATGTTTTGTCAAAGTCAATCATGCATTACTTCCTGACTCATGATTCGTCGTGTCGTTGAGCTGGGTTCATATCCTAGCCTAAGAGTTCCTACTAAAGACCATTTTTCAAGACCAAGATGATATCTGAAGGTATAATTTCGTATCAGAATAATGGCTCATGAAACAAGGATCCTTTTGAAGATCACTTTATCTCGTTGTGCAGCCATGCTGGCATGAAAGAGATCGCAGTTTGTGGTTTCTTTCTTGACTCGCCCTCTGCGGCCTAGGCCATTTGCATCACATGCACAGTATCGATGAAGGACAGTGTGCTATCCAGCATTCACTCCTGCTTCCACTCAATGCATTTTATCACCCAGAACTGCTGTTTAAATACCTGGAGTACGTTGTTGTCTCTAGTGGACTATAAAACCGAAGCTGCAAGAAGTCTTTCCAATATCTTCTGGCGCCATTCACCCGGCATGTCACTGACTGGCTTGTCGACTGCAAATTGAAATAGGCGTTCCATTGTTTGTTCACCACTCAGTACAAATGTCGAGAAAATACAGCAGAACCCTCAAGAAGAAAATCGAGGAATGACAGCATTTGGAAGGCAGTTCTTACTCCTTAAGAAAATTCACATAAATTACTCTTCAATATCTGCGTCATCAAAATCCTGTGGAAGTTTAAAAATAAAGCCAGATGAAGTCTACCCAGCAACCAGTCGAAAGCAGTGCCAACATGAGTAAGACATGGATACAGTTCCTGAGTAAATTAACCCTGTGCCTTAGCACTCATCATTGCTGCTCTCAGCTATCACCACATTAACAATACTGTATGGTAGAATGGTATTAAATGTATACAAGTGGCAACATGGGTCTTATTATGGCTGGTGTACTCAGATCAACTTCTCCAAGTCAAACGCTTGTCAGTTGAATATTGGTGTTATTTCTGGGGTAATTCATGCAAAGTAGAGATCTCAAATAAGATGAAGATTTGGAAATATAAAGGTAATGCATTACATGCCAAATAATCAAGTGAAAGTTTGTGTCTTTTCAGCTACTGAAGCTCGGCATTTGTAAGTTTGAAATGAGAGCCACAACAAGGGCCTACATTTCTTCCCTTTAGCAGTCAGTTGGTTTAAAGATGGTACACCGTTTAGTCACGGTTGATCATCAATAGTATTAATAAGGACATACATTTCACAAAGCCAAGATGAAGTGCTAATGCCCTGCTTAATTGGAAATTTTTTATGATTGCAAAGTCAGGAGTTTCTTGTAGAAGAGAGCAAACAAAG
Organism: Aurelia coerulea; assembly: GCA_039566865.1. Classification (NCBI taxonomy): domain Eukaryota; kingdom Metazoa; phylum Cnidaria; class Scyphozoa; order Semaeostomeae; family Ulmaridae; genus Aurelia; species Aurelia coerulea. The sequence goes on from CM076950.1 coordinate 12,415,767, forward strand.
AAGTTCATTCCCCCTTCAAGCTATACTTATTACAGTGTGTTTTCAATACCAATTAAAACGTCTGGTTATGCTTGCAATGAGTCATGTTCGTCAGTTATTATCCTGCCATTCATTTACAATTATGTATTGTTTTATTTACAATGGATAACAAAAGCAGCCAGACATGATGGCAAGTTCCCTTTATATACACTGTTTTTTCTAGGTTTATGGCCATGTTACATTCACTTAGCCTATATAGTATTAGCGAAAAATACATTTTAATTGCTGCATTGAAATTTATTTGTCCTGTTTGTTTGTCATCAACACAGCAACCAGCTCTTTGTGGTTGATTAATATGATGGCATTTGAAAATGGAAGAACAACAAACTTACTGTAGACATCATGAGGTATCCCAGGGATTTCAACTTTCTCGTGTTTTAGTTGTTTCAATGCCATATTCAAGAACTGTCAGTTGGCTCACTGTACAACAAGTTCACCTTATCAGCTGCACAAGACCCCAATGCAGAATGTCTCAGAATTATGTGCAGTAAGAAACCATAACATCTTCCAGCACATTCGCAATTTGAAAGCAAACCCTCCTTATTTGTAACCCCAACTTATTCTCGCCAGTATGTCACTTTCACAACCTTGAATCTGATTTGCTCTCAGAGAAGCACAAGAAATATGTTATGTGACACACAACAATGATTAATTTTTGTCATCTTTGACATTTTGACAATCCACCCCCCCCCCCCTTTTATCTACCCCACCCTCATTTGTTTTTCTTGCAGATACAGTATACTTCCAACAATTCTGCGAAGTCTCAGGCAATACATAAGATTGAATACTTCTTAAGGATCTATTGATCTATCTTATACTATTAATGTACAATCAACCAAATATATTGTTATTTTGCACAGGTTTGTTAATGGTTAGCTACGATAATTTTGATCCACAGTGGGTATATCGATGTTTAAGCCTGCACTAGATGTATGAATAATATATTCAAGTTTATAGATTACAAACGACGAAGCAATAACAGAAGTACGAAAGGGGCTCCAATATACAAGGTGTCTTACACCCCAGCCCCTATTCATCAATCCCCACCCCGCTCTCTATCTTGTTATCTGCAGGTTCACACAAAAGGAATTCATCATGTACTTGGTCAGTAGTGTATCGGGCACAAAGAAGAATAGAAAACTTCAAGATGTGCAACCCAAATATCCACCCCCTCCACCCTCTTCCTTGCAGGTAAAGTAGGTTCACAACTTCAACGCCTGAACGTTACTGGCTAACAACTAGAATTTAATTCCTTGCAAGAAAAGTAGTTCAAGAGCAAAGGAAAAGAATATAAATCTTGCAGTTCAATTCTCCCCAAGTCACCACCCCCTCCTCTTTAGGCATCTTTGTGTGTTTGTCTATTTGTAGGTCCAACAGTCAACCAGCTCTATGCAAAGCCTTTCCGGCAACAAAAAAAAAAAAAAAAATACAGACGTAATTGCCGTAAAATGTTCACAACAAAATGTTACAGAAGTACAACAGAATGAAATTGTTATCATATAGGAAGATCAGCTAAATCAGCCTCACACCTGTACCACAATCAAAGCATATCGATATACACACCTGTTTTGTCCCACTCTTCTCTAATTTATTCTTTGTTGCAGCTAACGTCCCTCGATTAAAGCCGAAAGTTGTTCTTAGACCAGCATATGCTCGCCTTTCTTCTCCTTTCAACAGGTCGACTGAGTTGCAAGATACACATAGCTCAAAAGGAGGACCATATACAACCGCCTGTGTCAGTCATTCCATGAAAGATCCAACGATGAAAAGAGACTTTACAAAGACATACCGTATACATGAGGTACTTTTTAGTTATCAGGTGAAAGTATCAAAGAAAATGTGGCCAAGAGGTTAATAATTTTGTGAAATGAAAAGGTTAGGGAAAGTCTTGTGATTAATAGTAAAAAACAAATAAAACAAACAAAAACAAAGATTTAAAGCATAATCTGAAAGAATATAAAGAAAACTCAATATGTTCCCACCCAAAAAAGGGGGACAAGGAAACAAAGCATCTCCTTACCATAAAAACAAAGAGGGCCAATTACACTTAGTGATTCCACTTAGCAAATCTAGCTCACCTCTTCCAAATATGAAACAAAGTTGCTCACAATTGGGAGATAACAAGTTTATGCTCTCAACCAAAAAGAGAAATGGATGTATAAAAATGGTTAATGAACATTGAATAGAATATAGCAAAACTCAAGCTCTCCACCCAGAAATTCACTTAAAACATGTTCAGGCAAATACTGTATCACAAACATGTAACAAGAACATTGCAACATTACAGGTTGTTATAGGATTGGTGCCACAATGAAGCAGCCGTGACAGAACTGCCATACCACCTTATCGTGGTGTTTGAATTGCTGGTCCAGTGTTGAGCTTACCGCATTAAATAGGGAAACCTACTGTGAAATAATTAATGGATCTCGTACAAGGTCCATGTCCACCCCAATGGCTGGCAGCCCCAGGAGATAATCAATTGCATGTGGTAGACTTGGGCGAACTTTGGCGGTCATGGCCACCTTCAGGTGGCACTTAAATTATTTACGGAATCCCAGATTGGATTCAGTACTCAAACCAATGGTTCTGTTCCGCCCATTACCGACCCCTTTCACTCTGCAACCAAGAAGTGTTGCAACGTTAGGGCCTCCGGTATAAGTGTCCGCTCGGTAAAAGTGTCCGCTCGGTATAAGTGTCCGCCCGTTACCGACCCCTTTCACTCTGCAACCAAGAAGTGTTGCAACGTTAGGGCCTCCGGTATAAAGTGTCCGCCCGTTACCGACCCCTTTCACTCTGCAACCAAGAAGTGTTGCAACGTTAGGGCCTCCGGTATAAAGTGTCCGCCCATTACCGACCCCTTTCACTCTGCAACCAGGAAGTGTTGCAACGTTAGGGCCTCCGGTAAAAGTTACATATGTATTTACCATATTATGATCACTTTCGTTCATCAATAGTTTCGTTTGTTTCCTGAAAGTTTACAATGATATTTCGTTCATCGTTCATCAATAGTTTCGTTTGTTTGCTGAAAGTTTACAATGATATTTCGTGAAAGATACAACCCCAAGTACTGCCACATGCCTCGTATTCCTTAGTGTTCTCTATTGTGCCGCACGGGGTTAATCGAGCAGTTACGTCAGTAACTGTGGTTAACGCAGCAGGCACAATGTTTTGTCAAAGTCAATCATGCATTACTTCCTGACTCATGATTCGTCGTGTCGTTGAGCTGGATTCATATCCTAGCCTAAGAGTTCCTACTAAAGACCATTTTCCCCACCCTCCCTCCCCTTAAAATTTGTTTTGTTCCCTTCTTGGGTTGTATCTAAATACCTCACAAAGTATGCATTAGTAGGGTACGGTCATGGCCACCTTCAGGTGGCACTTAAATTATTTACGGAATCCCAGATTGGATTCAGTACTCAAACCAATGGTTCTGTTCCGCCCATTACCGACCCCTTTCACTCTGCAACCAAGAAGTGTTGCAACGTTAGGGCCTCCGGTATAATAAGTGTCCGCTCGGTAAAAGTGTCCGCTCGGTATAAAGTGTCCGCCCGTTACCGACCCCTTTCACTCTGCAACCAAGAAGTGTTGCAACGTTAGGGCCTCCGGTATAAAGTGTCCGCCCATTACCGACCCCTTTCACTCTGCAACCAGGAAGTGTTGCAACGTTAGGGCCTCCGGTAAAAGTTACATATGTATTTACCATATTATGTTCACTTTCGTTCATCAATAGTTTCGTTTGTTTCCTGAAAGTTTACAATGATATTTCGTGAAAGATACAACCCCAAGTACTGCCACATGCCTCGTATTCCTTAGTGTTCTCTATTGTGCCGCACGGGGTTAATCGATGTTTGTTTGATGCAGTAAAGCTAAAATAAGACAGAAGAAAGAACTAATGTCTGTAGTAATGTTTCCAAGAATGGTTGCTGCAGCACTAATATAGTGCTATAAAAGAAGTAGCTGGCAGAACTAAAGTTTTAAAGAACGATTAGGGCAATGCTCTTTATAATATGAATTGTAGCTAATAAAGTGCGTTAATCCATTCTTTTTGTTTATATTTTGTCTTTGAGAAAATAAACATTTAATTAATTGATGTTTGTTTATGCAGTAAAGCTAAAATAAGAATTAAGAAAGAACTAATGTCTATAGTAATGTTTCCAAGAATGGTTGCTGCAGAACTAATATAGTGCTATAAAAGAAGTAGCTAGCAGAACTAAAGTTTTAAAGAACGATTAGGGCAATACTCTTTATAATATGAATTGTAGCTAATAAAGTGCGTTAATCCACACTTTTTGTGTTTATATTTTGTTTTCTTTGAGAAAATAAACATTTAATTAATCGATGTTTGTTTATGCAGTAAAGCTAAAATAAGACTTAAGAAAGAAACTAATGTCTATAGTAATGTTTCAAAGAATGGTTGCTGCAGAACTAATATAGTGCTATCAAAGAAGTAGCTAGCAGAACTAAAGTTTTAAAGAACGATTAGGGCAATGCTCTTTATAATATGAATTGTAGCTAATAAAGTGCGTTAATCCACACTTTTTGTGTTTATATTTTGTTTTCTTTGAGAAAATAAACATTTAATTAATCGATGTTTGTTTATGCAGTAAAGCTAAAATAAGACTAAAGAAAGAAATAATGTCTATAGTAATGTTTGAAAGAATGGTTGCTGCAGCACTAATATAGTGCTATAAAAGTAGTAGCTAGCAGAACTAGAGTTTTAAAGAACGATGAGTGCAATATTCTTTAAAATATGAATTGTAGCTAATAAAGTGCGTTAATCCACACTTTTTGTGTTAATATCTTGTTTTCTTTGAGAAAATGAACAATTAATTAATCGATGTTTGTTGATGCAGTAAAGCCAAAATAAGATCAAAGAAAGAACTAATGTCTATGTAATGTTTCCAAGAATGGTTGCTGCAGCACTAATAAAGTGCTATAAAAGAATCTGCGTGCAGAACTAAAGTTTTAAGAACGATGAGTGCAATACTAATTATAATATGAATTGTAGCTAATAAAGTGCGTTAATCTACAATTTTTGTGTTTATATTTTGTTTTCTTTGAGAAAATAAACATTTAAGTAATCAATGTTTGTTTATGCAGTAAAGCTAAAATAAGACTTAAGAAAGAACTAATGTCTATAGTAATATTTCCAAGAATGGTTGCTGCAGAACTAATATAGCGCTATAAAAGAAGTAGCTGGCAGAACTAAAGTTTTAAAGAACGATTAGGGCAATTGTGACGCACAAATGTACTCTAGGGACACGGGACCTGTTGTCCCCTGTGTATTAAATTTGGTTGTTTTTCATCTGTTAAGTTGTTTACGTCGTATAGTTGTTTTGTTCATTTGGTTCAGTAATATAGTGACACGTAGCGTAGTTGTAAGCCTCGGTTCGATGCTCGTAGCTATAAAAGCGAAGCGCGCCTTGCTTTCGGGGCTTCTAGAGACAGTGAAGGTGAACATGATAGAAGACCGGGACACGAAGAAACTTTGGCAGCACGCAGTGGCATTTGCTTTGGATTTTGCTGAGCCTTTATAGCTACGAGGAAATAAAGTTTGTAAGTATAATTGACCCTGTTGTATTGTATTAATTTCTTCATATTCTGTATTCTTCGTTATTCCTTGTGTATGCATTATTCGTTAGTTTCTTATTCGTTTTGATTATGCTTCGTTTATGCGTATATTTGGTCTATTTGAAGTTGATTTGAGCTTATTTTATTGTAGCAAACCGCATCATTTTAAGCCTGAAGCCAGTGGTTATTATTGCTTTGGTTCTTGGGTTTTGGGCTTTGGATGTGAGTTGGAAAATTCCCCTGTAGCGATGCTTTAGAGATTCGTGGCTACATCAGTTTGAAACTTTCATGATGGATGAGCAAGAAAACTTTGGAATATCAGATGAGTATTTGGTGATGTCAGATTCAGAGTCCCGTAACAGAAGACGAATAGATGCCGAAGAACGAAGAAGGCTGAAACAGACGAGAGCAAATGCGAAGCGTGGGTTTACGAGAGCACTGAACCGAGTGGCAGAAACCATGCTGGCCGAATCGTCCCTCTCTGAAGTGATCACGAGTGAAATCAACTTGAAAACAGCCTTTGACGAATTCTGTCGTGCATGTGAGCTCTATCGCGATTCTCTTGTCGAAGAAGACGATTTGGATGAAAGCCGTGCATATTTTCACGAAGCCGAAGTGAGATTTCTGGCGATGAAAGACCGTATAGCCCTACGTTTTGAGCAAATTCAGCAGCCTGGTCAAGCAGACAGAGAGCATGATATTACCCCTGAAGACTCGGTAAGCCAAATTCATTCTACTAATGATTCTTGTAAGTCTTCTAGATCATCGATGCGTTCCAGTGAGCGACTTCTACAGGAAACACGATTGACAAATGCCACAAGAAGGGCATCGTTGATGGCAGAGGCATCATTTTTGAAGATGAAACAGTCACTTGCAAATCGAGAGATACAGTTGCAACAACAAAGAGAGGATTTGGAAATGGAGATACAGTTGAGGAAACTTGAAGCAGAGGATGAAGTTTGCAATGATTTTGAGACCGTGATATCACATGCTCAGTCTGCAACTCCGTATGTTGGACGTGGACAAGTCAACCCCCATGTACACTCCGCTCCTCCACAGTTGCCCATGCCTGGTGTGTCGCACAGTGTCATCTCACGCAGTGGCGTTCAAGGTCATGTGATTGGTGCTCCTCCTCAGTTGTCAGTGAGTCAGTCCTTTTGGTGAGCCAGTGAATCCCCATGTCCAGTCCGCTCCTCCACAGTTGCAGATGCCTGGTGTGTCGCGCAGTGTCATCTCACGCAGTGGCGTTCAAGGTCATGTGATTGGTGCTCCTCCTCAGTTGTCAGTGAGTCAGTCCTTTGGTGAGCCAGTGAATCCCCATGTCCAGTCCGCTCCTCCACAGTTGCAGATGCCTGGTGTGTCGCGCAGTGTCATCTCACGCAGTGGCGTTCAAGGTCATGTGATTGGTGCTCCTCCTCAGTTGTCAGTGAGTCAGTCCTTTGGTGAGCCAGTGAATCCACATGTCCAGTCCGCTCCTCCACAGTTGCAGATGCCTGGTGTGTCGCGCAGTGTCATCTCACGCAGTGGCGTTCAAGGTCATGTGATTGGTGCTCCTCCTCAGTTGTCAGTGAGTCAGTCCTTTGGTGAGCCAGTGAATCCCCATGTCCAGTCCGCTCCTCCACAGTTGCAGATGCCTGGTGTGTCGCGCAGTGTCATCTCACGCAGTGGCGTTCAAGGTCATGTGATTGGTGCTCCTCCTCAGTTGTCAGTGAGTCAGTCCTTTGGTGAGCCAGTGAATCCCCATGTCCAGTCCGCTCCTCCACAGTTGCAGATGCCTGGTGTGTCGCGCAGTGTCATCTCACGCAGTGGCGTTCAAGGTCATGTGATTGGTGCTCCTCCTCAGTTGTCAGTGAGTCAGTCCTTTGGTGAGCCAGTGAATCCCCATGTACACTCCGCTCCTCCACAGTTGCCCATGCCTGGTGTGTCGCACAGTGTCATCTCACGCAGTGGCGTTCAAGGTCATGTGATTGGTGCTCCTCCTCAGTTGTCAGTGAGTCAGTCCTTTGGTGAGCCAGTGAATCCCCATGTCCAGTCCGCTCCTCCACAGTTGCAGATGCCTGGTGTGTCGCGCAGTGTCATCTCACGCAGTGGCGTTCAAGGTCATGTGATTGGTGCTCCTCCTCAGTTGTCAGTGAGTCAGTCCTTTGGTGAGCCAGTGAATCTCCATGTCCAGTCCGCTCCTCCACAGTTTCCCATGCCTGGTGTGTCGCGCAGTGGTGAACAAGATCATGATTTTGGTGCTCCTTCACAGTTACCATTTCCTTGCATGCCACAAGAATCACTGCAGCACCATGACATGAATGTTTCCCCAGAAGAAAGCATCTCCATGCAAAATGAAATAAATGACTCAGGTATTGAATATCTTGAAACTATGCGTAAATTAGCTGCTGCAACATTGCTACCAAAATCTGAACTGATGACATTTGATGGTGATCCTTTAAAATATTTCTCTTTCATAAAATCCTTTGAAAATAATGTGGAAAAAGATCTTTGTGATTCTAGCAGGCAGCTTCAACTTCTCATTCAATACTGTACTGGAAAGGCAAAGAAGGTGATAGAAAATTGCATTTTGCTGAGCCCATCAGAAGGATACAAGGAGGCCAAGAAGTTGCTGGCAGAAAGATTTGGAAATGTGTACAAAGTGACTAATTCTTGGATATGCAAAGTGACGAATGGACCAATGATAAAACCTGGTGATCGAGAAGCATTGATTGATCTGGCAGATGATTTACACAATTGTGAACTTACACTCAAGGCAACAGGGAGACTGAATCAAGTCAACAATGAAGACTGCTTAGTGAAGATTCTGGAGAGATGTCCTGGCTTTCGTCAAATCTCGCTGGCAATCAAGGGTTTATGAATTCCGAGAGCGTGGACACAACCCAAACATCGAAGATGTTAGAAAATTGGTGAGAATGGTAGCTGTTGAAAAGAACGACCCTGTATTTGGTGCACTCATGGAAAGGGATGGCAATAAGCAGACAACAAGGGACAAACGCATGAGACGACCTGGACATGTTGCTGATAAGTCAAGCCACAGCAGGCACGTGAACTTCAACATCCAGACAAATGCTGACCAGAAACCAAATGACAATGAAGGCAATGCAAGATGCTATCTTTGTGAAGGCAAGCATAAACTAGAAGTATGTGAAGATTTCAAAGGCAAAACTGGCGTGGAACAACTCCAATTAATTCGTTCTCGCAAACTGTGTGACAACTGTTTGTCTTCGAGTCACTTCTCAGCTGGCTGCAAGCGTCGAAACGAATGCAAAGTGCCTGGTTGTCCTTTGAGAAGAAAACACATGACATCGTTACATGAAGCAGTTATGGCTTTCGAGAAGAAACGTCGAGAGACAACAATATCTGGAGCAGCTACAGATCAGCAGCAGTCCAGAAGAACAAATCAAAGTCAGTTTGTTGGATCGAATATGCACACTGGGGCCGGATATAGCAAAGGATTGACAATTGTGCCAGTAAAGATCAAAGGAAATGGACAGAGCAAGGTGATATGTACATATGCTATGCTAGATACAGGCTCAACTGCTTCATTCTGCACAGAGGACATCTTGAAGAAGCTTGGAATCTCTGGAACACGATGCAAAATGTCTTTGGCTACAGTTAACAATGAAGAGCAACATGAATGTGTCATGGTCAACTTGGATGTCATGGATCTGGACGAGAATGTCATGATTGAAGTCCCAAATGCCTTCTCTGTGAAGAAACTGAATGTGTCATTGGAGTCAATCACAAAGCAAGATGATGTAGACAATTGGCCCTACCTGCATGGTGTAACAGTCCCAAGGGCACTTGCGAATCAAGATGTTGGTCTCCTTATTGGTGTGGATGTGCCAGAGGCGTTGCAACCAGAAGAGATTAGAAGAGCACAAAATGGTGGACCTTATGCAGTGAAGACGAAATTCGGTTGGACGCTTAATGGACCACTTTGGAGATATGGTAAAAACCGTAAGCAATGCTATCTCATTTCTTCCTGCGAAAATGATGACACGTTAGAGAAACAATTCAAGCAGTACATCAATCGTGACTTTTGTGAATCAACGGCTGACAACAACTGCAAAGCGATGTCGATGGAAGATAAGAAGGCACTAGCAGTACTCGATGACACAGCCAAACTTATTGATGGGCATTATCAACTTGCTATACCGTGGAGAGACATCCAACCATGTCTGCCAAACAACAAATCAGTGGCGGAACACAGACTGAAACACCTGAAGAGGAAGTTGTCAAGGGATGTTGGCCTCTGTGAGAAGTATACCAACTTTATTGATGATCTCATGGTGAAAGACCACGCAAGAAAGGTTCCTCAAGGTCAGATCAGTAGAAATGATGGAGCGGTATGGTATCTACCACATCACAATGTGCTCAATCCGAAGAAGCCCGAGAAAGTCAGAATAGTTTTCGACTGTGCAGCAACATACCGTGGGAAATCACTGAATGACAATGTACTGCAAGGCCCTGACTTCACGAATTCACTTGTTGGTGTTTTACTCCGATTCCGTCAAGAATCAGTGGCACTGATGGCAGATGTTGAATCCATGTTCCACCAGGTACGTGTTCACCCAAATGATGTTGATGCATTGCGCTTCCTTTGGTTTCCCCATGGTGATTTAAGCAAAGATCCAGAAGAGTATCAGATGCTCGTCCATTTGTTTGGTGGTGTATGGTCGCCATGCTGTGCAAGCTATGCTCTGAGGAAGACAGCTGTCGACAATGCAGACCGATATGCCTTTGAAGTCACTGAAACTGTGCGCAGAAATTTCTACGTGGATGACCTGTTGAAGTCAGTCAAGGATACACAATCTGCAATCAAAATGTACAAAGAAGTTACTGAGCTGCTATCTCATGGAGGATTCCATCTGACGAAATGGACAAGTAACAAGCGAGAAGTATTGGAGGTCATTCCAGACTCTGAGTTATCAAAGGAACTGAAGAATGTAGATTTTGAAAAGGACACGCTCCCAACTGAAAGAGCCTTGGGTCTCCAATGGAATACAGAAAAAGATAAATTTCAATACAACATTGGTTTCAAGGACAAGCCAGACACAAGACGAGGTATATTGAGCATCGTATCATCAGTGTATGACCCCCTTGGATTTGTCTCACCGTTTATCCTTCGAGCAAAGATGATTCTACATCAGTTATGTCGGAAGAAGCTTGCATGGGATGATCCTGCCCCAGAAGAAGAACTTCAATGTTGGAAGCAATGGCTTGCAGAACTACAAACACTTCAAGAATTTTCTGTTGACAGATGCTTCAAGCCAGAAACATTTGGTGAACCAAACATGACAGAGCTACACCATTTCTCAGATGCTTCTGAAGCAGGTTATGGAGCAGTCTCATACATCAGAATGACTAACAACAAAGGCGCGGTTCACTGTGCATTCGTAACTGGAAAGTCACGACTATCCCCTTTGAAGTATATGACAATTCCACGTCTTGAGTTATCAGCAGCTACAGTGGCAGTGAAATTGGACCAAATGATCAGAAAGGAGCTCGACTGCGAAATCAACAAATCAATCTTTTGGACTGATAGCCAAGCAGTTTTGAGGTACATATACAATGAAAACAGAAGATTCCAGACATTCGTTGCAAACAGGCTGGCAATCATACATGATGGCTCTGACCCAGAACAATGGAGGTACATCGACACGGCTTCGAATCCTGCAGACGACGCTTCAAGAGGCTTGCATGCTCACCAGTTGTCAAGTAGCTCCAGATGGATTCAGGGTCCCCCATTTCTATGGCAGAGTGAAAGATCATGGCTAGTGAAGCCGGAAATTGATGAAATCCCTGATGATGACGTTGAGCTGAAAAAGAAAGTGCGGTCATTTGCAGTCAACGACGAGAAAGAAGCAAGCATCATTTCTCTAATGTTTCTGAAATTTTCTGACTGGATGCGACTGAAGAAAGCTGTTGCATGGATTCTCCGTTTTAAACAATGGTTGCGAAGTAACATACGCGATGCAGCGAATCAGTTGGTTAGCACTGGTCAACTGACAGTCGAAGAGATACAACAAGCTGAAAAATGCATTTTATGGCACGTACAAAGAGAAGCATATCAAGATGAAATGAACAAGCTGAGATCAAGAGTTGTTGTGTCCAAATCTAGCTCTTTGCGAAGACTGGATCCAGTGCTGTTTGGAGAACTGCTTTGCGTTGGTGGCCGTCTAAAGCATGCAGCATTATCTGACGAAGTGAAACATCCCGTTATACTTCCGAAGCAGCACCACATTGTTAATCTGATAGTCAGACACTACCATCACAAGTCTGGGCATTCTGGCGTTGAGCATGTTCTCTCACTGATCAGGGAAAGATTTTGGATAGTGAAGGCAAGAGTTCCAGTTCGTAAGATAATCAATGAATGCTTTGATTGCAAGAAGAGATTACAGAAGCCTGGCCTGCAAAAGATGGCAGATTTACCACCAGATCGAGTCAATCCTGGTATGCCTCCATTTACGTTTGTTGGATACGACTGTTTTGGACCGTTCATGGTGAAAAGAAGACGTTGTCAAGAAAAAAGGTATGGTGTACTTTTCACATGTTTGGCAGTTCGTGCTGTGCATATCGAAGTAATTCATGGTATGGATACAGATTCCTTCATTCATGCATTAAGACGCTTCATGTCAAGAAGAGGTCGACCACAAGAAATGAGATCTGACAATGGAACAAACTTTGTTGGTGGCAATCGTGAACTCAAGGAAGCAATAGATCAATGGAATAAAGACAAACTACATCAGCACTTTCTGCAGCAGGAAATCAAATGGATTCCAAACCCTCCAAAAGCTTCTCATATGGGTGGAGTATGGGAACGAATCATCAGATCAACAAGAAAGATAATGCAGGCACTTCTTCGAGAGCAGCTGCTGGATGACGAAGGACTTCAGACCCTCTTCTGCGAGATTGAGTCGATCATCAATGGAAGACCATTAACCAAAGTGTCCGATGACCCAAAAGATGCCAATGCCCTGACACCAAACCATCTTTTGCTTCTGAAATCAAATGAATGTTTTTCACCTGGCATTTTCGTGAAATCTGATAGCTATTCAAGAAGAAGATGGAGACAAGTGCAATATCTTGCTGACATTTTTTGGAGAAGATGGACGAGAGAGTACTTACCTATATTGCAGATGAGACAAAAATGGCAAACTGTCAAGCGAAACTTAGCCGTCGATGACATTGTTTTGGTGATGGATGAATCATTACCAAGAGGTTCTTGGCCTTTGGGAAGAGTGACTGAGGTGACAAAGGGAAGAGACGGTCTGGTTCGTTCTGTGAAGGTGAAGACAAGCAAATCAGAACTTTTGCGACCTATAGACAAGCTATGCCTTCTTGAGGCAGCGGAAGATAGAGAAGATAGATGAGAAGGATATTTGTGCTTGAGATCAAGAGAAGGAAACAGTTACCGTCTGGTCCACTGTTTGGGGCCGGATGTGACGCACAAATGTACTCTAGGGACACGGGACCTGTTGTCCCCTGTGTATTAAATTTGGTTGTTTTTCATCTGTTAAGTTGTTTACGTCGTATAGTTGTTTTGTTCATTTGGTTCAGTAATATAGTGACACGTAGCGTAGTTGTAAGCCTCGGTTCGATGCTCGTAGCTATAAAAGCGAAGCGCGCCTTGCTTTCGGGGCTTCTAGAGACAGTGAAGGTGAACATGATAGAAGACCGGGACACGAAGAAACTTTGGCAGCACGCGGTGGCATTTGCTTTGGATTTTGCTGAGCCTTTATAGCTACGAGGAAATAAAGTTTGTAAGTATAATTGACCCTGTTGTATTGTATTAATTTCTTCATATTCTGTATTCTTCGTTATTCCTTGTGTATGCATTATTCGTTAGTTTCTTATTCGTTTTGATTATGCTTCGTTTATGCGTATATTTGGTCTATTTGAAGTTGATTTGAGTTTATTTTATTGTAGCAAACCGCATCATTTTAAGCCTGAAGCCAGTGGTTATTATTGCTTTGGTTCTTGGGTTTTGGGCTTTGGATGTGAGTTGGAAAATTCCCCTGTAGCGATGCTTTAGAGATTCGTGGCTACAGCAATGCTCTTTATAATATGCATTTTAGCAAATAAAGTGCGTTAATCCACTCTCTTTGTGTTTATGTTTTGTTTTCTTTCAGAAAATAAACATTTAATTAATTGATGATTGTTTATGCAGTAAAGCTAAAATAAGACTTAAGAAAGAACTAATGTCTATAGTAATATTTCCAAGAATGGTTGCTTCAGAACTAATATAGTGCTATAAAAGAAGTAGCTAGCAGAACTAAAGTTTTAAAGAACGATTAGGGCAATGCTCTTTATAATATGAATTGTAGCTAATAAAGTGCGTTAATCCACACTTTTTGTGTTTATATTTTGTTTTCTTTGAGAAAATAAACATTTAATTAATCGATGTTTGTTTATGCAGTAAAGCTAAAATAAGACAGAAGAAAGCACTAATGTCTATAGTAATGTTTGAAGAATGGTTGCTGCAGAACTAATATAGTGCTATAAAAGAAGTAGCTGGCAGAACTAAAGTTTTAAAGAACGATTAGGGCAATGCTCTTTATAATATGAATTGTAGCTAATAAAGTGCGTTAATCCACACTTTTTGTGTTTATATTTTGTTTTCTTTAAGAAAATAAACATTTAATTAGTCGATGTTTGTTGATGAAGTAAAGCTAAAATAAGACTAAAGAAAGCACTAATGTCTATAGTAATGTTTGAAGAATGGTTGCTGCAGAACTAATATAGTGCTATAAAAGAAGTAGCTGGCAGAACTAAAATTTTAAAGAACGATTAGGGCAATGCTCTTTATAATATGAATTGTAGCTAATAAAGTGCGTTAATCCACACTTTTTGTGTTTATATTTTGTTTTCTTTGAGAAAATAAACATTTAATTAATCGATGTTTGTTTATGCAGTAAAGCTAAAATAAGACTTAAGAAAGAACTAATGTCTATAGTAATATTTCCAAGAATGGTTGCTGCAGCACTAATATAGTGCTATAAAAGAAGTAGCCACCAGAACTAGAGTTTTAAAGAACGATGAGTGCAATATTCTGTAAAATATGAATTGTAGCTAATGAAGTGCGTTAATCCACACTTTTTGTGTTTACATTTTTTTTTCTTTGAGAAAATAAACATTTAATTAATCGATGTTTGTTGATGCAGTAAAGCTGAAATAAGACTAAAGAAAGAACTAATGTCTTTAATAATGTTTCCAAGAATGGTTGCTGCAGAACTAATATAGTGCTATAAAAGAAGTAGCTGGCAGAACTAAAGTTTGAAAGAACGATTAAGGCAATGCTCTTTATAATATGAATTGTAGCTAATAAAGTGCGTTAATCCACACTTTTTGTGTTTATGTTTCGTTTTCTTTGAGAAAATAAACATTTAATTAATCGATGTTTGTTGATGCAGTAAAGCTAAAATAAGACAGAAGAAAGAACTACTGTCTATAGTAATGTTTGAAGAATGGTCGCAGCAGCACTAATATAGTGCTATAAAAGAAGTAGCTGGCAGAACTAAAGTTTTAAAGAACGATTAGGGCAATGCTCTTTATAATATGCATTTTAGCAAATAAAGTGCGTTAATCCACTCTTTTTGTGTTTATGTTTTGTTTTCTTTCAGAAAATAAACATTTAATTAATTGATGATTGTTTATGCAATAAAGCTAAAATAAGACTTAAGAAAGAACTAATGTCTATAGTAATATTTCCAAGAATGGTTGCTGCAGAACTAATATAGTGCTATAAAAGAAGTAGCTAGCAGAACTAAAGTTTTAAAGAACGATTAGGGCAATGCTCTTTATAATATGAATTGTAGCTAATAAAGTGCGTTAATCTACACTTTATGTGTTTATATTTTGTTTTCTTTGAGAAAATAAACATTTAAGTAATCAATGTTTGTTTATGCAGTAAAGCTAAAATAAGACTTAAGAAAGAAATAATGTCTATAGTAATGTTTCAAAGAATGGTTGCTGCAGAACTAATATAGTGCTATAAAAGAAGTAGCTGGCAGAACTAAACTATTAACAAACGATGAGCGCAATGCTCTTTATAATATGCATTTTAGCAAATAAAGTGCGTTAATGCACTCTTTTTGTGTTTTCTTTCAGAAAATAAACATTTAATTAATTGATGATTGTTTATGCAATAAAGCTAAAATAAGACTTAAGAAAGAACTAATGTCTATAGTAATATTTCCAAGAATGGTTGCTGCAGAACTAATATAGTGCTATAAAAGAAGTAGCTAGCAGAACTAAAGTTTTAAAGAACGATTAGGGCAATGCTCTTTATAATATGAATTGTAGCTAATAAAGTGCGTTAATCTACACTTTATGTGTTTATATTTTGTTTTCTTTGAGAAAATAAACATTTAAGTAATCAATGTTTGTTTATGCAGTAAAGCTAAAATAAGACTTAAGAAAGAACTAATGTCTATAGTAATGTTTCAAAGAATGGTTGCTGCAGAACTAATATATTGCTATAAAAGAAGTAGCTGGCAGAACTAAACTATTAACAAACGATGAGCGCAATACTCTTTAAAATATGAATTGTAGCTAATAAAGTGCGTTAATCCACACTTTTTGTGTTTATATTTTGTTTTCTTTGAGAAAATAAACATTTAATTAATCGATGTTTGTTTATGCAGTAAAGCTAAAATAAGACTTAAGAAAGAACTAATGTCTATAGTAATATTTCCAAGAATGGTTGCTGCAGAACTAATATAGTGCTATCAAAGAAGTAGCTAGCAGAACTAAAGTTTTAAAGAACGATTAGGGCAATGCTCTTTATAATATGAATTGTAGCTAATAAAGTGCGTTAATCCACACTTTTTGTGTTTATATTTTGTTTTCTTTGAGAAAATAAACATTTAATTAATCGATGTTTGTTGATGCAGTAAAGCTGAAATAAGACTTAAGAAAGAACTAATGTCTTTAATAATGTTTCCAAGAATGGTTGCTGCAGCACAAATATAGTGCTATAAAAGAAGTAGCTAGCAGAACTAAAATTTTATAGAACGATTAGAGCAATGCTCTTTATAATATGAATTGTAGCTAATAAAGTGCATTAATCCACACTTTTTGTGTTTATATTTTGTTTTCTTTGAAAAATAAACATTTAATTAATCGATGTTTGTTGATGCAGTAAAGCTAAAATAAGACTAAATAAAGAACTAATGTCTATAGTAATGTTTGAAGAATGGTTGCTGCAGCACTAATATAGTGCTATAAAAGAAGTAGCTAGCAGAACTAGAGTTTTAAAGAACGATGAGTGCAATATTCTGTAAAATATGAATTGTAGCTAATAAATTGCGTTAATCCACACTTTTTGTGTTTATATTTTGTTTTCTTTGAGAAAATAACCATTTAATTAATCGATGTTTGTTTATGCAGTAAAGCTAAAATAATACTAAAGAAAGAACTAATGTCTATAGTAATGTTTGAAGAATGGTTGCTGCAGAACTAATATAGTGCTATAAAAGAAGTAGCTGGCAGAACTAAAGTTTAACAGAACGATTAAGGCAATGCTCTTTATAATATGCATTTTAGCTAATAAAGTGCGTTAATCCACACTTTTTGTGTTTATGTTTCGTTTTCTTTGAGAAAATAAAAATTTAATTAATCGATGTTTGTTGATGCAGTAAAGCTAAAATAAGACAGAAGAAAGAACGAATGTCTGTAGTAATGTTTGAAGAATGGTTGCAGCAGCACTAATATAGTGCTATAAAAGAAGTAGCTGGCAGAACTAAAGTTTCAAAGAACGATTAGGGCAATGCTCTTTATAATATGCATTTTAGCAAATAAAGTGCGTTAATCCATTCTTTTTGTGTTTTCTTTCAGAAAATAAACATTTAATTAATTGATGATTGTTTATGCAATAAAGCTAAAATAAGACTTAAGAAAGAACTAATGTCTATAGTAATATTTCCAAGAATGGTTGCTGCAGAACTAATATAGTGCTATAAAAGAAGTAGCTAGCAGAACTAAAGTTTTAAAGAACGATTAGGGCAATGCTCTTTATAATATGAATTGTAGCTAATAAAGTGCGTTAATCTACACTTTATGTGTTTATATTTTGTTTTCTTTGAGAAAATAAACATTTAAGTAATCAATGTTTGTTTATGCAGTAAAGCTAAAATAAGACTAAATAAAGAACTAATGTCTATAGTAATGTTTGAAGAATGGTTGCTGCAGCACTAATATAGTGCTATAAAAGAAGTAGCTGGCAGAACTAAACTATTAACGAACGATGAGCGCAATACTCTTTTAAATATGAATTGTAGCTAATAAAGTGCGTTAATCCACACTTTTTGTGTTTATATTTTGTTTTCTTTGAGAAAATAAACATTTAATTAATCGATGTTTTTTTATGCAGTAAAGCTAAAATAAGACTTAAGAAAGAACTAATGTCTATAGTAATATTTCCAAAAATGGTTGCTGCAGAACTAATATAGTGCTATCAAAGAAGTAGCTAGCAGAACTAAAGTTTTAAAGAACGATTAGGGCAATGCTCTTTATAATATGAATTGTAGCTAATAAAGTGCGTTAATCCACACTTTTTGTGTTTATATTTTGTTTTCTTTGAGAAAATAAACATTTAATTAATCGATGTTTGTTTATGCAGTAAAGCTAAAATAAGACTTAAGAAAGAACTAATGTCTATAGTAATATTTCCAAGAATGGTTGCTGCAGCACTAATATAGTGCTATAAAAGAAGTAGCTAGCAGAACTAGAGTTTTAAAGAACGATGAGTGCAATATTCTGTAAAATATGAATTGTAGCTAATGAAGTGCGTTAATCCACACTTTTTGTGTTTACATTTTTTTTTCTTTGAGAAAATAAACATTTAATTAATCGATGTTTGTTGATGCAGTAAAGCTGAAATGAGACTAAAGAAAGAACTAATGTCTTTAATAATGTTTCCAAGAATGGTTGCTGCAGAACTAATATAGTGCTATAAAAGAAGTAGCTGGCAGAACTAAAGTTTGAAAGAACGATTAAGGCCATGCTCTTTATAATATGAATTGTAGCTAATAAAGTGCGTTAATCCACACTTTTTGTGTTTATATTTTGTTTTCTTTGAGAAAATAAACATTTAATTAATCGATGTTTGTTGATGCAGTAAAGCTAAAAATAAGACTAAAGAAAGAAATAATGTCTATAGTAATGTTTCAAAGAATGGTTGCTGCAGCACTAATATAGTGCTATAAAAGTAGTAGCTAGCAGAACTAGAGTTTTAAAGAACGATGAGTGCAATATTCTTTAAAATATGAATTGTAGCTAATAAAGTGCGTTAATCCACACTTTTTGTGTTAATATCTTGTTTTCTTTGAGAAAATGAACAATTAATTAATCGATGTTTGTTGATGCAGTAAAGCCAAAATAAGATCAAAGAAAGAACTAATGTCTATGTAATGTTTCCAAGAATGGTTGCTGCAGCACTAATAAAGTGCTATAAAAGAATCTGCGTGCAGAACTAAAGTTTTAAGAACGATGAGTGCAATACTAATTATAATATGAATTGTAGCTAATAAAGTGCGTTAATCTACAATTTTTGTGTTTATATTTTGTTTTCTTTAAGAAAATAAATATTTAATTAGTCGATGTTTGTTGATGCAGTAAAGCTAAAATAAGACTAAAGAAAGCACTAATGTCTATAGTAATGTTTGAAGAATGGTTGCTGCAGAACTAATATAGTGCTATAAAAGAAGTAGCTGGCAGAACTAAAGTTTTAAAGAACGATTAGGGCAATGCTCTTTATAATATGAATTGTAGCTAATAAAGTGCGTTAATCCACACTTTTTGTGTTTATATTTTGTTTTCTTTGAGAAAATAAACATTTAATTAATCGATGTTTGTTTATGCAGTAAAGCTAAAATAAGACTTAAGAAAGAACTAATGTCTATAGTAATATTTCCAAGAATGGTTGCTGCAGCACTAATATAGTGCTATAAAAGAAGTAGCTAGCAGAACTAGAGTTTTAAAGAACGATGAGTGCAATATTCTGTAAAATATGAATTGTAGCTAATGAAGTGCGTTAATCCACACTTTTTGTGTTTACATTTTTTTTTCTTTGAGAAAATAAACATTTAATTAATCGATGTTTGTTGATGCAGTAAAGCTGAAATAAGACTAAAGAAAGAACTAATGTCTTTAATAATGTTTCCAAGAATGGTTGCTGCAGAACTAATATAGTGCTATAAAAGAAGTAGCTGGCAGAACTAAAGTTTGAAAGAACGATTAAGGCAATGCTCTTTATAATATGAATTGTAGCTAATAAAGTGCGTTAATCCACACTTTTTGTGTTTATGTTTCGTTTTCTTTGAGAAAATAAACATTTAATTAATCGATGTTTGTTGATGCAGTAAAGCTAAAATAAGACAGAAGAAAGAACTACTGTCTATAGTAATGTTTGAAGAATGGTCGCAGCAGCACTAATATAGTGCTATAAAAGAAGTAGCTGGCAGAACTAAAGTTTTAAAGAACGATTAGGGCAATGCTCTTTATAATATGCATTTTAGCAAATAAAGTGCGTTAATCCACTCTTTTTGTGTTTATGTTTTGTTTTCTTTAAGAAAATAAACATTTAAGTAATCAATGTTTGTTTATGCAGTAAAGCTAAAATGAGACTTAAGAAAGAAATAATGTCTATAGTAATGTTTCAAAGAATGGTTGCTGCAGAACTAATATAGTGCTATAAAAGAAGTAGCTGGCAGAACTAAACTATTAACAAACGATGAGCGCAATGCTCTTTAAAATATGAATTGTAGCTAATAAAGTGCGTTAATATACACTTTTTGTGTTTATATTTTGTTTTCTTTGAGAAAATAAACATTTAATTAGTCGATGTTTGTTTATGCAGTAAAGCTAAAGTAAGACTTAAGAAAGAACTAATGTCTATAGTAATATTTCCAAGAATGGTTGCTGCAGAACTAATATAGTGCTATCAAAGAAGTAGCTAGCAGAACTAAAGTTTTAAAGAACGATTAGGGCAATGCTCTTTATAATATGAATTGTAGCTAATAAAGTGCGTTAATCCACACTTTTTGTGTTTATATTTTGTTTTCTTTGAGAAAATAAACATTTAATTAATCGATGTTTGTTTATGCAGTAAAGCTAAAATAAGACTTAAGAAAGAACTAATGTCTATAGTAATATTTCCAAGAATGGTTGCTGCAGAACTAATATAGTGCTATAAAAGAAGTAGCTAGCAGAACTAAAATTTTAAAGAACGATTAGGGCAATGCTCTTTATAATATGAATTGTAGCTAATAAAGTGCATTAATCCACACTTTTTGTGTTTATATTTTGTTTTCTTTGAGAAAATAAACATTTAATTAATCGATGTTTGTTGATGCAGTAAAGCTAAAATAAGACTAAAGAAAGAACTAATGTCTATAGTAATGTTTGAAGAATGGTTGCTGCAGCACTAATATAGTGCTATAAAAGAAGTAGCTAGCAGAACTAGAGTTTTAAAGAACGATGAGTGCAATATTCTGTAAAATATGAATTGTAGCTAATAAAGTGCGTTAATCCACACTTTTTGTGTTTACATTTTTTTTCTTTGAGAAAATAAACATTTAATTAATCGATGTTTGTTGATGCAGTAAAGCTGAAATAAGACTAAAGAAAGAACTAATGTCTTTAATAATGTTTCCAAGAATGGTTGCTGCAGCACTAATATAGTGCTATAAAAGAAGTAGCTATCAGAACTAAATTTTTAAAGAACGATTAGGGCAATACTCTTTATAATATGAATCGTAGCTAATAAAGTGCGTTAATCCACTCTTTTTGTGTTTATATTTTGTTTTCTTTGAGAAAATAAATATTTAATTAATCGATGTTTTTTGATGCAGTAAAACTGAAATAAGACAAAAGAAAGAACTAATGTCTATAGTAATGTTCCAAGAATGGTTGCTGCAGCACTAATATAGTGCTATAAAAGAAGTAGCTAGCAGAACTAAGTTTTAAAGAACGATTAGGGCAATACTCTTTATAATATGAATCGTAGCTAATAAAGTGCGTTAATCTACACTTTTTGTGTTTATATTTTGTTTTCTTTGAGAAAATAAACATTTAATTAATCGATGTTTGTTTATGCAGTAAAGCTAAAATAAGACTAAAGAAAGAAATAATGTCTATAGTAATGTTTCAAAGAATGGTTGCTGCAGCACTAATATAGTGCTATAAAAGTAGTAGCTAGCAGAACTAGAGTTTTAAAGAACGATGAGTGCAATATTCTTTAAAATATGAATTGTAGCTAATAAAGTGCGTTAATCCACACTTTTTGTGTTAATATCTTGTTTTCTTTGAGAAAATGAACAATTAATTAATCGATGTTTGTTGATGCAGTAAAGCCAAAATAAGATCAAAGAAAGAACTAATGTCTATGTAATGTTTCCAAGAATGGTTGCTGCAGCACTAATAAAGTGCTATAAAAGAAGTAGCTTGCAGAACTAAAGTTTTAAAGAACGATGAGTGCAATACTCTTTATAATATGAATTGTAGCTAATAAAGTGCGTTAATCCACACTTTTTGTGTTTATATTTTGTTTTCTTTGAGAAAATAAACATTTAATTAATTGATGTTTGTTTATGCAGTAAAGCTAAAATGAGACTTAAGAAAGAACTAATGTCTATAGTAATATTTCCAAGAATGGTTGCTACAGAACTAATATAGTGCTATAAAAGAAGTAGCTGGCAGAACTAAAGTTTTAAAGAACGATTAGGGCAATGCTCTTTATAATATGAATTGTAGCTAATAAAGTGCGTTAATCTACACTTTTTGTGTTTATATTTTGTTTTCTTTGAGAAAATAAACATTTAATTAATCGATGTTTGTTGATGCAGTAAAGCTAAAATAAGACTTAAGAAAGAACTAATGTCTATAGTAATATTTCCAAGAATGGTTGCTGCAGAACTAATATAGTGCTATAAAAGAAGTAGCTGGCAGAACTAAAGTTTTAAAGAACGATTAGGCAATGCTCTTTATAATATGAATTGTAGCTAATAAAATGCGTTAATCCACACTTTTTGTGTTTATATTTTGGTTTTTTTGAGAAAATAAACATTTAATTAATCGATGTTTGTTGATGCAGTAAAGCTAAAATAAGATCAAAGAAAGAACTAATGTCTATAGTAATGTTTCCAAGAATGGTTGTTGCAGCACTAATAAAGTGCTATAAAAGAAGTAACTTGCAGAACTAAAGTTTTAAAGAACGATGAGTGCAATGCTGTTTATAATATGAATTGTAGCTAATAAAGTGCGTTAATCCACACTTTTTGTGTTTATATTTTGTTTTCTTTGAGAAAATAAACATTTAATTAATCTATGTTTGTTTATGCAGTAAAGCTAAAATAAGATTTAAGAAAGAACTAATGTCTATAGTAATATTTCCAAGAATGGTTGCTGCAGAACTAATATAGTGCTATAAAAGAAGTAGCTAGCAGAACTAAAGTTTTAAAGAACGATTAGGGCAATGCTCTTTATAATATGAATTGTAGCTAATAAAGTGCGTTAATCCACACTTTTTGTGTTTATATTTTGTTTTCTTTGAGAAAATAAACATTTAATTAATCGATGTTTGTTTATGCAGTAAAGCTAAAATAAGACTTAAGAAAGAACTAATGTCTATAGTAATGTTTCCAAGAATGGTTGCTGCAGAACTAATATAGTGCTATAAAAGAAGTAGCTGGCAGAACTAAAGTTTAAAGAACGATTAAGGCAATGCTCTTTATAATATGAATTTTAGCTAATAAAGTGCGTTAATCCACACTTTTTGTGTTTATGTTTCGTTTTCTTTGAGAAAATAAAAATTTAATTAATCGATGTTTGTTGATGCAGTAAAGCTAAAATAAGACAGAAGAAAGAACTACTGTCTATAGTAATGTTTGAAGAATGGTTGCAGCAGCACTAATATAGTGCTATAAAAGAAGTAGCTGGCAGAACTAAAGTTTTAAAGAACGATTAGGGCAATGCTCTTTATAATATGCATTTTAGCAAATAAAGTGCGTTAATCCACTCTTTTTGTGTTTTCTTTCAGAAAATAAACATTTAATTAATTGATGATTGTTTATGCAGTAAAGCTAAAATAAGACTTAAGAAAGAACTAATGTCTATAGTAATATTTCCAAGAATGGTTGCTGCAGAACTAATATAGTGCTATAAAAGAAGTAGCTAGCAGAACTAAAGTTTTAAAGAACGATTAGGGCAATGCTCTTTATAATATGAATTGTAGCTAATAAAGTGCGTTAATCTACACTTTATGTGTTTATATTTTGTTTTCTTTGAGAAAATAAACATTTAAGTAATCAATGTTTGTTTATGCAGTAAAGCTAAAATAAGACTTAAGAAAGAAATAATGTCTATAGTAATGTTTCAAAGAATGGTTGCTGCAGAACTAATATATTGCTATAAAAGAAGTAGCTGGCAGAACTAAACTATTAACAAACGATGAGCGCAATACTCTTTAAAATATGAATTGTAGCTAATAAAGTGCGTTAATCCACACTTTTTGTGTTTATATTTTGTTTTCTTTGAGAAAATAAACATTTAATTAATCGATGTTTGTTTATGCAGTAAAGCTAAAGTAAGACTTAAGAAAGAACTAATGTCTATAGTAATATTTCCAAGAATGGTTGCTGCAGAACTAATATAGTGCTATCAAAGAAGTAGCTAGCAGAACTAAAGTTTTAAAGAACGATTAGGGCAATGCTCTTTATAATATGAATTGTAGCTAATAAAGTGCGTTAATCCACACTTTTTGTGTTTATATTTTGTTTTCTTTGAGAAAATAAACATTTAATTAATCGATGTTTGTTTATGCAGTAAAGCTAAAATAAGACTTAAGAAAGAACTAATGTCTATAGTAATATTTCCAAGAATGGATGCTGCAGAACTAATATAGTGCTATAAAAGAAGTAGCTAGCAGAACTAAAATTTTAAAGAACGATTAGGGCAATGCTCTTTATAATATGAATTGTAGCTAATAAAGTGCATTAATCCACACTTTTTGTGTTTATATTTTGTTTTCTTTGAAAAATAAACATTTAATTAATCGATGTTTGTTGGTGCAGTAAAGCTAAAATAAGACTAAATAAAGAACTAATGTCTATAGTAATGTTTGAAGAATGGTTGCTGCAGCACTAATATAGTGCTATAAAAGAAGTAGCTAGCAGAACTAAAATTTTAAAGAACGATTAGGGCAATACTCTTTATAATATGAATTGTAGCTAATAAAGTGCGTTAATCCACACTTTTTGTGTTTATATTTTGATTTCTTTGAAAAATAAACATTTAATTAATCGATGTTTGTTGATGCAGTAAAGCTAAAATAAGACTAAAGAAAGAACTAATGTCTATAGTAATGTTTGAAGAATGGTTGCTGCAGAACTAATATAGTGCTATAAAAGAAGTAGCTAGCAGAACTAAAATTTTAAAGAACGATTAGGGCAATGCTCTTTATAATATGAATTGTAGCTAATAAAGTGCGTTAATCCACACTTTTTGTGTTTATATTTTGATTTCTTTGAAAATAAACATTTAATTAATCGATGTTTGTTGATGCAGTAAAGCTGAAATAAGACTAAAGAAAGAACTAATGTCTTTAATAATGTTTCCAAGAATGGTTGCTGCAGCATAAATATATTGCTATAAAAGAAGTAGCTATCAGAACTAAATTTTTAAAGAACGATTAGGGCAATACTCTTTATAATATGAATCGTAGCTAATAAAGTGCGTTAATCCACTCTTTTTGTGTTTATATTTTGTTTTCTTTGAGAAAATAAATATTTAATTAATCGATGTTTTTTGATGCAGTAAAACTGAAATAAGACAAAAGAAAGAACTAATGTCTATAGTAATGTTCCAAGAATGGTTGCTGCAGCACTAACATAGTGCTATAAAAGAAGTAGCTAGCAGAACTAAGTTTTTAATGAACGATTAGGGCAATACTCTTTATAACATGAATCGTAGCTAATAAAGTGCGTTAATCTACACTTTTTGTGTTTATATTTTGTTTTCTTTGAGAAAATAAACATTTAATTAATCGATGTTTGTTGATGCAGTAAAGCTAAAAATAAGACTAAAGAAAGAAATAATGTCTATAGTAATGTTTCAAAGAATGGTTGCTGCAGCACTAATATAGTGCTATAAAAGTAGTAGCTAGCAGAACTAAGTTTTAAAGAACGATTAGGGCAATACTCTTTATAATATGAATTGTAGCTAATAAAGTGCGTTAATCCACACTTTTTGTGTTTATATTTTGTTTTCTTTGAGAAAATAAACATTTAATTAATCAATGTTTGTTTATGCAGTAAAGCTAAAATAAGATTTAAGAAAGAACTAATGTCTATAGTAATATTTCCAAGAATGGTTGCTGCAGAACTAATATAGTGCTATAAAAGAAGTAGCTGGCAGAACTAAAGTTTTAAAGAACGATTGAGGCAACACTCTTTATAATATGAATTGTAGCTAATAAAGTGCGTTAATCTACACTTTTTGTGTTTATATTTTGTTTTCTTTGAGAAAATGAACATTTAATTAATCGATGTTTGTTGATGCAGTAAAGCTAAAATAAGACTTAAGAAAGAACTAATGTCTATAGTAATATTTCCAAGAATGGTTGCTGCAGAACTAATATAGTGCTATAAAAGAAGTAGCTGGCAGAACTAGAGTTTTAAAGAACGATGAGTGCAATATTCTTTCAAATATGAATTGTAGCTAATAAAGTGCGTTAATCCACACTTTTTGTGTTAATATCTTGTTTTCTTTGAGAAAATGAACAATTAATTAATCGATGTTTGTTGATGCAGTAAAGCCAAAATAAGATCAAAGAAAGAACTAATGTCTATGTAATGTTTCCAAGAATGGTTGCTGCAGCACTAATAAAGTGCTATAAAAGAATCTGCTTGCAGAACTAAAGTTTTAAAGAACGATGAGTGCAATACTCTTTATAATATGAATTGTAGCTAATAAAGTGCGTTAATCCACACTTTTTGTGTTTATATTTTGTTTTCTTTGAGAAAATAAACATTTAAGTAATCAATGTTTGTTTATGCAGTAAAGCTAAAATAAGATTTAAGAAAGAACTAATGTCTATAGTAATATTTCCAAGAATGGTTGCTGCAGAACTAATATAGCGCTATAAAAGAAGTAGCTGGCAGAACTAAAGTTTTAAAGAACGATTAGGGCAATGCTCTTTATAATATGCATTTTAGCAAATAAAGTGCGTTAATCCACTCTCTTTGTGTTTATGTTTTGTTTTCTTTCAGAAAATAAACATTTAATTAATTGATGATTGTTTATGCAGTAAAGCTAAAATAAGACTTAAGAAAGAACTAATGTCTATAGTAATATTTCCAAGAATGGTTGCTTCAGAACTAATATAGTGCTATAAAAGAAGTAGCTAGCAGAACTAAAGTTTTAAAGAACGATTAGGGCAATGCTCTTTATAATATGAATTGTAGCTAATAAAGTGCGTTAATCCACACTTTTTGTGTTTATATTTTGTTTTCTTTGAGAAAATAAACATTTAATTAATCGATGTTTGTTTATGCAGTAAAGCTAAAATAAGACTTAAGAAAGAACTAATGTCTATAGTAATGTTCCAAGAATGGTTGCTGCAGCACTAACATAGTGCTATAAAAGAAGTAGCTAGCAGAACTAAGTTTTTAAAGAACGATTAGGGCAATACTCTTTATAACATGACTCGTAGCTAATAAAGTGCGTTAATCCACACTTTTTGTGTTTATATTTTGTTTTCTTTGATAAAATAAACATTTAATTAATCGATGTTTGTTTATGCAGTAAAGCTAAAATAATACTAAAGAAAGCACTAATGTCTATAGTAATGTTTGAAGAACGGTTGCTGCAGAACTAATATAGTGCTATAAAAGAAGTAGCTGGCAGAACTAAAGTTTAACAGAACGATTAAGGCAATGCTCTTTATAATATGCATTTTAGCTAATAAAGTGCGTTAATCCACACTTTTTGTGTTTATATTTTGTTTTCTTTGAGAAAATAAACATTTAATTAATCGATGTTTGTTTATGCAGTAAAGCTAAAATGAGACTTAAGAAAGAAATAATGTCTATAGTAATGTTTCAAAGAATGGTTGCTGCAGAACTAATATAGTGCTATAAAAGAAGTAGCTGGCAGAACTAAACTATTAACAAACGATGAGCGCAATACTCTTTAAAATATGAATTGTAGCTAATAAAGTGCGTTAATCTACACTTTATGTGTTTATATTTTGTTTTCTTTGAGAAAATAAACATTTAAGTAATCAATGTTTGTTTATGCAGTAAAGCTAAAATAAGACTTAAGAAAGAAATAATGTCTATAGTAATGTTTCAAAGAATGGTTGCTGCAGAACTAATATATCGCTATAAAAGAAGTAGCTGGCAGAACTAAACTATTAACAAACGATGAGCTCAATACCCTTTAAAATATGAATTGTAGCTAATAAAGTGCGTTAATCCACACTTTTTGTGTTTATATTTTGTTTTCTTTGAGAAAATAAACATTTAATTAATCGATGTTTGTTTATGCAGTAAAGCTAAAATAGGACTAAATAAAGAACTAATGTCTATAGTAATGTTTGAAGAATGGTTGCTGCAGCACTAATATAGTGCTATAAAAGAAGTAGCTAGCAGAACTAGAATTTTAAAGAACGATGAGTGCAATATTCTGTAAAATATGAATTGTAGCTAATAAAGTGCGTTAATCCACACTTTTTGTGTTTACATTTTTTTTCTTTGAGAAAATAAACATTTAATTAATCGATGTTTGTTGATGCAGTAAAGCTGAAATAAGACTAAAGAAAGAACTAATGTCTTTAATAATGTTTCCAAGAATGGTTGCCGAGGCACAAATATAGTGCTATAAAAGAAGTAGCTATCAGAACTAAATTTTTAAAGAACGATTAGGGCAATACTCTTTATAATATGAATCGTAGCTAATAAAGTGCGTTAATCCACTCTTTTGTGTTTATATTTTGTTTTCTTTGAGAAAATAAATATTTAATATTAATCGATGTTTTTTGATGCAGTAAAACTGAAATAAGACAAAAGAAAGAACTAATGTCTATAGTAATGTTCCAAGAATGGTTGCTGCAGCACTAACATAGTGCTATAAAAGAGGTAGCTAGCAGAACTAAGTTTTTAAAGAACGATTAGCGCAATACTCTTTATAACATGAATCGTAGCTAATAAAGTGCGTTAATCCACATTTTTTGTGTTTATATTTTGTTTTCTTTGAGAAAATAAACATTTAATTAATCGATGTTTGTTGATGCAGTAAAGCTAAAAATAAGACTAAAGAAAGAAATAATGTCTATAGTAATGTTTCAAAGAATGGTTGCTGCAGCACTAATATAGTGCTATAAAAGTAGTAGCTAGCAGAACTAGAGTTTTAAAGAACGATGAGTGCAATATTCTTTAAAATATGAATTGTAGCTAATAAAGTGCGTTAATCCACACTTTTTGTGTTAATATCTTGTTTTCTTTGAGAAAATGAACAATTAATTAATCGATGTTTGTTGATGCAGTAAAGCCAAAATAAGATCAAAGAAAGAACTAATGTCTATGTAATGTTTCCAAGAATGGTTGCTGCAGCACTAATAAAGTGCTATAAAAGAAGTAGCTAGCAGAACTAAAATTTTAAAGAACGATTAGGGCAATGCTCTCTATAATATGAATTGTAGCTAATAAAGTGCATTAATCCACACTTTTTGTGTTTATATTTTGTTTTCTTTGAGAAAATAAACATTTAATTAATCGATGTTTGTTTATGCAGTAAAGCTAAAATAAGACTTAAGAAAGAACTAATGTCTATAGTAATATTTCCAAGAATGGTTGCTGCAGAACTAATATAGTGCTATCAAAGAAGTAGCTAGCAGAACTAAAGTTTTAAAGAACGATTAGGGCAATGCTCTTTATAATATAAATTTTAGCTAATAAAGTGCGTTAATCCACACTTTTTGTGTTTATGTTTTGTTTTCTTTGAGAAAATAAAAATTTAATTAATCGATGATTGTTTATGCAGTAAAGCTATAATAAGACAGAAGAAAGAAATAATGTCTATAGTAATGTTTCAAAAAATGGTTGCTGCAGAACTAATATAGTGCTATAAAAGAAGTAGCTAGCAGAACTAAAATTTTAAAGAACGATTAGGGCAATGCTCTTTATAATATGAATTGTAGCTAATAAAGTGCATTAATCCACACTTTTTGTGTTTATATTTTGTTTTCTTTGAGAAAATAAACATTTAATTAATCGATGTTTGTTTATGCAGTAAAGCTAAAATAAGACTTAAGAAAGAACTAATGTCTATAGTAATATTTCCAAGAATGGTTGCTGCAGAACTAATATAGTGCTATCAAAGAAGTAGCTAGCAGAACTAAAGTGTTAAAGAACGATTAGGGCAATGCTCTTTATAATATGAATTTTAGCTAATAAAGTGCGTTAATCCACACTTTTTGTGTTTATGTTTTGTTTTCTTTGAGAAAATAAAAATTTAATTAATCGATGATTGTTTATGCAGTAAAGCTATAATAAGACAGAAGAAAGAAATAATGTCTATAGTAATGTTTCAAAAAATGGTTGCTGCAGAACTAATATAGTGCTATCAAAGAAGTAGCTAGCAGAACTAAAGTGTTAAAGAACGATTAGAGCAATGCTCTTTATAATATGAATTGTAGCTAATAAAGTGCATTAATCCACACTTTTTGTGTTTATATTTTGTTTTCTTTGAAAAATAAACATTTAATTAATCGATGTTTGTTGATGCAGTAAAGCTAAAATAAGACTAAATAAAGAACTAATGTCTATAGTAATGTTTGAAGAATTGTTGCTGCAGCACTAATATAGTGCTATAAAAGAAGTTGCTAGCAGAACTAGAGTTTTAAAGAACGATGAGTGCAATATTCTGTAAAATATGAATTGTAGCTAATAAAGTGCGTTAATCCACACTTTTTGTGTTTATATTTTTTTTTCTTTGAGAAAATAAACATTTGAGAAAATCGATGTTTGTTGATGCAGTAAAGCTGAAATAAGACTAAGGAAAGAACTAATGTCTTTAATAATGTTTCCAAGAATGGTTGCTGCAGCACAAATATAGTGCTATAAAAGAAGTAGCTAGCAGAACTAAAGTTTTAAAGAACGATTAGGGCAATGCTCTTTTTAAAATGAATTGTAGCTAATAAAGTGCGTTAATCCACACTTTTTGTGTTTATATTTTGTTTTCTTTGAGAAAATAAACATTTGATTAATCGATGTTTGTTTATGCAGTAAATCTAAAATAAGACTTAAGAAAGAACTAATGTCTATAGTAATGTTTCCAAGAATGGTTGCTGCAGCACTAATATAGTGCTATAAAAGAAGTAGCTAGCAGAACTAAAGTTTTAAAGAACGATTAGGGCAATACTCTTTATAATATGAATTGTAGCTAAAAAAGTGCGTTAATCTACACTTTTTGTTTTTATATTTTGTTTTCTTTGAGAAATAAAAAAAAATTAATTACTCGATGTTTGTTGATGCAGTAAAGCCAAAATAAGATCAAAGAAAGAACTAATGTCTATGTAATGTTTCCAAGAATGGTTGCTGCAGCACTAATAAAGTGCTATAAAAGAATCTGCTTGCAGAACTAAAGTTTTAAAGAACGATGAGTGCAATACTCTTTATAATATGAATTGTAGCTAATAAAGTGCGTTAATCCACACTTTTTGTGTTTATATTTTGTTTTCTTTGAGAAAATAAAGATTTAAGTAATCAATGTTTGTTTATGCAGTAAAGCTAAAATAAGATTTAAGAAAGAACTAATGTCTATGGTAATATTTCCAAGAATGGTTGCTGCAGAACTAATATAGCGCTATAAAAGAAGTAGCTGGCAGAACTAAAGTTTTAAAGAACGATTAGGGCAATGCTCTTTATAATATGCATTTTAGAAATAAAGTGCGTTAATCCACTCTCTTTGTGTTTATATTTTGTTTTCTTTGAGAAAATAAACATTTAATTAATCGATGTTTGTTTATGCAGTAAAGCTAAAATAAGACTTAAGAAAGAACTAATGTCTATAGTAATGTTCCAAGAATGGTTGCTGCAGCACTAACATAGTGCTATAAAAGAAGTAGCTAGCAGAACTAAGTTTTTAAAGAACGATTAGGGCAATACTCTTTATAACATGACTCGTAGCTAATAAAGTGCGTTAATCCACACTTTTTGTGTTTATATTTTGTTTTCTTTGAGAAAATAAACATTTAATTAATCGATGTTTGTTGATGCAGTAAAGCTAAAATAAGACTTAAGAAAGAACTAATGTCTATAGTAATGCTCCAAGAATGGTTGCTGCAGCACTAACATAGTGCTATAAAAGAAGTAGCTAGCAGAACTAAGTTTTTAAAGAACGATTAGGGCAATACTGTTTATAACATGACTCGTAGCTAATAAAGTGCGTTAATCCACACTTTTTGTGTCTATATTTTGTTTTCTTTGATAAAATAAACATTTAATTAATCGATGTTTGTTTATGCAGTAAAGCTAAAATAATACTAAAGAAAGCACTAATGTCTATAGTAATGTTTGAAGAATGGTTGCTGCAGAACTAATATAGTGCTATAAAAGAAGTAGCTGGCAGAACTAAAGTTTAACAGAACGATTAAGGCAATGCTCTTTATAATATGCATTTTAGCTAATAAAGTGCGTTAATCCACACTTTTTGTGTTTATATTTTGTTTTCTTTGAGAAAATAAACATTTAATTAATCGATGTTTGTTTATGCAGTAAAGCTAAAATGAGACTTAAGAAAGAAATAATGTCTATAGTAATGTTTCAAAGAATGGTTGCTGCAGAACTAATATAGTGCTATAAAAGAAGTAGCTGGCAGAACTAAACTATTAACAAACGATGAGCGCAATACTCTTTAAAATATGAATTGTAGCTAATAAAGTGCGTTAATCTACACTTTATGTGTTTATATTTTGTTTTCTTTGAGAAAATAAACATTTAAGTAATCAATGTTTGTTTATGCAGTAAAGCTAAAATAAGACTTAAGAAAGAAATAATGTCTATAGTAATGTTTCAAAGAATGGTTGCTGCAGAACTAATATATTGCTATAAAAGAAGTAGCTGGCAGAACTAAACTATTAACAAACGATGAGCTCAATACCCTTTAAAATATGAATTGTAGCTAATAAAGTGCGTTAATCCACACTTTTTGTGTTTATATTTTGTTTTCTTTGAGAAAATAAACATTTAATTAATCGATGTTTGTTTATGCAGTAAAGCTAAAATAAGACTAAATAAAGAACTAATGTCTATAGTAATGTTTGAAGAATGGTTGCTGCAGCACTAATATAGTGCTATAAAAGAAGTAGCTAGCAGAACTAAATTTTAAAGAACGATGAGTGCAATATTCTGTAAAATATGAATTGTAGCTAATAAAGTGCGTTAATCCACACTTTTTGTGTTTACATTTTTTTTCTTTGAGAAAATAAACATTTAATTAATCGATGTTTGTTGATGCAGTAAAGCTGAAATAAGACTAAAGAAAGAACTAATGTCTATAATAATGTTTCCAAGAATGGTTGCTGCAGCACAAATATAGTGCTATAAAAGAAGTAGCTATCAGAACTAAATTTTTAAAGAACGATTAGGGCAATACTCTTTATAATATGAATCGTAGCTAATAAAGTGCGTTAATCCACTCTTTTGTGTTTATATTTTGTTTTCTTTGAGAAAATAAATATTTAATATGAATCGATGTTTTTTGATGCAGTAAAACTGAAATAAGACAAAAGAAAGAACTAATGTCTATAGTAATGTTCCAAGAATGGTTGCTGCAGCACTAACATAGTGCTATAAAAGAAGTAGCTAGCAGAACTAAAATTTTAAAGAACGATTAGGGCAATACTCTTTATAACATGAATCGTAGCTAATAAAGTGCGTTAATCCACACTTTTTGTGTTTATATTTTGTTTTCTTTGAGAAAATAAACATTTAATTAATCGATGTTTGTTTATGCAGTAAAGCTAAAATAAGACTTAAGAAAGAACTAATGTCTATAGTAATATTTCCAAGAATGGTTGCTGCAGAACTAAAATAGTGCTATCAAAGAAGTAGCTAGCAGAACTAAAGTTTTAAAGAACGATTAGGGCAATGCTCTTTATAATATAAATTTTAGCTAATAAAGTGCGTTAATCCACACTTTTTGTGTTTATATTTTGTTTTCTTTGAGAAAATAAAAATTTAATTAATCGATGATTGTTTATGCAGTAAAGCTATAATAAGACAGAAGAAAGAAATAATGTCTATAGTAATGTTTCAAAAAATGGTTGCTGCAGAACTAATATAGTGCTATCAAAGAAGTAGCTAGCAGAACTAAAGTGTTAAAGAACGATTAGGGCAATGCTCTTTATAATATGAATTTTAGCTAATAAAGTGCGTTAATCCACACTTTTTGTGTTTATGTTTTGTTTTCTTTGAGAAAATAAAAATTTAATTAATCGATGATTGTTTATGCAGTAAAGCTATAATAAGACAGAAGAAAGAAATAATGTCTATAGTAATGTTTCAAAAAATGGTTGCTGCAGAACTAATATAGTGCTATAAAAGAAGTAGCTAGCAGAACTAAAATTTTAAAGAACGATTAGGGCAATGCTCTTTATAATATGAATGGTAGCTAATAAAGTGCATTAATCCACACTTTTTGTGTTTATATTTTGTTTTCTTTGAAAAATAAACATTTAATTAATCGATGTTTGTTGATGCAGTAAAGCTAAAATAAGACTAAATAAAGAACTAATGTCTATAGTAATGTTTGAAGAATGGTTGCTGCAGCACTAATATAGTGCTATAAAAGAAGTAGCTAGCAGAACTAGAGTTTTAAAGAACGATGAGTGCAATATTCTGTAAAATATGAATTGTAGCTAATAAAGTGCGTTAATCCACACTTTTTGTGTTTATATTTTTTTTTCTTTGAGAAAATAAACATTTGAGAAAATCGATGTTTGTTGATGCAGTAAAGCTGAAATAAGACTAAAGAAAGAACTAATGTCTTTAATAATGTTTCCAAGAATGGTTGCTGCAGCACAAATATAGTGCTATAAAAGAAGTAGCTAGCAGAACTAAAGTTTTAAAGAACGATTAGGGCAATGCTCTTTGTAAAATGAATTGTAGCTAATAAAGTGCGTTAATCCACACTTTTTGTGTTTATATTTTGTTTTCTTTGAGAAAATAAACATTTGATTAATCGATGTTTGTTTATGCAGTAAATCTAAAATAAGACTTAAGAAAGAACTAATGTCTATAGTAATGTTTCCAAGAATGGTTGCTGCAGCACTAATATAGTGCTATAAAAGAAGTAGCTAGCAGAACTAAAGTTTTAAAGAACGATTAGGGCAATACTCTTTATAATATGAAATGTAGCTAAAAAAGTGCGTTAATCTACACTTTTTGTGTTTATGTTTTGTTTTCTTTGAGAAAATAAACATTTAATAATCGATGTTTGTTGATGCAGTAAAGCTAAAATAAGAATAAAGAAAGAACTAATGTCTATAGTAATGTTTCAAAGAATGGTTGCTGCAGCACTAATATAGTGCTATAAAAGAAGTAGCTGGCAGAAATAAAGTATTAAAGAACGATGAGCGCAATACTCTTTATAATACGAATTGTAGCTAATAAAGTGTATTAATCCAATCCTTTTTGTGTTTATATTTTGTTTTCTTTGAGAAAATAAACATTTAATTAATCGATTTTTGTTGATGCAGTAAAGCTAAAATAAGACTAAAGAAAGAACTAATGTCTATAGTATTGTTTCCAAAAATGGTTGCTGCAGCACTAATAAATTGCTATAAAAGAATATAAATGCAGAACTAAAGTTTTAAAGAACGATTAGGGCAATACTCTTTATAATTTGAATTGTAGCTAATACAGTGCGTTAATCCACACTTTTTGTGTTTATATTTTGTTTTCTTTTAGAAAATAAAAATTTAATTAATCGATGATTGTTTATGCAGTAAAGCTATAATAAGACAGAAGAAAGAAATAATGTCTATAGTAATGTTTCAAAAAATGGTTGCTGCAGAACTAATATAGTGCTATCAAAGAAGTAGCTAGCAGAACTAAAGTGTTAAAGAACGATTAGGGCAATGCTCTTTATAATATGAATTTTAGCTAATAAAGTGCGTTAATCCACACTTTTTGTGTTTATGTTTTGTTTTCTTTGAGAAAATAAAAATTTAATTAATCGATGATTGTTTATGCAGTAAAGCTATAATAAGACAGAAGAAAGAAATAATGTCTATAGTAATGTTTCAAAAAATGGTTGCTGCAGAACTAATATAGTGCTATAAAAGAAGTAGCTAGCAGAACTAAAATTTTAAAGAACGATTAGGGCAATGCTCTTTATAATATGAATGGTAGCTAATAAAGTGCATTAATCCACACTTTTTGTGTTTATATTTTGTTTTCTTTGAAAAATAAACATTTAATTAATCGATGTTTGTTGATGCAGTAAAGCTAAAATAAGACTAAATAAAGAACTAATGTCTATAGTAATGTTTGAAGAATGGTTGCTGCAGCACTAATATAGTGCTATAAAAGAAGTAGCTAGCAGAACTAGAGTTTTAAAGAACGATGAGTGCAATATTCTGTAAAATATGAATTGTAGCTAATAAAGTGCGTTAATCCACACTTTTTGTGTTTATATTTTTTTTTCTTTGAGAAAATAAACATTTGAGAAAATCGATGTTTGTTGATGCAGTAAAGCTGAAATAAGACTAAGGAAAGAACTAATGTCTTTAATAATGTTTCCAAGAATGGTTGCTGCAGCACAAATATAGTGCTATAAAAGAAGTAGCTAGCAGAACTAAAGTTTTAAAGAACGATTAGGGCAATGCTCTTTTTAAAATGAATTGTAGCTAATAAAGTGCGTTAATCCACACTTTTTGTGTTTATATTTTGTTTTCTTTGAGAAAATAAACATTTGATTAATCGATGTTTGTTTATGCAGTAAATCTAAAATAAGACTTAAGAAAGAACTAATGTCTATAGTAATGTTTCCAAGAATGGTTGCTGCAGCACTAATATAGTGCTATAAAAGAAGTAGCTAGCAGAACTAAAGTTTTAAAGAACGATTAGGGCAATACTCTTTATAATATGAATTGTAGCTAAAAAAAAGCGTTAATCTACACTTTTTGTTTTTATATTTTGTTTTCTTTGAGAAAATAAACATTTAATAATCGATGTTTGTTGATGCAGTAAAGCTAAAATAAGAATAAAGAAAGAAATAATGTCTATAGTAATGTTTCAAAGAATGGTTGCTGCAGCACTAATATAGTGCTATAAAAGAAGTAGCTGGCAGAAATAAAGTATTAAAGAACGATGAGCGCAATACTCTTTATAATAAGAATTGTAGCTAATAAAGTGTATTAATCCAATCCTTTTTGTGTTTATATTTTGTTTTCTTTGAGAAAATAAACATTTAATTAATCGATTTTTGTTGATGCAGTAAAGCTAAAATAAGACTAAAGAAAGAACTAATGTCTATAGTATTGTTTCCAAAAATGGTTGCTGCAGCACTAATAAATTGCTATAAAAGAATATACTTGCAGAACTAAAGTTTTAAAGAACGATTAGGGCAATACTCTTTATAATGTGAATTGTAGCTAATAAAGTGCGTTAATCCACACCTTTTGTGTTTATATTTTTTTTTCTTTGAGAAAAAAAAAATTTAATTAATCGATGTTTGTTGATGCAGTAAAACTGAAATAAGACAAAAGAAAGAACTAATGTCTATAGTAATGTTTCCAAGAATGGTTGCTGCAGCACTAATATAGTGCTATAAAAGAAGTAGCTAGCAGAACTAAAGTTTTAAAGAACGATTAGGGCAATACTAATTATAACATAAATTGTAGCTAATAAAGTACGTTAATCCACACTTTTTGTGTTTATATTTTGTTTTCTTTGATAAAATAAACATTTAATTAATCGATGTTTGTTGATGCAGTAAAACTGAAATAAGACAAAAGAAAGAACTAATGTCTATAGTAATGTTTCCAAGAATGGTTGCTGCAGCACTAATATAGTGCTATAAAAGAAGTAGCTAGCAGAACTAAAGTTTTAAAGAACGATTAGGGCAATACTCTTTATAATATGAATTGTAGCTAAAAAAGTGCGTTAATCTACACTTTTTGTGTTTATATTTTGTTTTCTTTGAGAGAATAAACATTTAATTAATCGATGTTTGTTGATGCGGTAAAGCTAAAATAAGACTAAAGAAAGAACTAATGTCTTTAGTAATGTTTCCAAAAATGGTTGCTGCAGCACTAATATAGTGCTATAAAAGAAATAGCTAGCAGAACTAAAGTTTTAAAGAACGATTAGGGCAATGCTCTTTTTAAAATGAATTGTAGCTAATAAAGTGCGTTAATCCACACTTTTTGTGTTTATATTTTGTTTTCTTTGAGAAAATAAACATTTGATTAATCGATGTTTGTTTATGCAGTAAATCTAAAATAAGACTTAAGAAAGAACTAATGTCTATAGTAATGTTTCCAAGAATGTTTGCTGCAGCACTAATATAGTGCTATAAAAGAAGTAGCTAGCAGAACTAAAGTTTTAAAGAACGATTAGGGCAATACTCTTTATAATATGAATTGTAGCTAATAAAATGCGTTAATGCACACTTTTTGTGTTTATATTTTGTTTTCTTTGAGAAAATAAACATTTAATTAATCGATGTTTCTTGATGCAGTAAAACTGAAATAAGACTAAAGAAAGAACTAATGTCTTTAATAATGTTTCCAAGAATGGTTGCTGCAGCACAAATATATTGCTATAAAAGAAGTAGCTATCAGAACTAAATTTTTAAAGAACGATTAGGGCAATACTCTTTATAATATGAATCGTAGCTTATAAAGTGCGTTAATCCACTCTTTTTGTGTTTATATTTTGTTTTCTTTGAGAAAATAAATATTTAATTAATCGATGTTTTTTGATGCAGTAAAACTGAAATAAGACAAAAGAAAGAACTAATGTCTATAGTAATGTTCCAAGAATGGTTGCTGCAGCACTAACATAGTGCTATAAAAGAAGTAGCTAGCAGAACTAAGTTTTTAAAGAACGATTAGGGCAATACTCTTTATAACATGAATCGTAGCTAATAAAGTGCGTTAATCTACACTTTTTGTGTTTATATTTTGTTTTCTTTGAGAAAATAAACATTTAATTAATCGATGTTTGTTGATGCAGTAAAGCTAAAAATAAGACTAAAGAAAGAAATAATGTCTATAGTAATGTTTCAAAGAATGGTTGCTGCAGCACTAATATAGTGCTATAAAAGTAGTAGCTAGCAGAACTAGAGTTTTAAAGAACGATGAGTGCAATATTCTTTAAAATATGAATTGTAGCTAATAAAGTGCGTTAATCCACACTTTTTGTGTTAATATCTTGTTTTCTTTGAGAAAATGAACACTTAATGAATCGATGTTTGTTGATGCAGTAAAGCCAAAATAAGATCAAAGAAAGAACTAATGTCTATGTAATGTTTCCAAGAATGGTTGCTGCAGCACTAATAAAGTGCTATAAAAGAATCTGCTTGCAGAACTAAAGTTTTAAAGAACGATGAGTGCAATACTCTTTATAATATGAATTGTAGCTAATAAAGTGCGTTAATCCACACTTTTTGTGTTTATATTTTGTTTTCTTTGAGAAAATAAACATTTAAGTAATCAATGTTTGTTTATGCAGTAAAGCTAAAATAAGATTTAAGAAAGAACTAATGTCTATAGTAATATTTCCAAGAATGGTTGCTGCAGAACTAATATATTGCTATAAAAGAAGTAGCTGGCAGAACTAAAGTTTTAAAGAAGAATGAGTGCAATACTCTTTAAAATATGAATTGTAGCTAATAAAGTGCATTAATCTACACTTTTTGTGTTTATATTTTGTTTTCTTTGAGAAAATGAACATTTAATTAATCGATGTTTGTTGATGCAGTAAAGCTAAAATAAGACTTAAGAAAGAACTAATGTCTATAGTAATATTTCCAAGAATGGTTGCTGCAGAACGTATATAGTGCTATAAAAGAAGTAGCTGGCAGAACTAGAGTTTTAAAGAACGATGAGTGCAATATTCTTTCAAATATGAATTGTAGCTAATAAAGTGCGTTAATCCACACTTTTTGTGTTAATATCTTGTTTTCTTTGAGAAAATGAACAATTAATTAATCGATGTTTGTTGATGCAGTAAAGCCAAAATAAGATCAAAGAAAGAACTAATGTCTATGTAATGTTTCCAAGAATGGTTGCTGCAGCACTAATAAAGTGCTATAAAAGAATCTGCTTGCAGAACTAAAGTTTTAAAGAACGATGAGTGCAATACTCTTTATAATATGAATTGTAGCTAATAAAGTGCGTTAATCCACACTTTTTGTGTTTATATTTTGTTTTCTTTGAGAAAATAAAGATTTAAGTAGTCAATGTTTGTTTATGCAGTAAAGCTAAAATAAGATTTAAGAAAGAACTAATGTCTATAGTAATATTTCCAAGAATGGTTGCTGCAGAACTAATATAGCGCTATAAAAGAAGTAGCTGGCAGAACTAAAGTTTTAAAGAACGATTAGGGCAATGCTCTTTATAATATGCATTTTAGCAAATAAAGTGCGTTAATCCACTCTCTTTGTGTTTATGTTTTGTTTTCTTTCAGAAAATAAACATTTAATTAATTGATGATTGTTTATGCAGTAAAGCTAAAATAAGACTTAAGAAAGAACTAATGTCTATAGTAATATTTCCAAGAATGGTTGCTTCAGAACTAATATAGTGCTATAAAAGAAGTGGCTAGCAGAACTAAAGTTTTAAAGAACGATTAGGGCAATGCTCTTTATAATATGAATTGTAGCTAATAAAGTGCGTTAATCCACACTTTTTGTGTTTATATTTTGTTTTCTTTGAGAAAATAAACATTTAATTAATCGATGTTTGTTTATGCAGTAAAGCTAAAATAAGACTTAAGAAAGAACTAATGTCTATAGTAATGTTCCAAGAATGGTTGCTGCAGCACTAACATAGTGCTATAAAAGAAGTAGCTAGCAGAACTAAGTTTTTAAAGAACGATTAGGGCAATACTCTTTATAACATGACTCGTAGCTAATAAAGTGCGTTAATCCACACTTTTTGTGTTTATATTTTGTTTTCTTTGATAAAATAAACATTTAATTAATCGATGTTTGTTTATGCAGTAAAGCTAAAATAATACTAAAGAAAGCACTAATGTCTATAGTAATGTTTGAAGAATGGTTGCTGCAGAACTAATATAGTGCTATAAAAGAAGTAGCTGGCAGAACTAAAGTTTAACAGAACGATTAAGGCAATGCTCTTTATAATATGCATTTTAGCTAATAAAGTGCGTTAATCCACACTTTTTGTGTTTATATTTTGTTTTCTTTGAGAAAATAAACATTTAATTAATCGATGTTTGTTTATGCAGTAAAGCTAAAATGAGACTTAAGAAAGAAATAATGTCTATAGTAATGTTTCAAAGAATGGTTGCTGCAGAACTAATATAGTGCTATAAAAGAAGTAGCTGGCAGAACTAAACTATTAACAAACGATGAGCGCAATACTCTTTAAAATATGAATTGTAGCTAATAAAGTGCGTTAATGTGTTTATATTTTGTTTTCTTTGAGAAAATAAACATTTAAGTAATCAATGTTTGTTTATGCAGTAAAGCTAAAATAAGACTTAAGAAAGAAATAATGTCTATAGTAATGTTTCAAAGAATGGTTGCTGCAGAACTAATTTATTGCTATAAAAGAAGTAGCTGGCAGAACTAAACTATTAACAAACGATGAGCTCAATACTCTTTAAAATATGAATTGTAGCTAATAAAGTGCGTTAATCCACACTTTTTGTGTTTATATTTTGTTTTCTTTGAGAAAATAAACATTTAATTAATCGATGTTTGTTGATGCAGTAAAGCTAAAATAAGACTAAATAAAGAACTAATGTCTATAGTAATGTTTGAAGAATGGTTGCTGCAGCACTAATATAGTGCTATAAAAGAAGTAGCTAGCAGAACTAGAATTTTAAAGAAGGATGAGTGCAATATTCTGTAAAATATGAATTGTAGCTAATAAAGTGCGTTAATCCACACTTTTTGTGTTTACATTTTTTTTCTTTGAGAAAATAAACATTTAATTAATCGATGTTTGTTGATGCAGTAAAGCTGAAATAAGACTAAAGAAAGAACTAATGTCTTTAATAATGTTTCAAAGAATGGTTGCTGCAGCACTAATAAAGTGCTATAAAAGAAGTAGCTAGCAGAACTAAAATTTTAAAGAACGATTAGGGCAATGCTCTTTATAATATGAATTGTAGCTAATAAAGTGCGTTAATCCACACTTTTTGTGTTAATATCTTGTTTTCTTTGAGAAAATGAACAATTAATTAATCGATGTTTGTTGATGCAGTAAAGCCAAAATAAGATCAAAGAAAGAACTAATGTCTATGTAATGTTTCCAAGAATTGTTGCTGCAGCACTAATAAAGTGCTATAAAAGAAGTAGCTAGCAGAACTAAAATTTTAAAGAACGATTAGGGCAATGCTCTTTATAATATGAATTGTAGCTAATAAAGTGCATTAATCCACACTTTTTGTGTTTATATTTTGTTTTCTTTGAGAAAA
Organism: Aurelia coerulea; assembly: GCA_039566865.1. NCBI lineage: Eukaryota > Metazoa > Cnidaria > Scyphozoa > Semaeostomeae > Ulmaridae > Aurelia > Aurelia coerulea. The sequence goes on from CM076950.1 coordinate 12,458,063, forward strand.
TAAACATTTAATTAATCGATGTTTGTTTATGCAGTAAAGCTAAAATAAGACTTAAGAAAGAACTAATGTCTATAGTAATATTTCCAAGAATGGTTGCTGCAGAACTAATATAGTGCTATCAAAGAAGTAGCTAGCAGAACTAAAGTTTTAAAGAACGATTAGGGCAATGCTCTTTATAATATAAATTTTAGCTAATAAAGTGCGTTAATCCACACTTTTTGTGTTTATGTTTTGTTTTCTTTGAGAAAATAAAAATTTAATTAATCGATGATTGTTTATGCAGTAAAGCTATAATAAGACAGAAGAAAGAAATAATGTCTATAGTAATGTTTCAAAAAATGGTTGCTGCAGAACTAATATAGTGCTATAAAAGAAGTAGCTAGCAGAACTAAAATTTTAAAGAACGATTAGGGCAATGCTCTTTATAATATGAATTGTAGCTAATAAAGTGCATTAATCCACACTTTTTGTGTTTATATTTTGTTTTCTTTGAGAAAATAAACATTTAATTAATCGATGTTTGTTTATGCAGTAAAGCTAAAATAAGACTTAAGAAAGAACTAATGTCTATAGTAATATTTCCAAGAATGGTTGCTGCAGAACTAATATAGTGCTATCAAAGAAGTAGCTAGCAGAACTAAAGTGTTAAAGAACGATTAGGGCAATGCTCTTTATAATATGAATTTTAGCTAATAAAGTGCGTTAATCCACACTTTTTGTGTTTATGTTTTGTTTTCTTTGAGAAAATAAAAATTTAATTAATCGATGATTGTTTATGCAGTAAAGCTATAATAAGACAGAAGAAAGAAATAATGTCTATAGTAATGTTTCAAAAAATGGTTGCTGCAGAACTAATATAGTGCTATAAAAGAAGTAGCTAGCAGAACTAAAATTTTAAAGAACGATTAGGGCAATGCTCTTTATAATATGAATTGTAGCTAATAAAGTGCATTAATCCACACTTTTTGTGTTTATATTTTGTTTTCTTTGAAAAATAAACATTTAATTAATCGATGTTTGTTGATGCAGTAAAGCTAAAATAAGACTAAATAAAGAACTAATGTCTATAGTAATGTTTGAAGAATGGTTGCTGCAGCACTAATATAGTGCTATAAAAGAAGTAGCTAGCAGAACTAGAGTTTTAAAGAACGATGAGTGCAATATTCTGTAAAATATGAATTGTAGCCAATAAAGTGCGTTAATCCACACTTTTTGTGTTTATATTTTTTTTCTTTGAGAAAATAAACATTTGAGAAAATCGATGTTTGTTGATGCAGTAAAGCTGAAATAAGACTAAAGAAAGAACTAATGTCTTTAATAATGTTTCCAAGAATGGTTGCTGCAGCACAAATATAGTGCTATAAAAGAAGTAGCTAGCAGAACTAAAGTTTTAAAGAACGATTAGGGCAATGCTCTTTTTAAAATGAATTGTAGCTAATAAAGTGCGTTAATCCACACTTTTTGTGTTTATATTTTGTTTTCTTTGAGAAAATAAACATTTGATTAATCGATGTTTGTTTATGCAGTAAATCTAAAATAAGACTTAAGAAAGAACTAATGTCTATAGTAATGTTTCCAAGAATGGTTGCTGCAGCACTAATATAGTGCTATAAAAGAAGTAGCTAGCAGAACTAAAGTTTTAAAGAACGATTAGGGCAATACTCTTTATAATATGAATTGTAGCTAAAAAAGTGCGTTAATCTACACTTTTTGTTTTTATATTTTGTTTTCTTTGAGAAAATAAACAATTAATTAATCGATGTTTGTTGATGCAGTAAAGCCAAAATAAGATCAAAGAAAGAACTAATGTCTATGTAATGTTTCCAAGAATGGTTGCTGCAGCACTAATAAAGTGCTATAAAAGAATCTGCTTGCAGAACTAAAGTTTTAAAGAACGATTAGGGCAATGCTCTTTATAATATGAATTGTAGCTAATAAAGTGCGTTAATCCACACTTTTTGTGTTTATATTTTGTTTTTTTTGAGAAAATAAAGATTTAAGTAATCAATGTTTGTTTATGCAGTAAAGCTAAAATAAGATTTAAGAAAGAACTAATGTCTATAGTAATATTTCCAAGAATGGTTGCTTCAGAACTAATATAGTGCTATAAAAGAAGTGGCTAGCAGAACTAAAGTTTTAAAGAACGATTAGGGCAATGCTCTTTATAATATGAATTGTAGCTAATAAAGTTCGTTAATCCACACTTTTTGTGATTATATTTTGTTTTCTTTGAGAAAATAAACATTTAATTAATCGATGTTTGTTTATGCAGTAAAGCTAAGATAAGACTTAAGAAAGAACTAATGTCTATAGTAATGTTCCAAGAATGGTTGCTGCAGCACTAACATAGTGCTATAAAAGAAGTAGCTGGCAGAACTAAAGTTTAACAGAACGATTAAGGCAATGCTCTTTATAATATGCATTTTAGCTAATAAAGTGCGTTAATCCACACTTTTTGTGTTTATATTTTGTTTTCTTTGAGAAAATAAACATTTAATTAATCGATGTTTGTTTATGCAGTAAAGCTAAAATGAGACTTAAGAAAGAAATAATGTCTATAGTAATGTTTCAAAGAATGGTTGCTGCAGAACTAATATAGTGCTATAAAAGAAGTAGCTGGCAGAACTAAACTATTAACAAACGATGAGCGCAATACTCTTTAAAATATGAATTGTAGCTAATAAAGTGCGTTAATGTGTTTATATTTTGTTTTCTTTGAGAAAATAAACATTTAAGTAATCAATGTTTGTTTATGCAGTAAAGCTAAAATAAGACTTAAGAAAGAAATAATGTCTATAGTAATGTTTCAAAGAATGGTTGCTGCAGAACTAATATATTGCTATAAAAGAAGTAGCTGGCAGAACTAAACTATTAACAAACGATGAGCTCAATACTCTTTAAAATATGAATTGTAGCTAATAAAGTGCGTTAATCCACACTTTTTGTGTTTATATTTTGTTTTCTTTGAGAAAATAAACATTTAATTAATCGATGTTTGTTTATGCAGTAAAGCTAAAATAAGACTAAATAAAGAACTAATGTCTATAGTAATGTTTGAAGAATGGTTGCTGCAGCACTAATATAGTGCTATAAAAGAAGTAGCTAGCAGAACTAGAATTTTAAAGAAGGATGAGTGCAATATTCTGTAAAATATGAATTGTAGCTAATAAAGTGCGTTAATCCACACTTTTTGTGGTTACATTTTTTTTCTTTGAGAAAATAAACATTTAATTAATCGATGTTTGTTGATGCAGTAAAGCTGAAATAAGACTAAAGAAAGAACTAATGTCTGTAATAATGTTTCCAAGAATGGTTGCTGCAGCACAAATATAGTGCTATAAAAGAAGTAGCTATCAGAACTAAATTTTTAAAGAACGATTAGGGCAATACTCTTTATAATATAGATCGTAGCTAATAAAGTGCGTTAATCCACTCTTTTGTGTTTATATTTTGTTTTCTTTGAGAAAATAAATATTTAATATGAATCGATGTTTTTTGATGCAGTAAAACTGAAATAAGACTAAAGAAAGAAATAATGTCTATAGTAATGTTTCAAAGAATGGTTGCTGCAGCACTAATATAGTGCTATAAAAGTAGTAGCTAGCAGAACTAGAGTTTTAAAGAACGATGAGTGCAATATTCTTTAAAATATGAATTGTAGCTAATAAAGTGCGTTAATCCACACTTTTTGTGTTAATATCTTGTTTTCTTTGAGAAAATGAACAATTAATTAATCGATGTTTGTTGATGCAGTAAAGCCAAAATAAGATCAAAGAAAGAACTAATGTCTATGTAATGTTTCCAAGAATGGTTGCTGCAGCACTAATAAAGTGCTATAAAAGAAGTAGCTAGCAGAACTAAAATTTTAAAGAACGATTAGGGCAATGCTCTTTATAATATGAATTGTAGCTAATAAAGTGCATTAATCCACACTTTTTGTGTTTATATTTTGTTTTCTTTGAGAAAATAAACATTTAATTAATCGATGTTTGTTTATGCAGTAAAGCTAAAATAAGACTTAAGAAAGAACTAATGTCTATAGTAATATTTCCAAGAATGGTTGCTGCAGAACTAATATAGTGCTATCAAAGAAGTAGCTAGCAGAACTAAAGTTTTAAAGAACGATTAGGGCAATGCTCTTTATAATATAAATTTTAGCTAATAAAGTGCGTTAATCCACACTTTTTGTGTTTATGTTTTGTTTTCTTTGAGAAAATAAAAATTTAATTAATCGATGATTGTTTATGCAGTAAAGCTATAATAAGACAGAAGAAAGAAATAATGTCTATAGTAATGTTTCAAAAAATGGTTGCTGCAGAACTAATATAGTGCTATCAAAGAAGTAGCTAGCAGAACTAAAGTGTTAAAGAACGATTAGGGCAATGCTCTTTATAATATGAATTTTAGCTAATAAAGTGCGTTAATCCACACTTTTTGTGTTTATGTTTTGTTTTCTTTGAGAAAATAAAAATTTAATTAATCGATGATTGTTTATGCAGTAAAGCTATAATAAGACAGAAGAAAGAAATAATGTCTATAGTAATGTTTCAAAAAATGGTTGCTGCAGAACTAATATAGTGCTATAAAAGAAGTAGCTAGCAGAACTAAAATTTTAAAGAACGATTAGGGCAATGCTCTTTATAATATGAATGGTAGCTAATAAAGTGCATTAATCCACACTTTTTGTGTTTATATTTTGTTTTCTTTGAAAAATAAACATTTAATTAATCGATGTTTGTTGATGCAGTAAAGCTAAAATAAGACTAAATAAAGAACTAATGTCTATAGTAATGTTTGAAGAATGGTTGCTGCAGCACTAATATAGTGCTATAAAAGAAGTAGCTAGCAGAACTAGAGTTTTAAAGAACGATGAGTGCAATATTCTGTAAAATATGAATTGTAGCTAATAAAGTGCGTTAATCCACACTTTTTGTGTTTATATTTTTTTTTCTTTGAGAAAATAAACATTTGAGAAAATCGATGTTTGTTGATGCAGTAAAGCTGAAATAAGACTAAGGAAAGAACTAATGTCTTTAATAATGTTTCCAAGAATGGTTGCTGCAGCACAAATATAGTGCTATAAAAGAAGTAGCTAGCAGAACTAAAGTTTTAAAGAACGATTAGGGCAATGCTCTTTTTAAAATGAATTGTAGCTAATAAAGTGCGTTAATCCACACTTTTTGTGTTTATATTTTGTTTTCTTTGAGAAAATAAACATTTGATTAATCGATGTTTGTTTATGCAGTAAATCTAAAATAAGACTTAAGAAAGAACTAATGTCTATAGTAATGTTTCCAAGAATGGTTGCTGCAGCACTAATATAGTGCTATAAAAGAAGTAGCTAGCAGAACTAAAGTTTTAAAGAACGATTAGGGCAATACTCTTTATAATATGAATTGTAGCTAAAAAAGTGCGTTAATCTACACTTTTTGTTTTTATATTTTGTTTTCTTTGAGAAAATAAACATTTAATAATCGATGTTTGTTGATGCAGTAAAGCTAAAATAAGAATAAAGAAAGAAATAATGTCTATAGTAATGTTTCAAAGAATGGTTGCTGCAGCACTAATATAGTGCTATAAAAGAAGTAGCTGGCAGAACTAAAGTATTAAAGAACGATGAGCGCAATACTCTTTATAATAAGAATTGTAGCTAATAAAGTGTATTAATCCAATCCTTTTTGTGTTTATATTTTGTTTTCTTTGAGAAAATAAACATTTAATTAATCGATTTTTGTTGATGCAGTAAAGCTAAAATAAGACTAAAGAAAGAACTAATGTCTATAGTATTGTTTCCAAAAATGGTTGCTGCAGCACTAATAAATTGCTATAAAAGAATATACTTGCAGAACTAAAGTTTTAAAGAACGATTAGGGCAATACTCTTTATAATGTGAATTGTAGCTAATAAAGTGCGTTAATCCACACCTTTTGTGTTTATATTTTTTTTTCTTTGAGAAAAAAAAAATTTAATTAATCGATGTTTGTTGATGCAGTAAAACTGAAATAAGACAAAAGAAAGAACTAATGTCTATAGTAATGTTTCCAAGAATGGTTGCTGCAGCACTAATATAGTGCTATAAAAGAAGTAGCTAGCAGAACTAAAGTTTTAAAGAACGATTAGGGCAATACTAATTATAACATAAATTGTAGCTAATAAAGTACGTTAATCCACACTTTTTGTGTTTATATTTTGTTTTCTTTGATAAAATAAACATTTAATTAATCGATGTTTGTTGATGCAGTAAAACTGAAATAAGACAAAAGAAAGAACTAATGTCTATAGTAATGTTTCCAAGAATGGTTGCTGCAGCACTAATATAGTGCTATAAAAGAAGTAGCTAGCAGAACTAAAGTTTTAAAGAACAATTAGGGCAATACTCTTTATAATATGAATTGTAGCTAAAAAAGTGCGTTGATCTACACTTTTTGTGTTTATATTTTGTTTTCTTTGAGAGAATAAACATTTAATTAATCGATGTTTGTTGATGCGGTAAAGCTAAAATAAGACTAAAGAAAGAACTAATGTCTTTAGTAATGTTTCCAAAAATGGTTGCTGCAGCACTAATATAGTGCTATAAAAGAAATAGCTAGCAGAACTAAAGTTTTAAAGAACGATTAGGGCAATGCTCTTTTTAAAATGAATTGTAGCTAATAAAGTGCGTTAATCCACACTTTTTGTGTTTATATTTTGTTTTCTTTGAGAAAATAAACATTTGATTAATCGATGTTTGTTTATGCAGTAAATCTAAAATAAGACTTAAGAAAGAACTAATGTCTATAGTAATGTTTCCAAGAATGTTTGCTGCAGCACTAATATAGTGCTATAAAAGAAGTAGCTAGCAGAACTAAAGTTTTAAAGAACGATTAGGGCAATACTCTTTATAATATGAATTGTAGCTAATAAAAGGCGTTAATGCACACTTTTTGTGTTTATATTTTGTTTTCTTTGAGAAAATAAACATTTAATTAATCGATGTTTGTTGATGCAGTAAAACTGAAATAAAACAAAAGAAAGAACTAATGTCTATAGTAATCTTTCCAAGAATGGTTGCTGCAGCACTAATATAGTGCTATAAAAGAAGTAGCTAGCAGAACTAAAGTTTTAAAGAACGATTAGGGCAATGCTCTTTATAATATGAATTGTAGTCAATAAAGTGCGTTAATCCACACTGTTTGTGTTTATATTTTGTTTTCTTTGAGAAAATAAACGTTTAATTAATCGATGTTTGTTGATGCAGTAAAGCTAAAATAAGACTGAAGAAAGAACTAATGTCTATAGTAATGTTTCCAAGAATGGTTGCTGCAGAACTAATATAGTGCAATAAAAAAGTAGCTGGCAGAACTAAACTATTAACAAACGATGAGCGCAATACTCTTAATAACATGAATTGTAGGTAATAAAGTGCGTTAATCCACACTTTTTGTGTTTATATTTTGTTTTCTAAAGTAAGACTGAAGAAAGTACTTATGTAATGCTTCCAAAAATGGTTGCTGCAGCACTAATATAGTGCTATAAAAGAAGTAGCTAGCAGAACTAAAGTTTTAAAGAACGATTAGGGCAATACTCTTTATAATATGAATTGTAGCTAAAAAAGTGCGTTAATCTACACTTTTTGTGTTTATATTTTGTTTTCTTTGAGAGAATAAACATTTAATTAATCGATGTTTGTTGATGCGGTAAAGCTAAAATAAGACTAAAGAAAGAACTAATGTCTTTAGTAATGTTTCCAAAAATGGTTGCTGCAGCACTAATATAGTGCTATAAAAGAAATAGCTAGCAGAACTAAAGTTTTAAAGAACGATTAGGGCAATGCTCTTTTTAAAATGAATGGTAGCTAATAAAGTGCGTTAATCCACACTTTTTGTGTTTATATTTTGTTTTCTTTGAGAAAATAAACATTTGATTAATCGATGTTTGTTTATGCAGTAAATCTAAAATAAGACTTAAGAAAGAACTAATGTCTATAGTAATGTTTCCAAGAATGGTTGCTGCAGCACTAATATAGTGCTATAAAAGAAGTAGCTAGCAGAACTAAAGTTTTAAAGAACGATTAGGGCAATACTCTTTATAATATGAATTGTAGCTAATAAAAGGCGTTAATGCACACTTTTTGTTTTTATATTTTGTTTTCTTTGAGAAAATAAACATTTAATTAATCGATGTTTGTTGATGCAGTAAAACTGAAATAAAACAAAAGAAAGAACTAATGTCTATAGTAATCTTTCCAAGAATGGTTGCTGCAGCACTAATATAGTGCTATAAAAGAAGTAGCTAGCAGAACTAAAGTTTTAAAGATTGATTAGAGCAATTCTCTCTATAATATGAACTGTAGCTAATAAAGTGCGTTAATCAACACTTTTTGTGTTTATATTTTGTTTTCTTTGAGATAATAATCATTTAATTAATCGATGTTTGTTGATGCGGTAAAGCTAAAATAAGACTAATGAAAGAACTAATGTCCTTAGTATTGTTTCCAAAAGTGGTTGCTGCAGCACCAATATAGTGCTATAAATGAAATGGCTAGCAGAACTAAAGTTTTAAAGAACGATTAGGGCAATGCTCTTTATAATATGAATTGTAGTCAATAAAGTGCATTAATCCACACTGTTTGTGTTTATATTTTGTTTTCTTTGAGAAAATAAACGTTTAATTAATCGATGTTTGTTGATGCAGTAAAGCTGAAATAAGACTAAAGAAAGAACTAATGTCTTTAATAATGTTTCCAAGAATGGTTGCTGCAGCACAAATATAGTGCTTTAAAAGAAGTAGCTAGCAGAACTAAAGTTTTAAAGAACGATTAGGGCAATGCTCTTTATAATATGAATTGTAGCTAATAAAGTGCGTTAATCCACTCTTTTGTGTTTATATTTTGTTTTCTTTGAGAAAATAAATATTTAATTAATCGATGTTTTTTGATGCAGTAAAACTGAAATAAGACAAAAGAAAGAACTAATGTCTATAGTAATGTTCCAAGAATGGTTGCTGCAGCACTAACATAGTGCTATAAAAGAAGTAGCTAGCAGAACTAAGTTTTTAAAGAACGATTAGGGCAATACTCTTTATAACATGAATCGTAGCTAATAAAGTGCGTTAATCCACACTTTTTGTGTTTATATTTTGTTTTCTTTGAGAAAATAAACATTTAATTAATCGATGTTTGTTGATGCAGTAAAGCTAAAAATAAGACTAAAGAAAGAACTAATGTCTATAGTAATGTTTCCAAAGAATGGTTGCTGCAGCACTAATATAGTGCTATAAAAGAAGTAGCTAGCAGAACTAAAGTTTTAAAGAACGATTAGGGTAATGCTCTTTAAAATATGAATTGTAGCTAATAAAGTGCGTTAATCCACACCTTTTGTGTTTATATTTTGTTTTCTTTGAGAAAATAAACATTTAATTAATCGATGTTTGTTGATGCAGTAAAGCTAAAATAAGACTAAAGAAAGAACTAATGTCTATAGTAATGTTTCCAAGAATGGTTGCTGCAGCACTAATATAGTGCTATAAAAGAAGTAGCTAGCAGAACTAAAGTTTTAAAGAACGATTAGGGCAATGCTCTTTATAATATGAATTGTAGCTAATAAAGTGCGTTAATCCACACTTTTTGTGTTTATATTTTGTTTTCTTTGAGAAAATAAACATTTAATTAATCGATGTTTGTTTATGCAGTAAAGCTAAAATAAGACTTAAGAAAGAACTAATGTCTATAGTAATATTTCCAAGAATGGTTGCTGCAGAACTAATATAGTGCTATAAAAGAAGTAGCTAGCAGAACTAAAGTTTTAAAGAACGATTAGGGCAATGCTCTTTATAATATGAATTGTAGCTAATAAAGTGCGTTAATCTACACTTTATGTGTTTATATTTTGTTTTCTTTGAGAAAATAATCATTTAATTAATCGATGTTTGTTGATGCGGTAAAGCTAAAATAAGACTAATGAAAGAACTAATGTCCTTAGTATTGTTTCCAAAAGTGGTTGCTGCAGCACCAATATAGTGCTATAAATGAAATGGCTAGCAGAACTAAAGTTTTAAAGAACGATTAGGGCAATGCTCTTTATAATATGAATTGTAGTCAATAAAGTGCATTAATCCACACTTTTTGTGTTTATATTTTGTTTTCTTTGAGAAAATAAACGTTTAATTAATCGATGTTTGTTGATGCAGTAAAGCTGAAATAAGACTAAAGAAAGAACTAATGTCTTTAATAATGTTTCCAAGAATGGTTGCTGCAGCACAAATATAGTGCTATAAAAGAAGTAGCTATCAGAACTAAATTTTTAAAGAACGATTAGGGCAATACTCTTTATAATATGAATCGTAGCTAATAAAGTGCGTTAATCCACTCTTTTGTGTTTATATTTTGTTTTCTTTGAGAAAATAAATATTTAATATTAATCGATGTTTTTTGATGCAGTAAAACTGAAATAAGACAAAAGAAAGAACTAATGTCTATAGTAATGTTCCAAGAATGGTTGCTGCAGCACTAACATAGTGCTATAAAAGAAGTAGCTAGCAGAACTAAGTTTTTAAAGAACGATTAGGGCAATACTCTTTATAACATGAATCGTAGCTAATAAAGTGCGTTAATCCACACTTTTTGTGTTTATATTTTGTTTTCTTTGAGAAAATAAACATTTAATTAATCGATGTTTGTTGATGCAGTAAAGCTAAAAATAAGACTAAAGAAAGAAATAATGTCTATAGTAATGTTTCAAAGAATGGTTGCTGCAGCACTAATATAGTGCTATAAAAGTAGTAGCTAGCAGAACTAGAGTTTTAAAGAACGATGAGTGCAATATTCTTTAAAATATGAATTGTAGCTAATAAAGTGCGTTAATCCACACTTTTTGTGTTAATATCTTGTTTTCTTTGAGAAAATGAACAATTAATTAATCGATGTTTGTTGATGCAGTAAAGCCAAAATAAGATCAAAGAAAGAACTAATGTCTATGTAATGTTTCCAAGAATGGTTGCTGCAGCACTAATAAAGTGCTATAAAAGAAGTAGCTAGCAGAACTAAAATTTTAAAGAACGATTAGGGCAATGCTCTTTATAATATGAATTGTAGCTAATAAAGTGCATTAATCCACTCTCTTTGTGTTTATGTTTTGTTTTCTTTCAGAAAATAAACATTTAATTAATTGATGATTGTTTATGCAGTAAAGCTAAAATAAGACTTAAGAAAGAACTAATGTCTATAGTAATATTTCCAAGAATGGTTGCTTCAGAACTAATATAGTGCTATAAAAGAAGTAGCTATCAGAACTAAAGTTTTAAAGAACGATTAGGGCAATGCTCTTTATAATATGAATTGTAGCTAATAAAGTTCGTTAATCCACACTTTTTGTGTTTATATTTTGTTTTCTTTGAGAAAATAAACATTTAATTAATCGATGTTTGTTTATGCAGTAAAGCTAAAATAAGACTTAAGAAAGAACTAATGTCTATAGTAATATTTCCAAGAATGGTTGCTGCAGAACTAATATAGTGCTATCAAAGAAGTAGCTAGCAGAACTAAAGTTTTAAAGAACGATTAGGGCAATGCTCTTTATAATATGAATTTTAGCTAATAAAGTGCGTTAATCCACACTTTTTGTGTTTATGTTTTGTTTTCTTTGAGAAAATAAAAATTTAATTAATCGATGATTGTTTATGCAGTAAAGCTATAATAAGACAGAAGAAAGAAATAATGTCTATAGTAATGTTTCAAAAAATGGTTGCTGCAGAACTAATATAGTGCTATAAAAGAAGTAGCTAGCAGAACTAAAATTTTAAAGAACGATTAGGGCAATGCTCTTTATAATATGAATTGTAGCTAATAAAGTGCATTAATCCACACTTTTTGTGTTTATATTTTGTTTTCTTTGAGAAAATAAACATTTAATTAATCGATGTTTGTTTATGCAGTAAAGCTAAAATAAGACTTAAGAAAGAACTAATGTCTATAGTAATATTTCCAAGAATGGTTGCTGCAGAACTAATATAGTGCTATCAAAGAAGTAGCTAGCAGAACTAAAGTGTTAAAGAACGATTAGGGCAATGCTCTTTATAATATGAATTTTAGCTAATAAAGTGCGTTAATCCACACTTTTTGTGTTTATGTTCTGTTTTCTTTGAGAAAATAAAAATTTAATTAATCGATGATTGTTTATGCAGTAAAGCTATAATAAGACAGAAGAAAGAAATAATGTCTATAGTAATGTTTCAAAAAATGGTTGCTGCAGAACTAATATAGTGCTATAAAACAAGTAGCTAGCAGAACTAAAATTTTAAAGAACGATTAGGGCAATGCTCTTTATAATATGAATTGTAGCTAATAAAGTGCATTAATCCACACTTTTTGTGTTTATATTTTGTTTTCTTTGAAAAATAAACATTTAATTAATCGATGTTTGTTGATGCAGTAAAGCTAAAATAAGACTAAATAAAGAACTAACGTCTATAGTAATGTTTGAAGAATGGTTGCTGCAGCACTAATATAGTGCTATAAAAGAAGTAGCTAGCAGAACTAGAGTTTTAAAGAACGATGAGTGCAATATTCTGTAAAATATGAATTGTAGCTAATAAAGTGCGTTAATCCACACTTTTTGTGTTTATATTTTTTTTTCTTTGAGAAAATAAACATTTAATTAATCGATGTTTGTTGATGCAGTAAAGCTGAAATAAGACTAAAGAAAGAACTAATGTCTTTAATAATGTTTCCAAGAATGGTTGCTGCAGCACAAATATAGTGCTATAAAAGAAGTAGCTAGCAGAACTAAAGTTTTAAAGAGCGATTAGGGCAATGCTCTTTTTAAAATGAATTGTAGCTAATAAAGTGCGTTAATCCACACTTTTTGTGTTTATATTTTGTTTTCTTTGAGAAAATAAACATTTGATTAATCGATGTTTGTTTATGCAGTAAATCTAAAATAAGACTTAAGAAAGAACTAATGTCTATAGTAATGTTTCCAAGAATGGTTGCTGCAGCACTAATATAGTGCTATAAAAGAAGTAGCTAGCAGAACTAAAGTTTTAATCAACGATTAGGGCAATACTCTTTATAATATGAATTGTAGCTAAAAAAGTGCGTTAATCTACACTTTTTGTGTTTATATTTTGTTTTCTTTGAGAAAATAAACATTTAATTAATCGATGTTTGTTGATGCAGTAAAGCTGAAATAAGACTAAAGAAAGAACTAATGTCTATAGTAATGTTTCCAAGAATGGTTGCTGCAGCACTAATATAGTGCTATAAAAGAAGTAGCTAGCAGAACTAAAGTTTTAAAGAACGATTAGGGCAATACTCTTTATAAAATGAATTGTAGCTAATAAAGTGCGTTAATCCACACTTTTTGTGTTTATATTTTGTTTTCTTTGAGAAAATAAACATTTAATTAATCGATGTTTGTTGATGCAGTAAAGCTAAAATAAGACAAAAGAAAGAACTAATGTCTATAGTAATGTTTCCAAGAATGGTTGCTGCAGCACTAATATAGTGCTATAAAAGAAGTAGCTGGCAGAACTAAAGTTTTAAAGAACGATTAGGGCAATACTAATTATAACATAAATTGTAGCTAATAAAGTACGTTAATCCACACTTTTTGTGTTTATATTTTGTTTTCTTTGATAAAATAAACATTTAATTAATCGATGTTTGTTGATGCAGTAAAACTGAAATAAGACAAAAGAAAGAACTAATGTCTATAGTAATGTTTCCAAGAATGGTTGCTGGAGCACTAATATAGTGCTATAAAAGAAGTAGCTAGCAGAACTAAAGTTTTAAAGAACGATTAGGGCAATACTCTTTATAATATGAATTGTAGCTAAAAAAGTGCGTTAATCTACACTTTTTGTGTTTATATTTTGTTTTCTTTGAGAGAATAAACATTTAATTAATCGATGTTTGTTGATGCGGTAAAGCTAAAATAAGACTAAAGAAAGAACTAATGTCTTTAGTAATGTTTCCAAAAATGGTTGCTGCAGCACTAATATAGTGCTATAAAAGAAATAGCTAGCAGAACTAAAGTTTTAAAGAACGATTAGGGCAATGCTCTTTTTAAAATGAATTGTAGCTAATAAAGTGCGTTAATCCACACTTTTTGTGTTTATATTTTGTTTTCTTTGAGAAAATAAACATTTGATTAATCGATGTTTGTTTATGCAGTAAATCTAAAATAAGATCAAAGAAAGAACTAATGTCTATAGTAATGTTTCCAAGAATGGTTGCTGCAGCACTAATATAGTGCTATAAAAGAAGTAGCTAGCAGAACTAAAGTTTTAAAGAACGATTAGGGCAATACTCTTTATAATATGAATTGTAGCTAATAAAAGGCGTTAATGCACACTTTTTGTGTTTATATTTTGTTTTCTTTGAGAAAATAAACATTTAATTAATCGATGTTTGTTGATGCAGTAAAACTGAAATAAAACAAAAGAAAGAACTAATGTCTATAGTAATCTTTCCAAGAATGGTTGCTGCAGCACTAATATAGTGCTATAAAAGAAGTAGCTAGCAGAACTAAAGTTTTAAAGAACGATTAGGGCAATGCTCTTTATAATATGAATTGTAGTCAATAAAGTGCGTTAATCCACACTGTTTGTGTTTATATTTTGTTTTCTTTGAGAAAATAAACGTTTAATTAATCGATGTTTGTTGATGCAGTAAAGCTAAAATAAGACTGAAGAAAGAACTAATGTCTATAGTAATGTTTCCAAGAATGGTTGCTGCAGAACTAATATAGTGCAATAAAAAAGTAGCTGGCAGAACTAAACTATTAACAAACGATGAGCGCAATACTCTTAATAACATGAATTGTAGGTAATAAAGTGCGTTAATCCACACTTTTTGTGTTTACATTTTGTTTTCTTTTAGAAAATAAACATTTAATTAATCGATGTATGTTGATGCAGTAAAGCTAAAAAAAGACTAAAGAAAGAAATAATGTCTATAGTAATGTTTCAAAGAATGGTTGCTGCAGAACTAATATAGTGCTATAAAAGAAGTTGCTGGCAGAACTAAACTATTAACAAACAATGAGCGCAATACTCTTTAAAATATGAAATGTAGCTAATAAAGTGCGTTAATCCACACCTTGTGTGTTTATATTTTTTTTTCTTTGTGAAAAAAAAGTTATTTAATTAATCGATGTTTGTTGATGCAGTAAAGCTAAAGTAAGACTGAAGAAAGAACTTATGTAATGCTTCCAAAAATGGTTGCTGCAGCACTAATATAGTGCTATAAAAGAAGTAGCTAGCAGAACTAAAGTTTTAAAGAACGATTAGGGCAATACTCTTTATAATATGAATTGTAGCTAAAAAAGTGCGTTAATCTACACTTTTTGTGTTTATATTTTGTTTTCTTTGAGAGAATAAACATTTAATTAATCGATGTTTGTTGATGCAGTAAAGCTAAAATAAGACCAAAGAAAGAACTAATGTCTTTAGTAATGTTTCCAAAAATGGTTGCTGCAGCACTAATATAGTGCTATAAAAGAAATAGCTAGCAGAACTAAAGTTTTAAAGAACGATTAGGGCAATGCTCTTTTTAAAATGAATTGTAGCTAATAAAGTGCGTTAATCCACACTTTTTGTGTTTATATTTTGTTTTCTTTGAGAAAATAAACATTTGATTAATCGATGTTTGTTTATGCAGTAAATCTAAAATAAGACTTAAGAAAGAACTAATGTCTATAGTAATGTTTCCAAGAATGGTTGCTGCAGCACTAATATAGTGCTATAAAAGAAGTAGCTAGCAGAACTAAAGTTTTAAAGAACGATTAGGGCAATACTCTTTATAATATGAATTGTAGCTAATAAAAGGCGTTAATGCACACTTTTTGTTTTTATATTTTGTTTTCTTTGAGAAAATAAACATTTAATTAATCGATGTTTGTTGATGCAGTAAAACTGAAATAAAACAAAAGAAAGAACTAATGTCTATAGTAATCTTTCCAAGAATGGTTGCTGCAGCACTAATATAGTGCTATAAAAGAAGTAGCTAGCAGAACTAAAGTTTTAAAGAACGATTAGGGCAATTCTCTCTATAATATGAATTGTAGCTAATAAAGTGCGTTAATCAACACTTTTTGTGTTTATATTTTGTTTTCTTTGAGAAAATAATCATTTAATTAATCGATGTTTGTTGATGCGGTAAAGCTAAAATAAGACTAATGAAAGAACTAATGTCCTTAGTATTGTTTCCAAAAGTGGTTGCTGCAGCACCAATATAGTGCTATAAATGAAATGGCTAGCAGAACTAAAGTTTTAAAGAACGATTAGGGCAATGCTCTTTATAATATGAATTGTAGTCAATAAAGTGCGTTAATCCACACTGTTTGTGTTTATATTTTGTTTTCTTTGAGAAAATAAACGTTTAATTAATCGATGTTTGTTGATGCAGTAAAGCTAAAATAAGACTGAAGAAAGAACTAATGTCTTTAGTAATGTTTCCAAGAATGGTTGCTGCAGAACTAATATAGTGCAATAAAAAAGTAGCTGGCAGAACTAAACTATTAACAAACGATGAGCGCAATACTCTTAATAACATGAATTGTAGGTAATAAAGTGCGTTAATCCACACTTTTTGTGTTTACATTTTGTTTTCTTTTAGAAAATAAACATTTAATTAATCGATGTATGTTGATGCAGTAAAGCTAAAAAAAGACTAAAGAAAGAAATAATGTCTATAGTAATGTTTCAAAGAATGGTTGCTGCAGAACTAATATAGTGCTATAAAAGAAGTTGCTGGCAGAACTAAACTATTAACAAACAATGAGCGCAATACTCTTTAAAATATGAAATGTAGCTAATAAAGTGCGTTAATCCACACCTTGTGTGTTTATATTTTTTTTTCTTTGAGAAAAAAAAGTTATTTAATTAATCGATGCTTGTTGATGCAGTAAAACTGAAATAAGACAAAAGAAAGAACTAATGTCTATAGTAATGTTTCCAAGAATGGTTGCTGCAGCACTAATATAGTGCTATAAAAGAAGTAGCTAGCAGAACTAAAGTTTTAAAGAACGATTTGGGCAATACTAATTATAACATGAATTGTAGCTAATAAAGTACGTTAATCCACACTTTTTGTGCTTATATTTTGTTTTCTTTGATAAAATAAACATTCAATTAATCGATGTTTGTTGATGCGGGAAAGCTAAAATGAGACTAAAGAAAGAACTAATGTCTATAGTAATGTTTCCAAGAATGGTTGCTGCAGCACTAATATAGTGCTATAAAAGAAGTAGCTAGCAGAACTAAAGTTTTAAAGAACGATTAGGGCAATACTAATTATAACATGAATTGTAGCTAATAAAGTACGTTAATCCACACTTTTTGTGTTTATATTTTGTTTTCTTTGATAAAATAAACATTCAATTAATCGATGTTTGTTGATGCGGGAAAGCTAAAATGAGACTAAAGAAAGAACTAATGTCTATAGTAATGTTTGAAGAATGGTTGCTGCAGCACTAATATAGTGCTATAAAAGAAGTAGCTAGCAGAACTAAAGTTTTAAAGAACGATGAGTGCAATACTCTTTTAAATATGAATTGTAGCTAATAAAGTGCATTAATCTACACTTTTGGTGTTTATATTTTTTTTTCTTTGAGAAAATAAACATTTAATTAATCGATGTTTGTTGATGCAATAAAACTGATAGAAGACAAAAGAAAGAACTAATTTCTATAGTAATGTTTCCAAGAATGGTTGCTGCAGCACTAATTTAGCGCTATAAAAGAAATAGCTAGCAGAACTAAAGTTTTAAAGAACGATTAGGGCAATGCTCTTTTTAAAATGAATTGTAGCTAATAAAGTGCGTTAATCCACACTTTTTGTGTTTATATTTTGTTTTCTTTGAGAAAATAAACATTTGATTAATCGATGTTTGTTTATGCAGTAAAGCTGAAATAAGACTAAAGAAAGAACTAATGTTTATAGTAATGTTTCCACGAATGGTTGCTGCAGCACTAATATAGTGCTATAAAAGAAGTAGCTAGCAGAACTAAAGTTTTAAAGAACGATTAGGGCAATACTCTTTATAATATGAATTGTAGCTAATAAAAGGCGTTAATGCACACTTTGTGCGTTTATATTTTGTTTTCTTTGAGAAAATAAACATTTAATTAATCGATGTTTGTTGATGAAGTAAAGCCAAAATAAGATCAAAGAAAGAACTAATGCAGGGTATTTTTTAACGTACTGACTGGTGGGACATTTGCCCCAGTGGGCCCTTTGCTTGTCCCAGTAGTGAAGGAAAAATTAGTACTTTTGCCCCAGTGGCCTAAGTCAAAATGGGGCCCTTTTTCAATTTCCCTTGTAAACAAAACGTTGTTATTGATGTTGCTATTAAATGCTACAAAGCTACAAAGCTATTATTGAAATGAATTGTATGAGAACAATCGACCATTTTGTTATTTGCGCAGGGGATCGATGATCATTAATTTCATGCTTGATGCTTGTCAGGCTCATGAAGAATGTTCGACATGAAAAGAAAATATAGGCCTAAGTCTGGGAATGAAAAACGTATCGATTATTTTTTGGACTTAGATTTGGTAAATTTATGTTTCTAGAATTGGATAGATTGTATATAAGCATTTGAATTTTGCTACCCTGGTAACTGAATTCCATATATAGTCCACTCCACTGAATTGCAGAAATCACACCCTCCTCTCTGTGAATTCATCAAGATCTTCCCCTAAAATACAGTTACTATGTTGGAGTTCATCCAGCTGGCTGTATTCACTTACCAAGATAGAAAGCTGTGTGTTTTTATGTAAAAGTTTGCTTTTATGTAAATTTGTGTACAGGGTGTCCAAAGTTTGTTCGGCCTTTCATTAAAGACCTGTTTATATGGGGAAGAACATCTCACCTGCCAGACCCGGGGCTGACAGGTGAGATTCCTCCTTCCTATAGAATCCCATTGCTTTTTCATTCACGTTTATATGACAAACGCAACACCACCGGTATAGCAATTTTTCCATATAAACGAAACACTATGATGAGGTGTATTGGTTTTCTTCCTTGATTTCTATTGGTTAATTCGTTCTGATTTCACGGATGAGAGACATTACTCCACCTCGCCTCTCAGCCCAGGGGCTGACAGGCGACGTAAAAAAAATCTCATATAAACAGTGGCTGAAATTTACCTCGCCTGTCAGCCCCGGGTGTGGCAGGTGAGTTGTTTTTACTAATATAAACAGGCCCTAAATGTAAAAAATTAATGAAACAATGAACGGGCTCCATGTCAAGATAACCAAACTGCTGAGATTTTAAATTAATTTTAGACACCAAAAGCTAGCAAATCGAATCGGCTAAATATTACGAGTTACGTCTTATTGATTGATTACGGAGTTTTGAAGTTCAAGTTTGTGCGAAAGCTGAAACCAGACGCCCCTAAATTGCATATTTTGTGAAAGGGTAGAATCTCGTTTGTTTAAAGCAAATCAAATGGAACTTAAAAAGCACTTTAGGTAAACTAGCTTTCTTTAACATTGAATTAAGGTTATGGATGCTTCAAGGAATCCTGTTGAGCTTAATTTAAAATGGCCCCGTGTCTCATCGATTAAGTTTTATGCCATGTTTTTTGGATACTTGCATTCTTAAGCAAATTTTGGCAATATTACAAGAAGTACATTACCTTCGAAGCCCTAATTTGTTGGCTTTGATATCAAGGAGAGGTAAAACATTGGACAGTCTTATTCTACCTCGACTTTGGGACGTCTTTTTGAAAAAAAGTCAGTTAGGGGGGTCTGGTTTCAGTTTTCGCATAAAACTGGGATTTCAAAAGCTTATAGCTCCGTGAATTCTTGGCGGATTCGCAAGATTCTGGCATCAAAAATGGATTCAAAATCATAAGAACAGGTTTATCTAACTAGGAGCCTGTACATTTGATTGTTACTTTTTAATATTTAATCAAACATCGAAAAATTTTTATGGGACACCTTGTATATCTCAAAAACATTATTTTACCGATGCAGTTTTGAAAGTAGTGACTTGACTTTGTAAGTGATAAGCAATTTACTTTTGTCTCTGTGGGAAAGTCATACCGTAAAAATTTGGGGCCCTTTTGGCTGTTTGTCCCACCAGTAGAAAATCCTTAAAAAATACCCTGAACTAATGTCTATGTAATGTTTCCAAGAATGGTTGCTGCAGCACTAAGATAGTGCTATAAAAGAAGTAGCTAGCAGAACTAAAGTTTCAAAGAACGATTAAGGCAATACTCTTTATAATATGAATTGTAGCTAATAAAGTGCATTAATCCACACTTTTTGCGTTTATATTTTGTTTTCTTTGAGAAAATAAACATTTAATTAATCGCTGTTTGTTGATGTAGCAAAACTAAAATAAGACTAAAGAAAGAGCTAATGTCTATAGTAATGTTTCCAAGAATGGTTGCTGCAAAACTAATAAAGTGCTATAAAAGAAATAGCTGGCAGTACTAAACTATTAAAGAACGATGAGCGCAATACTCTTTATAATATGAATTGTAGCTAATAAAGTGCGTAAATCCACACATTTTTTGTTTATAATTTGTTTTCTTTGAGAAAATAAACATTTCGTTAATCGATGTTGTTTGATGCAATAAAGCAAAAATAAGACTAAAGAAAGAACTAATGTCTATAGTATTGTTTCCAAAAATGGTTGCTGCAGCACTAATATAGTGCTATAAAAGAACTAGCTGGCAGAACTAAAGTATTAAGGAACGATGAGCGCAATACTCTTTATAATAAGAATTGTAGCTAATAAAGTGCATTAATCAAATCCTTTTTGTGTTTATATTTTGTTTTCTTTGAGAAAATAAACATTTAATTAATCGATGTTTGTTGATGCAGTAAAGCTAAAGAAGACTAAAGAAAGAACTAATGTCTATAGTAATGTTTCCAAGAATGGTTGCTGCAGCACTAATATAGTGCTTTAAAAGAAGTAGCTAGCAGAACTAAAGTTTTAAAGAACGATTAGGGCAATACTCTTTATAATAAGAATTGTAGCTAATAAAGTGCGTTAATCCACACTTTTTGTTTTTATATTTTGTTTTCTTTGAGAAAATAAACATTTAATAATCGATGTTTGTTGATGCAGTAAAGCTAAAATAAGAATAAAGAAAGAAATAATGTCTATAGTAATGTTTCAAAGAATGGTTGCTGCAGCACTAATTTAGTGCTATAAAAGAAGTAGCTAGCAGAACTAAAGTTTTAAAGAACGATTAGAGCAATACTCTTTATAATATGAATTGTAGCTAATAAAGTGCGTTAATGCACACTTTTTGCGTTTATATTTTGTTTTCTTTGAGAAAATAAACATTTAATTAATCGATGTTTTTTGATGCAGTAAAGCCAAAATAAGATCAAAGAAAGAACTAATGTCTATAGTAATGTTTCCAAAAATGGTTGCTGCAGCACTAATATAGTGCTATAAAAGGAGTAGCTGGCAGAACTAAAGTATTAAAGAACGATGAGCGCAATACTCTTTATAATAAGAATTGTAGCTAATAAAGTGCATTAATCCAATCCTTTTTGTGTTTATATTTTGTTTTCTTTGAGAAAATAAACATTTAATTAATCGATGTTTGTTGATGCAGTAAAGCTAAAATAAGACTAAAGAAAGAACTAATGTCTATAGTAATGTTTCCAAGAATGGTTGCTGCAGCACTAATAAAGTGCTATAAAAGAATATACTTGCAGAACTAAAGTTTTAAAGAACTATGAGTGCAATACTCTTTATAATATGAATTGTAGCTAATAAAGTGCGTTAATCCACACTTTTTGTGTTTATATTTTGTTTTCTTTGAGAAAATAAACATTTAATTAATCGATGTTTGTTGATGCAGTAAAGCCAAAATAAGATCAAAGAAAGAACTAATGTCTATGTAATGTTTCCAAGAATGGTTGCTGCAGCACTAAGATAGTGCTATAAAAGAAGTAGCTAGCAGAACTAAAGTTTTAAAGAACGATTAGGGCAATACTCTTTATAATATGAATTGTAGCTAATAAAGTGGGTTAATCCACACTTTTTGCGTTTATATTTTGTTTTCTTTGAGAAAATAAACATTTAATTAATCGATGTTTGTTGATGCAGTAAAGCTAAAATAAGACATTAAGAAAGAACTAATGTCTATAGTAATATTTCCAAGAATGGTTGCAGCAGAACTAATATAGTGCTATAAAAGAAGTAGCTAGCAGAACTAAAATTTTAAAGAACGATTAGGGAAATACTCTTTATAATATGAATTGTAGCTAATAAAGTGCGTTAATGCACACTTTTTGCGTTTATATTTTGTTTTCTTTGAGAAAATAAACATTTAATTAATCGATGTTTGTTGATGCAGCAAAGCCAAAATAAGATCAAAGAAAGAACTAATGTCTATGTAATGTTTCCAAGAATGGTTGCTGCAGCACTAATAAATGAATTTATTAAGGGAACAAAGGACTAAAAGTGTTTGGCTTTCAAATCGCAAGAAACAGTCATAAAGTTTCTTATTAGTATATAAAGCGTAAGAATAACAGGTGTGGTCACACGTCGATAGCAAGTTCTCAAACGTGGTATTGAGCAATTGAGCAATGACTTCTGAGCGAGATAATTTAGGCCAACTCCAGAGCCAAGATGAATTGCTTATCAAAACTCCACACGCTGGAGAAAGTCAAACTACAGAGAGCACGAATCTTTCAAATGCAGAGTCAATGAGTCTAATGTGCAATTATTTTGACAAGAAATTCTTATCACTAAAAAGAGAACTTTCAACGGACGCTGCGGAAATCGCCCACAAGAAGTTGAAAGTTGAAGAGAATCGCGAATTCAAATACAAATCCAATAAAATGCAGTATGAATTCAACCAATCCATTCATGATAAAGCTGATAGAGCTCTCGAATTGCTGGAGGACCGGTCAATAAAAAAGGCCAAGAAGAAAATAGAACAAATAAAAGAGGAGCTAGAGAAGAGAAATAAAATGATCCGGATTGCAGACAGGTCGCCAGCGGGATGGGCAACAGTCGACGAATACATGTCGGATGATCTTGCCAGCGATAGTGAGGACGAGAAGCGACTGCGAGAAGCCGAAAAAAGAGCCTTGGCAAAGAAGAAAACCAATAGAAACCAGTACTCCACAGGCAGAAAACTCCCAGCAAGTGCCACTTTTTCCAGACCTCCGCCATTTCAGCCCTTTCAGAGTGTCCAGCATTTCACAAATACTCAGCCCTTTCCTGCCCAAATCCCAACGAGGCCAGCCTTCTCAAAGCAAAGCCCCCAATTTGGAAGGGTACCAAAGCCAACCGACATCTGCCTTTCGTGTGGAGCAGCGGGTCACTGGCGCAGAAATTGCCCAAACGCAACCATCTCTCAGACCTTTGGTCGCAGCCAAGACAACCTGCCTAAACCCAGATAAGTTAAATTATACATTTATTCCTCTTTTTTCGAGTTGTTTTGTAAGTAACAGTGAGATAAACTCAGAACATGCATCTGGCAGTGCCCTAGAAAATTGTGTTAAAGGAAATTTAAAGCGTAGTATTCAATTTTGGAGATCTATTAATGCAAATGAAAAAGTTTGTAATATTATTGAAAATGGTTACAAAATTCCTTTTGTTGAAACTCCAAAAAGCGTTATATTTGAAAATAATAAGTCTGCTATTGAAAACAGTGATTTTGTATTCAAAAGCATCCAGGACTTGGTAAAATTAGGAAAAGCCATTGAAAAGGATGATGTTCCTTCGGTTGTCAGCCCCTTGTCTGTTTCAGTTCGTGCGTCAGGGAAAAAACGCTTGATTTTGGACTTAAGATATATAAATTCTCATTTGTATAAGGAATATATTAAGTTTGATGATTGGTCTGCGATGGAGAATTATTTAGAGGAAGATTCTTTTGCGTATAAATTTGATTTAAAGCAGGGATATCATCATGTTGACATTTTTCACGATCACCAAAAATATTTGGGATTTTCATGGTTTATTGACGGAAAGCGGAAATATTTTGTTTTTACTGTCCTTCCTTTTGGACTGTCCACCGCACCTTATATCTTTACGAAAGTGATCCGACCCTTGGTAAAATATTGGCGTTCTAATGGAATAAAAATTTGCGTCTATCTTGATGACGGCCTAGGCATCGAAAAAAGTCACAACAAAGCTATTGAGAGCTCTTCTTTTGTTCGTACGTCGCTAGAAATGTCAGGATTTGTAGCAAACAGTGCAAAATCCATTTGGGACCCCACGAAAGCCCTGACCTGGCTTGGAATTTCGTTGAATTTGGATAAAAATTTCCTCTTTATAACTGATGAGCGTGTCTATGCAGTAACAGAAGGAATTCAAACTTTGTTGAAATCACCTTACACCTCTGCCAGAAAAATAGCACAAATAGTTGGGAAGATTGTTTCTACAAAATATGTAGTGGGTGATATCGTAAGGTTAAAAACGAGATATCTTCACTCGCTTATTGAAAATAGGACCTCTTGGGATGCAACTCTCAATATTTTAAAATTTCCAAAGGCGCATAGGGAAATCTTATTTTGGGTTCAAAACATTCACTTTTACAACCAAAAATTTATTAAGTGCCCCTCAATTCCCCAGGTAATAGTATCTTCTGATGCCAGTTCAGTTGGAATGGGCGCGGTTATTCAAAATAGAACCTCTTGTCATAGAAATTTTACTTTACTAGAACAACGAAAAAGTTCAACTTGGCGGGAAATGATGGCTGTATTGTTTTCACTGAGAAGTTTCTCGAATATTCTGAAATCTTCGAGAGTTATCTGGAGAACTGACAATTATGCCGCTTCAACCATAATAAAGGTTGGAAGCCCCGTTGCCGATTTGCATGAAATTTCGTTGGAGATATTCGATTTATGTTTTCAAAATCAAATAACATTAAAGCCAGTTTGGGTACCTAGGACCCAAAACAAAGAAGCAGACCAAATCTCCAGATTAATTGATATTGATGATTGGGAAATAACCTCCACATTTTTTAATTATTTGAATTCACTCTGGGGGCCTTTGACAGTCGACAGATTCGCCAATTCTCAAAACAAGAAACTTCAGAGATTTAATTCAAAATATTCCTGCCCAGGCACCGAAGCAGTTGACGCACTCTCCCAGGAATGGGAAGGTGAAAATAATTTACTGATACCCCCTATCAATTTAATTCCAGCGGTGATTCAATACATAAGGGGTCATAAGGTTACAGGTGTTTTAGTTGTGCCCTTTTGGGAGTCAGCGACATTTTGGCCTTTGATATGCAAAACAAAAGGTCAGTTTTATTATTTTGTCAAGGATTTCTTGATTTTTGACGATTTAGACTCCTTCATTGTACCTGGTCATTGCCCATTAAATTTGGTGGGTTCAAACAATTTTCAAGGAGCTCTGATAGCTATGCAGATTATTTCATGAAGAAAAGAAAAGGAAGCTTCAGAAGCTAGGTACGCTGCAAGGCTGCAAGGGTAGGCGCTTGGGGTACCATATAATCACAATACAGGATGGCTAAGTGATGCCAATAGAATCTTGAACTTACATGCAACTGAATTATGCAGTAAACAGATAGTTATGTTCCTGTGAATATGCAAAGGCAGGCGCTTGAGGTAAAATTAGAGCAAGTGTAGAGCACAGTTTATTTTTCAATATTTTAATTTTTGTTTTTCCTCTCTCTCCCCTACGACTAGCATTAATTGAAGAAACGATGCAAAAACAGGTAACAAACGACACACTAAAAGAGCTATGCACTAAACTCCCAGCCATTATTGGTCACTCTAGATCGGATAACACTAAAAAGAGATATGAAGTTGGATTTAATAACTGGTTTAAATGGACCACAAAGTTTCCTGAAGTGTCTGTTTTTCCAGCGACTTCTTCGTACTTTGCGTTATTTATGGTAAATTTGATCCAAGAAAATTGTTCGCTGTCTGTTATTGAGAGCTCTTTCTATGCAGTAAAATGGTATCATAAGAGCGCTGGTCTTGAAGACCCAACAGAATCTTTTTTATGTATTAACATTCTGGAAGCGGCGAAACGCGTGTGTAAGAAGCCTGCACAGAGAAAAGAACCAATTACCACTGAATCTATCCAAAAATTACGTTGATCGGTAGAGATAAAGCAAATCTGTTGGATTTACGAAATTATGTCATTATTTTGCTTGGTTTTGCTGGATTTTTACGTTTTAACGAGATTGCCAATATTAGAAGAAGCAACGTAGAATTCTCTACAACATTCATGAAAATTTTCTTAAGCAAAAGTAAGACAGATGTGTACAGGGATGGTAAATGGTCCTATATTGCAAAATCAAATTCAAGTTTATGTCCAGTATCTACCCTTAGATCTTATTTGCAGAGAACGAATATACCAGATGACTCAGACGAATTTTTATTCCGATCAATGACATACTTCAAGAAATCAAACCAGTACAGATTGAGAAACACGGACCAGCCAGCGTCATACACAACGATTAGAGAGAGTGTACTTAAGCTGCTGGAGAGAATTGGGTTGAATCGAAAGGAATTTGGCTTGCACAGTCTCAGATCAGGTGGGGCATCAGCAGCAGCGAACAATGGCGTGAAAGATAGACTTTTCAAAAGGCATGGTCGATGGAAGACCGAAAATATCAAAGACACTTATGTAAAAGATGATATTGATCAGCTCCTTTCTGTACCTTTAAACCTTGGACTTTAAATTTAGAGTAAATTGTGTTGATTGTTGTGTTTCTTAAGTTTCCACATAATCCTGAATGATTCTGCCCTCTCTTTACGAGCACAAAACTTGCTAGACTGACGCATACTACAACGGGGAATAAGAGGCTCATACAGTTTCTTATTCGCCTCTCTTATATAAGTAACTTTAGATCTTTGTATCAGTAATAAATAAAGTTATTTTCGATTGAATTATATGAATTAGAAAATAAATGAATTTATTAAGGGAACAAAGGACTAAAAGTGTTTGGCTTTCAAATCGCAAGTACTGCACGCTTTGAAAAAGCGTGCAAGCAGTCATAAAGTTTCTTATTAGTATATAAAGCGTAAGAATAACAGGTGTGGTCACACGTCGATAGCAAGTTCTCAAACGTGGTATCCCACCCCCCCCCCCTCCCAGTGTCAAGAAATATTTGCAGACCTTACTGCTAATTGTAATTAAGAGCACGATGAATCCAGTCCTTCTTGCTCGCATAGAAATGGAGAGTATCTTCAAATTAGCCTCCTTGGAGGTGTGTATCCTTAGCAGTTACAATTTTGTATTTCAACTACAGAAGGTCACAATTTCAACTGTGTATTGAGTGTACAAGAAATATCATTCAAAATTTTGCCCGCAAAATTTTCACCAACCCTATTACTTTATGTTAACTTCTCCCAAGTTAGGAATGTGCTTCTGTTCTCGCTCTTGTTGCTCAAAGTGTCGCACAAAACTTGCTAGACTGACGCATACTACAACGGGGAATAAGAGGCTCATACAGTTTCTTATTCGCCTCTCTTATATAAGTAACTTTAGATCTTTGTATCAGTAATAAATAAAGTTATTTTCGATTGAATTATATGAATTAGAAAATAAAGTGCTATAAAAGAATATACTTGCAGAACTAAAGTTTTAAAGAACGATTAGGGCAATACTCTTTATAATATGAATTGTAGCTAATAAAGTGGGTTAATCCACACTTTTTGTGTTTATATTTTGTTTTCTTTGAGAAAATAAACATTTAATTAATCGCTGTTTGTTGATGTAGCAAAACTAAAATAAGACTAAAGAAAGAGCTAATGTCTATAGTAATGTTTCCAAGAATGGTTGCTGCAAAACTAATATAGTGCTATAAAAGAAATAGCTGGCAGTACTAAACTATTAAAGAACGATGAGCGCAATACTCTTTATAATATGAATTGTAGCTAATAAAGTGCGTAAATCCACACATTTTTTGTTTATAATTTTTTTTCTTTGAGAAAATAAACATTTCGTTAATCGATGTTGTTTGATGCAATAAAGCAAAAATAAGACTAAAGAAAGAACTAATGTCTATAGTATTGTTTCCAAAAATGGTTGCTGCAGCACTAATATAGTGCTATAAAAGAACTAGCCGGCAGAACTAAAGTATTAAGGAACGATGAGCGCAATACTCTTTATAATAAGAATTGTAGCTAATAAAGTGCATTAATCAAATCCTTTTTGTGTTTATATTTTGTTTTCTTTGAGAAAATAAACATTTAATTAATCGATGTTTGTTGATGCAGTAAAGCTAAAGTAAGACTAAAGAAAGAACTAATGTCTATAGTAATGTTTCCAAGAATGGTTGCTGCAGCACTAATATAGTGCTTTAAAAGAAGTAGCTAGCAGAACTAAAGTTTTAAAGAACGATTAGGGCAATACTCTTTATAATAAGAATTGTAGCTAATAAAGTGCGTTAATCCACACTTTTTGTTTTTATATTTTGTTTTCTTTGAGAAAATAAACATTTAATTAATCGATGTTTTTTGATGCAGTAAAGCCAAAATAAGATCAAAGAAAGAACTAATGTCTATGTAATGTTTCCAAAAATGGTTGCTGCAGCACTAATATAGTGCTATAAAAGAAGTAGCTGGCAGAACTAAAGCATTAAAGAAAGATGAGCGCAATACTCTTTATAATAAGAATTGTAGCTAATACAGTGCGTTAATCCACACTTTTTGTGTTTATATTTTGTTTTCTTTTAGAAAATAAACATTTAATTAATCGATGTTTGTTTATGCAGTAAAGCTAAAATAAGACTTAAGAAAGAACTGATGTCTGTAGTAAAGTTTCCAAGAATGGTTGCTGCAGAACTAATATAGTGCTATAAAAGAAGTAGCTGGCAGAACTTAAGTTTTAAAGAACGATGAGTGTAATACTGATTATAATATGAATTGTAGGTAATAAAGTGCGTTAATCCACACTTTTTGTGTTTATATTTTGTTTTCTTTGAGAAAATAAACATTTAATTAATCGATGTTTGTTGATGCAATAAAGCTAGAATAAGACTAAAGAAAGAACTAATGTCTATAGTAATGTTTCCAAAAATGGTTGCTGCAGCACCAATATAGTGCTATAAAAGAACTAGCTATCAGAACTAAAGTTTTAAAGAACTTTTAGGGCAATACTCTTTATAATATGAATTGTAGCTAATAAAGTGCGTTAATACACACGTTTTGTGTTTATATTTTGTTTTCTTTGAGAAAATAAACATTTAATTTATCGATGTTTGTTGATGCAGTAAAGCTAAAATAAGACTAAAGAAAGAACTAATGTCTATAGTAATATTTCCAAGAATGGTTGCTGCAGAACTAATATAGTGCTATAAAAGAAGTAGCTAGCAGAACTAAAATTTTAAAGAACGATTAGGGCAATGCTCTTTATAATATGAATTGTAGCTAATAAAGTGCATTAATCCACACTTTTTGTGTTTATATTTTGTTTTCTTTGAAAAATAAACATTTAATTAATCGATGTTTGTTGATGAGGTAAAGCTAAATTAAGACTAAAGAAAGAACTAATGTCTATAGTAATGTTTCCAAAAATGGTTGCTGCAGCACCAATATAGTGCTATAAAAGAAATAGCTATCAGAACTAAAGTTTTAAAGAACGATTAGGGCAATACTCTTTATAATATGAATTGTAGCTAATAAAGTGCGTTAATACACACTTTTTGTGTTTATATTTTGTTTTCTTTGAGAAAATAAACATTTGATTAATCGATGTTTGTTTATGCAGTAAAGCTAAAATAAGTCTTAAGAAAGAACTAATGTCTATAGTAATGTTTCAAAGAATGGTTGCTGCAGAACTAATATAGTGCTATAAAAGAAGTAGCTAGCAGAACTAAAGTTTTAAAGAACGATTAGGGAAATAATACTTATTATAATATGAATTGTAGCTAATAAAGTGCATTACTCCACACTTTTTGTGTTTATATTTTGTTTTCTATTAGAAAATAAACATTTAATTAATCGAATGTTTGTTGATGCAGTAAAGCTAAAGTAAGACTAAGAAAGAACTAATGTCTTTAGTAATGTTTCCAAGAATGGTTGCTGCAGAACTAATATAGTGCTATAAAAGAAGTAGCTGGCAGAACTAAACTATTAACAAACGATGAGCGCAATACTCTTTATAATATGAATTGTAGCTAATAAAGTGCGTTAATCCACACTTTTTGCGTTTATATTTTGTTTTCTTTGAGAAAATAAACATTTAATTAATCGATGTTTGTTGATGCGGTAAACCTAAAATAAGACTAAAGAAAGAACTAATGTCTATAGTAATGTTTCCAAGAATGGTTGCTGTAGCACTAATATAGTGCTATAAAAGAAATAGCTAGCAGAACTAAAGTTTTAATGAACAATTAGGGCAATACTTTTATAATATGAATTGTAGCTAATAAAGTGCGTTAATCCACACTTTTTGTGTTCACATTTTGTTTTCTTTCAGAAAATAAACATTTAATAATCGATGTTTGTTGATGCAGTAAAGCCAAAATAAAATCAAAGAAAGAACTAATGTCTATAGTAATGTTTCCAAGAATGGTTGCTGCAGCACTAATATAGTGCTATAAAAGAAGTAGCTAGCAGAACTAAAGTTTTAAAGAACGATTAGGGCAATACTCTTTATAATATGAATTGTAGCTAATAAAGTGCGTTAATCCAAACTTTTTTGTGTTTATATTTTGTTTTCTTTGAGAAAATAAACATTTAATTAATCGATGTTTGTTGATGCAATAAAGCTAAAATAAGACTAAAGAAAGAACTAATGTCTATAGTAATGTTTCCAAGAATTGTTGCTGCAGCACTAATAAAGTGCTATAAAAGAAGTAGCTGGCAGAACTTAAGTTTTAAAGAACGATGAGTGTAATACTGATTATAATATGAATTGTAGGTAATAAAGTGCGTTAATCCACACTTTTTGTGTTTATATTTTGTTTTCTTTGAGAAAATAAACATTTGATTAATCGATGTTTGTTTATGCAATAAAGCTAAAATAAGACTTAAGAAAGAACTAATGTCTATAGTAATGTTTCCAAGAATGGTTGCTGCAGAACTAATATAGTGCTATAAAAGAAGTAGCTAGCAGAACTAAAGTTTTAAAGAACGATTAGGGCAATACTTATTATAATATGAACTGTAGCTAATAAAGTGCATTACTCCACACTTTTTGTGTTTATATTTTGTTTTCTATTAGAAAATAAACATTTAATTAATCGATGTTTGTTGATGCAGTAAAGCTAAAATAAGACTAAGAAAGAACTAATGTCTTTAGTAATAATATAAATGTAATGTTTCCAAAAATGGTTGCTGCAGCACCAATATAGTGCTATAAAAGAACTAGCTATCAGAACTAAAGTTTTAAAGAACTTTTAGGGCAATACTCTTTATAATATGAATTGTAGCTAATAAAGTGCGTTAATACACACGTTTTGTGTTTATATTTTGTTTTCTTTGAGAAAATAAACATTTAATTAATCGATGTTTGTTGATGCAGTAAACCTAAAATAAGACTGAAGAAAGAACTAATGTCTATAGTAATGTTTCCAAGAATGGTTGCTGCAGCACTAATACAGTGCTATAAAAGAAGTAGCCAGCAGAACTAAAATTTTAAAGAACGATTAGGGCAATACTCTTTATAATATGAATTGTAGCTAATAAAGTGCGTTAATCCACACTTTTTGTGTTCACATTTTGTTTTCTTTCAGAAAATAAACATTTAATAATCGATGTTTGTTGATGCAGTAAAGCCAAAATAAAATCAAAGAAAGAACTAATGTCTATAGTAATGTTTCCAAGAATGGTTGCTGCAGCACTAATATAGTGCTATAAAAGAAGTAGCTAGCAGAACTAAAGTTTTAAAGAACGATTAGGGCAATACTCTTTATAATATGAATTGTAGCTAATAAAGTGCGTTAATCCAAACTTTTTTGTGTTTATATTTTGTTTTCTTTGAGAAAATAAACATTTAATTAATCGATGTTTGTTGATGCAGTAAAGCTAAAATAAGACTAAAGAAATAACTAATGTCTATAGTAATGTTTCCAAGAATGGCTGCTGTAGCACTAATATAGTGCTATAAAGGAAGTACCTAGCAGAACTAAAGTTTTAATGAACAATTAGGGCAATACTCTTTATAATATGAATTGTAGCTAATAAAGTGCATTACTCCACACTTTTTGTGTTTATATTTTGTTTTCTATTAGAAAATAAACACTTAATTAATCGTTGTTTGTTGATGCAGTAAAGCTAAAATAAGACTAAGAAAGAACTAATGTCTTTAGTAATGTTTCCAAGAATGGTTGCTGCAGAACTAATATAGTGCTATAAAAGAAGTAGCTGGCAGAACTAAACTATTAACAAACGATGAGCGCAATACTCTTTATAATATGAATTGTAGCTAATAAAGTGCGTTAATCAACTCTTTTTGTTTTTATACTTTGTTTTCTTTGAGAAAATAAACATTGAATAATCGATGTTTGTTGATGCAATAAAGCTAAAATAAGACTAAAGAAAGAACTAATGTCTTTAGTAATGTTTCCAAGAATGGTTGCTGCAGAACTAATATAGTGCTATAAAAGAAGTAGCTAGCAGAACTAAAGTTTGCAAGAACGATTAGGGCAATACTTATTATAATATGAATTGTAGCTTATAAAGTGCGTTAATCCACACTTTTTGCGTTTATATTTTGTTTTCTTTGAGAAAATAAACATTTAATTAATCGATGTTTGTTTTTGCGGTAAACCTAAAATAAGACTAAAGAAAGAACTAATGTCTATAGTAATGTTTCCAAGAATGGTTGCTGTAGCACTAATATAGTGCTATAAAAGAAGTAGCTAGCAGAACTAAAGTTTTAATGATCAATTAGGGCAATACTCTTTATAATATGAATTGTAGCTAATAAAGTGCGTTAATCCACACTTTTTGTGTTTATATTTTGTTTTCTATTAGAAAATAAACACTTAATTAATCGATGTTTGTTGATGCAGTAAAGCTAAAATAAGACTAAGAAAGAACTAATGTCTTTAGTAATGTTTCCAAGAATGGTTGCTGCAGAACTAATATAGTGCTATAAAAGAAGTAGCTGGCAGAACTAAACTATTAACAAACGATGAGCGAATACTCTTTATAATATGAATTGTAGCTAATAAAGTGCATTAATCAAATCCTTTTTGTGTTTATATTTTGTTTTCTTTGAGAAAATAAACATTTAATTAATCGATGTTTGTTGATGCAGTAAAGCTAAAGTAAGACTAAACCCAGTGTCAAGAAATATTTGCAGACCTTACTGCTAATTGTAATTAAGAGCACGATGAATCCAGTCCTTCTTGCTCGCATAAAAATGGAGAGTATCTTCAAATTAGCCTCCTTGGAGGTGTGTATCCTTAGCAGTTACAATTTTGTATTTTAACTACAGAAGGTCACAATTTCAACTGTGTATTGAGTGTACAAGAAATATCATTCAAAATTTTGCCCGCAAAATTTTCACCAACCCTATTACTTTATGTTAACTTCTCCCAAGTTAGGAATGTGCTTCTGTTCTCGCTCTTGTTGCTCAAAGTGTCGCACAAAACTTGCTAGACTGACGCATACTACAACGGGGAATAAGAGGCTCATACAGTTTCTTATTCGCCTCTCTTATATAAGTAACTTTAGATCTTTGTATCAGTAATAAATAAAGTTATTTTCGATTGAATTATATGAATTAGAAAATAAAGTGCTATAAAAGAATATACTTGCAGAACTAAAGTTTTAAAGAACGATTAGGGCAATACTCTTTATAATATGAATTGTAGCTAATAAAGTGGGTTAATCCACACTTTTTGTGTTTATATTTTGTTTTCTTTGAGAAAATAAACATTTAATTAATCGCTGTTTGTTGATGTAGCAAAACTAAAATAAGACTAAAGAAAGAGCTAATGTCTATAGTAATGTTTCCAAGAATGGTTGCTGCAAAACTAAAATAGTGCTATAAAAGAAATAGCTGGCAGTACTAAACTATTAAAGAACGATGAGCGCAATACTCTTTATAATATGAATTGTAGCTAATAAAGTGCGTAAATCCACACATTTTTTGTTTATAATTTTTTTTCTTTGAGAAAATAAACATTTCGTTAATCGATGTTGTTTGATGCAATAAAGCAAAAATAAGACTAAAGAAAGAACTAATGTCTATAGTATTGTTTCCAAAAATGGTTGCTGCAGCACTAATATAGTGCTATAAAAGAACTAGCCGGCAGAACTAAAGTATTAAGGAACGATGAGCGCAATACTCTTTATAATAAGAATTGTAGCTAATAAAGTGCATTAATCAAATCCTTTTTGTGTTTATATTTTGTTTTCTTTGAGAAAATAAACATTTAATTAATCGATGTTTGTTGATGCAGTAAAGCTAAAGTAAGACTAAAGAAAGAACTAATGTCTATAGTAATGTTTCAAAGAATGGTTGCTGCAGCACTAATATAGTGCTTTAAAAGAAGTAGCTAGCAGAACTAAAGTTTTAAAGAACGATTAGGGCAATACTCTTTATAATAAGAATTGTAGCCAATAAAGTGCGTTAATCCACACTTTTTGTTTTTATATTTTGTTTTCTTTGAGAAAATAAACATTTAATAATCGATGTTTGTTGATGCAGTAAAGCTAAAATAAGAATAAAGAAAGAAATAATGTCTATAGTAATGTTTCAAAGAATGGTTGCTGCAGCACTAATTTAGTGCTATAAAAGAAGTAGCTAGCAGAACTAAAGATTTAAAGAACGATTAGAGCAATACTCTTTATAATATGAATTGTAGCTAATAAAGGGCGTTAATGCACACTTTTTGCGTTTATATTTTGTTTTCTTTGAGAAAATAAACATTTAATTAATCGATGTTTTTTGATGCAGTAAAGCCAAAATAAGATCAAAGAAAGAACTAATGTCTATGTAATGTTTCCAAAAATGGTTGCTGCAGCACTAATATAGTGCTATAAAAGAAGTAGCTGGCAGAACTAAAGCATTAAAGAAAGATGAGCGCAATACTCTTTATAATAAGAATTGTAGCTAATAAAGTGTATTAATCCAATCCTTTTTGTGTTTATATTTTGTTTTCTTTGAGAAAATAAACATTTAATTAATCGATTTTTGTTGATGCAGTAAAGCTAAAATAAGACTAAAGAAAGAACTAATGTCTATAGTATTGTTTCCAAAAATGGTTGCTGCAGCACTAATAAATTGCTATAAAAGAATATAAATGCAGAACTAAAGTTTTAAAGAACTATGAGTGCAATACTCTCTAAAATATGAATTGTAGCTAATAAAGGGCGTTAATGCACACTTTTTGCGTTTATATTTTGTTTTCTTTGAGAAAATAAACATTTAATTAATTGATGTTTGTTGATGCAGTAAAGCCAAAATAAGATCAAAGAAAGAACTAATGTCTATGTAATGTTTCGAAGAATGGTTGCTGCAGCACTAATTTAGTGCTATAAAAGAAGTAGCTAGCAGAACTAAAATTTTAAAGAACGATTAGGGCAATACTCTTTATAATTTGAATTGTAGCTAATACAGTGCGTTAATCCACACTTTTTGTGTTTATATTTTGTTTTCTTTTAGAAAATAAACATTTAATTAATCGATGTTTGTTTATGCAGTAAAGCTAAAATAAGACTAAGAAAGAACTAATGTCTTTAGTAATGTTTCCAAGAATGGTTGCTGCAGAACTAATATAGTGCTATAAAAGAAGTAGCTAGCAGAACTAAAATTTTAAAGAACGATTAGGGCAATACTCTTTATAATATGAATTGTAGCTAATAAAGTGCGTTAATCCACACTTTTTGTTTTTATTCTTTGTTTTCTATGAGAAAATAAACACTTAATAATCGATGTTTGTTGATGCAATAAAGCTAAAATAAGACTAAAGAAAGAACTAATGTCTATAGTAATGTTTCCAAAAATGGTTGCTGCAGCACTAATATAGTGCTATAAAAGGAGTAGCTGGCAGAACTAAAGTATTAAAGAACGATGAGCGCAATACTCTTTATAATAAGAATTGTAGCTAATAAAGTGCATTAATCCAATCCTTTTTGTGTTTATATTTTGTTTTCTTTGAGAAAATAAACATTTAATTAATCGATGTTTGTTGATGCAGTAAAGCCAAAATAAAATCAAAGAAAGAACTAATGTCTATAGTAATGTTTCCAAGAATGGTTGCTGCAGAACTAATATAGTGCTATAAAAGAAGTAGCTAGCAGAACTAAAGTTTTAAAGAACGATTAGGGCAATACTTATTATAATATGAATTGTAGCTAATAAAGTGCATTACTCCACACTTTTTGTGTTTATATTTTGTTTTCTATTAGAAAATAAACATTTAATTAATCGATGTTTGTTGATGCAGTAAAGCTAAAATAAGACTAAGAAAGAACTAATGTCTTTAGTAATGTTTCCAAGAATGGTTGCTGCAGAACTAATATAGTGCTATAAAAGAAGTAGCTGGCAGAACTAAACTATTAACAAACGATGAGCGCAATACTCTTTATAATATGAATTGTAGCTAATAAAGTGCGTTAATCAACTCTTTTTTGTTTTTATACTTTGTTTTCTTTGAGAAAATAAACATTGAATAATCGATGTTTGTTGATGCAATAAAGCTAAAATAAGACTAAAGAAAGAACTAATGTCTATAGTAATGTTTCCAAGAATTGTTGCTGCAGCACTAATAAAGTGCTATAAAAGAAGTAGCTGGCAGAACTTAAGTTTTAAAGAACGATGAGTGTAATACTGATTATAATATGAATTGTAGGTAATAAAGTGCGTTAATCCACACTTTTTGTGTTTATATTTTGTTTTCTTTGAGAAAATAAACATTTGATTAATCGATGTTTGTTTATGCAATAAAGCTAAAATAAGACTTAAGAAAGAACTAATGTCTATAGTAATGTTTCCAAGAATGGTTGCTGCAGAACTAATATAGTGCTATAAAAGAAGTAGCTAGCAGAACTAAAGTTTGCAAGAACGATTAGGGCAATACTTATTATAATATGAATTGTAGCTAATAAAGTGCATTACTCCACACTTTTTGTGTTTATATTTTGTTTTCTTTGAGAAAATAAACATTTAATTAATCGATGTTTGTTGATGAGGTAAAGCTAAATTAAGTCTTAAGAAAGAACTAATGTCTATAGTAATGTTTCCAAGAATGGTTGCTGCAGAACTAATATAGTGCTATAAAAGAAGTAGCTAGCAGAACTAAAGTTTTAAAGAACGATTAGGGCAATACTTATTATAATATGAATTGTAGCTAATAAAGTGCATTACTCCACACTTTTTGTGTTTATATTTTGTTTTCTATTAGAAAATAAACATTTAATTAATCGATGTTTGTTGATGCAGTAAAGCTAAAATAAGACTAAGAAAGAACTAATGTCTTTAGTAATGTTTCTAAGAATGGTTGCTGCAGAACTAATATAGTGCTATAAAAGAAGTAGCTGGCAGAACTAAACTATTAACAAACGATGAGCGCAATACTCTTTATAATATGAATTGTAGCTTATAAAGTGCGTTAATCCACACTTTTTGCGTTTATATTTTGTTTTCTTTGAGAAAATAAACATTTAATTAATCGATGTTTGTTGATGCGGTAAACCTAAAATAAGACTAAAGAAAGAACTAATGTCTATAGTAATGTTTCCAAGAATGGTTGCTGTAGCACTAATATAGTGCTATAAAAGAAGTAGCTAGCAGAACTAAAGTTTTAATGAACAATTAGGGCAATACTCTTTATAATATGAATTGTAGCTAATAAAGTGCGTTAATCCACACTTTTTGTGTTTATATTTTGTTTTCTATTAGAAAATAAACACTTAATTAATCGATGTTTGTTGATGCAGTAAAGCTAAAATAAGACTAAGAAAGAACTAATGTCTTTAGTAATGTTTCCAAGAATGGTTGCTGCAGAACTAATATAGTGCTATAAAAGAAGTAGCTGGCAGAACTAAACTATTAACAAACGATGAGCGCAATACTCTTTATAATATGAATTGTAGCTAATAAAGTGCGTTAATCAACTCTTTTTGTTTTTATACTTTGTTTTCTTTGAGAAAATAAACATTGAATAATCGATGTTTGTTGATGCAATAAAGCTAAAATAAGACTAAAGAAAGAACTAATGTCTATAGTAATGTTTCCAAGAATTGTTGCTGCAGCACTAATAAAGTGCTATAAAAGAAGTAGCTGGCAGAACTTAAGTTTTAAAGAACGATGAGTGTAATACTGATTATAATATGAATTGTAGGTAATAAAGTGCGTTAATCCACACTTTTTGTGTTTATATTTTGTTTTCTTTGAGAAAATAAACATTTAATTAATCGATGTTTGTTGATGCAATAAAGCTAAAATAAGACTTAAGAAAGAACTAATGTCTATAGTAATGTTTCCAAGAATGGTTGCTGCAGAACTAATATAGTGCTATAAAAGAAGTAGCTAGCAGAACTAAAGTTTTCAAGAACGATTAGGGCAATACTTATTATAATATGAATTGTAGCTAATAAAGTGCATTACTCCACACTTTTTGTGTTTATATTTTGTTTTCTTTGAGAAAATAAACATTTAATTAATCGATGTTTGTTGATGAGGTAAAGCTAAATTAAGACTAAAGAAAGAACTAATGTCTATAGTAATGTTTCCAAAAATGGTTGCTGCAGCACCAATAAAGTGCTATAAAAGAAATAGCTATCAGAACTAAAGTTTTAAAGAACGATTAGGGCAATACTCTTTATAATATGAATTGTAGCTAATAAAGTGCGTTAATACACACTTTTTGTATTTATATTTTGTTTTCTTTGAGAAAATAAACATTTGATTAATCGATGTTTGTTTATGCAGTAAAGCTAAAATAAGTCTTAAGAAAGAACTAATGTCTATAGTAATGTTTCCAAGAATGGTTGCTGCAGAACTAATATAGTGCTATAAAAGAAGTAGCTAGCAGAACTAAAGTTTTAAAGAACGATTAGGGCAATACTTATTATAATATGAATTGTAGCTAATAAAGTGCGTTAATCCACACTTTTTGCGTTTATATTTTGTTTTCTTTGAGAAAATAAACATTTAATTAATCGATGTTTGTTGATGCGGTAAACCTAAAATAAGACTAAAGAAAGAACTAATGTCTATAGTAATGTTTCCAAGAATGGTTGCTGTAGCACTAATATAGTGCTATAAAAGAAGTAGCTAGCAGAACTAAAGTTTTAATGAACAATTAGGGCAATACTCTTTATAATATGAATTGTAGCTAATAAAGTGCGTTAATCCACACTTTTTGTGTTCACATTTTGTTTTCTTTCAGAAAATAAACATTTAATAATCGATGTTTGTTGATGCAGTAAAGCCAAAATAAAATCAAAGAAAGAACTAATGTCTATAGTAATGTTTCCAAGAATGGTTTCTGCAGCACTAATATAGTGCTATAAAAGAAGTAGCCAGCAGAACTAAAGTTTTAAAGAACGATTAGGGCAATACTCTTTATAATATGAATTGTAGCTAATAAAGTGCGTTAATCCAAACTTTTTTGTGTTTATATTTTGTTTTGTTTGAGAAAATAAACATTTAATTAATCGATGTTTGTTGATGAGGTAAAGCTAAATTAAAACTGAAGAAAGAATTAATGTCTATAGTAATGTTTCCAAAAATGGTTGCTGCAGCACCAATATAGTGCTATAAAAGAACTAGCTATCAGAACTAAAGTTTTAAAGAACTTTTAGGGCAATACTCTTTATAATATGAATTGTAGCTAATAAAGTGCGTTAATACACACGTTTTGTGTTTATATTTTGTTTTCTTTGAGAAAATAAACATTTAATTAATCGATGTTTGTTGATGCGGTAAACCTAAAATAAGACTAAAGAAAGAACTAATGTCTATAGTAATGTTTCCAAGAATGGTTGCTGTAGCACTAATATAGTGCTATAAAAGAAGTAGTTAGCAGAACTAAAGTTTTAATGAACAATTAGGGCAATACTCTTTATAATATGAATTGTAGCTAATAAAGTGCGTTAATCCACACTTTTTGTGTTCACATTTTGTTTTCTTTCAGAAAATAAACATTTAATAATCGATGTTTGTTGATGCAGTAAAGCCAAAATAAAATCAAAGAAAGAACTAATGTCTATATTAATGTTTCCAAGAATGGTTGCTGCAGCACTAATATAGTGCTATAAAAGAAGTAGCCAGCAGAACTAAAGTTTTAAAGAACGATTAGGGCAATACTCTTTATAATATGAATTGTAGCTAATAAAGTGCGTTAATCCAAACTTTTTTGTGTTTATATTTTGTTTTCTTTGAGAAAATAAACATTTAATTAATCGATGTTTGTTGATGAGGTAAAGCTAAATTAAGACTGAAGAAAGAATTAATGTCTATAGTAATGTTTCCAAAAATGGTTGCTGCAGCACCAATATAGTGCTATAAAAGAACTAGCTATCAGAACTAAAGTTTTAAAGAACTTTTAGGGCAATACTCTTTATAATATGAATTGTAGCTAATAAAGTGCGTTAATACACACGTTTTGTGTTTATATTTTGTTTTCTTTGAGAAAATAAACATTTAATTAATCGATGTTTGTTGATGCAGTAAAGATAAAATAAGACTAAAGAAAGAACTAATGTCTATAGTAATGTTTCAAAGAATGGTTGCTCAGCACTAATATAGTGCTATAAAAGAAGTAGCTAGCAGAACTAAAATTTTAAAGAACTATTAGGGCAATGCTCTTTATAATATGAATTTATAGCTAATAAAGTGCGTTAATCCACACTTTTTGTGTTTATACTTTGTTTTCTTTGAGAAAATAAACATTTAATTAATCGATGTTTGTTGATGCGGTAAACCTAAAATAAGACTAAAGAAAGAACTAATGTCTATAGTAATGTTTCCAAGAATGGTTGCTGTAGCACTAATATAGTGCTATAAAAGAAATAGCTAGCAGAACTAAAGTTTTAATGAACAATTAGGGCAATACTCTTTATAATATGAATTGTAGCTAATAAAGTGCGTTAATCCACACTTTTTGTGTTCACATTTTGTTTTCTTTCAGAAAATAAACATTTAATAATCGATGTTTGTTGATGCAGTAAAGCCAAAATAAAATCAAAGAAAGAACTAATGTCTATAGTAATGTTTCCAAGAATGGTTGCTGCAGCACTAATATAGTGCTATAAAAGAAGTAGCTAGCAGAACTAAAGTTTTAAAGAACGATTAGGGCAATATTCTTTATAATATGAATTGTAGCTAATAAAGTGCGTTAATCCAAACTTTTTTGTGTTTATATTTTGTTTTCTTTGAGAAAATAAACATTTAATTAATCGATGTTTGTTGATGAGGTAAAGCTAAATTAAGACTGAAGAAAGAATTAATGTCTATAGTAATGTTTCCAAAAATGGTTGCTGCAGCACCAATATAGTGCTATAAAAGAACTAGCTCTCAGAACTAAAGTTTTAAAGATATTTTAGGGCAATACTCTTAATAATATTAATTGTAGCTAATAAAGTGCGTTAATACACACGTTTTGTGTTTATATTTTGTTTTCTTTGAGAAAATAAACATTTAATTAATCGATGTTTGTTGATGCGGTAAACCTAAAATAAGACTAAAGAAAGAACTAATGTCTATAGTAATGCTTCCAAGAATGGTTGCTGCAGCACTAATATAGTGCTATAAAAGAAGTAGCTAGCAGAACTAAAGTTTTAAAGAACGATGAGTGCAATACTCTTTATAATATGAATTGTAGCTAATAAAGTGTGTTAATCCAGACTTTTTGTGTTTATATTTTGTTTTCTATTAGAAAATAAACATTTAATTAATCGATGTTTGTTGATGCAGTAAAGCTAAATTAAGACTGAAGAAAGAATTAATGTCTATAGTAATGTTTCCAAAAATGGTTGCTGCAGCACCAATATAGTGCTATAAAAGAACTAGCTCTCAGAACTAAAGTTTTAAAGATATTTTAGGGCAATACTCTTAATAATATTAATTGTAGCTAATAAAGTGCGTTAATACACACGTTTTGTGTTTATATTTTGTTTTCTTTGAGAAAATAAACATTTAATTAATCGATGTTTGTTGATGCGGTAAACCTAAAATAAGACTAAAGAAAGAACTAATGTCTATAGTAATGCTTCCAAGAATGGTTGCTGCAGCACTAATATAGTGCTATAAAAGAAGTAGCTAGCAGAACTAAAGTTTTAAAGAACGATGAGTGCAATACTCTTTATAATATGAATTGTAGCTAATAAAGTGTGTTAATCCAGACTTTTTGTGTTTACATTTTGTTTTCTATTAGAAAATAAACATTTAATTAATCGATGTTTGTTGATGCAGTAAAGCTAAAATAAAACTAAAGAAAGAACTAATGTCTATAGTAATGTTTCCAAAAATGGTTGCTGCAGCACCAATATAGTGCTATAAAAGAAATAGCTAGCAGAACTAAAGTTTTAAAGAACAATTTGGGCAATGCTTTTTATGATATGAATTGTAGCTAATAAAGTGCGTTAATCCACACTTTTTGCGTTTATATTTTGTTTTCTTTGAGAAAATAAACATTTAATTAATCGATGTTTGTTGATGCGGTAAACCTAAAATAAGACTAAAGAAAGAACTAATGTCTATAGTAATGTGTCCAAGAACGGTTGCTGCAGCACTAATAAAGTGCTATAAAAGAAGTAGCTAGCAGAACTAAAGTTTTAAAGAACGATGAGTGCAATACTCTTTATAATATGAATTGTAGCTAATAAAGTGTGTTAATCCAGACTTTTTGTGTTTATATTTTGTTTTCTATTAGAAAATAAACATTTAATTAATCGATGTTTGTTGATGCAGTAAAGCTAAAATAAGACTAAAGAAAGAACTAATGTCTATAGTAATTTTTCCAAAAATGGTTGCTG
Source organism: Aurelia coerulea (assembly GCA_039566865.1). Lineage (NCBI taxonomy): Eukaryota > Metazoa > Cnidaria > Scyphozoa > Semaeostomeae > Ulmaridae > Aurelia > Aurelia coerulea. Next base: position 12,500,887 of record CM076950.1, read on the forward strand.
CAGCACCAATATAGTGCTATAAAAGAAATAACTAGCAGAACTAAAGTTTTAAAGAACAATTTGGGCAATGCTTTTTATGATATGAATTGTAGCTAATAAAGTGCGTTAATCCACACTTTTTGCGTTTATATTTTGTTTTCTTTGAGAAAATAAACATTTAATTAATCGATGTTTGTTGATGCGGTAAACCTAAAATAAGACTAAAGAAAGAACTAATGTCTATAGTAATGTGTCCAAGAATGGTTGCTGCAGCACTAATAAAGTGCTATAAAGAAGTAGCTAGCAGAACTTAAGTTTTAAAGAAGGATAAGCGCAATACTGATTATAAAATGAATTGTAGGTAATAAAGTGCGTTAATCCACACTTTTTGTGTTTACATTTTGTTTTCTTTTACAAAATAAATATTTAATTAATCGATGTTTGTTGATGCAGTAAAGCTAGAATAAGACTAAAGAAAGAACTAAAGTCTATAGTAATGTTTCCAAGAATGGTTGCTGTAGCACTAATATAGTGCTATATAAGAAGTAGCTGGCAGAACTAAAGTATTAACAAACGATGAGCGCAATACTCTTTATAATATGAATTGTAGCTAATAAAGTGCGTTAATCAACTCTTTTTGTTTTTATATTTTGTTTTATTTGAGAAAATAAACATTATATAATCGATGTTTGTTGATGCAATAAAGCTAAAATAAGACTAAAGAAAGAACTAATGTCTATAGTAATGTTTCCAAGAATGGTTGCTGCAGCACTAATAAAGTGCTATAAAAGAAGTAGCTGGCAGAACTTAAGTTTTAAAGAACGATGAGTGTAATACTGATTATAATATGAATTGTAGGTAATAAAGTGCGTTAATCCACACTTTTTGTGTTTATATTTTGTTTTCTTTGAGAAAATAAACATTTAATTGATCGATGTTTGTTGATGCAATAAAGCTAAAATAAGACTTAAGAAAGAACTAATGTCTATAGTAATGTTTCCAAGAATGGTTGCTGCAGAACTAATATAGTGCTATAAAAGAAGTAGCTAGCAGAACTAAAGTTTTAAAGAACGATTAGGGCAATACTTATTATAATATGAATTGTAGGTAATAAAGTGCATTAATCCACACTTTTTGTGTTTATATTTTGTTTTCTTTGAGAAAATAAACATTTAATTAATCGATGTTTGTTGATGCAATAAAGCTAAAATAAGACTTAAGAAAGAACTAATGTCTATAGTAATGTTTCCAAGAATGGTTGCTGCAGAACTAATATAGTGCTATAAAAGAACTAGCTAGCAGAACTAAAGTTTTAAAGAACGATTAGGGCAATACTTATTATAATATGAATTGTAGCTAATAAAGTGCATTACTCCACACTTTTTGTGTTTATATTTTGTTTTCTTTGAGAAAATAAACATTTAATTAATCGATGTTTGTTGATGAGGTAAAGCTAAATTAAGACTAAAGAAAGAACTAATGTCTATAGTAATGTTTCCAAAAATGGTTGCTGCAGCACCGATATAGTGCTATAAAAGAAATAGCTATCAGAACTAAAGTTTTAAAGAACGATTAGGGCAATACTCTTTATAATATGAATTGTAGCTAATAAAGTGCGTTAATACACACGTTTTGTGTTTATATTTTGTTTTCTTTGAGAAAATAAACATTTAATTAATCGATGTATGTTGATGCAGTAAAGCTAAAATAAGACTAAAGAAAGAACTAATGTCTATAGTAATGTTTCTAATAATGGTTGCTGCAGCACTAATATAGTGCTATAAAAGAAGTACCTTGCAGAACTAAAATTTTAAAGAACGATGAGTGCAAAACTCTTTATAATATGAATTGTAGGTAATAAAGTGCGTTAATCCACACTTTATTTTTACATTTTGTTTTCTTTCAGAAAATAAACATTTAATTAATCTATGTTTGTTGATGCAGTAAAGCCAAAATAAAATCAAAGAAAGAACTAATGTCTATAGTAATGTTTCCAAGAATGGTTGCTGTAGCACTAATATAGTGCTATAAAAGAAATAGCTAGCAGAACTAAAGTTTTAATGAACAATTAGGGCAATACTCTTTATAATATGAATTGTAGCTAATAAAGTGCGTTAATCCACACTTTTTGTGTTCACATTTTGTTTTTTTTTCAGAAAATAAACATTTAATAATCGATGTTTGTTGATGCAGTAAAGCCAAAATAAAATCAAAGAAAGAACTAATGTCTCTAATAATGTTTCCAAGAATGGTTGCTGCAGCACTAATATAGTGCTATAAAAGAAGTAGCCAGCAGAACTAAAGTTTTAAAGAATGATTAGGGCAATACTCTTTATAATATGAATTGTAGCTAATAAAGTGCGTTAATCCAAACATTTTTGTGTTTATATTTTGTTTTCTTTGAGAAAATAAACATTTAATTAATCGATGTTTGTTGATGAGGTAAAGCTAAATTAAGACTGAAGAAAGAATTAATGTCTATAGTAATGTTTCCAAAAATGGTTGCTGCAGCACCAATATAGTGCTATAAAAGAACTAGCTATCAGAACTAAAGTTTTAAAGAACTTTTAGGGCAATACTCTTTATAATATGAATTGTAGCTAATAAAGTGCGTTAAGCTTTACACTATAGTAATGTTTTTTGTGTTTATATTTTGTTTTCTTTGAGAAAATAAACATTTAATTAATCGATGTTTGTTGATGCAGTAAAGCTAAAATAAGACTAAAGAAAGAACTAATGTCTATAGTAATGTTTCAAAGAATGGTTGCTGCAGCACTAATATAGTGCTATAAAAGAAGTAGCTAGCAGAACTAAAATTTTAAAGAACGATTAGGGCAATGCTCTTTATAATATGAATTGTAGCTAATAAAGTGCGTTAATCCACACTTTTTGTGTTTATACTTTGTTTTCTTTGAGAAAATAAACATTCAATTAATCGATGTTTGTTGATGCGGTAAACCTAAAATAAGACTAAAGAAAGAACTAATGTCTATAGTAATGTTTCCAAGAATGGTTGCTGTAGCACTAATATAGTGCTATAAAAAAAATAGCTAGCAGAACTAATGTTTTAAAGAACTTTTAGGGCAATACTCTTTATGATATGAATTGTAGCTAATAAAGTGCGTTAATCCACACTTTTTGTGTTCACATTTTGTTTTCTTTCAGAAAATAAACATTTAATAATCGATGTTTGTTGATGCAGTAAAGCCAAAATAAAATCAAAGAAAGAACTAATGTCTATAGTAATGTTTCCAAAAATGGTTGCTGCAGAACTAATAAAGTGCTATAAAAGACGTAGCTAGCAGAACTGAAGTTTTAAAGAAGGATGAGCGCAATACTGATTATAATATGAACTGTAGGTAATAAAGTTCGTTAATCCACAATTTTTTTTTTTACATTTTGTTTTCTTTGAGAAAATAAACATTTAATTAATCGATGTTTGTTGATGCAGTAAAGCTAAAATAAGACTAAAGAAAGAACTAATGTCTATAATAATGTTTCCAAGAATGGTTGCTGTAGCACTAATATAGTGCTATAAAAGAAGTACCTAGCAGATCTAAAGTTTTAATGAACAATTAGGGCAATACTCTTTATAATATGAATTGTAGCTAATAAAGTGCGTTAATCCACACTTTTTGTGTTTATATTTTGTTTTCTTTCAGAAAATAAACATTTAATTAATCGATGTTTGTTGATGCAGTAAAGCCGAAATAAAATCAAAGAAAGAACTAATGTCTATGGTAACGTTTCCAAGAATGGTGGCTGCAGCACTAATAAAGTGCTATAAAAGAAGTAGCTAGCAGAACTAAAGTTTTAAAGAACGATTAGGGCAATACTCTTTATAATATGAATTGTAGCTAATAAAGTGCGTTAATCCACACTTTTTGTGTTTATATTTTGTTTTCTTTCAGAAAATAAACATTTAATTAATCGATGTTTGTTGATGCAGTAAAGCCAAAATAAAATCAAAGAAAGAACTAATGTCTATGGTAATGTTTCCAAGAATGGTTGCTGCAGCACTAATAAAGTGCTATAAAAGAAGTAGCTAGCAGAACTAAAGTTTTAAAGAACGATTAGGGCAATACTCTTTATAATATGAATTGTAGCTAATAAAGTGCGTTAATCCACACTTTTTGTGTTTACATTTTGTTTTCTTTCGGTAAATAAAAATTTAATTAATCGATGTTTGTTGATGCAATAAAGCTAAAAAAAGACTAAAGAAAGAAATAATGTCTATAGTAATGTTTCCAAAAATGGTTGCTGCAGCACCAATATAGTGCTATAAAAGAAATAGCTAGCAGAACTAAAGTTTTAAAGAACGATTTTGGCAATACTCTTTATAATATGAATTGTAGCTAATAAAGTGCGTTAATCCACACTTTTTGCGTTTATATTTTGTTTTCTTTGAGAAAATAAACATTTAATTAATCGATGTTTGTTGATGCAGTAAAGCTAAAATAAGACTAAAGAAAGAACTAATGTCTATAGTAATGTTTCCAAGAATGGTTGCTGCAGAACTAATATAGTGCTATAAAAGAAGTAGCTAGCAGAACTAAAGTTTTAAAGAACGATTAGGGCAATACTTATTATAATATGAATTGTAGCTAATAAAGTGCATTACTACACACTTTTTGTGTTTATATTTTGTTTTCTATTAGAAAATACACATTTAATTAATCGATGTTTGTTGATGCAGTAAAGCTAAAATAAGACTAAGAAAGAACTAATGTCTTTAGTAATGTTTCCAAAAAATGGTTGCTGCAGCACCAATATAGTGCTATAAAAGAAATAGCTAGCAGAACTAAAGTTTTAAACAACGATTTTGGCAATGCTCTTTATGATATGAATTGTAGCTAATAAAGTGCGTTAATCCACACTTTTTTTTTACATTTTGTTTTATTTTAGAAAATAAACATTTACTTAATCGATGTTTGTTGATGCAGTAAAGCTAGAATAAGACTAAAGAAAGAACTAATGTCTATAGTAATGTTTCCAAGAATGGTTGCTGTAGCACTAATTTAGTGCTATAAAAGAAGTACCTAGCAGAACTAAAGTTTTAATGAACAATTAGGGCAATACTCTTTATAATATGAATTGTAGCTAATAAAGTGCGTTAATCCACACTTTTTGCGTTTATATTTTGTTTTCTTTGAGAAAATAAACATTTAATTAATCGATGTTTGTTGATGCAGTAAAGCCAAAATAAAATCAAAGAAAGAACTAATGTCTATAGTAATGTTTCCAAGAATTGTTGCTGCAGAACTAATATAGTGCTATAAAAGAAGTAGCTAGCAGAACTAAAGTTTTAAAGAACGATTAGGGCAATACTTATTATAATATGAATTGTAGCTAATAAAGTGCATTACTCCACACTTTTTGTGTTTATATTTTGTTTTCTATTAGAAAATACACATTTAATTAATCGATGTTTGTTGATGCAGTAAAGCTAAAATAAGACTAAGAAAGAACTAATGTCTTTAGTAATGTTTCCAAGAATGGTTGCTGCAGAACTAATATAGTGCTATAAAAGAAGTAGATGGAAGAACTAAACTATTAACAAACGATGAGCGCAATACTCTTTATGATATGAATTGTAGCTAATAAAGTGCGTTAATCAACTCTTTTTGTTTTTATACTTTGTTTTCTTTGAGAAAATAAACATTATATAATCGATGTTTGTTGATGCAATAAAGCTAAAATAAGACTAAAGAAAGAACTAATGTCTATAGTAATGTTTCCAAGAATGGTTGCTGCAGCAATAATAAAGTGCTATAAAAGAAGTAGCTGGCAGAACTTAAGTTTTAAAGAACGATTAGGGCAATACTTATTATAATATGAATTGTAGCTAATAAAGTGCGCATTACTCCACACTTTTTGTGTTTATATTTTGTTTTCTTTGAGAAAATAAACATTTAATTAATCGATGTTTGTTGATGAGGTAAAGCTAAATTAAGACTAAAGAAAGAACTAATGTCTATAGTAATGTTTCCAAAAAATGGTTGCTGCAGCACCAATATAGTGCTATAAAAGAAATAGCTAGCAGAACTAAAGTTTTAAAGAACGATTAGGGCAATACTTATTATAATATGAATTGTAGCTAATAAAGTGCATTACTCCACACTTTTTGTGTTTATATTTTGTTTTCTATTAGAAAATACACATTTAATTAATCGATGTTTGTTGATGCAGTAAAGCTAAAATAAGACTAAGAAAGAACTAATGTCTTTAGTAATGTTTCCAAAAAATGGTTGCTGCAGCACCAATATAGTGCTATAAAAGAAATAGCTAGCAGAACTAAAGTTTTAAACAACGATTTTGGCAATGCTCTTTATGATATGAATTGTAGCTAATAAAGTGCGTTAATCCACACTTTTTTTTTACATTTTGTTTTATTTTAGAAAATAAACATTTACTTAATCGATGTTTGTTGATGCAGTAAAGCTAGAATAAGACTAAAGAAAGAACTAATGTCTATAGTAATGTTTCCAAGAATGGTTGCTGTAGCACTAATTTAGTGCTATAAAAGAAGTACCTAGCAGAACTAAAGTTTTAATGAACAATTAGGGCAATACTCTTTATAATATGAATTGTAGCTAATAAAGTGCGTTAATCCACACTTTTTGCGTTTATATTTTGTTTTCTTTGAGAAAAAAAACATTTAATTAATCGATGTTTGTTGATGCAGTAAAGCCAAAATAAAATCAAAGAAAGAACTAATGTCTATAGTAATGTTTCCAAGAATGGTTGCTGCAGAACTAATATAGTGCTATAAAAGAAGTAGATGGAAGAACTAAACTATTAACAAACGATGAGCGCAATACTCTTTATGATATGAATTGTAGCTAATAAAGTGCGTTAATCAACTCTTTTTGTTTTTATATTTTGTTTTCTTTGAGAAAATAAACATTATATAATCGATGTTTGTTGATGCAATAAAGCTAAAATAAGACTTAAGAAAGAACTAATGTCTATGGTAATGTTTCCAAGAATGGTTGCTGCAGCACTAATAAAGTGCTATAAAAGAAGTAGCTAGCAGAACTAAAGTTTTAAAGAACGATTAGGGCAATACTCTTTATAATATGAATTGTAGCTAATAAAGTGCGTTAATCCACACTTTTTGTGTTTATATTTTGTTTTCTTTGAGAAAATAAACATTTAATTAATCGATGTTTGTTGATGCAGTAAAGCTAAAATAAGACTTAAAGAAAGAACTAATGTCTATAGTAATGTTTCCAAGAATGGTTGCTGCAGAACTAATATAGTGCTATAAAAGAAGTAGCTAGCAGAACTAAAGTTTTAAAGAACGATTAGGGCAATACTTATTATAATATGAATTGTAGCTAATAAAGTGCATTACTCCACACTTTTTGTGTTTATATTTTGTTTTCTTTAGAAAATAAACATTATATAATCGATGTTTGTTGATGCAGTAAAGCTAAAATAAGACTAAGAAAGAACTAATGTCTATAGTAATGTTTCCAAAAATGGTTGCTGCAGCACCAATATAGTGCTATAAAAGAAGTAGCTATCAGAACTAAAGTTTTAAAGAACGATTAGGGCAATACTCTTTATAATATGAATTGTAGCTAATAAAGTTCGTTAATACACACTTTTTGTGTTTATATTTTGTTTTCTTTGAGAAAATAAACATTTATTAATCGATGTTTGTTGATGCAATAAAGCTAAAATAAGACTAAAGAAAGAACTAATGTCTATAGTAATGTTTCCAAGAATGGTTGCTGCAGCAACTAATATAGTGCTATAAAAGAAGTAGCTAGCAGAACTAAAGTTTTAAAGAACGATTAGGGCAATACTCTTTATAATATGAATTGTAGCTAATAAAGTGCGTTAATCCACACTTTTTGTGTTTATATTTTGTTTTCTTTATGAAAATAAACATTTAATTAATCGATGTTTGTTGATGCAGTAAAGCCAAAATAAAATCAAAGAAAGAACTAATGTCTATAGTAATGTTTCCAAGAATGGTTGCTGCAGAACTAATATAGTGCTATAAAAGAAGTAGATGGAAGAACTAAACTATTAACAAACGATGAGCGCAATACTCTTTATGATATGAATTGTAGCTAATAAAGTGCGTTAATCAACTCTTTTTGTTTTTATACTTTGTTTTCTTTGAGAAAATAAACATTATATAATCGATGTTTGTTGATGCAGTAAAGCTAAATTAAGACTAAAGAAAGAACTAATGTCTATAGTAATGTTTCCAAAAATGGTTGCTGCAGCACCAATATAGTGCTATAAAAGAAGTAGCTATCAGAACTAAAGTTTTAAAGAACGATTAGGGCAATACTCTTTATAATATGAATTGTAGCTAATAAAGTGCGTTAATACACACTTTTTGTGTTTATATTTTGTTTTCTTTGAGAAAATAAACATTTGATTAATCGATGTTTGTTTATGCAGTAAAGCTAAAATAAGACTTAAAGAAAGAACTAATGTCTATAGTAATGTTTCCAAGAATGGTTGCTGCAGAACTAATATAGTGCTATAAAAGAAGTAGCTAGCAGAACTAAAGTTTTAAAGAACGATTAGGGCAATACTTATTATAATATGAATTGTAGCTAATAAAGTGCATTACTCCACACTTGTTGTGTTTATATTTTGTTTTCTATTAGAAAATAAACATTTAATTAATCGATGTTTGTTGATGCAGTAAAGCTAAAATAAGACTAAGAAAGAACTAATGTCTTAGTAATGTTTCCAAGAATGGTTGCTGCAGAACTAATAAAGTGCTATGAAAGAAATAGCTGGCAGGACTAAACTATTAACAAACGATGAGCGCAATACTCTTTATAATATGAATTGTAGCTAATAAAGTGCGTTAATCAACTCTTTTTGTTTTTATACTTTGCTTTCTTTGAGAAAATAAACATTATATAATCGATGTTTGTTGATGCAATAAAGCTAAAATAAGACTAAAGAAAGAACTAATGTCTATAGTAATGTTTCCAATAATGGTTGCTGCAGCACTAATAAAGTGCTATAAAAGAAGTAGCTGGCAGAACTAAAGTTTTAAAGAACGATTAGGGCAATACTTATTATAATATGAATTGTAGCTAATAAAGTGCATTACTCCACACTTTTTGTGTTTATATTTTGTTTTCTTTGAGAAAATAAACATTTAATTAATCGATGTTTGTTGATGAGGTAAAGCTAAATTAAGACTAAAGAAAGAACTAATGTCTATAGTAATGTTTCCAAAAATGGTTGCTGCAGCACCAATATAGTGCAATAAAAGAAATAGCTATCAGAACTAAAGTTTTAAAGAACTTTTAGGGCAATACTCTTTATAATATGAATTGTAGCTAATAAAGTGCGTTAATACACACTTTTTGTGTTTATATTTTGTTTTCTTTGAGAAAATAAACATTTAATTAATCGATGTTTGTTGATGCAGTAAAGCTAAAATAAGACTAAAGAAAGAACTAATGTCTATAGTAATGTTTCCAAGAATGGTTGCTGCAGCACTAATATAGTGCTATAAAAGAAGTACCTGGCAGAACTAAAATTTTAAAGAACGATGAGTGCAAAACTCTTTATAATATGAATTGTAGGTAATAAAGTGCGTTAATCCACACTTTTTTTTTATATTTTGTTTTCTTTCAGAAAATAAACATTTAATTAATCTATGTTTGTTGATGCAGTAAAGCCAAAATAAAATCAAAGAAAGAACTAATCTCTATAGTAATGTTTCCAAGAATGGTTGCTGCAGCACTAATATAGTGCTACACAAGAGGTAGCTAGCAGAACTAAAGTTTTAAAGAACGATTAGGGCAATACTCTTTATAATATGAATTGTAGCTAATAAAGTGCGTTAATCCACACTTTTTGCGTTTATATTTTGTTTTCTTTGAGAAAATAAACATTTAATTAATCGATGTTTGTTGATGCAGTAAAGCCAAAATAAAATCAAAGAAAGAACTAATGTCTATAGTAATGTTTCCAAGAATTGTTGCTGCAGAACTAAAATAGTGCTATAAAAGAAGTAGCTAGCAGAACTAAAGTTTTAAAGAACGATTAGGGCAATACTTATTATAATATGAATTGTAGCTAATAAAGTGCATTACTCCACACTTTTTGTGTTTATATTTTGTTTTCTATTAGAAAATACACATTTAATTAATCGATGTTTGTTGATGCAGTAAAGCTAAAATAAGACTAAGAAAGAACTAATGTCTTTAGTAATGTTTCCAAAAAATGGTTGCTGCAGCACCAATATAGTGCTATAAAAGAAATAGCTAGCAGAACTAAAGTTTTAAACAACGATTTTGGCAATGCTCTTTATGATATGAATTGTAGCTAATAAAGTGCGTTAATCCACACTTTTTTTTTACATTTTGTTTTATTTTAGAAAATAAACATTTACTTAATCGATGTTTGTTGATGCAGTAAAGCTAGAATAAGACTAAAGAAAGAACTAATGTCTATAGTAATGTTTCCAAGAATGGTTGCTGTAGCACTAATATAGTGCTATAAAAGAAGTACCTAGCAGAACTAAAGTTTTAATGAACAATTAGGGCAATACTCTTTATAATATGAATTGTAGCTAATAAAGTGCGTTAATCCACACTTTTTGTGTTTATATTTTGTTTTCTTTGAGAAAATAAACATTTAATTAATCGATGTTTGTTGATGCAGTAAAGCTAAAATAAGACTAAGAAAGAACTAATGTCTTTAGTAATGTTTCCAAGAATGGTTGCTGCAGAACTAATATAGTGCTATAAAAGAAGTAGATGGAAGAACTAAACTATTAACAAACGATGAGCGCAATACTCTTTATGATATGAATTGTAGCTAATAAAGTGCGTTAATCAACTCTTTTTGTTTTTATACTTTGTTTTCTTTGAGAAAATAAACATTATATAATCGATGTTTGTTGATGCAATAAAGCTAAAATAAGACTAAAGAAAGAACTAATGTCTATAGTAATGTTTCCAAGAATGGTTGCTGCAGAACTAATATAGTGCTATAAAAGAAGTAGCTAGCAGAACTAAAGTTTTAAAGAACGATTAGGGCAATACTTATTATATTATGAATTGTAGCTAATAAAGTGCATTACTCCACACTTTTTGTGTTGATATTTTGTTTTCTTTGAGAAAATAAACATTTAATTAATCGATGTTTGTTGATGAGGTAAAGCTAAATTAAGACTAAAGAAAGAACTAATGTCTATAGTAATGTTTCCAAAAATGGTTGCTGCAGCACCAATATAGTGCTATAAAAGAAGTAGCTAGCAGAACTAAAGTTTTAAAGAACGATTAGGGCAATACTTATTATAATATGAATTGTAGCTAATAAAGTGCATTACTCCACACTTTTTGTGTTTATATTTTGTTTTCTATTAGAAAATACACATTTAATTAATCGATGTTTGTTGATGCAGTAAAGCTAAAATAAGACTAAGAAAGAACTAATGTCTTTAGTAATGTTTCCAAAAAATGGTTGCTGCAGCACCAATATAGTGCTATAAAAGAAATAGCTAGCAGAACTAAAGTTTTAAAGAACGATTAGGGCAATACTTATTATATTATGAATTGTAGCTAATAAAGTGCATTACTCCACACTTTTTGTGTTTATATTTTGTTTTCTTTGAGAAAATAAACATTTAATTAATCGATGTTTGTTGATGCAGTAAAGCTAAATTAAGACTAAAGAAAGAACTAATGTCTATAGTAATGTTTCCAAAAATGGTTGCTGCAGCACCAATATAGTGCTATAAAAGAAGTAGCTATCAGAACTAAAGTTTTAAAGAACGATTAGGGCAATACTCTTTATAATATGAATTGTAGCTAATAAAGTTCGTTAATACACACTTTTTGTGTTTATATTTTGTTTTCTTTGAGAAAATGAACATTTGATTAATCGATGTTTGTTTATGCAGTAAAGCTAAAATAAGACTTAAAGAAAGAACTAATGTCTATAGTAATGTTTCCAAGAATGGTTGCTGCAGAACTAATATAGTGCTATAAAAGAAGTAGCTAGCAGAACTAAAGTTTTAAAGAACGATTAGGGCAATACTTATTATAATATGAATTGTAGCTAATAAAGTGCATTACTCCACACTTGTTGTGTTTATATTTTGTTTTCTATTAGAAAATAAACATTTAATTAATCGATGTTTGTTGATGCAGTAAAGCTAAAATAAGACTAAGAAAGAACTAATGTCTTTAGTAATGTTTCCAAGAATGGTTGCTGCAGAACTAATAAAGTGCTATGAAAGAAATAGCTGGCAGGACTAAACTATTAACAAACGATGAGCGCAATACTCTTTATAATATGAATTGTAGCTAATAAAGTGCGTTAATCAACTCTTTTTGTTTTTATACTTTGCTTTCTTTGAGAAAATAAACATTATATAATCGATGTTTGTTGATGCAATAAAGCTAAAATAAGACTAAAGAAAGAACTAATGTCTATAGTAATGTTTCCAATAATGGTTGCTGCAGCACTAATAAAGTGCTATAAAAGAAGTAGCTGGCAGAACTAAAGTTTTAAAGAACGATTAGGGCAATACTTATTATAATATGAATTGTAGCTAATAAAGTGCATTACTCCACACTTTTTGTGTTTATATTTTGTTTTCTTTGAGAAAATAAACATTTAATTAATCGATGTTTGTTGATGAGGTAAAGCTAAATTAAGACTAAAGAAAGAACTAATGTCTATAGTAATGTTTCCAAAAATGGTTGCTGCAGCACCAATATAGTGCTATAAAAGAAATAGCTATCAGAACTAAAGTTTTAAAGAACGATTAGGGCAATACTGATTATAATATGAATTGTAGCTAATAAAGTGCGTTAATACACACTTTTTGTGTTTATATTTTGTTTTCTTTGAGAAAATAAACGTTTAATTAATCGATGTTTGTTGATGAGGTAAAGCTAAATTAAGACTATAGAAAGAACTAATGTCTATAGTAATGTTTCCAAAAATGGTTGCTGCAGCACCAATATAGTGCTATAAAAGAAATAGCTATCAGAACTAAAGTTTTAAAGAACTTTTAGGGCAATACCCTTCATAATATGAATTGTAGCTACTAAAGTGCGTTAATACCCACGTTTTGTGTTTATATTTTGTTTTCTTTGAGAAAATAAACATTTAATTAATCGATGTTTGTTGATGCAGTAAAGCTAAAATAAGACTAAAGAAAGAACTAATGTCTATAGTAATGTTTCCAATAATGGTTGCTGCAGCACTAATATAGTGCTATAAAAGAAGTACCTTGCAGAACTAAAATTTTAAAGAACGATGAGTGCAAAACTCTTTATAATATGAATTGTAGGTAATAAAGTGCGTTAATCCACACTTTTTTTTTACATTTTGTTTTCTTTCAGAAAATAAACATTTAATTAATCTATGTTTGTTGATGCAGTAAAGCCAAAATAAAATCAAAGAAAGAACTAATCTCTATAGTAATGTTTCCAAGAATGGTTGCTGCAGCACTAATATAGTGCTACACAAGAGGTAGCTAGCAGAACTAAAGTTTTAAAGAACGATTAGGGCAATACTCTTTATAATATGAATTCTAGCTAATAAAGTGCGTTAATCCAAACTTTTTGTATTTATATTTTGTTTTCTTTGAGAAAATAAACATTTAATTAATCGATGTTTGTTGATGAGGTAAAGCTAAATTAAGACAAAAGAAAGAACTAATGTCTATAGTAATGTTTCCAAAAATGGCTATTGCAGAACCAATATAGTGCTACAAAAGAAATAGCTATCACAACTAAAGTTTTAAAGAACTTTTAGGGCAATACTCTTGATAATATGAATTGTAGCTAATAAAGTGCGTTAATACACACTTTTTGTGTTTATATTTTGTTTTCTTTGAGAAAATAAACATTTGATTAATCGTTGTTTCTTTATGCAGTAAAGCTAAAATAAGACTAAGAAAGAACTAATGTCTTTAGTAATGTTTCCAAGAATGGTTGCTGCAGAACTAATATAGTGCTATAAAAGAAGTAGCTGGCAGAACTAAACTATTAACAAACAATGAGCGCAATACTCTTTATAATATGAATTGTAGCTAATAATATGCGTTAATCAACACTTTTTGTTTTTATACTTTGTTTTCTTTGAGAAAATAAACATTGAATACTCGATGTTTCTTGATGCAATAAAGCTAAAATAAGACTAAAGAAAGAACTAATGTCTATAGTAATGTTTCCAAGAATGGTTGCTGCAGCACTAATAAAGTGCTATAAAAGAAGTAGCTGGCAGAACTTAAGTTTTAAAGAACGATGAGCGCAATACTGATGAGCGCAATATGAATTGTAGGTAATAAAGTGCGTTAATCCACACTTTTTGTGTTTACATTTTGTTTTCTTTGAGAAAATAAACATTTAATTAATCGATGTTTGTTGATGCAGTAAAGCTAGAATAAGACTAAAGTAAGAACTAATGTCTATAGTAATGTTTCCAAGAATGGTTGCTGTAGCACTAACATAGTGCTATAAAAGAAGTAGCTGGCAAAACTAAAGTTTTAAAGAACGATTAGGGCAATACTTATTATAATATGAATTGTAGCTAATAAAGTGCGTTAATCCAAACTTTTTGTGTTTATATTTTTTTTTCTTTGAGAAAATAAACATTTAATTAATCGATGTTTGTTGATGAGGTAAAGCTAAATTAAGACAAAAGAAAGAACTAATGTCTATAGTAATGTTTCCAAAAATGGCTATTGCAGCACCAATATAGTGCTATAAAAGAAATAGCTATCAGAACTAAAGTTTTAAAGAACTTTTAGGGCAATACTCTTGATAATATGAATTGTAGCTAATAAAGTGCGTTAATACACACTTTTTGCTTTTATACTTTGTTTTCTTTGAGAAAATAAACATTTGATTAAGCGTTGTTTGTTTATGCAGTAAAGCTAAAATAAGACTAAGAAAGAACTAATGTCTTTAGTAATGTTTCCAAGAATGGTTGCTGCAGAACTAATAAAGTGCTATAAAAGAAGTAGCTGGCAGAACTAAACTATAAACAAACAATGAGCGCAATACTCTTTATAATATGAATTGTAGCTAATAATGTGCGTTAATCAACACTTTTTGCTTTTATACTTTGTTTTCTTTGAGAAAATAAACATTGAATAATCGATGTTTGTTGATGCAATAAAGCTAAAATAAGACTAAAGAAAGAACTAATGTCTATAGTAATGTTTCCAAGAATGGTTGCTGCAGCACTAATAACGTGCTATTAAAGAAGTAGCTGGCAGAATTTAAGTTTTAAAGAACGATGAGCGCAATACTGATTATAATATGAATTGTAGGTAATAAAGTGCGTTAATCCACACTTTTTGTGTTTACATTTTGTTTTCTTTTAGAAAATAAATATTTAATTAATCGATGTTTGTTGATGCAGTAAAGCTAAAATAAGACTAAAGAAAGAACTAATGTCTATAGTAATGTTTCCAAGAATGGTTGATGCAGCACTAATATAGTGCTATAAAAGAAGTAGCTAGCAGAACTAAAGTTTTAAAGAACGATTAGGGCAATGCTCTTTATAATATGAATTGTAGCTAATATAGTGAGTTAATCAACACTTTTTGTGTTTATATTTTGTTTTCTTTGAGAAAATAAACATTTATTTAATCGATGATTGTTGATGCGGTTAAGCTGAAATAAGACTAAAGAAAGAACTTTTGTCTATAGTAATGTTTCCAAGAATGGTTGCTGCAGCACTAATATAGTGCTATAAAAGAAGTAGCTAGCAGAACTAAAGTTTTAAAGAACGATTAAGGCAATGCTCTTAATAATATAAATTGTAGCTAATAAAGTGCGTTAATCCACACTTTTTGTGTTTATATTTTGTTTTCTTTGAGAAAATAAACATTATATAATCGATGTTTGTTGATGCAATAAAGCTAAAATAAGACTAAAGAAAGAACTAATTCAATGTTTCCAAAAATGGTTGCTGCGGCACCAATATAGTGCTATAAAAGAAATAGCTAGCAGAACTATAGTTTTAAAGAACGATTAGGGCAATGCTCTTTATAATATGAATTGTAGCTAAAAACGTGCATTAATCCACACTTTTTGTGTTTATAATTTGTTTTCTTTGAGAAAATAAACATTTAATTAATCGATGTTTGTTGATGCAGTAAAGCTAAAATAAGACTAAAGAAAGAACTTTTGTCTATAGTAATGTTTCCAAGAATGGTTGCTGCAGCACTAATATAGTGCTATAAAAGAAGTAGCTAGCAGAACTAAAGTTTTAAAGAACGATGAGTGCAATACTCTTTAAAATATGAATTGTAGCTAATAAAGTGCGTTAATCCACACTTTTTGTGTTTCTATTTTTTTTTTCTTTGAGGAAATAAACATTTAATTAATCGATGTTTGTTGATGCCGTAAAGCTGAAATAAGACTGAAGAAAGAAATAATGTCTATAGTAATGTTTCCAAAAAAGGTTGCTGCAGCACCAATATAGTGCTATAAGAGAAATAGCTAGCAGAACTAAAGTTTTAAAGAACGATTAGGGCAATGCTCTTTATAATATGAATTGTAGCTAATAAAGTGCGTTAATCCACACTTTTTGTGTTTCTATTTTTTTTTTCTTTGAGGAAATAAACATTTAATTAATCGATGTTTGTTGATGCCGTAAAGCTGAAATAAGACTGAAGAAAGAAATAATGTCTATAGTAATGTTTCCAAAAAAGGTTGCTGCAGCACCAATATAGTGCTATTGGAGAAATAGCTAGCAGAACTAAAGTTTTAAAGAACGATTAGGGCAATGCTCTTTATAATATGAATTGTAGGTAATAAAGTGCGTTAATCCACACTTTTTGTGTTTCCATTTTGTTTTCTTTTAGAAAATAAATATTTAATTAATCGATGTTTGTTGATGCCGTAAAGCTGAAATAAGACTGAAGAAAGAAATAATGTCTATAGTAATGTTTCCAAAAAAGGTTGCTGCAGCACCAATATAGTGCTATAAGAGAAATAGCTAGCAGAACTAAAGTTTTAAAGAACGATTAGGGCAATGCTCTTTATAATATGAATTGTAGCTAATAAAGTGCGTTAATCCACACTTTTTGTGTTTCTATTCTTTTTTCTTTGAGGAAATAAACATTTAATTAATCGATGTTTGTTGATGCCGTAAAGCTGAAATAAGACTGAAAAAAGAAATAATGTCTATAGTAATGTTTCCAAAAAAGGTTGCTGCAGCACCAATATAGTGCTATAAGAGAAATAGCTAGCAGAACTAAAGTTTTAAAGAACGATTAGGGCAATGCGCTTTATAATATGAATTGTAGCTAATAAAGTGCGTTAAGCCACACTTTTTGTGTTTATATTTTTTTTTCTTTGAGAAAATAAACATTTAATTAATCGATGTTTGTTGATGCAGTAAAGCTAAAATAAGACTAAAGAAAAAACTAATGTCTATAGTAATGTTTCCAAGAATGGTTGCTGCAGCACTAATAACGTGCTATTAAAGAAGTAGCTGGCAGAACTTAAGTTTTAAAGAACGATGAGCGCAATACTGATTAAAATATGAATTGTAGGTAATAAAGTGCGTTAATCCACACTTTTTGTGTTTCCATTTTGTTTTCTTTTAGAAAATAAATATTTAATTAATCGATGTTTGTTGATGCAGTAAAGCTAAAATAAGACTAAAGAAAGAACTAATGTCTATAGTAATGTTTCAAAGAATGGTTGATGCAGCACCAATATAGTGCTATAAAAGAAGTACCTACCAGAACTAAAATTTTAAAGAACGATGAGTGCAAAACTCTTTATAATATGAATTGTAGCTAATAAAGTGCGTTAATCCACACTTTTTGTGTTTATAATTTGTTTTCTTTGAGAAAATAAACATTTAATTAATCGATGTTTGTTGATGCAGTAAAGCTAAAATAAGACTAAAGAAAGAACTTTTGTCTATAGTAATGTTTCCAAGAATGGTTGCTGCAGCACTAATATAGTGCTATAAAAGAAGTAGCTAGCAGAACTAAAGTTTTAAAGAACGATGAGTGCAATACTCTTTAAAATATGAATTGTAGCTAATAAAGTGCGTTAATCCACACTTTTTGTGTTTCTATTTTTTTTTCTTTGAGGAAATAAACATTTAATTAATCGATGTTTGTTGATGCCGTAAAGCTGAAATAAGACTGAAGAAAGAAATAATGTCTATAGTAATGTTTCCAAAAAAGGTTGCTGCAGCACCAATATAGTGCTATAAAAGAAATAGCTAGCAGAACTAAAGTTTTAAAGAACGATTAGGGCAATACTCTTTATAATATGAATTGTAGCTAATAAAGTTCGTTAATACACACTTTTTGTGTTTATATTTTGTTTTCTTTGAGAAAATGAACATTTGATTAATCGATGTTTGTTTATGCAGTAAAGCTAAAATAAGACTTAAAGAAAGAACTAATGTCTATAGTAATGTTTCCAAGAATGGTTGCTGCAGAACTAATATAGTGCTATAAAAGAAGTAGCTAGCAGAACTAAAGTTTTAAAGAACGATTAGGGCAATACTTATTATAATATGAATTGTAGCTAATAAAGTGCATTACTCCACACTTGTTGTGTTTATATTTTGTTTTCTATTAGAAAATAAACATTTAATTAATCGATGTTTGTTGATGCAGTAAAGCTAAAATAAGACTAAGAAAGAACTAATGTCTTTAGTAATGTTTCCAAGAATGGTTGCTGCAGAACTAATAAAGTGCTATGAAAGAAATAGCTGGCAGAACTAAACTATTAACAAACGATGAGCGCAATACTCTTTATAATATGAATTGTAGCTAATAAAGTGCGTTAATCAACTCTTTTTGTTTTTATACTTTGCTTTCTTTGAGAAAATAAACATTATATAATCGATGTTTGTTGATGCAATAAAGCTAAAATAAGACTAAAGAAAGAACTATTGTCTATAGTAATGTTTCCAAGAATGGTTGCTGCAGCACTAATAAAGTGCTATAAAAGAAGTAGCTGGCAGAACTAAAGTTTTAAAGAACGATTAGGGAAATACTGATTATAATATGAATTGTAGCTAATAAAGTGCGTTAATACACACTTTTTGTGTTTATATTTTGTTTTCTTTGAGAAAATAAACGTTTAATTAATCGATGTTTGTTGATGAGGTAAAGCTAAATTAAGACTATAGAAAGAACTAATGTCTATAGTAATGTTTCCAAAAATGGTTGCTGCAGCACCAATATAGTGCTATAAAAGAAATAGCTATCAGAACTAAAGTTTTAAAGAACTTTTAGGGCAATACTCTTTATAATATGAATTGTAGCTACTAAAGTGCGTTAATACACACGTTTTGTGTTTATATTTTGTTTTCTTTGAGAAAATAAACATTTAATTAATCGATGTTTGTTGATGCAGTAAAGCTAAAATAAGACTAAAGAAAGAACTAATGTCTATAGTAATGTTTCCAATAATGGTTGCTGCAGCACTAATATAGTGCTATAAAAGAAGTACCTTGCAGAACTAAAATTTTAAAGAACGATGAGTGCAAAACTCTTTATAATATGAATTGTAGGTAATAAAGTGCGTTAATCCACACTTTTTTTTTACATTTTGTTTTCTTTCAGAAAATAAACATTTAATTAATCTATGTTTGTTGATGCAGTAAAGCCAAAATAAAATCAAAGAACGAACTAATCTCTATAGTAATGTTTCCAAGAATGGTTGCTGCAGCACTAATATAGTGCTATACAAGAAGTAGCTAGCAGAACTAAAGTTTTAAAGAACGATTAGGGCAATACTCTTTATAATATGAATTCTAGCTAATAAAGTGCGTTAATCCAAACTTTTTGTATTTATATTTTGTTTTCTTTGAGAAAATAAACATTTAATTAATCGATGTTTGTTGATGAGGTAAAGCTAAATTAAGACAAAAGAAAGAACTAATGTCTATAGTAATGTTTCCAAAAATGGCTATTGCAGAACCAATATAGTGCTACAAAAGAAATAGCTATCACAACTAAAGTTTTAAAGAACTTTTAGGGCAATACTCTTGATAATATGAATTGTAGCTAATAAAGTGCGTTAATACACACTTTTTGTGTTTATATTTTGTTTTCTTTGAGAAATCAAACATTTGATTAATCGTTGTTTCTTTATGCAGTAAAGCTAAAATAAGACTAAGAAAGAACTAATGTCTTTAGTAATGTTTCCAAGAATGGTTGCTGCAGAACTAATATAGTGCTATAAAAGAAGTAGCTAGCAGAACTAAAGTTTTAAAGAACGATTAGGGCAATACTTATTATAATATGAATTGTAGCTAATAAAGTGCATTACTCCACACTTGTTGTGTTTATATTTTGTTTTCTATTAGAAAATAAACATTTAATTAATCGATGTTTGTTGATGCAGTAAAGCTAAAATAAGACTAAGAAAGAACTAATGTCTTTAGTAATGTTTCCAAGAATGGTTGCTGCAGAACTAATAAAGTGCTATGAAAGAAATAGCTGGCAGAACTAAACTATTAACAAACGATGAGCGCAATACTCTTTATAATAAGAATTGTAGCTAATAAAGTGCGTTAATCAACTCTTTTTGTTTTTATACTTTGCTTTCTTTGAGAAAATAAACATTATATAATCGATGTTTGTTGATGCAATAAAGCTAAAATAAGACTAAAGAAAGAACTAATGTCTATAGTAATGTTTCCAAGAATGGTTGCTGCAGCACTAATAAAGTGCTATAAAAGAAGTAGCTGGCAGAACTAAAGTTTTAAAGAACGATTAGGGCAATACTGATTATAATATGAATTGTAGGTAATAAAGTGCGTTAATCCACACTTTTTTTTTACATTTTGTTTTCTTTCAGAAAATAAACATTTAATTAATCTATGTTTGTTGATGCAGTAAAGCCAAAATAAAATCAAAGAAAGAACTAATCTCTATAGTAATGTTTCCAAGAATGGTTGCTGCAGCACTAATATAGTGCTATACAAGAAGTAGCTAGCAGAACTAAAGTTTTAAAGAACGATTAGGGCAATACTCTTTATAATATGAATTCTAGCTAATAAAGTGCGTTAATCCAAACTTTTTGTATTTATATTTTGTTTTCTTTGAGAAAATAAACATTTAATTAATCGATGTTTGTTGATGAGGTAAAGTTAAATTAAGACAAAAGAAAGAACTAATGTCTATAGTAATGTTTCCAAAAATGGCTATTGCAGAACCAATATAGTGCTACAAAAGAAATAGCTATCACAACTAAAGTTTTAAAGAACTTTTAGGGCAATACTCTTGATAATATGAATTGTAGCTAATAAAGTGCGTTAATACACACTTTTTGTGTTTATATTTTGTTTTCTTTGAGAAATCAAACATTTGATTAATCGTTGTTTCTTTATGCAGTAAAGCTAAAATAAGACTAAGAAAGAACTAATGTCTTTAGTAATGTTTCCAAGAATGGTTGCTGCAGAACTAATATAGTGCTATAAAAGAAGTAGCTGGCAGAACTAAACTATTAACAAACAATGAGCGCAATACTCTTTATAATATGAATTGTAGCTAATAATATGCGTTAATCAACACTTTTTGTTTTTATACTTTGTTTTCTTTGAGAAAATAAACATTGAATACTCGATGTTTCTTGATGCAATAAAGCTAAAATAAGACTAAAGAAAGAACTAATGTCTATAGTAATGTTTCCAAGAATGGTTGCTGCAGCACTAATAAAGTGCTATAAAAGAAGTAGCTGGCAGAACTTAAGTTTTAAAGAACGATGAGCGCAATACTGATGAGCGCAATATGAATTGTAGGTAATAAAGTGCGTTAATCTACACTTTTTGTGTTTACATTTTGTTTTCTTTGAGAAAATAAACATTTAATTAATCGATGTTTGTTGATGCAGTAAAGCTAGAATAAGACTAAAGTAAGAACTAATGTCTATAGTAATGTTTCCAAGAATGGTTGCTGTAGCACTAACATAGTGCTATAAAAGAAGTAGCTAGCAGAACTAAAGTTTTAATGATTAATAAGGGCAATACTCTTTATAATATGAATTGTAGCTAATAAAGTGCGTTAATCCACACTTTTTGTGTTTATATTTTGTTTTCTTTCAGAAAATAAACATTTAATTTATCGATGTTTGTTGATGCAGTAAAGCCAAAATAAAATCAAAGAAAGAACTAATGTCTATAGTAATGTTTCCAAGAATGGTTGCTGCAGCACTAATATAGTGCTATAAAAGAAGTAGCTATTAGAACTAAAGTTTTAAAGAACGATTAGGGCAATACTCTTTATAATATGAATTGTAGCTAATAAAGTGCGTTAATCCAAACTTTTTGTGTTTATATTTTGTTTTCTTTGAGAAAATAAACATTTAATTAATCGATGTTTGTTGATGAGGTAAAGCTAAATTAAGACAAAAGAAAGAACTAATGTCTATAGTAATGTTTCCAAAAATGGCTATTGCAGCACCAATATAGTGCTATAAAAGTAATAGCTATCAGAACTAAAGTTTTAAAGAACATTTAGGGCAATACTCTTGATAATATGAATTGTAGCTAATAAAGTGCGTTAATACACACTTTTTGTGTTTATATTTTGTTTTCTTTGAGAAAATAAACATTTGATTAATCGTTGTTTGTTTATGCAGTAAAGCTAAAATAAGACTAAGAAAGAACTAATGTCTTTAGTAATGTTTCCAAGAATGGTTGCTGCAGAACTAATAAAGTGCTATAAAAGAAGTAGCTGGCAGAACTAAACTATAAACAAACAATGAGCGCAATACTCTTTATAATATGAATTGTAGCTAATATAGTGAATTAATCAACACTTTTTGTGTTTATATTTTGTTTTCTTTGAGAAAATAAACATTTAATTAATCGATGTTTGTTGATGCGGTTAAGCTGAAATAAGACTAAAGAAAGAACTTTTGTCTATAGTAATGTTTCCAAGAATGGTTGCTGCAGCACTAATAAAGTGCTATGAAAGAAATAGCTGGCAGAACTAAACTATTAACAAACGATGAGCGCAATACTCTTTATAATAAGAATTGTAGCTAATAAAGTGCGTTAATCAACTCTTTTTGTTTTTATACTTTGCTTTCTTTGAGAAAATAAACATTATATAATCGATGTTTGTTGATGCAATAAAGCTAAAATAAGACTAAAGAAAGAACTAATGTCTATAGTAATGTTTCCAAGAATGGTTGCTGCAGCACTAATAAAGTGCTATAAAAGAAGTAGCTGGCAGAACTAAAGTTTTAAAGAACGATTAGGGCAATACTGATTATAATATGAATTGTAGGTAATAAAGTGCGTTAATCCACACTTTTTTTTTACATTTTGTTTTCTTTCAGAAAATAAACATTTAATTAATCTATGTTTGTTGATGCAGTAAAGCCAAAATAAAATCAAAGAAAGAACTAATCTCTATAGTAATGTTTCCAAGAATGGTTGCTGCAG
Organism: Aurelia coerulea; assembly: GCA_039566865.1. Taxonomy (NCBI): domain Eukaryota; kingdom Metazoa; phylum Cnidaria; class Scyphozoa; order Semaeostomeae; family Ulmaridae; genus Aurelia; species Aurelia coerulea. The sequence continues at coordinate 12,524,269 of CM076950.1, forward strand.
CACTAATATAGTGCTATACAAGAAGTAGCTAGCAGAACTAAAGTTTTAAAGAACGATTAGGGCAATACTCTTTATAATATGAATTCTAGCTAATAAAGTGCGTTAATCCAAACTTTTTGTATTTATATTTTGTTTTCTTTGAGAAAATAAACATTTAATTAATCGATGTTTGTTGATGAGGTAAAGCTAAATTAAGACAAAAGAAAGAACTAATGTCTATAGTAATGTTTCCAAAAATGGCTATTGCAGAACCAATATAGTGCTACAAAAGAAATAGCTATCACAACTAAAGTTTTAAAGAACTTTTAGGGCAATACTCTTGATAATATGAATTGTAGCTAATAAAGTGCGTTAATACACACTTTTTGTGTTTATATTTTGTTTTCTTTGAGAAATCAAACATTTGATTAATCGTTGTTTCTTTATGCAGTAAAGCTAAAATAAGACTAAGAAAGAACTAATGTCTTTAGTAATGTTTCCAAGAATGGTTGCTGCAGAACTAATATAGTGCTATAAAAGAAGTAGCTGGCAGAACTAAACTATTAACAAACAATGAGCGCAATACTCTTTATAATATGAATTGTAGCTAATAATATGCGTTAATCAACACTTTTTGTTTTTATACTTTGTTTTCTTTGAGAAAATAAACATTGAATACTCGATGTTTCTTGATGCAATAAAGCTAAAATAAGACTAAAGAAAGAACTAATGTCTATAGTAATGTTTCCAAGAATGGTTGCTGCAGCACTAATAAAGTGCTATAAAAGAAGTAGCTGGCAGAACTTAAGTTTTAAAGAACGATGAGCGCAATACTGATGAGCGCAATATGAATTGTAGGTAATAAAGTGCGTTAATCTACACTTTTTGTGTTTACATTTTGTTTTCTTTGAGAAAATAAACATTTAATTAATCGATGTTTGTTGATGCAGTAAAGCTAGAATAAGACTAAAGTAAGAACTAATGTCTATAGTAATGTTTCCAAGAATGGTTGCTGTAGCACTAACATAGTGCTATAAAAGAAGTAGCTAGCAGAACTAAAGTTTTAATGATTAATAAGGGCAATACTCTTTATAATATGAATTGTAGCTAATAAAGTGCGTTAATCCACACTTTTTGTGTTTATATTTTGTTTTCTTTCAGAAAATAAACATTTAATTTATCGATGTTTGTTGATGCAGTAAAGCCAAAATAAAATCAAAGAAAGAACTAATGTCTATAGTAATGTTTCCAAGAATGGTTGCTGCAGCACTAATATAGTGCTATAAAAGAAGTAGCTATTAGAACTAAAGTTTTAAAGAACGATTAGGGCAATACTCTTTATAATATGAATTGTAGCTAATAAAGTGCGTTAATCCAAACTTTTTGTGTTTTTATTTTGTTTTCTTTGAGAAAATAAACATTTAATTAATCGATGTTTGTTGATGAGGTAAAGCTAAATTAAGACAAAAGAAAGAACTAATGTCTATAGTAATGTTTCCAAAAATGGCTATTGCAGCACCAATATAGTGCTATAAAAGAAATAGCTATCAGAACTAAAGTTTTAAAGAACTTTTAGGGCAATACTCTTGATAATATGAATTGTAGCTAATAAAGTGCGTTAATACACACTTTTTGTGTTTATATTTTGTTTTCTTTGAGAAAATAAACATTTGATTAATCGTTGTTTGTTTATGCAGTAAAGCTAAAATAAGACTAAGAAAGAACTAATGTCTTTAGTAATGTTTCCAAGAAAGGTTGCTGCAGAACTAATAAAGTGCTATAAAAGAAGTAGCTGGCAGAACTAAACTATAAACAAACGATGAGCGCAATACTCTTTATAATATGAATTGTAGCTAATAATATGCGTTAATCAACACTTTTTGCTTTTATACTTTGTTTTCTTTGAGAAAATAAACATTGAATAATCGATGTTTGTTGATGCAATAAAGCTAAAATAAGACTAAAGAAAGAACTAATGTCTATAGTAATGTTTCCAAGAATGGTTGCTGCAGCACTAATAACGTGCTATTAAAGAAGTAGCTGGCAGAACTTAAGTTTTAAAGAACGATGAGCGCAATACTGATTATAATATGAATTGTAGGTAATAAAGTGCGTTAATCCACACTTTTTGTGTTTACATTTTGTTTTCTTTTAGAAAATAAATATTTAATTAATCGATGTTTGTTGATGCAGTAAAGCTAAAATAAGACTAAAGAAAGAACTAATGTCTATAGTAATGTTTCCAAGAATGGTTGATGCAGCACTAATATAGTGCTATAAAAGAAGTAGCTAGCAGAACTAAAGTTTTAAAGAACGATTAGGGCAATGCTCTTTATAATATGAATTGTAGCTAATATAGTGAGTTAATCAACACTTTTTGTGTTTATATTTTGTTTTCTTTGAGAAAATAAACATTTAATTAATCGATGTTTGTTGATGCGGTTAAGCTGAAATAAGACTAAAGAAAGAACTTTTGTCTATAGTAATGTTTCCAAGAATGGTTGCTGCAGCACTAATATAGTGCTATAAAAGAAGTAGCTAGCAGAACTAAAGTTTTAAAGAACGATTAAGGCAATGCTCTTAATAATATGAATTGTAGCTAATAAAGTGCGTTAATCCACACTTTTTGTGTTTATATTTTGTTTTCTTTGAGAAAATAAACATTTAATTAATCGATGTTTGTTGATTCGGTAAAGCTAAAATAAGACTAAAGAAAGAACTAATGTAATGTTTCCAAAAATGGTTGCTGCAGCACCAATATAGTGCTATAAAAGAAATAGCTAGCAGAACTAAAGTTTTAAAGAACGATTAGGGCAATGCTCTTTATAATATGAATTGTAGCTAAAAAAGTGCATTAATCCACACTTTTTGTGTTTATAATTTGTTTTCTTTGAGAAAATAAACATTTAATTAATCGATGTTTGTTGATGCAGTAAAGCTAAAATAAGACTAAAGAAAGAACTTTTGTCTATAGTAATGTTTCCAAGAATGGTTGCTGCAGCACTAATATAGTGCTATAAAAGAAGTAGCTAGCAGAACTAAAGTTTTAAAGAACGATGAGTGCAATACTCTTTAAAATATGAATTGTAGCTAATAAAGTGCGTTAATCCACACTTTTTGTGTTTCTATTTTTTTTTTCTTTGAGGAAATAAACATTTAATTAATCGATGTTTGTTGATGCCGTAAAGCTGAAATAAGACTGAAGAAAGAAATAATGTCTATAGTAATGTTTCCAAAAAAGGTTGCTGCAGCACCAATATAGTGCTATAAGAGAAATAGCTAGCAGAACTAAAGTTTTAAAGAACGATTAGGGCAATGCTCTTTATAATATGAATTGTAGCTAATAAAGTGCATTAATCCACACTTTTTGTGTTTATATTTTGTTTTCTTTGAGAAAATAAACATTTAATTAATCGATGTTTGTTGATGCAGTAAAGCTAAAATAAGACTAAAGAAAGAACTAATGTCTATAGTAATGTTTCCAATAATGGTTGCTGCAGCACTAATATAGTGCTATAAAAGAAGTACCTTGCAGAACTAAAATTTTAAAGAACGATGAGTGCAAAACTCTTTATAATATGAATTGTAGGTAATAAAGTGCGTTAATCCACACTTTTTTTTTACATTTTGTTTTCTTTCAGAAAATAAACATTTAATTAATCTATGTTTGTTGATGCAGTAAAGCCAAAATAAAATCAAAGAAAGAACTAATCTCTATAGTAATGTTTCCAAGAATGGTTGCTGCAGCACTAATATAGTGCTATACAAGAAGTAGCTAGCAGAACTAAAGTTTTAAAGAACGATTAGGGCAATACTCTTTATAATATGAATTGTAGCTAATAAAGTGCGTTAATACACACTTTTTGTGTTTATATTTTGTTTTCTTTGAGAAAATAAACATTTGATTAATCGTTGTTTCTTTATGCAGTAAAGCTAAAATAAGACTAAGAAAGAACTAATTTCTTTAGTAATGTTTCCAAGAATGGTTGCTGCAGAACTAATATAGTGCTATAAAAGAAGTAGCTGGCAGAACTAAACTATTAACAAACAATGAGCGCAATACTCTTTATAATATGAATTGTAGCTAATAATATGCGTTAATCAACACTTTTTGTTTTTATACTTTGTTTTCTTTGAGAAAATAAACATTGAATACTCGATGTTTCTTGATGCAATAAAGCTAAAATAAGACTAAAGAAAGAACTAATGTCTATAGTAATGTTTCCAAGAATGGTTGCTGCAGCACTAATAAAGTGCTATAAAAGAAGTAGCTGGCAGAACTTAAGTTTTAAAGAACGATGAGCGCAATACTGATGAGCGCAATATGAATTGTAGGTAATAAAGTGCGTTAATCCACACTTTTTGTGTTTACATTTTGTTTTCTTTGAGAAAATAAACATTTAATTAATCGATGTTTGTTGATGCAGTAAAGCTAGAATAAGACTAAAGTAAGAACTAATGTCTATAGTAATGTTTATAAGAATGGTTGCTGTAGCACTAACATAGTGCTATAAAAGAAGTAGCTAGCAGAACTAAAGTTTTAATGATTAATTAGGGCAATACTCTTTATAATATGAATTGTAGCTAATAAAGTGCGTTAATCCACACTTTTTGTGTTTATATTTTGTTTTCTTTCAGAAAATAAACATTTAATTAATCGATGTTTGTTGATGCAGTAAAGCCAAAATAAAATCAAAGAAAGAACTAATGTCTATAGTAATGTTTCCAAGAATGGTTGCTGCAGCACTAATATAGTGCTATAAAAGAAGTAGCTATTAGAACTAAAGTTTTAAAGAACGATTAGGGCAATACTCTTTATAATATGAATTGTAGCTAATAAAGTGCGTTAATCCAAACTTTTTGTGTTTATATTTTGTTTTCTTTGAGAAAATAAACATTTAATTAATCGATGTTTGTTGATGAGGTAAAGCTAAATTAAGACAAAAGAAAGAACTAATGTCTATAGTAATGTTTCCAAAAATGGCTATTGCAGCACCAATATAGTGCTATAAAAGAAATAGCTATCAGAACTAAAGTTTTAAAGAACTTTTAGGGCAATACTCTTGATAATATGAATTGTAGCTAATAAAGTGCGTTAATACACACTTTTTGTGTTTATATTTTGTTTTCTTTGAGAAAATAAACATTTGATTAATCGTTGTTTGTTTATGCAGTAAAGCTAAAATAAGACTAAGAAAGAACTAATGTCTTTAGTAATGTTTCCAAGAATGGTTGCTGCAGAACTAATAAAGTGCTATAAAAGAAGTAGCTGGCAGAACTAAACTATAAACAAACAATGAGCGCAATACTCTTTATAATATGAATTGTAGCTAATAATGTGCGTTAATACACACTTTTTGCTTTTATACTTTGTTTTCTTTGAGAAAATAAACATTGAATAATCGATGTTTGTTGATGCAATAAAGCTAAAATAAGACTAAAGAAAGAACTAATGTCTATAGTAATGTTTCCAAGAATGGTTGCTGCAGCACTAATATAGTGCTATAAAAGAAGTAGCTAGCAGAACTTAAGTTTTAAAGAACGATGAGCGCAATACTGATTATAATATGAATTGTAGGTAATAAAGTGCGTTAATCCACACTTTTTGTGTTTACATTTTGTTTTCTTTTAGAAAATAAATATTTAATTAATCGATGTTTGTTGATGCAGTAAAGCTAAAATAAGACTAAAGAAAGAACTTTTGTCTATAGTAATGTTTCCAAGAATGGTTGCTGCAGCACTAATATAGTGCTATAAAAGAAGTAGCTAGCAGAAATAAAGTTTTAAAGAACGATTAAGGCAATGCTCTTAATAATATGAATTGTAGCTAATAAAGTGCGTTAATCCACACTGTTTGTGTTTATATTTTGTTTTCTTTGAGAAAATAAACATTTAATTAATCGATGTTTGTTGATTCGGTAAAGCTAAAATAAGACTAAAGAAAGAACTAATGTAATGTTTCCAAAAATGGTTGCTGCAGCACCAATATAGTGCTATAAAAGAAATAGCTAGCAGAACTAAAGTTTTAAAGAACGATTAGGGCAATGCTCTTTATAATATGAATTGTAGCTAAAAAAGTGCATTAATCCACACTTTTTGTGTTTATAATTTGTTTTCTTTGAGAAAATAAACATTTAATTAATCGATGTTTGTTGATGCAGTAAAGCTAAAATAAGACTAAAGAAAGAACTTTTGTCTATAGTAATGTTTCCAAGAATGGTTGCTGCAGCACTAATATAGTGCTATAAAAGAAGTAGCTAGCAGAACTAAAGTTTTAAAGAACGATGAGTGCAATACTCTTTAAAATATGAATTGTAGCTAATAAAGTGTGTTGATCCACACTTTTTGTGTTTATAATTTGTTTTCTTTGAGAAAATAAACATTTAATTAATCGATGTTTGTTGATGCCGTAAAGCTGAAATAAGACTGAAGAAAGAAATAATGTCTATAGTAATGTTTCCAAAAAAGGTTGCTGCAGCACCAATATAGTGCTATAAGAGAAATAGCTAGCAGAACTAAAGTTTTAAAGAACGATTAGGGCAATGCTCTTTATAATATGAATTGTAGCTAATAAAGTGCGTTAACGCCCCGCGGCGGGAATCACTAGAACAGAGACGGCCATATTGGATCTTTCCAAACAAAGCAACTCGCCCCGGCAGAAGGACATTGAAGAAAACACAACGGAAAGTGTGGCAGCTTATTGGGGTCGTATCTTTGGAGAACAACAGATTTCCAAATGTAAAATACTACAATCAATATCACTTCTCACACATACATTTCCATAAGCTCTTTCAACTTTCTGAAACATGAACGAAACAACAGTTTGCCAAAATGTGAAATACTGTAGGAAATATCATTTCTCACACATTCATTTCCATTAACTCTATCAACTTTCATAAACATGAACGAAACAACAGTTTGCCAAATGTAAAATACTGTAAGAAATATCACTTCTCACACATTCATTTCCTTTAACTCTTTCAACTTCTGATACATTCTTGCATTCTGTAAACATATAATATATAAGGAACAACAATAAACAGAACCGCCGCGCTACATAGAGCGGCCTAACTGCAACCAGGCACAAACCAGAACACTTCGATACGACCCTGGGTGACTTTTGGGCAAAAACCACAAACCGCTGGGTGGGAGGGAGAGGGGAGAATTGCTCAACTTGAAAGAAACCTTGTAACTTGAATTTAGCTTCTGAACGGAAGACTTCTTGAGAGGGAGAGCACGCTTTGTGACAGGATAGAGGCATGGGCACGAGGGGGGGCTAGAAAATCATAAAGTCCGCCTTGGCGTTAACATCCCTTTACTAACGTAAAGGGGTGTATTAACGCCCCGCGGCGGGAATCACTAGAACAGAGACGGCCATATTGGATCTTTCCAAACAAAGCAACTCGCCCCGGCAGAAGGACATTGAAGAAAACACAACGGAAAGTGTGGCAGCTTATTGGGGTCGTATCTTTGGAGAACAACAGATTTCCAAATGTAAAATACTACAATCAATATCACTTCTCACACATACATTTCCATAAGCTCTTTCAACTTTCTGAAACATGAACGAAACAACAGTTTGCCAAAATGTGAAATACTGTAGGAAATATCATTTCTCACACATTCATTTCCATTAACTCTATCAACTTTCATAAACATGAACGAAACAACAGTTTGCCAAATGTAAAATACTGTAAGAAATATCACTTCTCACACATTCATTTCCTTTAACTCTTTCAACTTCTGATACATTCTTGCATTCTGTAAACATATAATATATAAGGAACAGCAATAAACAGAACCGCCGCGCTACATAGAGCGGCCTAACTGCCAAAGTACGCCCAAGCTACCACACTGAGCCCTTGATCGGACCAACGCTCCACCATTTCCGCAAGGAACTGGCCCACTGGTTGGGGTCCCTAAACGCTGCTGTGCTGATAAGGGAATTCTAAGTATTGGTGACAAGTGTAATTTGACCAATGATCCAATGCATTACGAGGAATGATTTGCCGCATCCGAATTTCTACTTGTATGGTTGTTTGTTGGCTCCATTATAGGTTGTAGACTCTTGTGACACTACAGTTTCTGTTCAGGGTGCCGCTATGGTGGTCTTTGTCTTACTGTTGCCGCCCTCATGTTAGCAGAGAGGAGAAAGTTGTTCATGGGACCTGGATACCTGACACAAGCAGCAAGGTTAGAGCATTGGCGGTTCCGTGAATACTGGTACTTTAGAGGAAAGTAATTTGGCTAATTCAGAAACGGTTTGCATGAAAAAACAACCCCAACAATAATCCAACCTGGAAACCGTGAACCAAAGATGGGTTTCCACTTGGATATTATACAACACAATGCTTAGGTTTGCCCTTGGATATTTAACAAACCAACTCTAAACTGTGAACTGAAGATGGGCTTACCCTAGGAAACTGTGAACCAAAGATGGGTTTCCCCTTGGATACCTAGGAACACCACTCAGTACCCATACCATGATCCAAGGGAAATATTAGGTTTCATCTAACAAACCAATTCTAAACTGTGAACTGAGGATGGGCTTACCCCAGGAAACCATGAAACAAAGATGGGTTTCCTTATGGATACCTAAGAACACAACTTTTCAACGTAATCCAAGGATATATTTCCCCTTGGATATCTAAAAAGACCTCTTTACATTTCATTTATTTCACGTCTATTTTTAAGTTCATTTCCATCTTAACTGTGATCCAAGGATAGGTTTCCCCTTGGATATCTAACAACACAACTCATTTCAATTTCATTTTTCGGTTATTTCGCATATATTTTCATATCACAACACAACTCTTTTCAATTTCATTTTTCGGTTATATCGCATATATTTCCATGACCATTTTCATCTCAACCGTGGTCCAAGGATAGGTTTCCCCTTGGATATCTAACAACACAACTCATTTCAATTTCATTTTTCGGTTATTTCGCATATATTTTCATATCACAACACAACTCTTTTCAATTTCATTTTTCCGTTATATCGCATATATTTTTATGACCGTTTTCATCTCAACCGTGGTCCAAGGATAGGTTTCCCCTTGGATATCTAACAACACAACTCTTTTCAATTTCATTTTTCGGTTATATCGCATATATTTTCATGACCATTTTCATCTCAACCGTGGTCCAAGGATAGGTTTCCCCTTGGATATCTAACAACACAACTCATTTCAATTTCATTTTTCGGTTATTTCGCATATATTTTCATATCACAACACAACTCTTTTCAATTTCATTTTTCGGTTATATCGCATATATTTCCATGACCATTTTCATCTCAACCGTGGTCCAAGGATAGGTTTCCCCTTGGATATCTAACAACACAACTCATTTCAATTTCATTTTTCGGTTATTTCGCATATATTTTCATATCACAACACAACTCTTTTCAATTTCATTTTTCGGTTATATCGCATATATTTCCATGACCATTTTCATCTCAACCGTGGTCCAAGGATAGGTTTCCCCTTGGATATCTAACAACACAACTCATTTCAATTTCATTTTTCCGTTATATCGCATATATTTTTATGACCGTTTTCATCTCAACCGTGGTCCAAGGATAGGTTTCCCCTTGGATATCTAACAATACAACTCATTTCAATTTCATTTTTCGGTTATTTCGCATATATTTTCATATCACAACACAACTCTTTTCAATTTCATTTTTCGGTTATATCGCATATATTTTCATGACCATTTTCATCTCAACCGTAGTCCAAGGATAGGTTTCCCCTTGGATATCTAACAACACAACTCATTTCAATTTCATTTTTCGGTTATTTCGCATATATTTTCATATCACAACACAACTCTTTTCAATTTCATTTTTCGGTTATATCGCATATATTTCCATGACCATTTTCATCTCAACCGTGGTCCAAGGATAGGTTTCCCCTTGGATATCTAACAACACAACTCATTTCAATTTCATTTTTCGGTTATTTCGCATATATTTTCATATCACAACACAACTCTTTTCAATTTCATTTTTCGGTTATATCGCATATATTTCCATGACCATTTTCATCTCAACCGTGGTCCAAGGATAGGTTTCCCCTTGGATATCTAACAACACAACTCTTTTTAATTTCATTTTTCGGTTATTTCGCATATATTTTTATATCACAACACAATTCTTTTCAATTGCATTTTTTTTTGTTTATATCGCATATATTTCCATGACCATTTTCATCTCAACCGTGGTCCAAGGATAGGTTTCCCCTTGGATAACTAACAACACAACTCATTTCAATTTCATTTTTCGGTTATTTCGCATATATTTTCATATCACAGCACAACTATTTTTAATTTTATTTTTTCGGTTATTTCGCATATAATTTCATGGCCATTTTCATCTCAACCGTGGTGAACCCTTGGATATCACAATACAACTCATTTCAATTTCATTTTTCGGTTATCTCACATATATTTTCATGCCCATTCTCATCTCAACCATGATCCAAGGATAGGTTTTCCCTTGGATATTACAAACAACTCTTTTCAATGAAACAGTTCGAAACCATGGACCATAGGGGGTTCCCCTTGGATAAATAAAACCAACAGTGAGAACTGCCCCACTCATAACAAGTTACATATGTTCTTTACCATCGGCATGCTGTACTGACAATGATCCAAACTACCAGAAATTAGCACCTGATCAGCTGCTGTCTGTATTTCCTTCTTTCTGCTTGATAAATGGATCTAATGTTTGGATGTTCTAACTTGCTTTCAGCTCCATTGAATGTTAGTGATTCGCAACATTTTGTATCTTGTCTTGTTTTCCCCAATTTGATAATGAAATGCAGACTACCAGCACAGCAAGACAATAAACTGCAATGCCATCCAATTCCCCTGTGTATAAGATGGTGGGCAGCTACAGTTAAAAGTATCTGTGGTCTGGAATACCACTCCTTGTCTGCTTGTTGCCTGGGAGTGAAGCTACAGGACCTGTTGGCTTGTGATTGAGCTTCAAATTGTGAGCTACAACTTGGTGAAACTTTTCTCGTGCAACTGACCTTTTCTGCCACAAATACATGCTAGCAGAATACTCCAAGCAAACTTTAGATTTGATTCAGTCTTATTTTCTTCTTGTACCTTGTAGATACACTCACTAAATAGTCAACTACGACGCAATTATGAAGACACGATTACTTCCCTTCTCCGTTCTTAGGCCATATCCGAACGCTTCGCCTTTGAATATTAGTTTATCACATGCCAGTAAATCCTCTCTTCAAGTTCACAGTTCTTGCCATGGACTTTGTTCTGGTCGACAACTTTATCAAGTGGAAATAAGATGACACGGCTGGAGAATTGCACAACTTGAAAGAAACCTTGTAACTTGAATTTAGCTTCTGAACGGAAGACTTCTTGAGAGGGAGAGCACGCTTTGTGACAGGATAGAGGCATGGGCACGAGGGGGGGCTAGAAAATCATAATGTCCGCCTTGGCGTTAACATCCCTTTACTAACGTAAAGGGGTGTATTAATCCACACTTTTTGTGTTTCTATTTTTTTTTCTTTGAGGAAATAAACATTTAATTAATCGATGTTTGTTGATGCCGTAAAGCTGAAATAAGACTGAAGAAAGAAATAATGTCTATAGTAATGTTTCCAAAAAAGGTTGCTGCAGCACCAATATAGTGCTATAAGAGAAATAGCTAGCAGAACTAAAGTTTTAAAGAACGATTAGGGCAATGCTCTTTATAATATGAATTGTAGCTAATAAAGTGCGTTAAGCCACACTTTTTGTGTTTATATTTTGTTTTCTTTGAGAAAATAAACATTTAATTAATCGATGTTTGTTGATGCAGTAAAGCTAAAATAAGACTAAAGAAAGAACTAATGTCTATAGTAATGTTTCCAAGAATGGTTGCTGCAGCACTAATAACGTGCTATTAAAGAAGTAGCTGGCAGAACTTAAGTTTTAAAGAACGATGAGCGCAATACTGATTATAATATGAATTGTAGGTAATAAAGTGCGTTAATCCACACTTTTTGTGTTTACATTTTGTTTTCTTTTAGAAAATAAATATTTAATTAATTGATGTTTGTTGATGCAGTAAAGCTAAAATAAGACTGAAGAAAGAAATAATGTCTATAGTAATGTTTCCAAAAAAGGTTGCTGCAGCACCAATATAGTGCTATAAAAGAAGTACCTACCAGAACTAAAATTTTAAAGAACGATGAGTGCAAAACTCTTTATACTATGAATTGTAGCTAATAAAGTGCGTTAATCCACACTTTTTGTGTTTATAATTTGTTTTCTTTGAGAAAATAAACATTTAATTAATCGATGTTTGTTGATGCAGTAAAGCTAAAATAAGACTAAAGAAAAAACTTTTGTCTATAGTAATGTTTCCAAGAATGGTTGCTGCAGCACTAATATAGTGCTATAAAAGAAGTAGCTAGCAGAACTAAAGTTTTAAAGAACGATGAGTGCAATACTCTTTAAAATATGAATTGTAGCTAATAAAGTGCGTTAATCCACACTTTTTGTGTTTCTATTTTTTTTTTCTTTGAGGAAATAAACATTTAATTAATCGATGTTTGTTGATGCCGTAAAGCTGAAATAAGACTGAAGAAAGAAATAATGTCTATAGTAATGTTTCCAAAAAAGGTTGCTGCAGCACCAATATAGTGCTATAAAAGAAATAGCTAGCAGAACTAAAGTTTTAAAGAACGATTAGGGCAATGCTCTTTATAATATGAATTGTAGCTAATAAAGTGCGTTAATCCACACTTTTTGTGTTTATATTTTGTTTTCTTTGAGAAAATAAACATTTAATTAATCGATGTTTGTTGATGCAGTAAAGCTAAAATAAGACTAAAGAAAGAACTAATGTCTATAGTAATGTTTCAATGAATGGTTGCTGCAGCACTAATATAGTGCTATAAAAGAAGTACCTAGCAGAACTAAAATTTTAAAGAACGATGAGTGCAAAACTCTTTATAATTTGAATTGTAGCTAATAAAGTGCATTAATCCACACTTTTTGTGTTTATATTTTGTTTTCTTTGAGAAAATAAAAATTTAATTAATCGATGTTTGTTAATGTAGTAAAGCTAAAGTAAGACTAAAGAAAGAACTAATGTCTATAGTAATGCTTCCAAGAATGGTTGCTGCAGCACTTACATAGTGCTATAAAAGAAGTACCTAGCGGAACTAAAATTTTAAAGAACGATGAGTGCAAACTCTTTATAATATGAATTGTAGCTAATAAAGTGCGTTAATCCACACTTTTTGTGTTTATATTTTGTTTTCTTTGAGAAAATAAACATTTAATTAATCGATGTTTGTTGATGCAGTAAAGCTAAAATAAGACTAAAGAAAGAACTAATGTCTATAGTAATGTTTCAATGAATGGTTGCTGCAGCACTAATATAGTGCTATAAAAGAAGTACCTAGCAGAACTAAAATTTTAAAGAACGATGAGTGCAAACTCTTTATAATATGAATTGTAGCTAATAAAGTGCATTAATCCACACTTTTTGTTTTTATATTTTGTTTTCTTTGAGAAAATAAAAATTTAATTAATCGATGTTTGTTGATGCAGTAAAGCTAAAATAAGACTAAAGAAAGAACTAATGTCTATAGTAATGTTTCCAAGAATGGTTGCTGCAGCACTAACATAGTGCTATAAAAGAAGTACCTAGCAGAACTAAAATTTTAAAGAACGATGAGTGCAAACTCTTTATAATATGAATTGTAGCTAATAAAGTGCGTTAATCCACACTTTTTGTGTTTATATTTTGTTTTCTTTCGGAAAATAAACATTTAATTGATCGATGTTTGTTGATGCAATAAAGCTAAAATAAGACTAAAGAAAGAAATAATGTCTATAGTAATGTTTCCAAGATTGGTTGCTGCAGCACCAATATAGTGCTATAAAAGACATAGCTAGCAGAACTAAAGTTTTAAAGAACGATTAGGGCAATGCTCTTTATAATATGAATTGTAGCTAATAAAGTGTGTTAATCCACACCTTTTGTGTTTATATTGTGTTTTCTTTGAGAAAATAAACATTTAATTAATCGATGTTTGTTGATGCAGTAAAGCTAAAATAAGACTAAAGAAAGAACTAATGTCTATAGTAATGTTTCAAAGAATGGTTGCTGCAGCACTAATATAGTGCTATAAAAGAAGTACCTAGCAGAACTAAAATTTTAAAGAACGATGAGTGCAAAACTAACTCTTTATAATATGAATTGTAGCTAATAAAGTGCGTTAATCCACACTTTTTGTGTTTATATTTTGTTTTCTTTGAGAAAATAAACATTTAATTAATCGATGTTTGTTGATTCGGTAAAGCTAAAATAAGACTAAAGAAAGAACTAATGTAATGTTTCCAAAAATGGTTGCTGCAGCACCAATATAGTGCTATAAAAGAAATAGCTAGCAGAACTAAAGTTTTAAAGAACAATTAGGGCAATGCTCTTTATAATATGAATTGTAGCTAAAAAAGTGCATTAATCCACACTTTTTGTGTTTATAATTTGTTTTCTTTGAGAAAATAAACATTTAATTAATCGATGTTTGTTGATGCAGTAAAGCAAAAATAAGACTAAAGAAAGAACTAATGTCTATAGTAATGTTTCAATGAATGGTTGCTGCAGCACTAATATAGTGCTATAAAAGAAGTACCTAGCAGAACTAAAGTTTTAAAGAACGATGAGTGCAAAACTAACTCTTTATAATATGAATTGTAGCTAATAAAGTGCGTTAATCCACACTTCTTGTGTTTATATTTTGTTTTCTTTGAGAAAATAAACATTTAATTAATCGATGTTTGTTGATGCAGTAAAGCTAAAATAAGACTAAAGAAAGAACTAATGTCTATAGTAATGTTTCAATGACTGGTTGCTGCAGCACTAATATAGTGCTATAAAAGAAGTACCTAGCAGAACTAAAATTTTAAAGATAGATGAGTGCAAAACTCTTTATAATATGAATTGTAGCTAATAAAGTGCATTAATCCACACTTTTTTTTTTATATTTTGTTTTCTTTGAGAAAATAAAAATTTAATTAATCGATGTTTGTTGATGCAGTAAAGCTAAAATAAGACTAAAGAAAGAACTAATGTCTATAGTAATGCTTCCAAGAATGGTTGCTGCAGCACTTACATAGTGCTATAAAAGAAGTACCTAGCAGAACTAAAATTTTAAAGAACGATGAGTGCAAACTCTTTATAAAATGAATTGTAGCTAATAAAGTGCGTTAATCCACACTTTTTGTGTTTATATTTTGTTTTCTTTCGGAAAATAAACATTTAATTAATCGATGTTTGTTGATGCAGTAAAGCTAAAATAAGACTAAAGAAAGAACTTTTGTCTATAGTAATGTTTCCAAGAATGGTTGCTGCAGCACTAATATAGTGCTATAAAAGAAGTAGCTAGCAGAACTAAAGTTTTAAAGAACGATGAGTGCAATACTCTTTAAAATATGAATTGTAGCTAATAAAGTGCGTTAATCCACACTTTTTGTGTTTCTATTTTTTTTTTCTTTGAGGAAATAAACATTTAATTAATCGATGTTTGTTGATGCCGTAAAGCTGAAATAAGACTGAAGAAAGAAATAATGTCTATAGTAATGTTTCCAAAAAAGGTTGCTGCAGCACCAATATAGTGCTATAAAAGAAATAGCTAGCAGAACTAAAGTTTTAAAGAACGATTAGGGCAATGCTCTTTATAATATGAATTGTAGCTAATAAAGTGCGTTAATCCACACTTTTTGTGTTTATATTTTGTTTTCTTTGAGAAAATAAACATTTAATTAATCGATGTTTGTTGATGTAGTAAAGCTAAAATAAGACTAAAGAAAGAACTAATGTCTATAGTAATGCTTCCAAGAATGGTTGCTGCAGCACTTACATAGTGCTATAAAAGAAGTACCTAGCGGAACTAAAATTTTAAAGAACGATGAGTGCAAACTCTTTATAATATGAATTGTAGTTAATAAAGTGCGTTAATCCACACTTTTTGTGTTTATATTTTGTTTTCTTTGAGAAAATAAACATTTAATTAATCGATGTTTGTTGATGCAGTAAAGCTAAAATAAGACTAAAGAAAGAACTAATGTCTATAGTAATGTTTCAATGAATTGTTGCTGCAGCACTAATATAGTGCTATAAAAGAAGTACCTAGCAGAACTAAAATTTTAAAGAACGATGAGTGCAAAACTCTTTATAATATGAATTGTAGCTAATAAAGTGCATTAATCCACAGTTTTTGTTTTTATATTTTGTTTTCTTTGAGAAAATAAAAATTTAATTAATCGATGTTTGTTGATGCAGTAAAGCTAAAATAAGACTAAAGAAAGAACTAATGTCTATAGTAATGTTTCCAAGAATGGTTGCTGCAGCACTAACATAGTGCTATAAAAGAAGTACCTAGCAGAACTAAAATTTTAAAGAACGATGAGTGCAAACTCTTTATAATATGAATTGTAGCTAATAAAGTGCGTTAATCCACACTTTTTGTGTTTATATTTTGTTTTCTTTCGGAAAATAAACATTTAATTGATCGATGTTTGTTGATGCAATAAAGCTAAAATAAGACTAAAGAAAGAAATAATGTCTATAGTAATGTTTCCAAGATTGGTGGCTGCAGCACCAATATAGTGCTATAAAAGAAATAGCTAGCAGAACTAAAGTTTTAAAGAACGATTAGGGCAATGCTCTTTATAATATGAATTGTAGCTAATAAAGTGTGTTAATCCACACCTTTTGTGTTTATATTGTGTTTTCTTTGAGAAAATAAACATTTAATTAATCGATGTTTGTTGATGCAGTAAAGCTAAAATAAGACTAAAGAAAGAACTAATGTCTATAGTAATGTTTCAAAGAATGGTTGCTGCAGCACTAATATAGTGCTATAAAAGAAGTACCTAGCAGAACTAAAGTTTTAAAGAACGATGAGTGCAAAACTAACTCTTTATAATATGAATTGTAGCTAATAAAGTGCGTTAATCCACACTTCTTGTGTTTATATTTTGTTTTCTTTGAGAAAATAAACATTTAATTAATCGATGTTTGTTGATGCAGTAAAGCTAAAATAAGACTAAAGAAAGAACTAATGTCTATAGTAATGTTTCAATGAATGGTTGCTGCAGCACTAATATAGTGCTATAAAAGAAGTACCTAGCAGAACTAAAATTTTAAAGAACGATGAGTGCAAAACTCTTTATAATATGAATTGTAGCTAATAAAGTGCATTAATCCACACTTTTTGTGTTTATATTTTGTTTTCTTTGAGAAAATAAACATTTAATTAATCGATGTTTGTTGATTCGGTAAAGCTAAAATAAGACTAAAGAAGGAACTAATGTAATGTTTCCAAAAATGGTTGCTGCAGCACCAATATAGTGCTATAAAAGAAATAGCTAGCAGAACTAAAGTTTTAAAGAACAATTCGGGCAATGCTCTTTATAATATGAATTGTAGCTAAAAAAGTGCATTAATCCACACTTTTTGTGTTTATAATTTGTTTTCTTTGAGAAAATAAACATTTAATTAATCGATGTTTGTTGATGCAGTAAAGCAAAAATAAGACTAAAGAAAGAACTTTTGTCTATAGTAATGTTTCCAAGAATGGTTGCTGCAGCACTAATATAGTGCTATAAAAGAAGTACCTAGCAGAACTAAAGTTTTAAAGAACGATGAGTGCAAAACTAACTCTTTATAATATGAATTGTAGCTAATAAAGTGCGTTAATCCACACTTCTTGTGTTTATATTTTGTTTTCTTTGAGAAAATAAACATTTAATTAATCGATGTTTGTTGATGCAGTAAAGCTAAAATAAGACTAAAGAAAGAACTAATGTCTATAGTAATGTTTCAATGAATGGTTGCTGCAGCACTAATATAGTGCTATAAAAGAAGTACCTAGCAGAACTAAAATTTTAAAGAACGATGAGTGCAAAACTCTTTATAATATGAATTGTAGCTAATAAAGTGCATTAATCCACACTTTTTTTTTTATATTTTTTTTTCTTTGAGAAAATAAAAATTTAATTAATCGATGTTTGTTGATGCAGTAAAGCTGAAATAAGACTGAAGAAAGAAATAATGTCTATAGTAATGTTTCCAAAAAAGGTTGCTGCAGCACCAATATAGTGCTATAAAAGAAATAGCTAGCAGAACTAAAGTTTTAAAGAACGATTAGGGCAATGCTCTTTATAATATGAATTGTAGCTAATAAAGTGCGTTAATCCACACTTTTTGTGTTTATATTTTGTTTTCTTTGAGAAAATAAACATTTAATTAATCGATGTTTGTTGATGCAGTAAAGCTAAAATAAGACTAAAGAAAGAACTAATGTCTATAGTAATGTTTCAATGAATGGTTGCTGCAGCACTAATATAGTGCTATAAAAGAAGTACCTAGCAGAACTAAAATTTTAAAGAACGATGAGTGCAAAACTCTTTATAATATGATTTGTAGCTAATAAAGTGCATTAATCCACACTTTTTTTTTTATATTTTGTTTTCTTTGAGAAAATAAAAATTTAATTAATCGATGTTTGTTGATGTAGTAAAGCTAAAATAAGACTAAAGAAAGAACTAATGTCTATAGTAATGCTTCCAAGAATGGTTGCTGCAGCACTTACATAGTGCTATAAAAGAAGTACCTAGCGGAACTAAAATTTTAAAGAACGATGAGTGCAAACTCTTTATAATATGAATTGTAGTTAATAAAGTGCGTTAATCCACACTTTTTGTGTTTATATTTTGTTTTCTTTGAGAAAATAAACATTTAATTAATCGATGTTTGTTGATGCAGTAAAGCTAAAATAAGACTAAAGAAAGAACTAATGTCTATAGTAATGTTTCCAAGAATGGTTGCTGCAGCACTAACATAGTGCTATAAAAGAAGTACCTAGCAGAACTAAAATTTTAAAGAACGATGAGTGCAAACTCTTTATAATATGAATTGTAGCTAATAAAGTGCGTTATTCCACACTTTTTGTGTTTATATTTTGTTTTCTTTCGGAAAATAAACATTTAATTGATCGATGTTTGTTGATGCAATAAAGCTAAAATAAGACTAAAGAAAGAAATAATGTCTATAGTAATGTTTCCAAGATTGGTGGCTGCAGCACCAATATAGTGCTATAAAAGAAATAGCTAGCAGAACTAAAGTTTTAAAGAACGATTAGGGCAATGCTCTTTATAATATGAATTGTAGCTAATAAAGTGTGTTAATCCACACCTTTTGTGTTTATATTGTGTTTTCTTTGAGAAAATAAACATTTAATTAATCGATGTTTGTTGATGCAGTAAAGCTAAAATAAGACTAAAGAAAGAACTAATGTCTATAGTAATGTTTCAAAGAATGGTTGCTGCAGCACTAATATAGTGCTATAAAAGAAGTATCTAGCAGAACTAAAGTTTTAAAGAACGATGAGTGCAAAACTAACTCTTTATAATATGAATTGTAGCTAATAAAGTGCGTTAATCCACACTTCTTGTGTTTATATTTTGTTTTCTTTGAGAAAATAAACATTTAATTAATCGATGTTTGTTGATGCAGTAAAGCTAAAATAAGACTAAAGAAAGAACTAATGTCTATAGTAATGTTTCAATGAATGGTTGCTGCAGCACTAATATAGTGCTATAAAAGAAGTACCTAGCAGAACTAAAATTTTAAAGAACGATGAGTGCAAAACTCTTTATAATATGAATTGTAGCTAATAAAGTGCATTAATCCACACTTTTTGTGTTTATATTTTGTTTTCTTTGAGAAAATAAACATTTAATTAATCGATGTTTGTTGATTCGGTAAAGCTAAAATAAGACTAAAGAAGGAACTAATGTAATGTTTCCAAAAATGGTTGCTGCAGCACCAATATAGTGCTATAAAAGAAATAGCTAGCAGAACTAAAGTTTTAAAGAACAATTCGGGCAATGCTCTTTATAATATGAATTGTAGCTAAAAAAGTGCATTAATCCACACTTTTTGTGTTTCTAATTTGTTTTCTTTGAGAAAATAAATATTTAATTAATCGACGTTTGTTTATGCAGTAAAGCAAAAATAAGACTAAAGAAAGAACTTTTGTCTATAGTAATGTTTCCAAGAATGGTTGCTGCAGCACTAATATAGTGCTATAAAAGAAGTACCTAGCAGAACTAAAGTTTTAAAGAACGATGAGTGCAAAACTAACTCTTTATAATATGAATTGTAGCTAATAAAGTGCGTTAATCCACACTTCTTGTGTTTATATTTTGTTTTCTTTGAGAAAATAAACATTTAATTAATCGATGTTTGTTGATGCAGTAAAGCTAAAATAAGACTAAAGAAAGAACTAATGTCTATAGTAATGTTTCAATGAATGGTTGCTGCAGCACTAATATAGTGCTATAAAAGAAGTACCTAGCAGAACTAAAATTTTAAAGAACGATGAGTGCAAAACTCTTTATAATATGAATTGTAGCTAATAAAGTGCATTAATCCACACTTTTTGTGTTTATATTTTGTTTTCTTTGAGAAAATAAACATTTAATTAATCGATGTTTGTTGATTCGGTAAAGCTAAAATAAGACTAAAGAAGGAACTAATGTAATGTTTCCAAAAATGGTTGCTGCAGCACCAATATAGTGCTATAAAAGAAATAGCTAGCAGAACTAAAGTTTTAAAGAACAATTCGGGCAATGCTCTTTATAATATGAATTGTAGCTAAAAAAGTGCATTAATCCACACTTTTTGTGTTTATAATTTGTTTTCTTTGAGAAAATAAACATTTAATTAATCGATGTTTGTTGATGCAGTAAAGCAAAAATAAGACTAAAGAAAGAACTTTTGTCTATAGTAATGTTTCCAAGAATGGTTGCTGCAGCACTAATATAGTGCTATAAAAGAAGTACCTAGCAGAACTAAAGTTTTAAAGAACGATGAGTGCAAAACTAACTCTTTATAATATGAATTGTAGCTAATAAAGTGCGTTAATCCACACTTCTTGTGTTTATATTTTGTTTTCTTTGAGAAAATAAACATTTAATTAATCGATGTTTGTTGATGCAGTAAAGCTAAAATAAGACTAAAGAAAGAACTAATGTCTATAGTAATGTTTCAATGAATGGTTGCTGCAGCACTAATATAGTGCTATAAAAGAAGTACCTAGCAGAACTAAAATTTTAAAGAACGATGAGTGCAAAACTCTTTATAATATGAATTGTAGCTAATAAAGTGCATTAATCCACACTTTTTTTTTTATATTTTTTTTTCTTTGAGAAAATAAAAATTTAATTAATCGATGTTTGTTGATGCAGTAAAGCTAAAATAAGACTAAAGAAAGAACTAATGTCTATAGTAATGCTTCCAAGAATGGTTGCTGCAGCACTTACATAGTGCTATAAAAGAAGTACCTAGCAGAACTAAAATTTTAAAGAACGATGAGTGCAAACTCTTTATAATATGAATTGTAGCTAATAAAGTGCGTTAATCCACACTTTTTGTGTTTATATTTTGTTTTCTTTCGGAAAATAAACATTTAATTGATCGATGTTTGTTGATGCAATAAAGCTAAAATAAGACTAAAGAAAGAAATAATGTCTATAGTAATGTTTCCAAAAATGGTTGCTGCAGCACCAATATAGTGCTATAAAAGAAATAGCTAGCAGAACTAAAGTTTTAAAGAACAATTCGGGCAATGCTCTTTATAATATGAATTGTAGCTAAAAAAGTGCATTAATCCACACTTTTTGTGTTTATAATTTGTTTTCTTTGAGAAAATAAACATTTAATTAATCGATGTTTGTTGACGCGGTAAAGCAAAAATAAGACTAAAGAAAGAACTTTTGTCTATAGTAATGTTTCCAAGAATGGTTGCTGCAGCACTAATATAGTGCTATAAAAGAAGTAACTAGCAGAACTAAAGTTTTAAAGAACGATGAGTGCAAAACTAACTCTTTATAATATGAATTGTAGCTAATAAAGTGCGTTAATCCACACTTCTTGTGTTTATATTTTGTTTTCTTTGAGAAAATAAACATTTAATTAATCGATGTTTGTTGATGCAGTAAAGCTAAAATAAGACTAAAGAAAGAACTAATGTCTATAGTAATGTTTCAATGAATGGTTGCTGCAGCACTAATATAGTGCTATAAAAGAAGTACCTAGCAGAACTAAAATTTTAAAGAACGATGAGTGCAAAACTCTTTATAATATGAATTGTAGCTAATAAAGTGCATTAATCCACACTTTTTTTTTTATATTTTTTTTTCTTTGAGAAAATAAAAATTTAATTAATCGATGTTTGTTGATGCAGTAAAGCTAAAATAAGACTAAAGAAAGAACTAATGTCTATAGTAATGCTTCCAAGAATGGTTGCTGCAGCACTTACATAGTGCTATAAAAGAAGTACCTAGCAGAACTAAAATTTTAAAGAACGATGAGTGCAAACTCTTTATAATATGAATTGTAGCTAATAAAGTGCGTTAATCCACACTTTTTGTGTTTATATTTTGTTTTCTTTCGGAAAATAAACATTTAATTGATCGATGTTTGTTGATGCAATAAAGCTAAAATAAGACTAAAGAAAGAAATAATGTCTATAGTAATGTTTCCAAGATTGGTTGCTGCAGCACCAATATAGTGCTATAAAAGAAATAGCTAGCAGAACTAAAGTTTTAAAGAACGATTAGGGCAATTCTCTTTATAATATGAATTGTAGCTAATAAAGTGCGTTAATCCACACTTTTTGTGTTTTTTTTTTCTTTGAGAAAATAAACATTTAATTAATCGATGTTTTTTGATGCAGTAAAGCTAAAATAAGACTAAAGAAAGAACTAATGTCTATAGTAATGTTTCAATGAATGGTTGCTGCAGCACCAATATAGTGCTATAAAAGAAGTACCTAGCAGAACTAAAATTTTAAAGAACGATGAGTGCAAAACTCTTTATAATATGAATTGTAGCTAAAAAAGTGCATTAATCCACACTTTTTGTGTTTATAATTTGTTTTCTTTGAGAAAATAAACATTTAATTAATCGATGTTTGTTGACGCAGTAAAGCAAAAATAAGACTAAAGAAAGAACTTTTGTCTATAGTAATGTTTCCAAGAATGGTTGCTGCAGCACTAATATAGTGCTATAAAAGAAGTACCTAGCAGAACTAAAGTTTTAAAGAACGATGAGTGCAAAACTAACTCTTTATAATATGAATTGTAGCTAATAAAGTGCGTTAATCCACACTTCTTGTGTTTATATTTTGTTTTCTTTGAGAAAATAAACATTTAATTAATCGATGTTTGTTGATTCGGTAAAGCTAAAATAAGACTAAAGAAAGAACTAATGTAATGTTTCCAAAAATGGTTGCTGCAGCACCAATGTAGTGCTATAAAAGAAATAGCTAGCAGAACTAAAGTTTTAAAGAACGATTAGGGCAATGCTCTTTATAATATGAATTGTAGCTAAAAAGTGCGTTAATCCACACTTTTTGTGTTTATAATTTGTTTTCTTTGAGAAAATAAACATTTAATTAATCGATGTTTGTTGATGCAGTAAAGCTAAAATAAGACTAAAGAAAGAACTTTTGTCTATAGTAATGTTTCCAAGAATGGTTGCTGCAGCACTAATATAGTGCTATAAAAGAAGTAGCTAGCAGAACTAAAGTTTTAAAGAACGATGAGTGCAATACTCTTTAAAATATGAATTGTAGCTAATAAAGTGCGTTAATCCACACTTTTGTGTTTCTATTTTTTTTCTTTGAGAAAATAAACATTTAATTAATCGATGTTTTTTGATGCAGTAAAGCTAAAATAAGACTAAAGAAAGAACTAATGTCTATAGTAATGTTTCAATGAATGGTTGCTGCAGCACTAATATAGTGCTATAAAAGAAGTACCTAGCAGAACTAAAATTTTAAAGAACGATGAGTGCAAAACTCTTTATAATATGAATTGTAGCTAATAAAGTGCATTAATCCACACTTTTTGTTTTTATATTTTGTTTTCTTTGAGAAAATAAAAATTTAATTAATCGATGTTTGTTGATGCAGTAAAGCTAAATTAAGACTAAAGAAAGAACTAATGTCTATAGTAATGTTTCCAAGAATGGTTGCTGCAGCACTAACATAGTGCTATAAAAGAAGTACCTAGCAGAACTAAAATTTTAAAGAACGATGAGTGCAAAACTCTTTATAATATGAATTGTAGCTAATAAAGTGCGTTAATCCACACTTTTTGTGTTTATATTTTTTTTTCTTTCGGAAAATAAACATTTAATTAATCGATGTTTGTTGATGCAGTAAAGCTAAAATAAGACTAATGAAAGAACTAATGTCTATAGTAATGTTTCCAAGAATGGTTGCTGCAGCACTAATATAGTGCTATAAAAGAAGTACCTAGCAGAACTAAAATTTTAAAGAACGATGAGTGCAAAACTAACTCTTTATAATATGAATTGTAGCTAATAAAGTGCGTTAATCCACACTTTTTGTGTTTATATTTTGTTTTCTTTGAGAAAATAAACATTTAATTAATCGATGCTTCTTGATTCGGTAAAGCTAAAATAAGACTAAAGAAAGAACTAATGTAATGTTTCCAAAAATGGTTGCTGCAGCACCAATATAGTGCTATAAAAGAAATAGCTATCAGAATTAAAGTTTTAAAGAACGATTAGGGCAATGCTCTTTATAATATGAATTGTAGCTAAAAAAGTGCATTAATCCACACTTTTTGTGTTTATAATTTGTTTTCTTTGAGAAAATAAACATTTAATTAATCAATGTTTGTTGATGCAGTAAAGCTAAAATAAGACTAAAGAAAGAACTTTTGTCTATAATAATGTTTCCAAGAATGGTTGCTGCAGCACTAATATAGTGCTATAAAAGAAGTAGCTAGCAGAACTAAAGTTTTAAAGAACGATTAGGGCAATGCTCTTTATAATATGAATTGTAGCTAATAAAGTGCATTAATCCACACTTTTTGTGTTTATATTTTGTTTTCTTTGAGAAAATAAACATTTAATTAATCGATGTTTGTTGATGCATTAAAATTAAAATAAGACTAAAGAAAGAACTAATGTAATGTTTCCAAGAATGGTTGCTGCAGCACTAATATAGTGCTATAAAAGAAGTAGCTAGCAGAACTAAAGTTTTAAAGAACGATGAGTGCAATACTCTTTAAAATATGAATTGTAGCTAATAAAGTGCGTTAATCCACACTTTTTGTGTTTCTATTTTTTTTTCTTTGAGAAAATAAACATTTAATTAATCGATGTTTTTTGATGCAGTAAAGCTAAAATAAGACTAAAGAAAGAACTAATGTCTATAGTAATGTTTCAATGAATGGTTGCTGCAGCACTAATATAGTGCTATAAAAGAAGTACCTAGCAGAACTAAAATTTTAAAGAACGATGAGTGCAAAACTCTTTATAATATGAATTGTAGCTAATAAAGTGCATTAATCCACACTTTTTGTTTTTATATTTTGTTTTCTTTGAGAAAATAAAAATTTAATTAATCGATGTTTGTTGATGCAGTAAAGCTAAAATAAGACTAAAGAAAGAACTAATGTCTATAGTAATGTTTCCAAGAATGGTTGCTGCAGCACTAACATAGTGCTATAAAAGAAGTACCTAGCAGAACTAAAATTTTAAAGAACGATGAGTGCAAAACTCTTTATAATATGAATTGTAGCTAATAAAGTGCGTTAATCCACACTTTTTGTGTTTATATTTTGTTTTCTTT
This sequence comes from Aurelia coerulea, assembly GCA_039566865.1. Classification (NCBI taxonomy): domain Eukaryota; kingdom Metazoa; phylum Cnidaria; class Scyphozoa; order Semaeostomeae; family Ulmaridae; genus Aurelia; species Aurelia coerulea. Next base: position 12,549,954 of record CM076950.1, read on the forward strand.
GAGAAAATAAACATTTAATTAATCGATGTTTGTTGATGCAATAAAGCTAAAATAAGACTAAAGAAAGAAATAATGTCTATAGTAATGTTTCCAAGATTGGTGGCTGCAGCACCAATATAGTGCTATAAAAGAAATAGCTAGCAGAACCAAAGTTTTAAAGAACGATTAGGGCAATGCTCTTTATAATATGAATTGTAGCTAATAAAGTGCGTTAATCCACACCTTTTGTGTTTACATTGTGTTTTCTTTGAGAAAATAAACATTTAATTAATCGATGTTTGTTGATGCAGTAAAGCTAAAATAAGACTAATGAAAGAACTAATGTCTATAGTAATGTTTCAAAGAATGGTTGCAGCAGCACTAATATAGTGCTATAAAAGAAGTACCTAGCAGAACTAAAATTTTAAAGAACGATGAGTGCAAAACTAACTCTTTATAATATGAATTGTAGCTAATAAAGTGCGTTAATCCACACTTTTTGTGTTTATATTTTGTTTTCTTTGAGAAAATAAACATTTAATTAATCGATGCTTCTTGATTCGGTAAAGCTAAAATAAGACTAAACAAAGAACTTATGTTATGTTTCCAAAAATGGTTGCTGCAGCACCAATATAGTGCTATAAAAGAAATAGCTATCAGAACTAAAGTTTTAAAGAACGATTAGGGCAATGCTCTTTATAATATGAATTGTAGCTAAAAAAAGTGCATTAATCCACACTTTTTGTGTTTATAATTTGTTTTCTTTGAGAAAATAAACATTTAATTAATCGATGTTTGTTGATGCAGTAAAGCTAAAATAAGACTAAAGAAAGAACTAATGTCTATAGCAATGTTTCAAAGAGTGGTTGCTGCAGCACTAATATAGTGCTATAAAAGAAGTAGCTAGTAGAACTATAGTTTTAAAGAACGATGAGTGCAATACACTTTAAAATATGAATTGTAGCTAATAAAGTGCGTTAATCCACACTTTTTGTGTTTATATTTTGTTTTCTTTGAGAAAATAAACATTTAATTAATCGATGTTTGTTGATGCAGTAAAGTTAAAATAAGACTAAAGAAAGAACTAATGTCTATAGCAATGTTTCAAAGAGTGGTTGCTGCAGCACTAATATAGTGCTATAAAAGAAGTAGCTAGTAGAACTAAAGTTTTAAAGAACGATGAGTGCAATACACTTTAAAATATGAATTGTAGCTAATAAAGTGCGTTAGTCCACACTTTTTGTATTTATATTTTGTTTTCTTTGAGAAAATACACATTTAATTAATCGATGTTTAATGATGCAGTAAAGCTGAAATAAGACTAAAGAAAGAACTAATGTCTATAGTAATGTTTCAAAGAATGGTTGCAGCAGCACTAATAAAGTGCTATAAAAGAAGTACCTAGCAGAACTAAAATTTTAAAGAACGATGAGTGCAAAACTAACTCTTTATAATATGAATTGTAGCTAATAAAGTGCGTTAATCCACACTTTTTGTGTTTATATTTTGTTTTCTTTGAGAAAATAAACATTTAATTAATCGATGATTCTTGATTCGGTAAAGCTAAAATAAGACTAAAGAAAGAACTAATGTAATGTTTCCAAAAATGGTTGCTGCAGCACCAATATAGTGCTATAAAAGAAATAGCTAGCAGAACTAAAGTTTTAAAGAACGATTAGGGCAATGCTCTTTATAATATGAATTGTAGCTAAAAAAAGTGCATTAATCCACACTTTTTGTGTTTATAATTTGTTTTCTTTGAGAAAATAAACATTTAATTAATCGATGTTTGTTGATGCAGTAAAGCTAAAATAAGACTAAAGAAAGAACTAATGTCTATAGCAATGTTTCAAAGAGTGGTTGCTGCAGCACTAATATAGTGCTATAAAAGAAGTAGCTAGCAGAACTAAAGTTTTAAAGAACGATTAGGGCAATGCTCTTTATAATATGAATTGTAGCTAATAAAGTGCATTAATCCACACTTTTTGTGTTTATATTTTGTTTTCTTTGAGAAAATAAACATTTAATTAATCGATGTTTGTTGATGCAGTAAAGTTAAAATAAGACTAAAGAAAGAACTAATGTCTATAGCAATGTTTCAAAGAGTGGTTGCTGCAGCACTAATATAGTGCTATAAAAGAAGTAGCTAGTAGAACTAAAGTTTTAAAGAACGATGAGTGCAATACACTTTAAAATATGAATTGTAGCTAATAAAGTGCATTAATCCACACTTTTTGTGTTTATATTTTGTTTTCTTTGAGAAAATAAACATTTAATTAATCGATGTTTGTTGATGCAGTAAAGTTAAAATAAGACTAAAGAAAGAACTAATGTCTATAGCAATGTTTCAAAGAGTGGTTGCTGCAGCACTAATATAGTGCTATAAAAGAAGTAGCTAGTAGAACTAAAGTTTTAAAGAACGATGAGTGCAATACACTTTAAAATATGAATTGTAGCTAATAAAGTGCGTTAATCCACACTTTTTGTATTTATATTTTGTTTTCTTTGAGAAAATACACATTTAATTAATCGATGTTTGTTGATGCAGTAAAGCTGAAATAAGACTAAAGAAAGAACTAATGTCTATAGTAATGTTTCCAAGAATGGGTGCTGCAGCACTAATATAGTGCTATAAAAGAAGTACCTAGCAGAACTAAAATTTTAAAGAACGATGAGTTCAAAGCTCTTTATAATATGAATTGTAGCTGATAAAGTGCGTTAATCCACACTTTTTGTGTTTATATTTTGTTTTCTTTGAGAAAATAAACATTTAATTAATCGATGCTTCTTGATTCGGTAAAGCTAAAATAAGACTAAAGAAAGAACTAATGTAATGTTTCCAAAAATGGTTGCTGCAGCACCAATATAGTGCTATAAAAGAAATAGCTATCAGAATTAAAGTTTTAAAGAACGATGAGTTCAAAGCTCTTTATAATATGAATTGTAGCTGATAAAGTGCGTTAATCCACACTTTTTGTGTTTATATTTTGTTTTCTTTGAGAAAATAAACATATAATTAATCGATGTTTGTTGATGCAATAAAGCTAAAATAAGACTAAAGAAATAACTAATGTCTATAGTAATGTTTCCAAGAATGGTTGCTGCAGCACTAATATAGTGCTATAAAAGAAGTACCTAGCAGAACTAAAATTTTAAAGAACGATGAGTGCAAAACTAACTCTTTATAATATGAATTGTAGCTAATAAAGTGCGTTAATCCACACTTTTTGTGTTTATATTTTGTTTTCTTTGAGAAAATAAACATTTAATTAATCGATGCTTCTTGATTCGGTAAAGCTAAAATAAGACTAAAGAAAGAACTAATGTAATGTTTCCAAAAATGGTTGCTGCAGCACCAATATAGTGCTATAAAAGAAATAGCTATCAGAATTAAAGTTTTAAAGAACGATGAGTTCAAAGCTCTTTATAATATGAATTGTAGCTGATAAAGTGCGTTAATCCACACTTTTTGTGTTTATATTTTGTTTTCTTTGAGAAAATAAACATATAATTAATCGATGTTTGTTGATGCAAAAAAGCTAAAATAAGCCTAACAAAAGAACTTATGTCTATAGTAATGTTTCCAAGAATGGTTGCTGCAGCACTAATATAGTGCTATAAAAGAAGTAGCTAGTAGAACTAAAGTTTTAAAGAACGATGAGTGCAATACACTTTAAAATATGAATTGTAGCTAATAAAGTGCGTTAATCCACACTTTTTGTATTTATATTTTGTTTTCTTTGAGAAAATACACATTTAATTAATCGATGTTTGTTGATGCAGTAAAGCTGAAATAAGACTAAAGAAAGAACTAATGTCTATAGTAATGTTTCCAAGAATGGGTGCTGCAGCACTAATATAGTGCTATAAAAGAAGTACCTAGCAGAACTAAAATTTTAAAGAACGATGAGTTCAAAGCTCTTTATAATATGAATTGTAGCTGATAAAGTGCGTTAATCCACACTTTTTGTGTTTATATTTTGTTTTCTTTGAGAAAATAAACATATAATTAATCGATGTTTGTTGATGCAGTAAAGCTAAAATAAGACTAAAGAAAGAACTTTTGTCTATAATAATGTTTCCAAGAATGGTTGCTGCAGCACTAATTTAGTGTTATAAAAGAAGTAGCTAGCAGAACTAAAGTTTTAAAGAACGATTAGGGCAATGCTCTTTATAATATGAATTGTAGCTAATAAAGTGCATTAATCCACACTTTTTGTGTTTATATTTTGTTTTCTTTGAGAAAATAAACATTTAATTAATCGATGTTTGTTGATGCATTAAAGTTAAAATAAGACTAAAGAAAGAACTAATGTAATGTTTCCAAGAATGGTTGCTGCAGCACTAATATAGTGCTATAAAAGAAGTAGCTAGCAGAACTAAAGTTTTAAAGAACGATGAGTGCAATACTCTTTAAAATATGAATTGTAGCTAATAAAGTGCGTTAATCCACACTTTTTGTGTTTATATTTTGTTTTCTTTGAGAAAATAAACATTTAATTAATCGATGTTTGTTGATGCAGTAAAGCTAAAATAAGACTAAAGAAAGAACTAATGTCTATAGTAATGTTTCAATGAATGGTTGCTGCAGCACTAATATAGTGCTATAAAAGAAGTACCTAGCAGAACTAAAATTTTAAAGAACGATGAGTGCAAAACTCTTTATAATATGAATTGTAGCTAATAAAGTGCGTTAATCCACACTTTTTGTGTTTATATTTTGTTTTCTTTCGGAAAATAAACATTTAATTGATCGATGTTTGTTGATGCAATAAAGCTAAAATAAGACTAAAGAAAGAAATAATGTCTATAGTAATGTTTCCAAGATTGGTGGCTGCAGCACCAATATAGTGCTATAAAAGAAATAGCTAGCAGAACCAAAGTTTTAAAGAACGATTAGGGCAATGCTCTTTATAATATGAATTGTAGCTAATAAAGTGCGTTAATCCACACTTTTTGTGTTTACATTGTGTTTTCTTTGAGAAAATAAACATCTAATTAATCGATTTTTGTTGATGCAGTAAAGCTAAAATAAGACTAATGAAAGAACTAATGTCTATAGTAATGTTTCAAAGAATGGTTGCAGCAGCACTAATATAGTGCTATAAAAGAAGTACCTAGCAGAACTAAAATTTTAAAGAACGATGAGTGCAAAACTAACTCTTTATAATATGAATTGTAGCTAATAAAGTGCGTTAATCCACACTTTTTGTGTTTATATTTTGTTTTCTTTGAGAAAATAAACATTTAATTAATCGATGCTTCTTGATTCGGTAAAGCTAAAATAAGACTAAAGAAAGAACTAATGTAATGTTTCCAAAAATGGTTGCTGCAGCACCAATATAGTGCTATAAAAGAAATAGCTATCAGAACTAAAGTTTTAAAGAACGATTAGGGCAATGCTCTTTATAATATGAATTGTAGCTAAAAAAAGTGCATTAATCCACACTTTTTGTGTTTATAATTTGTTTTCTTTGAGAAAATAAACATTTAATTAATCGATGTTTGTTGATGCAGTAAAGCTAAAATAAGACTAAAGAAAGAACTTTTGTCTATAATAATGTTTCCAAGAATGGTTGCTGCAGCACTAATATAGTGCTATAAAAGAAGTAGCTAGCAGAACTAAAGTTTTAAAGAACGATTAGGGCAATGCTCTTTATAATATGAATTGTAGCTAATAAAGTGCATTAATCCACACTTTTTGTGTTTATATTTTGTTTTCTTTGAGAAAATAAACATTTAATTAATCGATGTTTGTTGATGCAGTAAAGTTAAAATAAGACTAAAGAAAGAACTAATGTCTATAGCAATGTTTCAAAGAGTGGTTGCTGCAGCACTAATATAGTGCTATAAAAGAAGTAGCTAGCAGAACTAAAATTTTAAAGAACGATGAGTGCAAAACTCTTTATAATATGAATTGTAGCTAATAAAGTGCGTTAATCCACACTTTTTGTGTTTATATTTTGTTTTCTTTCGGAAAATAAACATTTAATTGATCGATGTTTGTTGATGCAATAAAGCTAAAATAAGACTAAAGAAAGAAATAATGTCTATAGTAATGTTTCCAAGATTGGTGGCTGCAGCACCAATATAGTGCTATAAAAGAAATAGCTAGCAGAACCAAAGTTTTAAAGAACGATTAGGGCAATGCTCTTTATAATATGAATTGTAGCTAATAAAGTGCGTTAATCCACACCTTTTGTGTTTACATTGTGTTTTCTTTGAGAAAATAAACATTTAATTAATCGATGTTTGTTGATGCAGTAAAGCTAAAATAAGACTAATGAAAGAACTAATGTCTATAGTAATGTTTCAAAGAATGGTTGCAGCAGCACTAATATAGTGCTATAAAAGAAGTACCTAGCAGAACTAAAATTTTAAAGAACGATGAGTGCAAAACTAACTCTTTATAATATGAATGGTAGCTAATAAAGTGCGTTAATCCACACTTTTTGTGTTTATATTTTGTTTTCTTTGAGAAAATAAACATTTAATTAATCGATGCTTCTTGATTCGGTAAAGCTAAAATAAGACTAAAGAAAGAACTAATGTAATGTTTCCAAAAATGGTTGCTGCAGCACCAATATAGTGCTATAAAAGAAATAGCTATCAGAACTAAAGTTTTAAAGAACGATTAGGGCAATGCTCTTTATAATATGAATTGTAGCTAAAAAAAGTGCATTAATCCACACTTTTTGTGTTTATAATTTGTTTTCTTTGAGAAAATAAACATTTAATTAATCGATGTTTGTTGATGCAGTAAAGCTAAAATAAGACTAAAGAAAGAACTTTTGTCTATAATAATGTTTCCAAGAATGGTTGCTGCAGCACTAATATAGTGCTATAAAAGAAGTAGCTAGCAGAACTAAAGTTTTAAAGAACGATTAGGGCAATGCTCTTTATAATATGAATTCTAGCTAATAAAGTGCATTAATCCACACTTTTTGTGTTTATATTTTGTTTTCTTTGAGAAAATAAACATTTAATTAATCGATGTTTGTTGATGCAGTAAAGTTAAAATAAGACTAAAGAAAGAACTAATGTCTATAGCAATGTTTCAAAGAGTGGTTGCTGCAGCACTAATATAGTGCTATAAAAGAAGTAGCTAGTAGAACTAAAGTTTTAAAGAACGATGAGTGCAATACACTTTAAAATATGAATTGTAGCTAATAAAGTGCGTTAATCCACACTTTTTGTATTTATATTTTGTTTTCTTTGAGAAAATACACATTTAATTAATCGATGTTTGTTGATGCAGTAAAGCTGAAATAAGACTAAAGAAAGAACTAATGTCTATAGTAATGTTTCCAAGAATGGGTGCTGCAGCACTAATATAGTGCTATAAAAGAAGTACCTAGCAGAACTAAAATTTTAAAGAACGATGAGTTCAAAGCTCTTTATAATATGAATTGTAGCTGATAAAGTGCGTTAATCCACACTTTTTGTGTTTATATTTTGTTTTCTTTGAGAAAATAAACATATAATTAATCGATGTTTGTTGATGCAATAAAGCTAAAATAAGACTAAAGAAATAACTAATGTCTATAGTAATGTTTCCAAGAATGGTTGCTGCAGCACTAATAAAGTGCTATAAAAGAAGTAGCTGGCAGAACTTAAGTTTTAAAAAAGGATGAGCGCAATACTGATTATAATATGAATTGTAGGTAATATAGTGCGTTAATCCACACTTTTTGTGTTTATATTTTGTATCCTTTTAGAAAATAAACATTTAATTAATCGATGTTTGTTGATGCAGTAAAGCTAAAATAAGACTAAAGAAAGAACTAATGTCTATAGTAATGTTTCCAAGAATGGTTGCTGCAGCACTAATATAGTGCTATGAAAGAAGTAGCTAGCAGAACTAAAGTTTTAAAGAACGATGAGTGCAATACTCTTTAAAATATGAATTGTAGCTAATAAAGTGCATTAATCCACACTTTTTGTTTTTATATTTTGTTTTCTTTGAGAAAATAAACATTTAATTAATCGATGTTTGTTGATGCAGTAAAGTTAAAATAAGACTAAAGAAAGAACTAATGTCTATAGTAATGTTTCAAAGAATGATTGCTGCAGCACTAATATAGTGCTATAAAAGAAGTACCTAGCAGAACTAAAATTTTAAGAACGATGAGTGCAAAACTAACTCTTTATAATATGAATTGTAGCTAATAAAGTGCATTAATCCACACTTTTTGTTTTTATATTTTGTTTTCTTTGAGAAAATAAAAATTTAATTAATCGATGTTTGTTGATGCAGTAAAGCTAAAATAAGACTAAAGAAAGAACTAATGTCTATAGTAATGTTTCCAAGAATGGTTGCTGCAGCACTAATATAGTGCTATAAAAGAAGTAGCTAGTAGAACTAAAGTTTTAAAGAACAATTAAGGCAATGCTCTTAATAATATGAATTGTAGCTAATAAAGTGCATTAATCCACACTTTTTGTTTTTATGTTTTGTTTTCTTTGTGAAAATAAAAATTTAATTAATCGATGTTTGTTGATGCAGTAAAGCTAAAATAAGACTAAAGAAAGAACTAATGTCTATAGTAATGTTTACAAAAATGGTTGCTGCAGCACTAATATAGTGCTATAAAAGAAGTACCTAGCAGAACTAAAATTTTAAAGAACGATGAGTGCAAAACTCTTTATAATATGAATTGTAGCTAATAAAGTGCGTTAATCCACACTTTTTGTGTTTATATTTTGTTTTCTTTGAGAAAATAAACATTTAAGTAATCGATGTTTGTTGATGCAGTAAAGCTAAAATAAGACTAAAGAAAGAACTAATGTCTATAGTAATGTTTCAATGAATGGTTGCTGCAGCACTAATATAGTGCTATAAAAGAAGTACCTAGCAGAACCAAAATTTTAAAGAACGATGAGTGCAAAACTAACTCTTTATAATATGAATTGTAGCTAATAAAGTGCGTTAATCCACACTTTTTGTGTTTATATTTTGTTTTCTTTCGGAAAATAAACATTTAATTAATCGATGTTTGTTGATGCAATCAAGCTAAAATAAGACTAAAGAAAGAAATAATGTCTATAGTAATGTTTCCAAAAATGGTTGCTGCAGCACTAATATAGTGCTATAAAAGAAGTAGCTAGTAGAACTAAAGTTTTAAAGAACCTATTAAGGCAATGCTCTTAATAATATGAATTGTAGCTAATAAAGTGCATTAATCCACACTTTTTGTGTTTATATTTTGTTTTCTTTGAGAAAATAAACATTTAATTAATCGATGTTTGTTGATGCAGTAAAGCTGAAATAAGACTAAAGAAAGAACTAATGTTTATAGTAATGTTTCCAAGAATGGTTGCTGCAGCACTAATATAGTGCTATAAAAGAAGTAGCTAGTAGAACTAAAGTTTTAAAGAACCTATTAAGGCAATGCTCTTAATAATATGAATTGTAGCTAATAAAGTGCATTAATCCACACTTTTTTTTTATATTTTGTTTTCTTTGAGAAAATAAAAATTTAATTAATCGATGTTTGTTGATGCAGTAAAGCTAAATTAAGACTAAAGAAAGAACTAATTTCTATAGTAATGTTTCCAAGAATGGTTGCTGCAGCACCAATATAGTGCTATAAAAGAAGTACCTAGCAGAACTAAAATTTTAAAGAACGATGAGTGCAAAACTCTTTATAATATGAATTGTAGCTAATAAAGTGCATTAATCCACACTTTTTGTGTTTATATTTTGTTTTCTTTCGGAAAATAAACATTTAATTGATCGATGTTTGTTGATGCACTAAAGCTAAAATAAGACTAAAGAAAGAAATAATGTCTATAGTAATGTTTCAAAAATGGTTGCTGCAGCAATATAGTGCTATAAAAGAAATAGCTAGCAGAACTAAAGTTTTAAAGAACGATTAGGGCAATAGTCTTTATAATATGAATTGTAGCTAATAAATTGCGTTAATCCACACTTTTTGTGTTTATATTTTGTTTTCTTTGAGAAAATAAACATTTAATTAATCGATGTTTGTTGATGCAGTAAAGCTAAAATAAGACTAAAGAAAGAACTAATGTCTATAGTAATGTTTCAAAGAATGATTGCTGCAGCACTAATATAGTGCTATAAAAGAAGTACCTAGCAAAACTAAAATTTTAAAGAACGATGAGTGCAAAACTAACTCTTTATAATATGAATTGTAGCTAATAAAGTGCATTAATCCACACTTTTTGTTTTTATATTTTGTTTTCTTTGAGAAAATAAAAATTTAATTAATCGATGTTTGTTGATGCAGTAAAGCTAAAATAAGACTAAAGAAAGAACTAATGTCTATAGTAATGTTTCCAAGAATGGTTGCTGCAGCACTAATATAGTGCTATAAAAGAAGTACCTAGCAGAACTAAAATTTTAAAGAACGATGAGTGCAAAACTCTTTATAATATGAATTGTAGCTAATAAAGTGCATTAATCCACACTTTTTGTTTTTATATTTTGTTTTCTTTGAGAAAATAAACATTTAATTAATCGATGTTTGTTGATTCGGTAAAGCTAAAATAAGACTAAAGAAAGAACTAATGTAATGTTTCCAAAAATTGTTGCTGCAGCACCAATATAGTGCTATAAAAGAAATAGCTAGAAGAGCTAAAGTTTTAAAGAACGATTAGGGCAATGCTCTTTATAATATGAATTGTAGCTAAAAAAGTGCATAAATCTACACTTTTTGTTTTTATATTTTGTTTTCTTTGAGAAAATAAAAATTTAATTAATCGATGTTTGTTGATCCAGTAAAGCTAAAATAAGACTAAAGAAAGAACTAATGTCTATAGTAATGTTTCCAAGAATGGTTGCTGCAGCACTAATATAGTGCTATAAAAGAAGTAGCTAGTAGAACTAAAGTTTTAAAGAACAACTAAGGCAATGCTCTTAATAATATGAATTGTAACTAATAAAGTGCATTAATCCACACTTTTTGTTTTTATATTTTGTTTTCTTTGAGAAAATAAACATTTAATTAATCGATGTTTGTTGATGCAGTAAAGCTAAAATAAGACTAAAGAAAGAACTAATGTCTATAGTAATGTTTCCAAGAATGGTTGCTGCAGCACTAATATAGTGCTATAAAAGAAGTACCTAGCAGAACTAAAATTTTAAAGAACGATGAGTGCAAAACTCTTTATAATATGAATTGTAGCTAATAAAGTGCGTTAATCCACACTTTTTGTGTTTATATTTTGTTTTCTTTCGGAAAATAAACATTTAATAGATCGATGTTTGTTGATGCAATAAAGCTAAAATAAGACTAAAGAAAGAAATAATGTCTATAGTAATGTTTCCAAAAATGGTTGCTGCAGCACCAATATAGTGCTATAAAAGAAATAGCTAGCAGAACTAAAGTTTTATAAAACGATTAGGGCAATGCTCTTTATAATATGAATTGTAGCTAATAAAGTGCGTTAATCCACACTTTTTGTGTTAATATTTTGTTTTCTTTGAGAAAATAAACATTTAAGTAATCGATGTTTGTTGATGCAGTAAACCTAAAATAAGACTAAAGAAAGAACTAATGTCTATAGTAATGTTTCAAAGAATGGTTGCTGCAGCACTAATATAGTGCTATAAAAGAAGTACCTAGCAGAACTAAAATTTTAAAGAACGATGAGTGCAAAACTATCTCTTTATAATATGAATTGTAGCTAATAAAGTGCGTTAATCCACACTTTTTGTGTTTATATTTTGTTTTCTTTGAGAAAATAAACATTTAATTAATCGATGTTTGTTGATTCGGTAAAGCTAAAATAAGACTAAAGAAAGAACTAATGTAATGTTTCCAAAAATTGTTGCTGCAGCACCAATATAGTGCTATAAAAGAAATAGCTAGAAGAGCTAAAGTTTTAAAGAACGATTAGGGCAATGCTCTTTATAATATGAATTGTAGCTAAAAAAGTGCATAAATCTACACTTTTTGTGTTTATAATTTGTTTTCTTTGAGAAAATAAACATTTAATTAATCGATGTTTGTTGATGCAGTAAAGCTAAAATAAGACTAAAGAAAGAACTTTTGTCTATGGTAATGTTTCAAAGAATGGTTGCTGCAGCACTAACATAGTGCTATAAAAGAAGTAGCTAGCAGAACTAAAGTTTTAAAGAACGATTAGGGCAATGCTCTTTATAATATGAATTGTAGCTAATAAAGTGCGTTAATCAACACTTTTTGTTTTTATATTTTGTTTTCTTTGAGAAAATAAACATTTAATTAATCGATGTTTGTTGATGCAGTAAAGCTAAAATAAGACTAAAGAAAGAACTCTTGTCTATAAAAATGTTTCAAAGAATGGTTGCTGCAGCACCAATATAGTGCTATAAAAGAAGTAGCTAGCAGAACTAAAGTTTTAAAGAACGATTAGGGCAATGCTCTTTATAATATGAATTGTAGCTAATAAAGTGCATAAATCTACACTTTTTGTGTTAATATTTTGTTTTCTTTGAGAAAATAAACATTTAATTAATCGATGTTTGTTGATGCAGTAAAGCTAAAATAAGACTAAAGAAAGAACTTTTGTCTATGGTAATGTTTCAAAGAATGGTTGCTGCAGCACTAACATAGTGCTATAAAAGAAGTAGCTAGCAGAACTAAAGTTTTAAAGAACGATGAGTGCAATACACTTTAAAATATGAATTGTAGCTAATAAAATGCGTTAGTCCACACTTTTTGTGTTTATATTTTGTTTCCTTTCGGAAGATAAACATTTAATTGATCGATGTTTGTTGATGCAGTAAAGCTAAAATACGACTAAAGAAAGAACTAATGTCTATAGTAATGTTTCAATGAATGGTTGCTGCAGCACTAATATAGTGCTATAAAAGAAGTACCTAGCAGAACTAAAATTTTAAAGAACGATGAGTGCAAAGCTAACTCTTTATAATATGAATTGTAGCTAATAAAGTGCGTTAATCCACACTTTTTGTGTTTATATTTTGTTTTCTTTCGGAAGATAAACATTTAATTGATCGATGTTTGTTGATGCAGTAAAGCTAAAATAAGACTAAAGAAAGAAATAATGTCTATAGTAATGTTTCCAAAAATGGTTGCTGCAGCACCAATATAGTGCTATAAAGAAATAGCTAGCAGAACTAAAGTTTTATAGAACGATTAGGGCAATGCTCTTTATAATATGAATTGTAGCTAATAAAGTGCGTTAATCCACACTTTTTGTGTTAATATTTTGTTTTCTTTGAGAAAATAAACATTTAAGTAATCGATGTTTGTTGATGCAGTAAACCTAAAATAAGACTAAAGAAAGAACTAATGTCTATAGTAATGTTTCAAAGAATGGTTGCTGCAGCACTAATATAGTGCTATAAAAGAAGTACCTAGCAGAACTAAAGTTTTAAAGAACGATGAGTGCAAAACTATCTCTTTATAATATGAATTGTAGCTAATAAAGTGCGTTAATCCACACTTTTTGTGTTTATATTTTGTTTTCTTTGAGAAAATAAACATTTAATTAATCGATGTTTGTTGATTCGGTAAAGCTAAAATAAGACTAAAGAAAGAACTAATGTAATGTTTCCAAAAATTGTTGCTGCAGCACCAATATAGTGCTATAAAAGAAATAGCTAGAAGAGCTAAAGTTTTAAAGAACGATTAGGGCAATGCTCTTTATAATATGAATTGTAGCTAAAAAAGTGCATAAATCTACACTTTTTGTGTTTATAATTTGTTTTCTTTGAGAAAATAAACATTTAATTAATCGATGTTTGTTGATGCAGTAAAGCTAAAATAAGACTAAAGAAAGAACTTTTGTCTATGGTAATGTTTCAAAGAATGGTTGCTGCAGCACTAACATAGTGCTATAAAAGAAGTAGCTAGCAGAACTAAAGTTTTAAAGAACGATGAGTGCAAAGCTAACTCTTTATAATATGAATTGTAGCTAATAAAGTGCGTTAATCCACACTTTTTGTGTTTATATTTTGTTTTCTTTCGGAAGATAAACATTTAATTGATCGATGTTTGTTGATGCAGTAAAGCTAAAATAAGACTAAAGAAAGAAATAATGTCTATAGTAATGTTTCCAAAAATGGTTGCTGCAGCACCAATATAGTGCTATAAAGAAATAGCTAGCAGAACTAAAGTTTTAAAGAACTATTAGGGCAATGCTCTTTATAATATGAATTGTAGCTAATAAAGTGCATTAATCCACACTTTTTGTGTTTATATTTTGTTTTCTTTGAGAAAATAAACATTTAATTAATCGATGTTTGTTGATGCAGTAAAGATGAAATAAGACTAAAGAAAGAACTAATGTTTATAGTAATGTTTCCAAGAATGGTTGCTGCAGCACTAATATAGTGCTATAAAAGAAGTAGCTAGTAGAACTAAAGTTTTAAAGAACCTATTAAGGCAATGCTCTTAATAATATGAATTGTAGCTAATAAAGTGCATTAATCCACACTTTTTTTTAAATATTTTGTTTTCTTTGAGAAAATAAAAATTTAATTAATCGATGTTTGTTGATGCAGTAAAGCTTAATTAAGACTAAAGAAAGAACTAATTTCTATAGTAATGTTTCCAAGAATGGTTGCTGCAGCACCAATATAGTGCTATAAAAGAAGTACCTAGCAGAACTAAAATTTTAAAGAACGATGAGTGCAAAACTCTTTATAATATGAATTGTAGCTAATAAAGTGCGTTAATCCACACTTTTTGTGTTTATATTTTGTTTTCTTTCGGAAAATAAACATTTAATTGATCGATGTTTGTTGATGCACTAAAGCTAAAATAAGACTAAAGAAAGAAATAATGTCTATAGTAATGTTTCAAAAATGGTTGCTGCAGCAATATAGTGCTATAAAAGAAATAGCTAGCAGAACTAAAATTTTAAAGAACGATGAGTGCAATGCTCTTTATAATATGAATTGTAGCAAATAAAGTGCGTTAATCCACACTTTTTGTGTTAATATTTTGTTTTCTTTGAGAAAATAAAAATTTAATTAATCGATGTTTGTTGATGCAGTAAAGCTAAAATAAGACTAAAGAAAGAACTAATGTCTATAGTAATATTTCAAAGAATGATTGCTGCAGCGCTAATATAGTGCTATAAAAGAAGTACCTAGCAGAACTAAAATTTTAAAGAACGATGAGTGCAAAACTAACTCTTTATAATATGAATTGTAGCTAATAAAGTGCATTAATCCACAATTTTTGTTTTTATATTTTGTTTTCTTTGAGAAAATAAAAATTTAATTAATCGATGTTTGTTGATGCAGTAAAGCTAAAATAAGACTAAAGAAAGGACTAATGTCTATAGTAATGTTTCCAAGAATGGTTGCTGCAGCACTAATATAGTGCTATAAAAGAAGTAGCTAGTGGAACTAAAGTTTTAAAGAACAATTAAGGCAATGCTCTTAATAATATGAATTGTAGCTAATAAAGTGCATTAATCCACACTTTTTGTTTTTATATTTTGTTTTCTTTGAGAAAATAAACATTTAATTAATCGATGTTTGTTGATGCAGTAAAGCTAAAATAAGACTAAAGAAAGAACTAATGTCTATAGTAATGTTTCCAAGAATGGTTGCTGCAGCACTAATATAGTGCTATAAAAGAAGTACCTAGCAGAACTAAAATTTTAAAGAACGATGAGTGCAAAACTCTTTATAATATGAATTGTAGCTAATAAAGTGCGTTAATCCACACTTTTTGTGTTTATATTTTGTTTTCTTTCGGAAAATAAACATTTAATAGATCGATGTTTGTTGATGCAATAAAGCAAAAATAAGACTAAAGAAAGAAATAATGTCTATAGTAATGTTTCCAAAAATGGTTGCTGCAGCACCAATATAGTGCTATAAAAGAAATAGCTAGCAGAACTAAAGTTTTATAGAACGATTAGGGCAATGCTCTTTATAATATGAATTGTAGCTAATAAAGTGCGTTAATCCACACTTTTTGTGTTAATATTTTGTTTTCTTTGAGAAAATAAACATTTAAGTAATCAATGTTTGTTGATGCAGTAAAGCTAAAATAAGACTAAAGAAAGAACTAATGTCTATAGTAATGTTTCAAAGAATGGTTGCTGCAGCACTAATATAGTGCTATAAAAGAAGTACCTAGCAGAACTAAAGTTTTAAAGAACGATGAGTGCAAAACTATCTCTTTATAATATGAATTGTAGCTAATAAAGTGCGTAAATCCACACTTTTTGTGTTTATATTTTGTTTTCTTTGAGAAAATAAACATTTAATTAATCGATGTTTGTTGATTCGGTAAAGCTAAAATAAGACTAAAGAAAGAACTAATGTAATGTTTCCAAAAATGGTTGCTGCAGCACCAATATAGTGCTATAAAAGAAATAGCTAGAAGAGCTAAAGTTTTAAAGAACGATTAGGGCAATGCTCTTTATAATATGAATTGTAGCTAAAAAAGTGCATAAATCCACACTTTTTGTGTTTATAATTTGTTTTCTTTGAGAAAAAAAACATTTAATTAATCGATGTTTGTTGATGCAGTAAAGCTAAAATAAGACTAAAGAAAGAACTTTTGTCTATAGTAATGTTTCAAAGAATGGTTGCTGCAGCACTAACATAGTGCTATAAAAGAAGTAGCTAGCAGAACTAAAGTTTAAAATATGAATTGTAGCTAATAAAGTGCGTTAATCCACACTTTTTGTGTTTCTATTTTTTTTTCTTTGAGAAAATAAACATTTAATTAATCGATGTTTGTTGATGCAGTAAAGCTAAAATAAGACTAAAGAAAGAAATAATGTCTATAGTAATGTTTCAAAAATGGTTGCTGCAGCAATATAGTGCTATAAAAGAAATAGCTAGCAGAACTAAAGTTTTAAAGAACGATTAGGGCAATGCTCTTTATAATATGAATTGTAGCTAATAATGTGCATTAATCCACAATTTTTGTTTTTATATTTTTTTTTCTTTGAGAAAATAAAAATTTAATTAATCGATGTTTGTTGATGCAGTAAAGCTAAAATAAGACTAAAGAAAGAACTAATGTCTATAATAATGTTTCCAAGAATGGTTGCTGCAGCACTAATATAGTGCTATAAAAGAAGTAGCTAGTAGAACTAAAGTTTTAAAGAACAATTAAGGCAATGCTCTTAATAATATGAATTGTAGCTAATAAAGTGCATTAATCCACACTTTTTGTTTTTATATTTTGTTTTCTTTGAGAAAATAAACATTTAATTAATCGATGTTTGTTGATGCAGTAAAGCTAAAATAAGACTAAAGAAAGAACTAATGTCTATAGTAATGTTTCCAAGAATGGTTGCTGCAGCACTAATATAGTGCTATAAAAGAAGTACCTAGCAGAACTAAAATTTTAAAGAACGAATAGGGCAATGCTCTTTATAATATGAATTGTAGCTAATAAAGTGCGTTAATCCACACTTTCTGTGTTTATATTTTGTTTTCTTTGAGAAAATAAACATTTAATTAATCGATGTTTGTTGATGCAGTAAAGCTAAAATAAGACTAAAGAAAGAACTAATGTCTATAGTAATGTTTCAAAGAATGATTGCTGCAGCACTAATATAGTGCTATAAAAGAAGTACCTAGCAGAACTAAAATTTTAAAGAACGATGAGTGCAAAACTCTTTATAATATGAATTGTAGCTAATAAAGTGCATTAATCCACACTTTTTGTTTTTATATTTTGTTTTCTTTGAGAAAATAAACATTTAATTAATCGATGTTTGTTGATGCAGTAAAGCTAAAATAAGACTAAAGAAAGAACTAATGTCTATAGTAATGTTTCCAAGAATGGTTGCTGCAGCACTAATATAGTGCTATAAAAGAAGTACCTAGCAGAACTAAAATTTTAAAGAACGATGAGTGCAAAACTCTTTATAATATGAATTGTAGCTAAAAAAGTGCGTTAATCCACACTTTTTGTGTTTATATTTTGTTTTCTTTCGGAAAATAAACATTTAATTGATCGATGTTTGTTGATGCAATAAAGCTAAAATAAGACTAAAGAAAGAAATAATGTCTATAGTAATGTTTCCAAAAATGGTTGCTGCAGCACCAATATAGTGCTATAAAAGAAATAGCTAGCAGAACTAAAGTTTTATAGAACGATTAGGGCAATGCTCTTTATAATATGAATTGTAGCTAATAAAGTGCGTTAATCCATACTTTTTGTGTTAATATTTTGTTTTCTTTGAGAAAATAAACATTTAAGTAATCGATGTTTGTTGATGCAGTAAAGCTAAAATAAGACTAAAGAAAGAACTAATGTCTATAGTAATGTTTCAAAGAATGGTTGCTGCAGCACTAATATAGTGCTATAAAAGAAGTACCTAGCAGAACTAAAGTTTTAAAGAACGATGAGTGCAAAACTATCTCTTTATAATATGAATTGTAGCTAATAAAGTGCGTTAATCCACACTTTTTGTGTTTATATTTTGTTTTCTTTGAGAAAATAAACATTTAATTAATCGATGTTTGTTGATTCGGTAAAGCTAAAATAAGACTAAAGAAAGAACTAATGTAATGTTTCCAAAAATGGTTGCTGCAGCACCAATATAGTGCTATAAAAGAAATAGCTAGAAGAGCTAAAGTTTTAAAGAACGATTAGGGCAATGCTCTTTATAATATGAATTGTAGCTAAAAAAGTGCATAAATCCACACTTTTTGTGTTTTTAATTTGTTTTCTTTGAGAAAATAAACATTTAATTAATCGATGTTTGTTGATGCAGTAAAGCTAAAATAAGACTAAAGAAAGAACTTTTGTCTATAGTAATGTTTCAAAGAATGGTTGCTGCAGCACTAATATAGTGCTATAAAAGAAGTAGCTAGCAGAACTAAAGTTTAAAATATGAATTGTAGCTAATAAAGTGCGTTAATGCACACTTTTTGTGTTTCTATTTTTTTTTCTTTGAGAAAATAAACATTTAATTAATCGATGTTTGTTGATGCAGTAAAGCTAAAATAAGACTAAAGAAAGAACTTTTGTCTATAGTAATGTTTCAAAGAATGGTTGCTGCAGCACTAACATAGTGCTATAAAAGAAGTAGCTAGCAGAACTAAAGTTTTAAAGAACGATGAGTGCAATACTCTTTAAAATATGAATTGTAGCTAATAAAGTGCGTTAATCCACACTTTTTGTGTTTCTATTTTTTTTTCTTTGAGAAAATAAACATTTAATTGATCGATGTTTGTTGATGCAGTAAAGCTTAAATAAGACTAAAGAGAGAACTAATGTCTATAGTAATGTTTCCAAGAATGGTTGCTGCAGCACCAATATAGTGCTATAAAAGAAGTAGCTAGCAGAACTAAAGTTTTAAAGAACGATTAAGGCAATGCTTTTAATAATATTAATTGTAGCTAATAAAGTGCATTAATCCACACTTTTTGTGTTTATATTTTGTTTTCTTTGAGAAAATAAACATTTAATTAATCGATGTTTGTTGATGCAGTAAAGCTAAAAAAGACTAAAGAAAGAACTAATGTCTATAGTAATGTTTCAAAGAATGGTTGCTGCAGCACTAATATAGTGCTATAAAAGAAGTAGCTAGTAGAACTAAAGTTTTAAAGAACGATGAGTGTAATACACTTTAAAATATGAATTGTAGCTAATAAAGTGCGTTAATCCACACTTTTTGTATTTATATTTTGTATTCTTTGAGAAAATACACATTTAATTAGTCGATGTTTGTTGATGCAGTAAAGCTGAAATAAGACTAAAGAAAGAACTAATGTCTTTCGTAATGTTTCCAAGAATGGTTGCTGCAGCACTAATATAGTGCTATAAAAGAAGTACCTAGCAGAACTAAAATTTTAAAGAACAATGAGTGCAAAACTCTTTATAATATGAATTGTAGCTAAAAAAGTGCGTTAATCCACACTTTTTGTGTTTATATTTTGTTTTCGTTGAGAAAATAAACATTTAATTAATCGATGTTTGTTGATGCAATAAAGCTAAAATAAGACTAAAGAAAGAACTAATGTCTATAGTAATGTTTCCAAGAATGGTTGCTGCAGCACTAATATAGTGCTATAAAAGAAGTAGCTAGCAGAACTAAAGTTTTAAAGAACGATGAGTGCAATACTCTTTAAAATATGAATTGTAGCTAATAAAGTGCGTTAATCCACACTTTTTGTGTTTATATTTTGTTTTCTTTCGGAAGATAAACATTTAATTGATCGATGTTTGCTGATGCAGTAAAGCTAAAATAAGACTAAAGAAAGAACTAATGTCTATAGTAATGTTTCAATGAATGGTTGCTGCAGCACTAATATAGTGCTATAAAAGAAGTACCTTGCAGAACTAAAATTTTAAAGAACGATGAGTGCAAAGCTAACTCTTTATAATATGAATTGTAGCTAAAAAAGTGCGTTAATCCACACTTTTTGTGTTTATATTTTGTTTTCTTTCAGAAAATAAACATTTAATTAATCGATGTTTGTTGATGCAGTAAAGCTAAAATAAGACTAAAGAAAGAAATAATGTCTATAGTAGTGTTTCCAAAAATGGTTGCTGCAGCACCAATATAGTGCTATAAAAGAAATAGCTAGCAGAACTAAAGTTTTAAAGAACGTATAGGGCAATTCTCTTTATAATATGAATTGTAGCTAATAAAGTGCATTAATCCACACATTTTGTGTTTATATTTTGTTTTCTTTGAGAAAATAAACATTTAATTAATCGATGTTTGTTGATGCAGTAAAGTTAAAATGAGACTAAAGAAGGAACTAATGTAATGTTTCCAAGAATGGTTGCTGCAGCACTAATATAGTGCTATAAAAAAGTAGCTAGCAGAACTAAAGTTTTAAAGAACCATGAGTGCAATACTCTTTAAAATATGAATTGTAGCTAATAAAGTGCGTTAATCCACACTTTTTGTGTTTCTATTTTTTTTTCTTTGAGAAAATAAACATTTAATTAATCGATGTTTTTTGATGCAGTAAAGCTAAAATAAGACTAAAGAAAGAACTAATGTCTATAGTAATGTTTCCAAGAATGGTTGCTGCAGCACTAATATAGTGCTATAAAAGAAGTAGCTAGTAGAACTAAAGTTTTAAAGAACAATTAAGGCAATGCTCTTAATAATATGAATTGTAGCTAATAAAGTGCATTAATCCACACTTTTTGTTTTTATATTTTGTTTTCTTTGAGAAAATAAACATTTAATTAATCGATGTTTGTTGATGCAGTAAAGCTAAAATAAGACTAAAGAAAGAACTAATGTCTATAGTAATGTTTCCAAGAATGGTTGCTGCAGCACTAATATAGTGCTATAAAAGAAGTACCTAGCAGAACTAAAATTTTAAAGAACGATGAGTGCAAAACTCTTTATAATATGAATTGTAGCTAATAAAGTGCGTTAATCCACACTTTTTGTGTTTATATTTTGTTTTCTTTCGGAAAATAAACATTTAATAGATCGATGTTTGTTGATGCAATAAAGCTAAAATAAGACTAAAGAAAGAAATAATGTCTATAGTAATGTTTCCAAAAATGGTTGCTGCAGCACCAATATAGTGCTATAAAAGAAATAGCTAGCAGAACTAAAGTTTTAAAGAACGATTAGGGCAATGCTCTTTATAATATGAATTGTAGCTAATAAAGTGCGTTAATCCACACTTTTTGTGTTTATATTTTGTTTTCTTTGAGAAAATAAAAATTTAATTAATCGATGTTTGTTGATGCAGTAAAGCTAAAATAAGACTAAAGAAAGAACTAATGTCTATAGTAATGTTTCAAAGAATGGTTGCTGCAGCACTAATATAGTGCTATAAAAGAAGTAGCTAGCAGAACTAAAGTTTTAAAGAACGATGAGTGCAATACTCTTTAAAATATGAATTGTAGCTAATAAAGTGCGTTAATCCACACTTTTTGTGTTTATATTTTGTTTTCTTTCGGAAGATAAACATTTAATTGATCGATGTTTGTTGATGCAGTAAAGCTAAAATAAGACTAAAGAAAGAACTAATGTCTATAGTAATGTTTCAATGAATGGTTGCTGCAGCACTAATATAGTGCTATAAAAGAAGTACCTTGCAGAACTAAAATTTTAAAGAACGATGAGTGCAAAGCTAACTCTTTATAATATGAATTGTAGCTAAAAAAGTGCGTTAATCCACACTTTTTGTGTTTATATTTTGTTTTCTTTCAGAAAATAAACATTTAATTAATCGATGTTTGTTGATGCAGTAAAGCTAAAATAAGACTAAAGAAAGAAATAATGTCTATAGTAGTGTTTCCAAAAATGGTTGCTGCAGCACCAATATAGTGCTATAAAAGAAATAGCTAGCAGAACTAAAGTTTTAAAGAACGTATAGGGCAATTCTCTTTATAATATGAATTGTAGCTAATAAAGTGCATTAATCCACACATTTTGTGTTTATATTTTGTTTTCTTTGAGAAAATAAACATTTAATTAATCGATGTTTGTTGATGCATTAAAATTAAAATAAGACTAAAGAAAGAACTAATGTAATGTTTCCATGAATGGTTGCTGCAGCACTAATATAGTGCTATAAAAGAAGTACCTAGCAGAACTAAAGTTTTAAAGAACGATGAGTGCAATACTCTTTAAAATATGAATTGTAGCTAATAAAGTGCGTTAATCCACACTTTTTGTGTTTCTATTTTTTTTTCTTTGAGAAAATAAACATTTAATTAATCGATGTTTTTTGATGCAGTAAAGCTAAAATAAGACTAAAGAAAGAACTAATGTCTATAGTAATGTTTCCAAGAATGGTTGCTGCAGCACTAATATAGTGCTATAAAAGAAGTAGCTAGTAGAACTAAAGTTTTAAAGAACAATTAAGGCAATGCTCTTAATAATATGAATTGTAGCTAATAAAGTGCATTAATCCACACTTTTTGTTTTTATATTTTGTTTTCTTTGAGAAAATAAACATTTAATTAATCGATGTTTGTTGATGCAGTAAAGCTAAAATAAGACTAAAGAAAGAACTAATGTCTATAGTAATGTTTCCAAGAATGGTTGCTGCAGCACTAATATAGTGCTATAAAAGAAGTACCTAGCAGAACTAAAATTTTAAAGAACGATGAGTGCAAAACTCTTTATAATATGAATTGTAGCTAATAAAGTGCGTTAATCCACACTTTTTGTGTTTATATTTTGTTTTCTTTCGGAAAATAAACATTTAATAGATCGATGTTTGTTGATGCAATAAAGCTAAAATAAGACTAAAGAA
The DNA here is from genome assembly GCA_039566865.1 of Aurelia coerulea. NCBI lineage: Eukaryota > Metazoa > Cnidaria > Scyphozoa > Semaeostomeae > Ulmaridae > Aurelia > Aurelia coerulea. The sequence goes on from CM076950.1 coordinate 12,573,079, forward strand.
AGAAATAATGTCTATAGTAATGTTTCCAAAAATGGTTGCTGCAGCACCAATATAGTGCTATAAAAGAAATAGCTAGCAGAACTAAAGTTTTATAGAACGATTAGGGCAATGCTCTTTATAATATGAATTGTAGCTAATAAAGTGCGTTAATCCATACTTTTTGTGTTAATATTTTGTTTTCTTTGAGAAAATAAAAATTTAATTAATCGATGTTTGTTGATGCAGTAAAGCTAAAATAAGACTAAAGAAAGAACTAATGTCTATAGTAATGTTTCAAAGAATGGTTGCTGCAGCACTAATATAGTGCTATAAAAGAAGTACCTAGCAGAACTAAAGTTTTAAAGAACGATGAGTGCAAAACTATCTCTTTATAATATGAATTGTAGCTAATAAAGTGCGTTAATCCACACTTTTTGTGTTTATATTTTGTTTTCTTTGAGAAAATAAACATTTAATTAATCGATGTTTGTTGATTCGGTAAAGCTAAAATAAGACTAAAGAAAGAACTAATGTAATGTTTCCAAAAATGGTTGCTGCAGCACCAATATAGTGCTATAAAAGAAATAGCTAGAAGAGCTAAAGTTTTAAAGAACGATTAGGGCAATGCTCTTTATAATATGAATTGTAGCTAAAAAAGTGCATAAATCCACACTTTTTGTGTTTTTAATTTGTTTTCTTTGAGAAAATAAACATTTAATTAATCGATGTTTGTTGATGCAGTAAAGCTAAAATAAGACTAAAGAAAGAACTTTTGTCTATAGTAATGTTTCAAAGAATGGTTGCTGCAGCACTAATATAGTGCTATAAAAGAAGTAGCTAGCAGAACTAAAGTTTAAAATATGAATTGTAGCTAATAAAGTGCGTTAATGCACACTTTTTGTGTTTCTATTTTTTTTTCTTTGAGAAAATAAACATTTAATTAATCGATGTTTGTTGATGCAGTAAAGCTAAAATAAGACTAAAGAAAGAACTTTTGTCTATAGTAATGTTTCAAAGAATGGTTGCTGCAGCACTAACATAGTGCTATAAAAGAAGTAGCTAGCAGAACTAAAGTTTTAAAGAACGATGAGTGCAATACTCTTTAAAATATGAATTGTAGCTAATAAAGTGCGTTAATCCACACTTTTTGTGTTTCTATTTTTTTTTCTTTGAGAAAATAAACATTTAATTGATCGATGTTTGTTGATGCAGTAAAGCTTAAATAAGACTAAAGAGAGAACTAATGTCTATAGTAATGTTTCCAAGAATGGTTGCTGCAGCACCAATATAGTGCTATAAAAGAAGTAGCTAGCAGAACTAAAGTTTTAAAGAACGATTAAGGCAATGCTTTTAATAATATTAATTGTAGCTAATAAAGTGCATTAATCCACACTTTTTGTGTTTATATTTTGTTTTCTTTGAGAAAATAAACATTTAATTAATCGATGTTTGTTGATGCAGTAAAGCTAAAAAAGACTAAAGAAAGAACTAATGTCTATAGTAATGTTTCAAAGAATGGTTGCTGCAGCACTAATATAGTGCTATAAAAGAAGTAGCTAGTAGAACTAAAGTTTTAAAGAACGATGAGTGTAATACACTTTAAAATATGAATTGTAGCTAATAAAGTGCGTTAATCCACACTTTTTGTATTCATATTTTGTATTCTTTGAGAAAATACACATTTAATTAGTCGATGTTTGTTGATGCAGTAAAGCTGAAATAAGACTAAAGAAAGAACTAATGTCTTTCGTAATGTTTCCAAGAATGGTTGCTGCAGCACTAATATAGTGCTATAAAAGAAGTACCTAGCAGAACTAAAATTTTAAAGAACAATGAGTGCAAAACTCTTTATAATATGAATTGTAGCTAAAAAAGTGCGTTAATCCACACTTTTTGTGTTTATATTTTGTTTTCGTTGAGAAAATAAACATTTAATTAATCGATGTTTGTTGATGCAATAAAGCTAAAATAAGACTAAAGAAAGAACTAATGTCTATAGTAATGTTTCCAAGAATGGTTGCTGCAGCACTAATATAGTGCTATAAAAGAAGTAGCTAGCAGAACTAAAGTTTTAAAGAACGATGAGTGCAATACTCTTTAAAATATGAATTGTAGCTAATAAAGTGCGTTAATCCACACTTTTTGTGTTTATATTTTGTTTTCTTTCGGAAGATAAACATTTAATTGATCGATGTTTGTTGATGCAGTAAAGCTAAAATAAGACTAAAGAAAGAACTAATGTCTATAGTAATGTTTCAATGAATGGTTGCTGCAGCACTAATATAGTGCTATAAAAGAAGTACCTTGCAGAACTAAAATTTTAAAGAACGATGAGTGCAAAGCTAACTCTTTATAATATGAATTGTAGCTAAAAAAGTGCGTTAATCCACACTTTTTGTGTTTATATTTTGTTTTCTTTCAGAAAATAAACATTTAATTAATCGATGTTTGTTGATGCAGTAAAGCTAAAATAAGACTAAAGAAAGAAATAATGTCTATAGTAGTGTTTCCAAAAATGGTTGCTGCAGCACCAATATAGTGCTATAAAAGAAATAGCTAGCAGAACTAAAGTTTTAAAGAACGTATAGGGCAATTCTCTTTATAATATGAATTGTAGCTAATAAAGTGCATTAATCCACACATTTTGTGTTTATATTTTGTTTTCTTTGAGAAAATAAACATTTAATTAATCGATGTTTGTTGATGCAGTAAAGCTAAAAAAAGACTAAAGAAACAACTAATGTCTATAGTAATTATAATATTGTTTCCAAGAATGGTTGCTGCAGCACTAATATAATGCTATAAAAGAAGTAGCTAGCAGAACTAAAGTTTTAAAGAACGATGAGTGCAATACTCTTTATAATATGAATTGTAGCTAATAAAGTGCGTTAATCTACACTTTTTGTGTTTATATTTTGTTTTCTTTGAGAAAATAAACATTTAATTAATCGATGTTTGTTGATGCAGTAAAGCTAAAATAAGACTAAAGAAAGAACTAATGTCTATAGTAATGTTTCAAAGAATGGTTGCTGCAGCACTAATATAGTGCTATAAAAGAAGTAGCTAGCAGAACTAAAGTTTTAAAGAACGATGAGTGCAATACTCTTTATAATATGAATTGTAGCTAATAAAGTGCGTTAATCCACACTTTTTGTGTTTATATTTTGTTTTCTTTCGGAAGATAAACATTTAATTGATCGATGTTTGTTGATGCAGTAAAGCTAAAATAAGACTAAAGAAAGAACTAATGTCTATAGTAATGTTTCAAAGAATGGTTGCTGCAGCACTAATATAGTGCTATAAAAGAAATAGCTAGTAGAACTAAAGTTTTAAAGAACGATGAGTGTAATAGCAATGCTCTTAATAATATGAATTGTAGCTAATAAAGTGCGTTAATCCACACTTTTTGTATTTATATTTTGTTTTCTTTGAGAAAATAAACATTTAATTAATCGATGTTTGTTGATGCAGTAAAGCTAAAATAAGACTAAAGAAAGAACTAATGTCTATCGTAATGTTTCCAAGAATGGTTGCTGCAGCACTAATATAGTGCTATAAAAGAAGTACCTAGCAGAACTAAAATTTTAAAGAACGATGAGTGCAAAACTCTTTATAATATGAATTGTAGCTAATAAAGTGCGTTAATCCACACTTTTTGTGTTTATATTTTGTTTTCTTTGAGAAAATAAACATTTAATTAATCGATGTTTGTTGATGCAATAAAGCTAAAATAAGACTAAAGAAAGAACTAATGTCTATAGTAATGTTTCCAAGAATGGTTGCTGCAGCACTAATATAGTGCTATAAAAGAAGTAGCTAGCAGAACTAAAGTTTTAAAGAACGATGAGTGCAATACTCTTTAAAATATGAATTGTAGCTAATAAAGTGCGTTAATCCACACTTTTTGTGTTTATATTTTGTTTTCTTTCGGAAGATAAACATTTAATTGATCGATGTTTGTTGATGCAGTAAAGCTAAAATAAGACTAAAGAAAGAACTAATGTCTATAGTAATGTTTCAATGAATGGTTGCTGCAGCACTAATATAGTGCTATAAAAGAAGTACCTTGCAGAACTAAAATTTTAAAGAACGATGAGTGCAAAGCTAACTCTTTATAATATGAATTGTAGCTAAAAAAGTGCGTTAATCCACACTTTTTGTGTTTATATTTTGTTTTCTTTCAGAAAATAAACATTTAATTAATCGATGTTTGTTGATGCAGTAAAGCTAAAATAAGACTAAAGAAAGAAATAATGTCTATAGTAGTGTTTCCAAAAATGGTTGCTGCAGCACCAATATAGTGCTATAAAAGAAATAGCTAGCAGAACTAAAGTTTTAAAGAACGTATAGGGCAATTCTCTTTATAATATGAATTGTAGCTAATAAAGTGCATTAATCCACACATTTTGTGTTTATATTTTGTTTTCTTTGAGAAAATAAACATTTAATTAATCGATGTTTGTTGATGCAGTAAAGCTGAAAAAAGACTAAAGAAAGAACTAATGTCTATAGTAATGTTTCCAAGAATGGTTGCTGCAGCACTAATATAGTGCTATAAAAGAAGTAGCTAGTAGAACTAAAGTTTTAAAGAACCTATTAAGGCAATGCTCTTAATAATATGAATTGTAGCTAATAAAGTGCATTAATCCACACTTTTTGCTTTTATATTTTGTTTTCTTTGAGAAAATAAAAATTTAATTAATCGATGTTTGTTGATGCAGTAAAGCTAAATTAAGACTAAAGACAGAACTAATTTCTATAGTAATGTTTCCAAGAATGGTTGCTGCAGCACCAATATAGTGCTATAAAAGAAGTACCTAGCAGAACTAAAATTTTAAAGAACGATGAGTGCAAAACTCTTTATAATATGAATTGTAGCTAATAAAGTGCGTTAATCCACACTTTTTGTGTTTATATTTTGTTTTCTTTCGGAAAATAAACATTTAATTGATCGATGTTTGTTGATGCACTAAAGCTAAAATAAGACTAAAGAAAGAAATAATGTCTATAGTAATGTTTCAAAAATGGTTGCTGCAGCAATATAGTGCTATAAAAGAAATAGCTAGCAGAACTAAAGTTTTAAAGAACGATTAGGGCAATGCTCTTTATAATATGAATTGTAGCTAATAAAGTGCGTTAATCCACACTTTTTGTGTTTATATTTTGTTTTCTTTGAGAAAATAAAAATTTAATTAATCGATGTTTGTTGATGCAGTAAAGCTAAAATAAGACTAAAGAAAGAACTAATGTCTATATTAATGTTTCAAAGAATGATTGCTGCAGCACTAATATAGTGCTATAAAAGAAGTACCTAGCAGAACTAAAATTTTAAAGAACGATGAGTGCAAAACTAACTCTTTATAATATGAATTGTAGCTAATAAAGTGCATTAATCCACACTTTTTGTTTTTATATTTTGTTTTCTTTGAGAAAATAAACATTTAATTAATCGATGTTTGTTGATGCAGTAAAGCTAAAATAAGACTAAAGAAAGAACTAATGTCTATAGTAATGTTTCCAAGAATGGTTGCTGCAGCACTAATATAGTGCTATAAAAGAAGTAGCTAGCAGAACTAAAATTTTAAAGAACGATGAGTGCAAATACTCTTTATAATATGAATTGTAGCTAATAAATTGCGTTAATCCACACTTTTTGTGTTTATATTTTGTTTTCTTTGAGAAAATAAACATTTAATTGATCGATGTTTGTTGATGCAGTAAAGCTAAAATAAGACTAAAGAAAGAACTAATGTCTATAGTAATGTTTCCAAGAATGGTTGCTGCAGCACTAATATAGTGCTATAAAAGAAGTACCTTGCAGAACTAAAATTTTAAAGAACGATGAGTGCAAAGCTAACTCTTTATAATATGAATTGTAGCTAATAAAGTGCGTTAATCAACACTTTTTGTGTTTATATTTTGTTTTCTTTCAGAAAATAAACATTTAATTAATCGATGTTTGTTGATGCAGTAAAGCTAAAATAAGACTAAAGAAAGAAATAATGTCTATAGTAATGTTTCCAAAAATGGTTGCTGCAGCACCAATATAGTGCTATAAAGAAATAGCTAGCAGAACTAAAGTTTTAAAGAACGATTAGGGCAATGCTCTTTATAATATGAATTGTAGCTAATAAAGTGCATTAATCCACACTTTTTGTGTTTATATTTTGTTTTCTTTGAGAAAATAAACATTTAATTAATCGATGTTTGTTGATGCAGTAAAGATGAAATAAGACTAAAGAAAGAACTAATGTTTATAGTAATGTTTCCAAGAATGGTTGCTGCAGCACTAATATAGTGCTATAAAAGAAGTAGCTAGTAGAACTAAAGTTTTAAAGAACCTATTAAGGCAATGCTCTTAATAATATGAATTGTAGCTAATAAAGTGCATTAATCCACACTTTTTTTTAAATATTTTGTTTTCTTTGAGAAAATAAAAATTTAATTAATCGATGTTTGTTGATGCAGTAAAGCTAAATTAAGACTAAAGAAAGAACTAATTTCTATAGTAATGTTTCCAAGAATGGTTGCTGCAGCACCAATATAGTGCTATAAAAGAAGTACCTAGCAGAACTAAAATTTTAAAGAACGATGAGTGCAAAACTCTTTATAATATGAATTGTAGCTAATAAAGTGCGTTAATCCACACTTTTTGTGTTTATATTTTGTTTTCTTTCGGAAAATAAACATTTAATTGATCGATGTTTGTTGATGCACTAAAGCTAAAATAAGACTAAAGAAAGAAATAATGTCTATAGTAATGTTTCAAAAATGGTTGCTGCAGCAATATAGTGCTATAAAAGAAATAGCTAGCAGAACTAAAGTTTTAAAGAACGATTAGGGCAATGCTCTTTATAATATGAATTGTAGCTAATAAAGTGCGTTAATCCACACTTTTTGTGTTTATATTTTGTTTTCTTTGAGAAAATAAACATTTAATTAATCGATGTTTGTTGATGCAGTAAAGCTAAAATAAGACTAAAGAAAGAACTAATGTCTATAGTAATGTTTCAAAGAATGATTGCTGCAGCACTAATATAGTGCTATAAAAGAAGTACCTAGCAGAACTAAAATTTTAAAGAACGATGAGTGCAAAACTAACTCTTTATAATATGAATTGTAGCTAATAAAGTGCATTAATCCACAATTTTTGTTTTTATATTTTGTTTTCTTTGAGAAAATAAAAATTTAATTAATCGATGTTTGTTGATGCAGTAAAGCTAAAATAAGACTAAAGAAAGAACTAATGTCTATAGTAATGTTTCCAAGAATGGTTGCTGCAGCACTAATATAGTGCTATAAAAGAAGTAGCTAGTAGAACTAAAGTTTTAAAGAACAATTAAGGCAATGCTCTTAATAATATGAATTGTAGCTAATAAAGTGCATTAATCCACACTTTTTGTTTTTATATTTTGTTTTCTTTGAGAAAATAAACATTTAATTAATCGATGTTTGTTGATGCAGTAAAGCTAAAATAAGACTAAAGAAAGAACTAATGTCTATAGTAATGTTTCCAAGAATGGTTGCTGCAGCACTAATATAGTGCTATAAAAGAAGTACCTAGCAGAACTAAAATTTTAAAGAACGATGAGTGCAAAACTCTTTATAATATGAATTGTAGCTAATAAAGTGCGTTAATCCACACTTTTTGTGTTTATATTTTGTTTTCTTTCGGAAAATAAACATTTAATAGATCGATGTTTGTTGATGCAATAAAGCTAAAATAAGACTAAAGAAAGAACTAATGTCTATAGTAATGTTTCAAAGAATGGTTGCTGCAGCACTAATATAGTGCTATAAAAGAAGTACCTAGCAGAACTAAAGTTTTAAAGAACGATGAGTGCAAAACTATCTCTTTATAATATGAATTGTAGCTAATAAAGTGCGTTAATCCACACTTTTTGTGTTTATATTTTGTTTTCTTTGAGAAAATAAACATTTAATTAATCGATGTTTGTTGATTCGGTAAAGCTAAAATAAGACTAAAGAAAGAACTAATGTAATGTTTCCAAAAATGGTTGCTGCAGCACCAATATAGTGCTATAAAAGAAATAGCTAGAAGAGCTAAAGTTTTAAAGAACGATTAGGGCAATGCTCTTTATAATATGAATTGTAGCTAAAAAAGTGCATAAATCCACACTTTTTGCGTTTATAATTTGTTTTCTTTGAGAAAAAAAACATTTAATTAATCGATGTTTGTTGATGCAGTAAAGCTAAAATAAGACTAAAGAAAGAACTTTTGTCTATAGTAATGTTTCAAAGAATGGTTGCTGCAGCACTAACATAGTGCTATAAAAGAAGTAGCTAGCAGAACTAAAGTTTAAAATATGAATTGTAGCTAATAAAGTGCGTTAATCCACACTTTTTGTGTTTCTATTTTTTTTTCTTTGAGAAAATAAACATTTAATTAATCGATGTTTGTTGATGCAGTAAAGCTAAAATAAGACTAAAGAAAGAAATAATGTCTATAGTAATGTTTCAAAAATGGTTGCTGCAGCAATATAGTGCTATAAAAGAAATAGCTAGCAGAACTAAAGTTTTAAAGAACGATTAGGGCAATGCTCTTTATAATATGAATTGTAGCTAATAAAGTGCGTTAATCCACACTTTTTGTGTTTATATTTTGTTTTCTTTGAGAAAATAAACATTTAATTAATCGATGTTTGTTGATGCAGTAAAGCTAAAATAAGACTAAAGAAAGAACTAATGTCTATAGTAATGTTTCAAAGAATGATTGCTGCAGCACTAATATAGTGCTATAAAAGAAGTACCTAGCAGAACTAAAATTTTAAAGAACGATGAGTGCAAAACTAACTCTTTATAATATGAATTGTAGCTAATAAAGTGCATTAATCCACAATTTTTGTTTTTATATTTTGTTTTCTTTGAGAAAATAAAAATTTAATTAATCGATGTTTGTTGATGCAGTAAAGCTAAAATAAGACTAAAGAAAGAACGAATGTCTATAATAATGTTTCCAAGAGTGGTTGCTGCAGCACTAATATAGTGCTATAAAAGAAGTAGCTAGTGGAACTAAAGTTTTAAAGAACAATTAAGGCAATGCTCTTAATAATATGAATTGTAGCTAATAAAGTGCATAAATCCACACTTTTTGTGTTTATATTTTGTTTTCTTTGAGAAAATAAACATTTAATTAATCGATGTTTGTTGATTCGGTAAAGCTAAAATAAGACCAAAGAAAGAACTAATGTAATGTTTCCAAAAATGGTTGCTGCAGCACCAATATAGTGCTATAAAAGAAATAGCTAGAAGAGCTAAAGTTTTAAAGAACGATTAGGGCAATGCTCTTTATAATATGAATTGTAGCTAAAAAAGTGCATAAATCCACACTTTTTGTGTTTATAATTTGTTTTCTTTGAGAAAAAAAACATTTAATTAATCGATGTTTGTTGATGCAGTAAAGCTAAAATAAGACTAAAGAAAGAACTTTTGTCTATAGTAATGTTTCAAAAAATGGTTGCTGCAGCACTAACATAGTGCTATAAAAGAAGTAGCTAGCAGAACTAAAGTTTAAAATATGAATTGTAGCTAATAAAGTGCGTTAATCCACACTTTTTGTGTTTCTATTTTTTTTTCTTTGAGAAAATAAACATTTAATTAATCGATGTTTGTTGATGCAGTAAAGCTAAAATAAGACTAAAGAAAGAAATAATGTCTATAGTAATGTTTCAAAAATGGTTGCTGCAGCAATATAGTGCTATAAAAGAAATAGCTAGCAGAACTAAAGTTTTAAAGAACGATTAGGGCAATGCTCTTTATAATATGAATTGTAGCTAATAAAGTGCGTTAATCCACACTTTTTGTGTTTATATTTTGTTTTCTTTGAGAAAATAAACATTTAATTAATCGATGTTTGTTGATGCAGTAAAGCTAAAATAAGACTAAAGAAAGAACTAATGTCTATAGTAATGTTTCAAAGAATGATTGCTGCAGCACTAATATAGTGCTATAAAAGAAGTACCTAGCAGAACTAAAATTTTAAAGAACGATGAGTGCAAAACTAACTCTTTATAATATGAATTGTAGCTAATAAAGTGCATTAATCCACAATTTTTGTTTTTATATTTTGTTTTCTTTGAGAAAATAAAAATTTAATTAATCGATGTTTGTTGATGCAGTAAAGCTAAAATAAGACTAAAGAAAGAACTAATGTCTATAATAATGTTTCCAAGAATGGTTGCTGCAGCACTAATATAGTGCTATAAAAGAAGTAGCTAGTAGAACTAAAGTTTTAAAGAACAATTAAGGCAATGCTCTTAATAATATGAATTGTAGCTAATAAAGTGCATTAATCCACACTTTTTGTTTTTATATTTTGTTTTCTTTGAGAAAATAAACATTTAATTAATCGATGTTTGTTGATGCAGTAAAGCTAAAATAAGACTAAAGAAAGAACTAATGTCTATAGTAATGTTTCCAAGAATGGTTGCTGCAGCACTAATATAGTGCTATAAAAGAAGTACCTAGCAGAACTAAAATTTTAAAGAACGATGAGTGCAAAACTAACTCTTTATAATATGAATTGTAGCTAATAAAGTGCATTAATCCACAATTTTTGTTTTTATATTTTGTTTTCTTTGAGAAAATAAAAATTTAATTAATCGATGTTTGTTGATGCAGTAAAGCTAAAATAAGACTAAAGAAAGAACTAATGTCTATAGTAATGTTTCCAAGAATGGTTGCTGCAGCACTAATATAGTGCTATAAAAGAAGTAGCTAGTAGAACTAAAGTTTTAAAGAACAATTAAGGCAATGCTCTTAATAATATGAATTGTAGCTAATAAAGTGCATTAATCCACACTTTTTGTTTTTATATTTTGTTTTCTTTGAGAAAATAAACATTTAATTAATCGATGTTTGTTGATGCAGTAAAGCTAAAATAAGACTAAAGAAAGAACTAATGTCTATAGTAATGTTTCCAAGAATGGTTGCTGCAGCACTAATATAGTGCTATAAAAGAAGTACCTAGCAGAACTAAAATTTTAAAGAACGATGAGTGCAAAACTCTTTATAATATGAATTGTAGCTAATAAAGTGCGTTAATCCACACTTTTTGTGTTTATATTTTGTTTTCTTTCGGAAAATAAACATTTAATAGATCGATGTTTGTTGATGCAATAAAGCTAAAATAAGACTAAAGAAAGAAATAATGTCTATAGTAATGTTTCCAAAAATGGTTGCTGCAGCACCAATATAGTGCTATAAAAGAAATAGCTAGCAGAACTAAAGTTTTATAGAACGATTAGGGCAATGCTCTTTATAATATGAATTGTAGCTAATAAAGTGCGTTAATCCACACTTTTTGTGTTAATATTTTGTTTTCTTTGAGAAAATAAACATTTAAGTAATCAATGTTTGTTGATGCAATAAAGCTAAAATAAGACTAAAGAAAGAACTAATGTAATGTTTCCAAAAATGGTTGCTGCAGCACCAATATAGTGCTATAAAAGAAATAGCTAGAAGAGCTAAAGTTTTAAGGAACGATTAGGGCAATGCTCTTTATAATATGAATTGTAGCTAAAAAAGTGCATTAATCCACACTTTTTGTTTTTATATTTTGTTTTCTTTGAGAAAATAAACATTTAATTAATCGATGTTTGTTGATGCAGTAAAGCTAAAATAAGACTAAAGAAAGAACTAATGTCTATAGTAATGTTTCCAAGAATGGTTGCTGCAGCACTAATATAGTGCTATAAAAGAAGTACCTAGCAGAACTAAAATTTTAAAGAACAATTAAGGCAATGCTCTTAATAATATGAATTGTAGCTAATAAAGTGCATTAATCCACACTTTTTGTTTTTATATTTTGTTTTCTTTGAGAAAATAAACATTTAATTAATCGATGTTTGTTGATGCAATAAAGCTAAAATAAGACTAAAGAAAGAAATAATGTCTATAGTAATGTTTCCAAAAATGGTTGCTGCAGCACCAATATAGTGCTATAAAAGAAATAGCTAGCAGAACTAAAGTTTTATAGAACGATTAGGGCAATGCTCTTTATAATATGAATTGTAGCTAATAAAGTGGGTTAATCCATACTTTTTGTGTTAATATTTTGTTTTCTTTGAGAAAATAAACATTTAAGTAATCGATGTTTGTTGATGCAGTAAAGCTAAAATAAGACTAAAGAAAGAACTAATGTCTATAGTAATGTTTCAAAGAATGGTTGCTGCAGCACTAATATAGTGCTATAAAAGAAGTACCTAGCAGAACTAAAGTTTTAAAGAACGATGAGTGCAAAACGATCTCTTTATAATATGAATTGTAGCTAATAAAGTGCGTTAATCCACACTTTTTGTGTTTATATTTTGTTTTCTTTGAGAAAATAAACATTTAATTAATCGATGTTTGTTGATTCGGTAAAGCTAAAATAAGACTAAAGAAAGAACTAATGTAATGTTTCCAAAAAAGGTTGCTGCAGCACCAATATAGTGCTATAAAAGAAATAGCTAGAAGAGCTAAAGTTTAAAGTGATTAGGGCAATGCTCTTTATAATATGAATTGTAGCTAAAAAAGTGCATAAATCCACACTTTTTGTGTTTTTAATTTGTTTTCTTTGAGAAAATAAACATTTAATTAATCGATGTTTGTTGATGCAGTAAAGCTAAAATAAGACTAAAGAAAGAACTTTTGTCTATAGTAATGTTTCAAAGAATGGTTGCTGCAGCACTAACATAGTGCTATAAAAGAAGTAGCTAGCAGAACTAAAGTTTAAAATATGAATTGTAGCTAATAAAGTGCGTTAATGCACACTTTTTGTGTTTCTATTTTTTTTTCTTTGAGAAAATAAACATTTAATTAATCGATGTTTGTTGATGCAGTAAAGCTAAAATAAGACTAAAGAAAGAACTTTTGTCTATAGTAATGTTTCAAAGAATGGTTGCTGCAGCACTAACATAGTGCTATAAAAGAAGTAGCTAGCAGAACTAAAGTTTTAAAGAACGATGAAGGCAATACTCTTTAAAATATGAATTGTAGCTAATAAAGTGCGTTAATCCACACTTTTTGTGTTTCTATTTTTTTTTCTTTGAGAAAATAAACATTTAATTGATCGATGTTTGTTGATGCAGTAAAGCTGAAATAAGACTAAAGAGAGAACTAATGTCTATAGTAATGTTTCCAAGAATGGTTGCTGCAGCACCAATATAGTGCTATAAAAGAAGTAGCTAGCAGAACTAAAGTTTTAAAGAACGATTAAGGCAATGCTTTTAATAATATTAATTGTAGCTAATAAAGTGCATTAATCCACACTTTTTGTGTTTATATTTTGTTTTCTTTGAGAAAATAAACATTTAATTAATCGATGTTTGTTGATGCAGTAAAGCTAAAAAAGACTAAAGAAAGAACTAATGTCTATAGTAATGTTTCAAAGAATGGTTGCTGCAGCACTAATATAGTGCTATAAAAGAAGTAGCTAGTAGAACTAAAGTTTTAAAGAACGATGAGTGTAATACACTTTAAAATATGAATTGTAGCTAATAAAGTGCGTTAATCCACACTTTTTGTATTTATATTTTGTATTCTTTGAGAAAATACACATTTAATTAGTCGATGTTTGTTGATGCAGTAAAGCTGAAATAAGACTAAAGAAAGAACTAATGTCTTTCGTAATGTTTCCAAGAATGGTTGCTGCAGCACTAATATAGTGCTATAAAAGAAGTACCTAGCAGAACTAAAGTTTTAAAGAATAATGAGTGCAAAAAACTCTTTATAATATGAATTGTAGCTAATAAAGTGCGTTAATCCACACTTTTTGTGTTTATATTTTGTTTTCTTTGAGAAAATAAACATTTAATTAATCGATGTTTGTTGATGCAGTAAAGCTAAAATAAGACTAAAGAAAGAACTAATGTCTATAGTAATGTTTCCAAGAATGGTTGCTGCAGCACTAATATAGTGCTATAAAAGAAGTAGCTAGCAGAACTAAAGTTTTAAAGAACGATGAGTGCAATGCTCTTTATAATATGAATTGTAGCTAATAAAGTGCGTTAATCCACACTTTTTGTGTTTATATTTTGTTTTCTTTGAGAAAATAAACATTTAATTAATCGATGTTTGTTGATTCGGTAAAGCTAAAATTAGACTAAAGAAAGAACTAATTAAATGTTTCCAAAAATGGTTGCTGCAGCACCAATATAGTGCTATAAAAGAAATAGCTAGAAGAGCTAAAGTTTTAAAGAACGATTAGGGCAATGCTCTTTATAATATGAATTGTAGCTAAAAAAGTGCATAAATCCACACTTTTTGCGTTTATAATTTGTTTTCTTTGAGAAAAAAAACATTTAATTAATCGATGTTTGTTGATGCAGTAAAGCTAAAATAAGACTAAAGAAAGAACTTTTGTCTATAGTAATGTTTCAAAGAATGGTTGCTGCAGCACTAACATAGTGCTATAAAAGAAGTAGCTAGCAGAACTAAAGTTTAAAATATGAATTGTAGCTAATAAAGTGCGTTAATCCACACTTTTTGTGTTTCTATTTTTTTTTCTTTGAGAAAATAAACATTTAATTAATCGATGTTTGTTGATGCAGTAAAGCTAAAATAAGACTAAAGAAAGAAATAATGTCTATAGTAATGTTTCAAAAATGGTTGCTGCAGCAATATAGTGCTATAAAAGAAATAGCTAGAAGAACTAAAGTTTTAAAGAACGTTTAGGGCAATGCTCTTTATAATATGAATGGTAGCTAATAAAGTGCGTTAATCCACACTTTTTGTGTTTATATTTTGTTTTCTTTGAGAAAATAAACATTTAATTAATCGATGTTTGTTGATGCAGTAAAGCTAAAATAAGACTAAAGAAAGAACTAATGTCTATAGTAATGTTTCAAAGAATGATTGCTGCAGCACTAATATAGTGCTATAAAAGAAGTACCTAGCAGAACTAAAATTTTAAAGAACGATGAGTGCAAAACTAACTCTTTATAATATGAATTGTAGCTAATAAAGTGCATTAATCCACAATTTTTGTTTTTATATTTTGTTTTCTTTGAGAAAATAAAAATTTAATTAATCGATGTTTGTTGATGCAGTAAAGCTAAAATAAGACTAAAGAAAGAACTAATGTCTATAATAATGTTTCCAAGAATGGTTGCTGCAGCACTAATATAGTGCTATAAAAGAAGTAGCTAGTAGAACTAAAGTTTTAAAGAACAATTAAGGCAATGCTCTTAATAATATGAATTGTAGCTAATAAAGTGCATTAATCCACACTTTTTGTTTTTATATTTTGTTTTCTTTGAGAAAATAAACATTTAATTAATCGATGTTTGTTGATGCAGTAAAAGCTAAAATAAGACTAAAGAAAGAACTAATGTCTATAGTAATGTTTCCAAGAATGGTTGCTGCAGCACTAATATAGTGCTATAAAAGAAGTACCTAGCAGAACTAAAATTTTAAAGAACGATGAGTGCAAAACTAACTCTTTATAATATGAATTGTAGCTAATAAAGTGCATTAATCCACAATTTTTGTTTTTATATTTTGTTTTCTTTGAGAAAATAAAAATTTAATTAATCGATGTTTGTTGATGCAGTAAAGCTAAAATAAGACTAAAGAAAGAACTAATGTCTATAGTAATGTTTCCAAGAATTGTTGCTGCAGCACTAATATAGTGCTATAAAAGAAGTAGCTAGTAGAACTAAAGTTTTAAAGAACAATTAAGGCAATGCTCTTAATAATATGAATTGTAGCTAATAAAGTGCATTAATCCACTCTTTTTGTTTTTATATTTTGTTTTCTTTGAGAAAATAAACATTTAATTAATCGATGTTTGTTGATGCAGTAAAGCTAAAATAAGACTAAAGAAAGAACTAATGTCTATAGTAATGTTTCCAAGAATGGTTGCTGCAGCACTAATATAGTGCTATAAAAGAAGTACCTAGCAGAACTAAAATTTTAAAGAACGATGAGTGCAATACTCTTTATAATATGAATTGTAGCTAATAAAGTGCGTTAATCCACACTTTTTGTGTTTATATTTTGTTTTCTTTCGGAAAATAAACATTTAATAGATCGATGTTTGTTGATGCAATAAAGCTAAAATAAGACTAAAGAAAGAAATAATGTCTATAGTAATGTTTCCAAAAATGGTTGCTGCAGCACCAATATAGTGCTATAAAAGAAATAGCTAGCAGAACTAAAGTTTTATAGAACGATTAGGGCAATGCTCTTTATAATATGAATTGTAGCTAATAAAGTGCGTTAATCCACACTTTTTGTGTTAATATTTTGTTTTCTTTGAGAAAATAAACATTTAAGTAATCAATGTTTGTTGATGCAGTAAAGCTAAAATAAGACTAAAGAAAGAACTAATGTAATGTTTCCAAAAATGGTTGCTGCAGCACCAATATAGTGCTATAAAAGAAATAGCTAGAAGAGCTAAAGTTTTAAAGAACGATTAGGGCAATGCTCTTTATAATATGAATTGTAGCTAAAAAAGTGCATTAATCCCCACTTTTTGTGTTTATATTTTGTTTTCTTTGAGAAAATAAACATTTAATTAATCGATGTTTGTTGATGCAGTAAAGCTAAAATAAGACTAAAGAAAGAACTAATGTCTATAGTAATGTTTCCAAGAATGGTTGCTGCAGCACTAATATAGTGCTATAAAAGAAGTACCTAGCAGAACTAAAATTTTAAAGAACAATTAAGGCAATGCTCTTAATAATATGAATTGTAGCTAATAAAGTGCATTAATCCACACTTTTTGTTTTTATATTTTGTTTTCTTTGAGAAAATAAACATTTAATTAATCGATGTTTGTTGATGCAATAAAGCTAAAATAAGACTAAAGAAAGAAATAATGTCTATAGTAATGTTTCCAAAAATGGTTGCTGCAGCACCAATATAGTGCTATAAAAGAAATAGCTAGCAGAACTAAAGTTTTATAGAACGATTAGGGCAATGCTCTTTATAATATGAATTGTAGCTAATAAAGTGGGTTAATCCATACTTTTTGTGTTAATATTTTGTTTTCTTTGAGAAAATAAACATTTAAGTAATCGATGTTTGTTGATGCAGTAAAGCTAAAATAAGACTAAAGAAAGAACTAATGTCTATAGTAATGTTTCAAAGAATGGTTGCTGCAGCACTAATATAGTGCTATAAAAGAAGTACCTAGCAGAACTAAAGTTTTAAAGAACGATGAGTGCAAAACTATCTCTTTATAATATGAATTGTAGCTAATAAAGTGCGTTAATCCACACTTTTTGTGTTTATATTTTGTTTTCTTTGAGAAAATAAACATTTAATTAATCGATGTTTGTTGATTCGGTAAAGCTAAAATAAGACTAAAGAAAGAACTAATGTAATGTTTCCAAAAATGGTTGCTGCAGCACCAATATAGTGCTATAAAAGAAATAGCTAGAAGAGCTAAAGTTTTAAAGAACGATTAGGGCAATGCTCTTTATAATATGAATTGTAGCTAAAAAAGTGCATAAATCCACACTTTTTGTGTTTTTAATTTGTTTTCTTTGAGAAAATAAACATTTAATTAATCGATGTTTGTTGATGCAGTAAAGCTAAAATAAGACTAAAGAAAGAACTTTTGTCTATAGTAATGTTTCAAAGAATGGTTGCTGCAGCACTAACATAGTGCTATAAAAGAAGTAGCTAGCAGAACTAAAGTTTAAAATATGAATTGTAGCTAATAAAGTGCGTTAATGCACACTTTTTGTGTTTCTATTTTTTTTTCTTTGAGAAAATAAACATTTAATTAATCGATGTTTGTTGATGCAGTAAAGCTAAAATAAGACTAAAGAAAGAACTTTTGTCTATAGTAATGTTTCAAAGAATGGTTGCTGCAGCACTAACATAGTGCTATAAAAGAAGTAGCTAGCAGAACTAAAGTTTTAAAGAACGATGAGTGCAATACTCTTTAAAATATGAATTGTAGCTAATAAAGTGCGTTAATCCACACTTTTTGTGTTTCTATTTTTTTTTCTTTGAGAAAATAAACATTTAATTGATCGATGTTTGTTGATGCAGTAAAGCTGAAATAAGACTAAAGAGAGAACTAATGTCTATAGTAATGTTTCCAAGAATGGTTGCTGCAGCACCAATATAGTGCTATAAAAGAAGTAGCTAGCAGAACTAAAGTTTTAAAGAACGATTAAGGCAATGCTTTTAATAATATTAATTGTAGCTAATAAAGTGCATTAATCCACACTTTTTGTGTTTATATTTTGTTTTCTTTGAGAAAATAAACATTTAATTAATCGATGTTTGTTGATGCAGTAAAGCTAAAAAAGACTAAAGAAAGAACTAATGTCTATAGTAATGTTTCAAAGAATGGTTGCTGCAGCACTAATATAGTGCTATAAAAGAAGTAGCTAGTAGAACTAAAGTTTTAAAGAACGATGAGTGTAATACACTTTAAAATATGAATTGTAGCTAATAAAGTGCGTTAATCCACACTTTTTGTATTTATATTTTGTATTCTTTGAGAAAATACACATTTAATTAGTCGATGTTTGTTGATGCAGTAAAGCTGAAATAAGACTAAAGAAAGAACTAATGTCTTTCGTAATGTTTCCAAGAATGGTTGCTGCAGCACTAATATAGTGCTATAAAAGAAGTACCTAGCAGAACTAAAATTTTAAAGAACAATGAGTGCAAAACTCTTTATAATATGAATTGTAGCTAAAAAAGTGCGTTAATCCACACTTTTTGTGTTTATATTTTGTTTTCGTTGAGAAAATAAACATTTAATTAATCGATGTTTGTTGATGCAATAAAGCTAAAATAAGACTAAAGAAAGAACTAATGTCTATAGTAATGTTTCCAAGAATGGTTGCTGCAGCACTAATATAGTGCTATAAAAGAAGTAGCTAGCAGAACTAAAGTTTTAAAGAACGATGAGTGCAATACTCTTTAAAATATGAATTGTAGCTAATAAAGTGCGTTAATCCACACTTTTTGTGTTTATATTTTGTTTTCTTTCGGAAGATAAACATTTAATTGATCGATGTTTGTTGATGCAGTAAAGCTAAAATAAGACTAAAGAAAGAACTAATGTCTATAGTAATGTTTCAATGAATGGTTGCTGCAGCACTAATATAGTGCTATAAAAGAAGTACCTTGCAGAACTAAAATTTTAAAGAACGATGAGTGCAAAGCTAACTCTTTATAATATGAATTGTAGCTAAAAAAGTGCGTTAATCCACACTTTTTGTGTTTATATTTTGTTTTCTTTCAGAAAATAAACATTTAATTAATCGATGTTTGTTGATGCAGTAAAGCTAAAATAAGACTAAAGAAAGAAATAATGTCTATAGTAGTGTTTCCAAAAATGGTTGCTGCAGCACCAATATAGTGCTATAAAAGAAATAGCTAGCAGAACTAAAGTTTTAAAGAACGTATAGGGCAATTCTCTTTATAATATGAATTGTAGCTAATAAAGTGCATTAATCCACACATTTTGTGTTTATATTTTGTTTTCTTTGAGAAAATAAACATTTAATTAATCGATGTTTGTTGATGCAGTAAAGCTGAAAAAAGACTAAAGAAAGAACTAATGTCTATAGTAATGTTTCCAAGAATGGTTGCTGCAGCACCATTATAGTGCTATAAAAGAAGTACCTAGCAGAACTAAAATTTTAAAGAACGATGAGTGCAAAACTCTTTATAATATGAATTGTAGCTAATAAAGTGCGTTAATCCACACTTTTTGTGTTTATATTTTGTTTTCTTTCGGAAAATAAACATTTAATTGATCGATGTTTGTTGATGCACTAAAGCTAAAATAAGACTAAAGAAAGAAATAATGTCTATAGTAATGTTTCAAAAATGGTTGCTGCAGCAATATAGTGCTATAAAAGAAATAGCTAGCAGAACTAAAGTTTTAAAGAACGATTAGGGCAATGCTCTTTATAATATGAATTGTAGCTAATAAAGTGCGTTAATCCACACTTTTTGTGTTTATATTTTGTTTTCTTTGAGAAAATAAAAATTTAATTAATCGATGTTTGTTGATGCAGTAAAGCTAAAATAAGACTAAAGAAAGAACTAATGTCTATATTAATGTTTCAAAGAATGATTGCTGCAGCACTAATATAGTGCTATAAAAGAAGTACCTAGCAGAACTAAAATTTTAAAGAACGATGAGTGCAAAACTAACTCTTTATAATATGAATTGTAGCTAATAAAGTGCATTAATCCACACTTTTTGTTTTTATATTTTGTTTTCTTTGAGAAAATAAACATTTAATTAATCGATGTTTGTTGATGCAGTAAAGCTAAAATAAGACTAAAGAAAGAACTAATGTCTATAGTAATGTTTCCAAGAATGGTTGCTGCAGCACTAATATAGTGCTATGAAAGAAGTAGCTAGCAGAACTAAAGTTTTAAAGAACGATGAGTGCAATACTCTTTAAAATATGAATTGTAGCTAATAAAGTGCGTTAATCCACACTTTTTGTGTTTATATTTTGTTTTCTTTCGGAAGATAAACATTTAATTGATCGATGTTTGTTGATGCAGTAAAGCTAAAATAAGACTAAAGAAAGAATTAATGTCTATAGTAATGTTTCAATGAATGGTTGCTGCAGCACTAATATAGTGCTATAAAAGAAGTACCTTGCAGAACTAAAATTTTAAAGAACGATGAGTGCAAAGCTAACTCTTTATAATATGAATTGTAGCTAATAAAGTGCGTTAATCCACACTTTTTGTGTTTATATTTTGTTTTCTTTGAGAAAATAAACATTTAATTGATCGATGTTTGTTGATGCAGTAAAGCTAAAATAAGACTAAAGAAAGAACTAATGTCTATAGTAATGTTTCCAAGAATGGTTGCTGCAGCACTAATATAGTGCTATAAAAGAAGTACCTTGCAGAACTAAAATTTTAAAGAACGATGAGTGCAAAGCTAACTCTTTATAATATGAATTGTAGCTAATAAAGTGCGTTAATCAACACTTTTTGTGTTTATATTTTGTTTTCTTTCAGAAAATAAACATTTAATTAATCGATGTTTGTTGATGCAGTAAAGCTAAAATAAGACTAAAGAAAGAAATAATGTCTATAGTAGTGTTTCCAAAAATGGTTGCTGCAGCACCAATATAGTGCTATAAAAGAAATAGCTAGCAGAACTAAAGTTTTAAAGAACGTATAGGGCAATTCTCTTTATAATATGAATTGTAGCTAATAAAGTGCATTAATCCACACATTTTGTGTTTATATTTTGTTTTCTTTGAGAAAATAAACATTTAATTAATCGATGTTTGTTGATGCAGTAAAGCTGAAAAAAGACTAAAGAAAGAACTAATGTCTATAGTAATGTTTCCAAGAATGGTTGCTGCAGCACCATTATAGTGCTATAAAAGAAGTACCTAGCAGAACTAAAATTTTAAAGAACGATGAGTGCAAAACTCTTTATAATATGAATTGTAGCTAATAAAGTGCGTTAATCCACACTTTTTGTGTTTATATTTTGTTTTCTTTCGGAAAATAAACATTTAATTGATCGATGTTTGTTGATGCACTAAAGCTAAAATAAGACTAAAGAAAGAAATAATGTCTATAGTAATGTTTCAAAAATGGTTGCTGCAGCAATATAGTGCTATAAAAGAAATAGCTAGCAGAACTAAAGTTTTAAAGAACGATTAGGGCAATGCTCTTTAAATATGAATTGTAGCTAATAAAGTGCGTTAATCCACACTTTTTGTGTTTATATTTTGTTTTCTTTGAGAAAATAAAAATTTAATTAATCGATGTTTGTTGATGCAGTAAAGCTAAAATAAGACTAAAGAAAGAACTAATGTCTATATTAATGTTTCAAAGAATGATTGCTGCAGCACTAATATAGTGCTATAAAAGAAGTACCTAGCAGAACTAAAATTTTAAAGAACGATGAGTGCAAAACTAACTCTTTATAATATGAATTGTAGCTAATAAAGTGCATTAATCCACACTTTTTGTTTTTATATTTTGTTTTCTTTGAGAAAATAAACATTTAATTAATCGATGTTTGTTGATGCAGTAAAGCTAAAATAAGACTAAAGAAAGAACTAATGTCTATAGTAATGTTTCCAAGAATGGTTGCTGCAGCACTAATATAGTGCTATGAAAGAAGTAGCTAGCAGAACTAAAGTTTTAAAGAACGATGAGTGCAATACTCTTTAAAATATGAATTGTAGCTAATAAAGTGCGTTAATCCACACTTTTTGTGTTTATATTTTGTTTTCTTTCGGAAGATAAACATTTAATTGATCGATGTTTGTTGATGCAGTAAAGCTAAAATAAGACTAAAGAAAGAATTAATGTCTATAGTAATGTTTCAATGAATGGTTGCTGCAGCACTAATATAGTGCTATAAAAGAAGTACCTTGCAGAACTAAAATTTTAAAGAACGATGAGTGCAAAGCTAACTCTTTATAATATGAATTGTAGCTAATAAAGTGCGTTAATCCACACTTTTTGTGTTTATATTTTGTTTTCTTTGAGAAAATAAACATTTAATTGATCGATGTTTGTTGATGCAGTAAAGCTAAAATAAGACTAAAGAAAGAACTAATGTCTATAGTAATGTTTCCAAGAATGGTTGCTGCAGCACTAATATAGTGCTATAAAAGAAGTACCTTGCAGAACTAAAATTTTAAAGAACGATGAGTGCAAAGCTAACTCTTTATAATATGAATTGTAGCTAATAAAGTGCGTTAATCAACACTTTTTGTGTTTATATTTTGTTTTCTTTCAGAAAATAAACATTTAATTAATCGATGTTTGTTGATGCAGTAAAGCTAAAATAAGACTAAAGAAAGAAATAATGTCTATAGTAGTGTTTCCAAAAATGGTTGCTGCAGCACCAATATAGTGCTATAAAAGAAATAGCTAGCAGAACTAAAGTTTTAAAGAACGATTAGGGCAATGCTCTTTATAATATGAATTGTAGCTAATAAAGTGCATTAATCCACACTTTTTGTGTTTATATTTTGTTTTCTTTGAGAAAATAAACATTTAATTAATCGATGTTTGTTGATGCAGTAAAGCTGAAAAAAGACTAAAGAAAGAACTAATGTCTATAGTAATGTTTCCAAGAATGGTTGCTGCAGCACTAATATAGTGCTATAAAAGAAGTAGCTAGTAGAACTAAAGTTTTAAAGAACCTATTAAGGCAATGCTCTTAATAATATGAATTGTAGCTAATAAAGTGCATTAATCCACACTTTTTGCTTTTATATTTTGTTTTCTTTGAGAAAATAAAAATTTAATTAATCGATGTTTGTTGATGCAGTAAAGCTAAATTAAGACTAAAGACAGAACTAATTTCTATAGTAATGTTTCCAAGAATGGTTGCTGCAGCACCAATATAGTGCTATAAAAGAAGTACCTAGCAGAACTAAAATTTTAAAGAACGATGAGTGCAAAACTCTTTATAATATTAATTGTAGCTAATAAAGTGCGTTAATCC
Source organism: Aurelia coerulea (assembly GCA_039566865.1). Lineage (NCBI taxonomy): Eukaryota > Metazoa > Cnidaria > Scyphozoa > Semaeostomeae > Ulmaridae > Aurelia > Aurelia coerulea. The sequence continues at coordinate 12,596,489 of CM076950.1, forward strand.
ACACTTTTTGTGTTTATATTTTGTTTTCTTTCGGAAAATAAACATTTAATTGATCGATGTTTGTTGATGCACTAAAGCTAAAATAAGACTAAAGAAAGAAATAATGTCTATAGTAATGTTTCAAAAATGGTTGCTGCAGCAATATAGTGCTATAAAAGAAATAGCTAGCAGAACTAAAGTTTTTAAGAACGATTAGGGCAATGCTCTTTATAATATGAATTGTAGCTAATAAAGTGCGTTAATCCACACTTTTTGTGTTTATATTTTGTTTTCTTTGAGAAAATAAACATTTAATTAATCGATGTTTGTTGATGCAGTAAAGCTAAAATAAGACTAAAGAAAGAACTAATGTCTATAGTAATGTTTCCAAGAATGGTTGCTTCAGCACTAATATAGTGCTATAAAAGAAGTAGCTAGCAGAACTAAACTTTTAAAGAACGATGAGTGCAATACTCTCTAAAATATGAATTGTAGCTAATAAAGTGCGTTAATCCACACTTTTTGTGTTTATATTTTGTTTTCTTTCGGAAGATAAACATTTAATTGATCGATGTTTGTTGATGCAGTAAAGCTAAAATAAGACTAAAGAAAGAATCAATGTCTATAGTAATGTTTCAATGAATGGTTGCTGCAGCACTAATATAGTGCTATAAAAGAAGTACCTTGCAGAACTAAAATTTTAAAGAACGATGAGTGCAAAGCTAACTCTTTATAATATGAATTGTAGCTAATAAAGTGCGTTAATCCACACTTTTTGTGTTTATATTTTGTTTTCTTTGAGAAAATAAACATTTAATTAATCGATGTTTGTTGATGCAGTAAAGATAAAATAAGACTAAAGAAAGAAATAATGTCTATAGTAATGTTTCCAAGAATGGTTGCTGCAGCACTAATATAGTGCTATAAAAGAAGTAGCTAGTAGAACTAAAGTTTTAAAGAACCTATTAAGGCAATGCTCTTAATAATATGAATTGTAGCTAATAAAGTGCATTAATCCACACTTTTTGCTTTTATATTTTGTTTTCTTTGAGAAAATAAAAATTTAATTAATCGATGTTTGTTGATGCAGTAAAGCTAAATTAAGACTAAAGACAGAACTAATTTCTATAGTAATGTTTCCAAGAATGGTTGCTGCAGCACCAATATAGTGCTATAAAAGAAGTACCTAGCAGAACTAAAATTTTAAAGAACGATGAGTGCAAAACTCTTTATAATATGAATTGTAGCTAATAAAGTGCGTTAATCCACACTTTTTATTTTTATATTTTGTTTTCTTTCGGAAAATAAACATTTAATTGATCGATGTTTGTTGATGCACTAAAGCTAAAATAAGACTAAAGAAAGAAATAATGTCTATAGTAATGTTTCAAAAATGGTTGCTGCAGCAATATAGTGCTATAAAAGAATTAGCTAGCAGAACTAAAGTTTTAAAGAACGATTAGGGCAATGCTCTTTATAATATGAATTGTAGCTAATAAAGTGCGTTAATCCACACTTTTTGTGTTTATATTTTGTTTTCTTTGAGAAAATAAAAATTTAATTAATCGATGTTTATTGATGCAGTAAAGCTAAAATAAGACTAAAGAAAGAACTAATGTCTATAGTAATGTTTCCAAGAATGGTTGCTGCAGCACTAATATAGTGCTATAAAAGAAGTAGCTAGTAGAACTAAAGTTTTAAAGAACAATCCACACTTTTTGTTTTTATATTTTGTTTTCTTTGAGAAAATAAACATTTAATTAATCGATGTTTGTTGATGCAGTAAAGCTAAAATAAGACTAAAGAAAGAACTAATGTCTATAGTAATGTTTCCAAGAATGGTTGCTGCAGCACTAATATAGTGCTATAAAAGAAGTACCTAGCAGAACTAAAATTTTAAAGAACGATGAGTGCAAAACTCTTTATAATATGAATTGTAGCTAATAAAGTGCGTTAATCCACACTTTTTGTGTTTATATTTTGTTTTCTTTCGGAAAATAAACATTTAATAGATCGATGTTTGTTGATGCAATAAAGCTAAAATAAGACTAAAGAAAGAAATAATGTCTATAGTAATGTTTCCAAAAATGGTTGCTGCAGCACCAATATAGTGCTATAAAAGAAATAGCTAGCAGAACTAAAGTTTTATAGAACGATTAGGGCAATAATCTTTATAATATGAATTGTAGCTAATAAAGTGCGTTAATCCACACTTTTTGTGTTAATATTTTGTTTTCTTTGAGAAAATAAACATTTAAGTAATCGATGTTTGTTGATGCAGTAAAGCTAAAATAAGACTAAAGAAAGAACTAATGTCTATAGTAATGTTTCAATGAATGGTTGCTGCAGCACTAATATAGTGCTATAAAAGAAGTACCTAGCAGAACTAAAATTTTAAAGAACGATGAGTGCAAAACTAACTCTTTATAATATGAATTGTAGCTAATAAAGTGCGTTAAACCACACTTTTTGTTTTTATATTTTGTTTTCTTTCGGAAAATAAACATTTAATTAATCGATGTTTGTTGATGCAATCAAGCTAAAATAAGACTAAAGAAAGAACTAATGTCTATAGTAATGTTTCAAAGAATGGTTGCTGCAGCACTAATATAGTGCTATAAAAGAAGTACCTAGCAGAACTAAAATTTTAAAGAACGATGAGTGCAAATCTAACTCTTTATAATATGAATTGTAGCTAATAAAGTGCGTTAATCCACACTTTTTGTGTTTATATTTTGTTTTCTTTGAGAAAATAAACATTTAATTAATCGATGTTTGTTGATGCAATAAAGCTAAAATAAGACTAAAGAAAGAACTAATGTCTATAGTAATGTTTCAAAGAATGGTTGCTGCAGCACTAATATAGTGCTATAAAAGAAGTACCTAGCAGAACTAAAGTTTTATAGAACGATTAGGGCAATAATCTTTATAATATGAATTGTAGCTAATAAAGTGCGTTAATCCACACTTTTTGTGTTAATATTTTGTTTTCTTTGAGAAAATAAACATTTAAGTAATCGATGTTTGTTGATGCAGTAAAGCTAAAATAAGACTAAAGAAAGAACTAATGTCTATAGTAATGTTTCAATGAATGGTTGCTGCAGCACTAATATAGTGCTATAAAAGAAGTACCTAGCAGAACTAAAATTTTAAAGAACGATGAGTGCAAAACTAACTCTTTATAATATGAATTGTAGCTAATAAAGTGCGTTAAACCACACTTTTTGTTTTTATATTTTGTTTTCTTTCGGAAAATAAACATTTAATTAATCGATGTTTGTTGATGCAATCAAGCTAAAATAAGACTAAAGAAAGAACTAATGTCTATAGTAATGTTTCAAAGAATGGTTGCTGCAGCACTAATATAGTGCTATAAAAGAAGTACCTAGCAGAACTAAAATTTTAAAGAACGATGAGTGCAAATCTAACTCTTTATAATATGAATTGTAGCTAATAAAGTGCGTTAATCCACACTTTTTGTGTTTATATTTTGTTTTCTTTTAGAAAATAAACATTTAATTAATCGATGTTTGTTGATGCAGTAAAGCTAAAATAAGACTAAAGAAAGAACTAATGTCTATAGTAATGTTTCAATGAATGGTTGCTGCAGCACTAATATAGTGCTATAAAAGAAGTACCTAGCAGAACTAAAATTTTAAAGAACGATGAGTGCAAAACTAACTCTTTATAATATGAATTGTAGCTAATAAAGTGCGTTAAACCACACTTTTTGTTTTTATATTATGTTTTCTTTCGGAAAATAAACATTTAATTAATCGATGTTTGTTGATGCAATCAAGCTAAAATAAGACTAAAGAAAGAACTAATGTCTATAGTAATGTTTCAAAGAATGGTTGCTGCAGCACTAATATAGTGCTATAAAAGAAGTACCTAGCAGAACTAAAATTTTAAAGAACGATGAGTGCAAATCTAACTCTTTATAATATGAATTGTAGCTAATAAAGTGCGTTAATCCACACTTTTTGTGTTTATATTTTGTTTTCTTTGAGAAAATAAACATTTAATTAATCGATGTTTGTTGATGCGGTAAAGCTAAAATAAGACTAAAGAAAGAACTAATGTAATGTTTCCAAAAATGGTTGCTGCAGCACCAATATAGTGCTATAAAAGAAATAGCTAGCAGAACTAAAGTTTTAAAGAACGATTAGGGCAATGCTCATTATAATATGAATTGTAGCTAAAAAAGTGCATTAATGCACACTTTTTGTGTTTATAATTTGTTTTCTTTGAGAAAATAAAAATTTAATTAATCGATGTTTGTTGATGCAGTAAAGCTAAAATAAGACTAAAGAAAATACTTTTGTCTATAGTAATGTTTCAAAGAATGGTTGCTGCAGCACTAATAAAGTGCTATAAAAGAAGTAGCTAGCAGAACTAAAGTTTTAAGGAACGATGAGTGCAATACTCTTTAAAATATGAATTGTAGCTAACAAAGTGCGTTAATCCACACTTTTTGTGTTTATATTTTGTTTTCTTTGAGAAAATAAACATTTAATTAATCGATGTTTGTTGATGCGGTAAAGCTGAAATAAGACTAAAGAAAGAACTTTTGTCTATAGTAATGTTTCCAAGAATGGTTGCTGCAGCACTAATATAGTGCTATAAAAGAAGTAGCTAGCACAACTATAGTTTTAAAGAACGAGGAGTGCAATACATTTTAAAATATGAATTGTAGCTAATAAAGTGCGTTAATCCACACTTTTTGTATTTATATTTTGTTTTCTTTGAGAAAATACACATTTAATTAATCGATGTTTGTTGATGCAGTAAAGCTGAAATAAGACTAAAGAAAGAACTAATGTCTATAGTAATGTTTCCAAGAATGGTTGCTGCAGCACTAATATAGTGCTATAAAAGAAGTACCTAGCAGAACTAAAATTTTAATGAACGATGAGTGCAAAACTCTTTATGATATGAATTGTAGCTAATAAAGGGCGTTAATCCACCCTTTTTGTGTTTATATTTTGTTTTCTTTGAGAAAATAAACATTTAATTAATCGATGTTTGTTGATGCAATAAAGCTAAAATAAGACTAAAGAAAGAACTAATGTCTATAATAATGTTTCCAAGAATGGTTGCTGCAGCACTAATAAAGTGCTATAAAAGAAGTAACTGGCAGAACTTAAATTTTAAAGAACGATGAGTGCAAAGCTAGAAGGATGAGCGCAATACTGATTATAATATGAATTGTATGTAATAAAGTGCGTTAATCCACACTTTTTGTGTTTATATTTTGTTTTCTTTTACAAAAATAAACATTTAATTAATCGATGTTTGTTGATGCAGTAAAGCTAAAATAAGACTAAAGAAAGAAATAATGTCTATAGTAATGTTTCCAAAAATGGTTGCTGCAGCACCAATATAGTGCTATAAAAGAAGTACCTAGCAGAACTAAAATTTTAATTAACGATGAGTGCAAAACTCTTTATGATATGAATTGTAGCTAATAAAGGGCGTTAATCCACACTTTTTGTGTTTATATTTTGTTTTCTTTGAGAAAATAAACATTTAATTAATCGATGTTTGTTGATGCGGTAAAGCTAAAATAAGACTAAAGAAAGAACTAATGTAATGTTTCCAAAAATGGTTGCTGCAGCACCAATATAGTGCTATAAAAGAAATAGCTAGCAGAACTAAAGTTTTAAAGAACGATTAGGGCAATGCTCATTATAATATGAATTGTAGCTAAAAAAGTGCATTAATCCACACTTTTTGTGTTTATAATTTGTTTTCTTTGAGAAAATAAAAATTTAATTAATCGATGTTTGTTGATGCAGTAAAGCTAAAATAAGACTAAAGAAAGAACTTTTGTCTATAGTAATGTTTCAAAGAATGGTTGCTGCAGCACTAATATAGTGCTATAAAAGAAGTACCTAGCAGAACTAAAATTTTAAAGAACGATGAGTGCAAAACTCTTTATAATATGAATTGTAGCTAATAAAGTGCGTTAATCCACACTTTTTGTGTTTATATTTTGTTTTCGTTGAGAAAATAAACATTTAATTAATCGATGTTTGTTGATGCAATAAAGCTAAAATAAGACTAAAGAAAGAACTAATGTCTATAGTAATGTTTCCAAGAATGGTTGCTGCAGCACTAATAAAGTTCTATACAAGAAGTAGCTGGCAGATTTTAAGTTTTTAAGAAGAATGAGCGCGATACTGATTATAATATGAATTGTAGGTAATAAAGTGCGTTAATCCACACTTTTTGTGTTTATATTTTGTTTTCTTTTAGAAAATAAACATTTAATTAATCGATGTTTGTTGATGCAGTAAAGCTAAAATAACACTAAAGAAAGAACTAATGTCTATAGTAATGTTTCCAAGAATGGTTGCTGCAGCACTAATATAGTGCTATAAAAGAAGTAGCTAGCAGAACTAAAGTTTTAAAGAACGATGAGTGCAATACTCTTTAAAATATGAATTGTAGCTAATAAAGTGCGTTAATCCACACTTTTTGTGTTTATATTTTTTTTTCTTTGAGAAAATACACATTTAATTGATCGATGTTTGTTGATGCAGTAAAGCTGAAATAAGACTAAAGAAAGAAACAATGTCTATAGTAATGTTTCCAAAAATGGTTGCTGCAGCACCAATATACTGCTATAAAAGAAATAGCTAGCAGAACTAAAGTTTTAAAGAACGATTAAGGCAATGCTTTTAATAATATTAATTGTAGCTAATAAAGTGCGTTAATCCACACTTTTTGTGTTGATATTTTTTTTTCTTATAGAAAATAAACATTTAATTAATCGATGTTTGTTGATGCAGTAAAGCTAAAATAAGACTAAAGAAAGAACTCTTGTCTATAGTAATGTTTCCAAGAATGGTTGCTGCAGCACTAATATAGTGCTATAAAAGAAGTACCTAGCAGAACTAAAAGTTTAAAGAAGGATGAGCGCAATACTGATTATAATATGAATTGTAGGTAATAAAGTGCGTTAATCCACACTTTTTGTGTTTATATTTTGTTTTCTTTTAGAAAATAAACATTTAATTAATCGATGTTTGTTGATGCAGTAAAGCTAAAATAAGACTAAAGAAAGAACTAATGTCTATAGTAATGTTTCCAAGAATGGTTGCTGCAGCACTAATATAGTGCTATAAAAGAAGTAGCTAGCAGAACTAAAGTTTTAAAGAACGATGAGTGCAATACTCTTTAAAATATGAATTGTAGCTAATAAAGTGCGTTAATCCACACTTTTTGTGTTTATATTTTGTTTTCTTATAGAAAATAAGCATTTAATTAATCGATGTTTGTTGATGCAGTAAAGCTAAAATAAGACTAAAGAAAGAACTAATTTCTATAGTAATGTTTCCAAGAATGGTTGCTGCAGCACTAATATAGTGCTATAAAAGAAGTAGCTAGTAGAACTATAGTTTTAAAGAACGATGAGTGCAATACACTTTAAAATATGAATTGTAGCTAATAAAGTGCGTTAATCCACACTTTTTGTATTTATATTTTGTTTTCTTTGAGAAAATACACATTTAATTAATCGATGTTTGTTGATGCAGTAAAGCTGAAATAAGACTAAAGAAAGAACTTTGTCTGTAGTAATGTTTCAAAGAATGGTTGCTGCAGCACTAATATAGTGCTATAAAAGAAGTAGCTAGCAGAACTAAAGTTTTAAAGAACGATGAGTGCAATACTCTTTAAAATATGAATTGTAGCTAACAAAGTGCGTTAATCCACACTTTTTGTGTTTATATTTTGTTTTCTTTGAGAAAATAAACATTTAATTAATCGATGTTTGTTGATGCAGTAAAGCTAAAATAAGACTAAAGAAAGAACTAATGTCTATAGTAATGTTTCCAAGAATGGTTGCTGCAGCACTAATATAGTGCTATAAAAGAAGTACCTAGCAGAACTAAAATTTTAAAGAACGATGAGTGCAAAACTCTTTATAATATGAATTGTAGCTAATAAAGTGCGTTAATCCACACTTTTTGTGTTTATATTTTGTTTTCTTTCGGAAAATAAACATTTAATTTATCGATGTTTGTTGATGCAAGAAAGGTAAAATAAGACTAAAGAAAGAAATAATGTCTATAGTAATGTTTCCAAAAATGGTTGCTGCAGCACCAATATAGTGCTATAAAAGAAATAGCTAGCAGAACTAAAGTTTTAAAGAACGATTAGGGCAATGCTCTTTATAATATGAATTGTAGCTAATAAAGTGCGTTAATCCACACTTTTTGTGTTTATATTTTGTTTTCTTTGAGAAAATAAACATTTAATTAATCGATGTTTGTTGATGCGGTAAAGCTAAAATAAGACTAAAGAAAGAACTAATGTAATGTTTCCAAAAATGGTTGCTGCAGCACCAATATAGTGCTATAAAAGAAATAGCTAGCAGAACTAAAGTTTTAAAGAACGATTAGGGCAATGCTCATTATAATATGAATTGTAGCTAAAAAAGTGCATTAATCCACACTTTTTGTGTTTATAATTTGTTTTCTTTGAGAAAATACACATTTAATTAATCGATGTTTGTTGATGCAGTAAAGCTAAAATAAGACTAAAGAAAGAACTTTGTCTGTAGTAATGTTTCAAAGAATGGTTGCTGCAGCACTAATATAGTGCTATAAAAGAAGTAGCTAGCAGAACTAAAGTTTTAAAGAACGATGAGTGCAATACTCTTTAAAATATGAATTGTAGCTAACAAAGTGCGTTAATCCACACTTTTTGTGTTTATATTTTGTTTTCTTTGAGAAAATAAACATTTAATTAATCGATGTTTGTTGATGCGGTAAAGCTGAAATAAGACTAAAGAAAGAACTTTTGTCTATAGTAATGTTTCCAAGAATGGTTGCTGCAGCACTAATATAGTGCTATAAAAGAAGTAGCTAGTAGAACTATAGTTTTAAAGAACGATGAGTGCAATACACTTTACAATATGAATTGTAGCTAATAAAGTGCGTTAATCCACACTTTTTGTGTTTATATTTTGTTTTCTTTTGGAAAATAAACATTTAATTAATCGATGTTTGTTGATGCAGTAAAGCTGAAATAAGTCTAAAGAAAGAACTTTTGTCTATAGTAATGTTTCCAAGAATGGTTAATGCAGCACTAATATAGTGCTATAAAAGAAGTACCTAGCAGAACTAAAATTTTAATGAACGATGAGTGCAAAACTCTTTATGATATGAATTGTAGCTAATAAAGTGCGTTAATCCACACGTTTTGTGTTTATATTTTGTTTTCTTTGAGAAAATAAACATTTAATTAATCGATGTTTGTTGATGCAATAAAGCTAAAATAAGACTAAAGAAAGAACTAATGTCTATAATAATGTTTCCAAGAATGGTTGCTGCAGCACTAATAAAGTGCTATAAAAGAAGTAACTGGCAGAACTTAAATTTTAAAGAACGATGAGTGCAAAGCTAGAAGGATGAGCGCAATACTGATAATAATATGAATTGTAGGTAATAAAGTGCGTTAATCCACACTTTTTGTGTTTATATTTTGTTTTCTTTGAGAAAATAAACATTTAATTAATCGATTTTTGTTGATGCGGTAAAGCTAAAATAAGACTAAAGAAAGAACTAATGTAATGTTTCCAAGAATGGTTGCTGCAGCACCAATATAGTGCTATAAAAGAAATAGCTAGCAGAACTAAAGTTTTAAAGAACGATTAGGGCAATGCTCATTATAATATGAATTGTAGCTAAAAAAGTGCATTAATCCACACTTTTTGTGTTTATAATTTGTTTTCTTTGAGAAAATAAAAATTTAATTAATCGATGTTTGTTGATGCAGTAAAGCTAAAATAAGACTAAAGAAAGAACTTTTGTCTATAGTAATGTTTCAAAGAATGGTTGCTGCAGCACTAATATAGTGCTATAAAAGAAGTAGCTAGCAGAACTAAAGTTTTAAAGAACGATGAGTGCAATACTCTTTAAAATATGAATTTTAGCTAACAAAGTGCGTTAATCCACACTTTTTGTGTTTCTATTTTGTTTTCTTTGAGAAAATAAACATTTAATTAATCGATGTTTGTTGATGCAGTAAAGCTGAAATAAGACTAAAGAGAGAACTAATGTCTATAGTAATGTTTCCAAGAATGGTTGCTACAGCACTAATATAGTGCTATAAAAGAAGTAGCTAGCAGAACTAAAGTTTTAAAGAACGATTAGGGCAATGCTCTTTATAATTTGAATTGTAGCTAATAAAGTGCGTTAATCAACACTTTTTGTGTTTATATTTTGTTTTCTTTTAGAAAATAAACATTTAATTAATCGATGTTTGTTGATGCGGTAAAGCTGAAATAAGACTAAAGAAAGAACTTTTGTCTATAGTAATGTTTCCAAGAATGGTTGCTGCAGCACTAATATAGTGCTATAAAAGAAGTAGCTAGCAGAACTAAAGTTTTAAAGAACGATTAAGGCAATGCTTTTAATAATATTAATTGTAGCTAATAAAGTGCATTAATCCACACTTTTTGTGTTTATATTTTGTTTTCTTTGAGAAAATAAACATTTAATTAATCGATGTTTGTTGATGCAGTAAAGCTAAAATAAGACTAAAGAAAGAACTAATGTCTATAATAATGTTTCAAAGAATGGTTGCTGCAGCACTAATATAGTGCTATAAAAGAAGTAGCTAGTAGAACTATAGTTTTAAAGAGCGATGAGTGCAATACACTTTAAAATATGAATTGTAGCTAATAAAGTGCGTTAATCCACACTTTTTGTATTTATATTTTGTTTTCTTTGAGAAAATACACATTTAATTAATCGATGTTTGTTGATGCAGTAAAGCTGAAATAAGACTAAAGAAAGAACTAATGTCTATAGTAATGTTTCAATGAATGGTTGCTGCAGCACTAATATAGTGCTATAAAAGAAGTACCTAGCAGAACCAAAATTTTAAAGAACGATGAGTGCAAAACTAACTCTTTATAATAGGAATTGTAGCTAATAAAGTGCGTTAATCCACACTTTTTGTGTTTATATTTTGTTTTCTTTCGGAAAATAAACATTTAATTAATCGATGTTTGTTGATGCAGTAAAGCTAAAATAAGACTAAAGAAAGAACTTTTGTCTATAGTAATGTTTCAAAGAATGGTTGCTGCAGCACTAATATAGTGCTATAAAAGAAGTAGCTAGCAGAACTAAAGTTTTAAAGAACGATGAGTGCAATACTCTTTAAAATATGAATTGTAGCTAACAAAGTGCGTTAATCCACACTTTTTGTGTTTCTATTTTGTTTTCTTTGAGAAAATAAACATTTAATTAATCGATGTTTGTTGATGCAGTAAAGCTGAAATAAGACTAAAGAGAGAACTAATGTCTATAGTAATGTTTCCAAGAATGGTTGCTACAGCACTAATATAGTGCTATAAAAGAAGTAGCTAGCAGAACTAAAGTTTTAAAGAACGATTAGGGCAATGCTCTTTATAATTTGAATTGTAGCTAATACAGTGCGTTAATCAACACTTTTTGTGTTTATATTTTGTTTTCTTTTAGAAAATAAACATTTAATTAATCGATGTTTGTTGATGCGGTAAAGCTGAAATAAGACTAAAGAAAGAACTTTTGTCTATAGTAATGTTTCCAAGAATGGTTGCTGCAGCACTAATATAGTGCTATAAAAGAAGTAGCTAGCAGAACTAAAGTTTTAAAGAACGATTAAGGCAATGCTTTCAATAATATTAATTGTAGCTAACAAAGTGCGTTAATCCACACTTTTTGTGTTTCTATTTTGTTTTCTTTGAGAAAATAAACATTTAATTAATCGATGTTTGTTGATGCAGTAAAGCTGAAATAAGACTAAAGAGAGAACTAATGTCTATAGTAATGTTTCCAAGAATGGTTGCTACAGCACTAATATAGTGCTATAAAAGAAGTAGCTAGCAGAACTAAAGTTTTAAAGAACGATTAGGGCAATGCTCTTTATAATTTGAATTGTAGCTAATACAGTGCGTTAATCAACACTTTTTGTGTTTATATTTTGTTTTCTTTTAGAAAATAAACATTTAATTAATCGATGTTTGTTGATGCAGTAAAGCTAAAATAAGACTAAAGAAAGAACTAATGTCTATAATAATGTTTCAAAGAATGGTTGCTGCAGCACTAATATAGTGCTATAAAAGAAGTAGCTAGTAGAACTATAGTTTTAAAGAACGATGAGTGCAATACACTTTAAAATATGAATTGTAGCTAATAAAGTGCGTTAATCCACACTTTTTGTATTTATATTTTGTTTTCTTTGAGAAAATACACATTTAATTAATCGATGTTTGTTGATGCAGTAAAGCTGAAATAAGACTAAAGAAAGAACTAATGTCTATAGTAATGTTTCAATGAATGGTTGCTGCAGCACTAATATAGTGCTATAAAAGAAGTACCTAGCAGAACTAAAATTTTAAAGAACGATGAGTGCAAAACTAACTCTTTATAATAGGAATTGTAGCTAATAAAGTGCGTTAATCCACACTTTTTGTGTTTATATTTTGTTTTCTTTCGGAAAATAAACATTTAATTAATCGATGTTTGTTGATGCAATTAAGCTAAAATAAGACTAAAGAAAGAAATAATGTCTATAGTAATGTTTCCAAAAATGGTTGCTGCAGCACCAATATAGTGCTATAAAAGAAATAGCTAGCAGAACTAAAGTTTTAAAGAACGATTAGGGCAATGCTCTTTATAATATGAATTGTAGCTATTAAAGTGCGTTAATCCACACTTTTTGTGCTTATATTTTTTTTTCTTTGAGAAAATACACATTTAATTAATCGATGTTTGTTGATGCAGTAAAGCTGAAATAAGTCTAAAGAAAGAACTTTTGTCTATAGTAATGTTGCCAAGAATGGTTGCTGCAGCACTAATATAGTGCTATAAAAGAAGTAGCTAGCAGAACTAAAGTTTTAAAGAACGATTAAGGCAATGCTCTTAATAATATTAATTGTAGCTAATAAAGTGCGTTAATCCACACTATTTGTGTTTATATTTTTTTTTCTTTGAGAAAATACACATTTAATTAATCGATGTTTGTTGATGCGGTAAAGCTGAAATAAGACTAAAGAAAGAACTAATGTCTATAGTAATGTTTCCAAGAATGGTTGCTGCAGCACTAATATAGTGCTATAAAAGAAGTAGCTAGTAGAACTAAAGTTTTAAAGAACGATGAGTGCAAAACTAACTCTTTATAATATGAATTGTAGCTAATAAAGTGCGTTAATCCACACTTTTTGTGTTTATATTTTGTTTTCTTTTGGAAAATAAACATTTAATTAATCGATGTTTGTTGATGCAATCAAGCTAAAATAAGACTTAAGAAAGAACTAATGTCTATAGTAATGTTTCAAAGAATGGTTGCTGCAGCACTAATATAGTGCTATAAAAGAAGTACCTAGCAGAACTAAAATTTTAAGGAACGATGAGTGCAAAACTAACTCTTTATAATATGAATTGTAGCTAATAAAGTGCGTTAATCCACACTTTTTGTGTTTATATTTTGTTTTCTTTGAGAAAATAAAAATTTAATTAATCGATGTTTGTTGATGCAGTAAAGCTAAAATAAGACTAAAGAAAGAAATATTGTCTATAGTAATGTTTCCAAAAATGGTTGCTGCAGCACCAATATAGTGCTATAAAAGAAATAGCTAGCAGAACTAAAGTTTTAAAGAACGATTAGGGCAATGCTCTTTATAATATGAATTGTAGCTAATAAAGTGCATTAATCCACACTTTTTGTGTTTATATTTTGTTTTCTTTCGGAAAATAAACATTTAATTAATCGATGTTTGTTGATGCAATCAAGCTAAAATAAGACTAAAGAAAGAACTAATGTCTATAGTAATGTTTCAAAGAATGGTTGCTGCAGCACTAATATAGTGCTATAAAAGAAGTACCTAGCAGAACTAAAATTTTAAAGAACGATGAGTGCAAAACTAACTCTTTATAATATGAATTGTAGCTAATAAAGTGCATTAATCCACATTTTTTGTTTTTATATTTTGTTTTCCTTGAGAACATAAAAATATAATTAATCGATGTTTGTTGATGCAGTAAAGCTAAAATAAGACTAAAGAAAGAACTAATGTCTATAGTAATGTTTCCAAGAATGGTTGCTGCAGCACTAATATAGTGCTATAAAAGAAGTAGCTAGTAGAACTAAAGTTTTAAAGAACAATTAAGGCAATGCTCTTAATAATATGAATTGTAGCTAATAAAGTGCAATAATCCACACTTTTTGTTTTTATATTTTGTTTTCTTTGAGAAAATAAAAATTTAATTAATCGATGTTTGTTGATGCAGTAAAGCTAAAATAAGACTAAAGAAAGAACTAATGTCTATAGTAATGTTTCCAAGAATGGTTGCTGCAGCACTAATATAGTGCTATAAAAGAAGTACCTAGCAGAACTAAAATTTTAAAGAACGATGAGTGCAATACTCTTTATAATATGAATTGTAGCTAATAAAGTGCATTAATCCACACTTTTTGTGTTTATATTTTGTTTTCTTTGAGAAAATAAACATTTAATTAATCGATGATTTTTTGATGCAGTAAAGCTGAAATAAGACTAAAGAAAGAACTAATGTCTATAGTAATGTTTCAAAGAATGTTTGCTGCAGCACTAATATAGTGATATAAAAGAAGTAGCTAGTAGAACTAAAGTTTTAAAGAACGATGAGTGCAAAACTAACTCTTTATGATATGAATTGTAGCTAATAAAGTGTGTTAATCCACACTTTTTGTGTTTATCTAAGCTGGAAATACCATCTAAGCTGGAAATACCATCTCAGTGAACTTTCTAAAAAATTAGCCAGAACTTGTGGAATCTTTTTCAAAATTAGAAACTTACTTCCCTTAGATGTTTTACTTTGCTTGTACAAAGCTTTGTTTCTGTCCTTCTTACAATATGGTCTTATTGTTTGGGGTCAAACATATGCATCATAGGTTGATCCAATTTTTAAACTACAGAAAAAAGCAGTCAGAGCTATCTCATTTCAGCCTCGCATGTCACCCTCTCTTCCAATCTTTAAAGATCTTAAACTTCTCAAACTTTCTGAGATATTTGAACTCCGACTTTTAACCTTTTTCTTTGACTCTGTTAATAAAACTTCACCTAGTTGCTTTCATAACTTCTTCCTATTCAATTCATCTGTTCATCAATATTCAACGAGACAGGCCAGTCAAGGAAATCTATACTTATCTCGAATAAACAGTCTTCAATATGGTTTAAAATCAATTCGATATCTTGGTGCTAAACTTTGGAATTCATTACCCGTTGAACTCCGTAATGCTCCATCGAAAATATCCTTCAAAAAGCAACTGAAAATTTACTTTCTGAACAAGGTCAATGAATAATTCAAAGCTATGTTTGATTCTGGCACAATTTCTACTTTATCATACGAAAATCAAATGTGTCCATCATAATTTCAAATTTTCGTAGGACAGGGGGGGCTCTCTCCTCGATTAGTTTACCTATTGAGAGAGCTCCTCCTTTAAGTAATTCCCTCCATACAATTTATTCTTTTCTCTGTATTTGTATATTGTATTAATTTTCCGTACCAATGTATTAATTTTCTGTAATATTTTCTTTTCCTTGTAGTTTAGTTAGCTGTTAGTATAGTAAATTATAAATTGTATGAAGTGAATTTAAAATATATGAAACTGAAACTGAAGTTTATATTTTGTTTTCTTTCGGAAAATAAACATTTAATTAATCGATGTTTGTTGATGCAATCAAGCTAAAATAAGACTAAAGAAAGAACTAATGTCTATAGTAATGTTTCAAAGAATGGTTGCTGCAGCACTAATATAGTGCTATAAAAGAAGTACCTAGCAGAACTAAAATTTTAAAGAACGATGAGTGCAATACTAACTCTTTATAATATGAATTGTAGCTAATAAAGTGCGTTAATCCACACTTTTTGTGTTTATATTTTGTTTTCCTTGAGAAAATAAACATTTAATTAATCGATGTTTGTTGATGCAATCAAGCTAAAATAAGAATAAAGAAAGACATAATGTCTATAGTAATGTTTCCAAAAATGGTTGCTGCAGCACCAATATAGTGCTATAAAAGAAATAGCTAGCAGAACTAAAGTTTTAAAGAACGATTGGGGCAATGCTCTTTATAATATGAATTGTAGCTAATAAAGTGCGTTAATCCACACTTTTTGTGTTTCTATTTTTTTTTCTTTGAGAAAATAAACATTTAATTAATCAATGTTTGTTGATGCAGTAAAGCTGAAATGAGACTAAAGAGAGAACTAATGTCTATAGTAATGTTTCCAAGAATGGTTGCTGCAGCACTAATATAGTGTTATAAAAGAAGTACCTAGCAGAATTATAGTTTTTAAGAACGATGAGTGCAAAACTAACTTTTATAATATGAATTGTAGCTAATAAAGTGCGTTAATCCACACTTTTTGTGTTTATATTTTGTTTTCTTTGAGAAAATAAAAATTTAATTAATCGATGTTTGTTGATGCAGTAAAGCTAAAATAAGACTAAAGAAAGAAATATTGTCTATATTAATGTTTCCAAAAATGGTTGCTGCAGCACCAATATAGTGCTATAAAAGAAATAGCTAGCAGAACTAAAGTTTTAAAGAACGATTAGGGCAATGCTCTTTATAATATGAATTGTAGCTAATAAAGTGCATTAATCCACACTTTTTGTGTTTATATTTTGTTTTCTTTCGGAAAATAAACATTTGATTAATCGATGTTTGTTGATGCAATCAAGCTAAAATAAGACTAAAGAAAGAAATAATGTCTATAGTAATGTTTCCAAAAATGGTTGCTGCAGCACCAATATAGTGCTATAAAAGAAATAGTTAGCAGAACTAAAGTTTTAAAGAACGATTGGGGCAATGCTCTTTATAATATGAATTGTAGCTAATAAAGTGCGTTAATCCACACTTTTTGTGTTTCTATTTTTTTTTTCTTTGAGAAAATAAACATTTCATTAATCGATGTTTGTTGATGCAGTAAAGCTGAAATGAGACTAAAGAGAGAACTAATGTCTATAGTAATGTTTCCAAGAATGGTTGCTGCAGCACTAATATAGTGTTATAAAAGAAGTACCTAGCAGAATTAAAGTTTTTAAGAACGATGAGTGCAAAACTAACTTTTATAATATGAATTGTAGCTAATAAAGTGCGTTAATCCACACTTTTTGTGTTTATATTTTGTTTTCTTTGAGAAAATAAAAATTTAATTAATCGATGTTTGTTGATGCAGTAAAGCTAAAATAAGACTAAAGAAAGAAATATTGTCTATATTAATGTTTCCAAAAATGGTTGCTGCAGCACCAATATAGTGCTATAAAAGAAATAGCTAGCAGAACGAAAGTTTTAAAGAACGATTAGGGCAATGCTCTTTATAATATGAATTGTAGCTAATAAAGTGCATTAATCCACAGTTTTTTTGTTTATATTTTGTTTTCTTTCGGAAAATAAACATTTAATTAATCGATGTTTGTTGATGCAATCAAGCTAAAATAAGACTAAAGAAAGAACTAATGTCTATAGTAATGTTTCAAAGAATGGTTGCTGCAGCACTAATATAGTGCTATAAAAGAAGTACCTAGCAGAACTAAAATTTTAAAGAACGATGAGTGCAATACTAACTCTTTATAATATGAATTGTAGCTAATAAAGTGCGTTAATCCACACTTTTTGTGTTTATATTTTGTTTTCTTTGAGAAAATTAAAATTTAATTAATCGATGTTTGTTGATGCAGTAAAGCTAAAATAAGACTAAAGAAAGAAATAATGTCTATAGTAATGTTTCCAAAAATGGTTGCTGCAGCACCAATATAGTGCTATAAAAGAAATAGCTAGCAGAACTAAAGTTTTAAAGAACGATTGGGGCAATGCTCTTTATAATATGAATTGTAGCTAATAAAGTGCATTAATCCACACATTTTGTGTTTATATTTTGTTTTCTTTCGGAAAATAAAAATTTAATTAATCGATGTTTGTTGATGCAGTAAAGCTAAAATAAGACTAAAGAAAGAAATATTGTCTATATTAATGTTTCCAAAAATGGTTGCTGCAGCACCAATATAGTGCTATAAAAGAAATAGCTAGCAGAACTAAAGTTTTAAAGAACGATTAGGGCAATGCTCTTTATAATATGAATTGTAGCTAATAAAGTGCATTAATCCACAGTTTTTGTGTTTATATTTTGTTTTCTTTCGGAAAATAAACATTTAATTAATCGATGTTTGTTGATGCAATCAAGCTAAAATAAGACTAAAGAAAGAAATAATGTCTATAGTAATGTTTCCAAAAATGGTTGCTGCAGCACCAATATAGTGCTATAAAAGAAATAGCTAGCAGAACTAAAGTTTTAAAGAACGATTGGGGCAATGCTCTTTATAATATGAATTGTAGCTAATAAAGTGCGTTAATCCACACTTTTTGTGTTTCTATTTTTTTTTCTTTGAGAAAATAAACATTTAATTAATCGATGTTTGTTGATGCAGTAAAGCTGAAATGAGACTAAAGAGAGAACTAATGTCTATAGTAATGTTTCCAAGAATGGTTGCTGCAGCACTAATATAGTGTTATAAAAGAAGTACCTAGCAGAATTAAAGTTTTTAAGAACGATGAGTGCAAAACTAACTTTTATAATATGAATTGTAGCTAATAAAGTGCGTTAATCCACACTTTTTGTGTTTATATTTTGTTTTCTTTGAGAAAATAAAAATTTAATTAATCGATGTTTGTTGATGCAGTAAAGCTAAAATAAGACTAAAGAAAGAAATATTGTCTATATTAATGTTTCCAAAAATGGTTGCTGCAGCACCAATATAGTGCTATAAAAGAAATAGCTAGCAGAACTAAAGTTTTAAAGAACGATTAGGGCAATGCTCTTTACAATATGAATTGTAGCTAATAAAGTGCATTAATCCACAGTTTTTGTGTTTATATTTTGTTTTCTTTCGGAAAATAAACATTTAATTAATCGATGTTTGTTGATGCAATCAAGCTAAAATAAGACTAAAGAAAGAAATAATGTCTATAGTAATGTTTCCAAAAATGGTTGCTGCAGCACCAATATAGTGCTATAAAAGAAATAGCTAGCAGAACTAAAGTTTTAAAGAACGATTGGGGCAATGCTCTTTATAATATGAATTGTAGCTAATAAAGTGCGTTAATCCACACTTTTTGTGTTTCTATTTTTTTTTCTTTGAGAAAATAAACATTTAATTAATCGATGTTTGTTGATGCAGTAAAGCTGAAATGAGACTAAAGAGAGAACTAATGTCTATAGTAATGTTTCCAAGAATGGTTGCTGCAGCACCAATATCGTGCTATAAAAGAAATAGCTAGCAGAACTAAAGTTTTAAAGAACGATTGGGGCAATGCTCTTTATAATATGAATTGTAGCTAATAAAGTGCATTAATCCACAGTTTTTGTGTTTATATTTTGTTTTCTTTCGGAAAATAAAAATTTAATTAATCGATGTTTGTTGATGCAGTAAAGCTAAAATAAGACTAAAGAAAGAAATATTGTCTATAGTAATGTTTCCAAAAATGGTTGCTGCAGCACCAATATAGTGCTATAAAAGAAATAGCTAGCAGAACTAAAGTTTTAAAGAACGATTAGGGCAATGCTCTTTATAATATGAATTGTAGCTAATAAAGTGCATTAATCCACACTTTGTGTGCTTATATTTTGTTTTCTTTCGGAAAATAAACATTTAATTGATCGATGTTTGTTGATGCAATAAAGCTAAAATAAGACTAAGGAATGAAATAATGTCCATAGTAATGTTTCCAAAAATGGTTGCTGCAGCACCAATATAGTGCTATAAAAGAAATAGCTAGCAGAACTAAAGTTTTAAAGAACGATTGGGGCAATGCTCTTTATAATATGAATTGTAGCTAATAAAGTGCGTTAATCCACACTTTTTGTGTTTCTATTTTTTTTTCTTTGAGAAAATAAACATTTAATTAATCGATGTTTGTTGATGCAGTAAAGCTGAAATGAGACTAAAGAGAGAACTAATGTCTATAGTAATGTTTCCAAGAATGGTTGCTGCAGCACTAATATAGTGTTATAAAAGAAGTACCTAGCAGAATTAAAGTTTTTAAGAACGATGAGTGCAAAAGTAACTTTTATAATATGAATTGTAGCTAATAAAGTGCGTTAATCCACACTTTTTGTGTTTATATTTTGTTTTCTTTGAGAAAATAAAAATTTAATTAATCGATGTTTGTTGATGCAGTAAAGCTAAAATAAGACTAAAGAAAGAAATATTGTCTATATTAATGTTTCCAAAAATGGTTGCTGCAGCACCAATATAGTGCTATAAAAGAAATAGCTAGCAGAACTAAAGTTTTAAAGAACGATTAGGGCAATGCTCTTTACAATATGAATTGTAGCTAATAAAGTGCATTAATCCACAGTTTTTGTGTTTATATTTTGTTTTCTTTCGGAAAATAAACATTTAATTAATCGATGTTTGTTGATGCAATCAAGCTAAAATAAGACTAAAGAAAGAAATAATGTCTATAGTAATGTTTCCAAAAATGGTTGCTGCAGCACCAATATAGTGCTATAAAAGAAATAGCTAGCAGAACTAAAGTTTTAAAGAACGATTGGGGCAATGCTCTTTATAATATGAATTGTAGCTAATAAAGTGCGTTAATCCACACTTTTTGTGTTTATATTTTGTTTTCTTTGAGAAAATAAACATTTAATTAATCGATGTTTGTTGATGCAGTAAAGCTGAAATGAGACTAAAGAGAGAACTAATGTCTATAGTAATGTTTCCAAGAATGGTTGCTGCAGCACTAATATAGTGTTATAAAAGAAGTACCTAGCAGAATTAAAGTTTTTAAGAACGATGAGTGCAAAACTAACTTTTATAATATGAAATGTAGCTAATAAAGTGCGTTAATCCACACTTTTTGTGTTTATATTTTGTTTTCTTTGAGAAAATAAAAATTTAATTAATCGATGTTTGTTGATGCAGTAACGCTAAAATAAGACTAAAGAAAGAAATATTGTCTATATTAATGTTTCCAAAAATGGTTGCTGCAGCACCAATATAGTGCTATAAAAGAAATAGCTAGCAGAACTAAAGTTTTAAAGAACGATTAGGGCAATGCTCTTTATAATATGAATTGTAGCTAATAAAGTGCATTAATCCACAGTTTTTGTGTTTATATTTTGTTTTCTTTCGGAAAATAAACATTTAATTAATCGATGTTTGTTGATGCAATCAAGCTAAAATAAGACTAAAGAAAGAAATAATGTCTATAGTAATGTTTCCAAAAATGGTTGCTGCAGCACCAATATAGTGCTATAAAAGAAATAGCTAGCAGAACTAAAGTTTTAAAGAACGATTGGGGCAATGCTCTTTATAATATGAATTGTAGCTAATAAAGTGCGTTAATCCACACTTTTTGTGTTTCTATTTTTTTTTCTTTGAGAAAATAAACATTTAATTAATCGATGTTTGTTGATGCAGTAAAGCTGAAATGAGACTAAAGAGAGAACTAATGTCTATAGTAATGTTTCCAAGAATGGTTGCTGCAGCACTAATATAGTGTTATAAAAGAAGTACCTAGCAGAATTAAAGTTTTTAAGAACGATGAGTGCAAAACTAACTTTTATAATATGAATTGTAGCTAATAAAGTGCGTTAATCCACACTTTTTGTGTTTATATTTTGTTTTCTTTGAGAAAATAAAAATTTAATTAATCGATGTTTGTTGATGCAGTAAAGCTAAAATAAGACCAAAGAAAGAAATATTGTCTATATTAATGTTTCCAAAAATGGTTGCTGCAGCACCAATATAGTGCTATAAAAGAAATAGCTAGCAGAACTAAAGTTTTAAAGAACGATTAGGGCAATGCTCTTTATAATATGAATTGTAGCTAATAAAGTGCATTAATCCACAGTTTTGTGTTTATATTTTGTTTTCTTTCGGAAAATAAACATTTAATTAATCGATGTTTGTTGATGCAATCAAGCTAAAATAAGACTAAAGAAAGAACTAATGTCTATAGTAATGTTTCAAAGAATGGTTGCTGCAGCACTAATATAGTGCTATGAAAGAAGTACCTAGCAGAACTAAAATTTTAAAGAACGATGAGTGCAATACTAACTCTTTATAATATGAATTGTAGCTAATAAAGTGCGTTAATCCACACTTTTTGTGTTTATATTTTGTTTTCCTTGAGAAAATAAAAATTTAATTAATCGATGTTTGTTGATGCAGTAAAGCTAAAATAAGACTAAAGAAAGAAATAATGTCTATAGTAATGTTTCCAAAAATGGTTGCTGCAGCACCAATATAGTGCTATAAAAGAAATAGCTAGCAGAACTAAAGTTTTAAAGAACGATTGGGGCAATGCTCTTTATAATATGAATTGTAGCTAATAAAGTGCATTAATCCACAGTTTTTGTGTTTGTATTTTGTTTTCTTTCGGAAAATAAAAATTTAATTAATCGATGTTTGTTGATGCAGTAAAGCTAAAATAAGACTAAAGAAAGAAATATTGTCTATATTAATGTTTCCAAAAATGGTTGCTGCAGCACCAATATAGTGCTGTAAAAGAAATAGCTAGCAGAACTAAAGTTTTAAAGAACGATTAGGGCAATGCTCTTTATAATATGAATTGTAGCTAAAAAAGTGCATTAATCCACAGTTTTTGTGTTTATATTTTGTTTTCTTTCGGAAAATAAACATTTAATTAATCGATGTTTGTTGATGCAATCAAGCTAAAATAAGACTAAAGAAAGAAATAATGTCTATAGTAATGTTTCCAAAAATGGTTGCTGCAGCACCAATATAGTGCTATAAAAGAAATAGCTAGCAGAACTAAAGTTTTAAAGAACGATTGGGGCAATGCTCTTTATAATATGAATTGTAGCTAATAAAGTGCGTTAATCCACACTTTTTGTGTTTCTATTTTTTTTTCTTTGAGAAAATAAACATTTAATTAATCGATGTTTGTTGATGCAGTAAAGCTGAAATGAGACTAAAGAGAGAACTAATGTCTATAGTAATGTTTCCAAGAATGGTTGCTGCAGCACTAATATAGTGTTATAAAAGAAGTACCTAGCAGAATTAAAGTTTTTAAGAACGATGAGTGCAAAACTAACTTTTATAATATGAATTGTAGCTAATAAAGTGCGTTAATCCACACTTTTTGTGTTTATATTTTGTTTTCTTTGAGAAAATAAAAATTTAATTAATCGATGTTTGTTGATGCAGTAAAGCTAAAATAAGACTAAAGAAAGAAATATTGTCTATATTAATGTTTCCAAAAATGGTTGCTGCAGCACCAATATAGTGCTATAAAAGAAATAGCTAGCAGAACTAAAGTTTTAAAGAACGATTAGGGCAATGCTCTTTATAATATGAATTGTAGCTAATAAAGTGCATTAATCCACAGTTTTGTGTTTATATTTTGTTTTCTTTCGGAAAATAAACATTTAATTAATCGATGTTTGTTGATGCAATCAAGCTAAAATAAGACTAAAGAAAGAAATAATGTCTATAGTAATGTTTCCAAAAATGGTTGCTGCAGCACCAATATAGTGCTATCAAAGAAATAGCTAGCAGAACTAAAGTTTTAAAGAACGATTGGGGCAATGCTCTTTATAATATGAATTGTAGCTAATAAAGTGCGTTAATCCACACTTTTTGTGTTTCTATTTTTTTTTCTTTGAGAAAATAAACATTTAATTAATCGATGTTTGTTGATGCAGTAAAGCTGAAATAAGACTAAAGAGAGAACTAATGTCTATAGTAATGTTTCCAAGAATGGTTGCTGCAGCACTAATATAGTGTTATAAAAGAAGTACCTAGCAGAATTAAAGTTTTTAAGAACGATGAGTGCAAAACTAACTTTTATAATATGAATTGTAGCTAATAAAGTGCGTTAATCCACACTTTTTGTGTTTATATTTTGTTTTCTTTGAGAAAATAAAAATTTAATTAATCGATGTTTGTTGATGCAGTAAAGCTAAAATAAGACTAAAGAAAGAAATATTGTCTATATTAATGTTTCCAAAAATGGTTGCTGCTGCACCAATATAGTGCTATAAAAGAAATAGCTAGCAGAACTAAAGTTTTAAAGAACGATTAGGGCAATGCTCTTTATAATATGAATTGTAGCTAATAAAGTGCATTAATCCACAGTTTTTGTGTTTATATTTTGTTTTCTTTCGGAAAATAAACATTTAATTAATCGATGTTTGTTGATGCAATCAAGCTAAAATAAGACTAAAGAAAGAACTAATGTCTATAGTAATGTTTCAAAGAATGGTTGCTGCAGCACTAATATAGTGCTATAAAAGAAGTACCTAGCAGAACTAAAATTTTAAAGAACGATGAGTGCAATACTAACTCTTTATAATATGAATTGTAGCTAATAAAGTGCGTTAATCCACACTTTTTGTGTTTATATTTTGTTTTCCTTGAGAAAATAAAAATTTAATTAATCGATGTTTGTTGATGCAGTAAAGCTAAAATAAGACTAAAGAAAGAAATAATGTCTATAGTAATGTTTCCAAAAATGGTTGCTGCAGCACCAATATAGTGCTATAAAAGAAATAGCTAGCAGAACTAAAGTTTTAAAGAACGATTGGGGCAATGCTCTTTATAATATGAATTGTAGCTAATAAAGTGCATTAATCCACACTTTTTGTGTTTATATTTTGTTTTCTTTGAGAAAATAAACATTTAATTAATCGATGTTTGTTGATGCAGTAAAGCTAAAATAAGACTAAAGAAAGAACTAATGTCTATAGTAATGTTTCAAAGAATGGTTGCTGCAGCACTAATATAGTGCTATAAAAGAAGTAGCTAGTAGAACTAAAGTTTTAAAGAACGATGAGTGCAATACACTTTAAAATATGAATTGTAGCTAATAAAGTGCGTTAATCCACACTTTTTGTGTTTATATTTTGTTTTCTTTGAGAAAATAAACATTTAATTAATCGATGTTTGTTGATGCAGTAAAGCTAAAATAAGACTAAAGAAAGAAATAATGTCTATAGTAATGTTTCCAAAAATGGTTGCTGCAGCACCAATATAGTGCTATAAAAGAAATAGCTAGCAGAACTAAAGTTTTAAAGAACGATTAGGGCAATGCTCTCTATAATATGAATTGTAGCTATTAAAGTGCGTTAATCCACACTTTTTGTGCTGATATTTTTTTTTCTTTGAGAAAATACACATTTAATTAATCGATGTTTGTTGATGCGATAACGCTGAAATAAGACTAAAGAAAGAACTTTTGTCTATAGTAATGTTTCCAAGAATGGTTGCTGCAGCACTAATATAGTGCTATAAAAGAAGAAGCTAGCAGAACTAAAGTTTTCAAGAACGATTAAGGCAATGCTCTTAATAATATTAATTGTAGCCAATAAAGTGCGTTAATCGACACTTTTTGTGTTTATATTTTTTTTCTTTGAGAAAATACACATTTAATTAATCGATGTTTGTTGATGCGGTAAAGCTGAAATAAGACTAAAGAAAGAACTAATGTCTATAGTAATGTTTCCAAGAATGGTTGCTGCAGCACTAATATAGTGATATAAAAGAAGTAGCTAGTAGAACTAAAGTTTTAAAGAACGATGAGTGCAAAACTAACTCTTTATGATATGAATTGTAGCTAATAAAGTGCGTTAATCCACACTTTTTGTGTTTATATTTTGTTTTCTTTCGGAAAATAAACATTTAATTAATCGATGTTTGTTGATGCAATCAAGCTAAAATAAGACTAAAGAAAGAACTAATGTCTATAGTAATGTTTCAAAGAATGGTTGCTGCAGCACTAATATAGTGCTATAAAAGAAGTAACTAGTAGAACTAAAGTTTTAAAGAACGATGAGTGCAATACACTTTAAAATATGAATTGTAGCTAATAAAGTGCGTTAATCCACACTTTTTGTGTTTATATTTTGTTTTCTTTGAGAAAATAAACATTTAATTAATCGATGTTTGTTGATGCAGTAAAGCTAAAATAAGACTAAAGAAAGAAATAATGTCTATAGTAATGTTTCCAAAAATGGTTGCTGCAGCACCAATATAGTGCTATAAAAGAAATAGCTAGCAGAACTAAAGTTTTAAAGAACGATTAAGGCAATGCTTTTTATAATATTAATTGTAGCTAATAAAGTGCATTAATCCACACTTTTTGTGTTTATATTTTGTTTTCTTTGAGAAAATAAACATTTAATTAATCGATGTTTGTTGATGCAGTAAAGCTAAAATAAGACTAAAGAAAGAACTAATGTCTATAGTAATGTTTCAAAGAATGGTTGCTGCAGCACTAATATAGTGCTATAAAAGAAGTAGCTAGTAGAACTAAAGTTTTAAAGAACGATGAGTGCAATACACTTTAAAATATGAATTGTAGCTAATAAAGTGCGTTAATCCACACTTTTTGTGTTTATATTTTGTTTTCTTTCAGAAAATAAACATTTAATTAATCGATGTTTGTTGATGCAGTAAAGCTAAAATAAGACTAAAGAAAGAAATAATGTCTATAGTAATGTTTCCAAAAATGGTTGCTGCAGCACCAATATAGTGCTATAAAAGAAATAGCTAGCAGAACTAAAGTTTTAAAGAACGATTAGGGCAATGCTCTTTATAATATGAATTGTAGCTATTAAAGTGCGTTAATCCACACTTTTTGTGCTGATATTTTTTTTTCTTTGAGAAAATACACATTTAATTAATCGATGTTTGTTGATGCGATAACGCTGAAATAAGACTAAAGAAAGAACTTTTGTCTATAGTAATGTTTCCAAGAATGGTTGCTGCAGCACTAATATAGTGCTATAATAGAAGAAGCTAGCAGAACTAAAGTTTTCAAGAACGATTAAGGCAATGCTCTTAATAATATTAATTGTAGCCAATAAAGTGCGTTAATCCACACTTTTTGTGTTTATATTTTTTTTCTTTGAGAAAATACACATTTAATTAATCGATGTTTGTTGATGCGGTAAAGCTGAAATAAGACTAAAGAAAGAACTAATGTCTATAGTAATGTTTCCAAGAATGGTTGCTGCAGCACTAATATAGTGATATAAAAGAAGTAGCTAGTAGAACTAAAGTTTTAAAGAACGATGAGTGCAAAACAAACTCTTTATAATATATATTGTAGCTAATAAAGTGCGTTAATCCACACTTTTTGTGTTTATATTTTGTTTTCTTTCGGAAAATAAACATTTGATTGATCGATGTTTGTTGATGCACTAAAGCTAAAATAAGACTAAAGAAAGAAATAATGTCTATAGTAATGTTTCAAAAATGGTTGCTGCAGCACCAATATAGTGCTATAAAAGAAATAGCTAGCAGAACTAAAGTTTTAAAGAACGATTAGGGCAATGCTCTTTATAATATGAATTGTAGCTAATAAAGTGCGTTAATCCACACTTTTTGTGTTTATATTTTGTTTTCTTTGAGAAAATAAACATTTAATTAATCGATGTTTGTTGATGCAGTAAAGCTAAAATGAGACTAAAGAAAGAACTAATGTCTATAGTAATGTTTCCAAGAATGGTTGCTGCAGCACTAATATAGTGCTATAAAAGAAGTAGCTAGTAGAACTAAAGTTTTAAAGAACAATTAAGGCAATGCTCTTAATAATATGAATTGTAGCTAATAAAGTGCGTTAATCCACACTTTTTGTGTTTATATTTTGTTTTCTTATAGAAAATAAACATTTAATTAATCGATGTTTGTAGATGCAGTAAAGCTAAAATAAGACTAAAGAAAGAACTAATGTCTATAGTAATGTTTCCAAGAATGGTTGCTGCAGCACTAATATAGTGCTATAAAAGAAGTACCTAGCAGAACTAAAATTTTAAAGAACGATGAGTGCAAAACTCTTTATAATATGAATTGTAGCTAATAAAGTGCTTTAATCCACACTTTTTGTGCTTATATTTTGTTTTCTTTCGGAAAATAAACATTTAATTGATCGATGTTTGTTGATGCAATAAAGCTAAAATAAGACTAAAGAAAGAAATAATGTCTATAGTAATGTTTCCAAAAATGGTTGCTGCAGCACCAATATAGTGCTATAAAAGAAATAGCTAGCAGAACTAAAGTTTTATAGAACGATTAGGGGAATGCTCTTTATAATATGAATTGTAGGTAATAAAGTGCGTTAATCCACACTTTTTGTGTTTATATTTTGTTTTCTTTGAGAAAATAAACATTTAAGTAATCGATGTTTGTTGATGCAGTAAAGCTAAAATAAGACTAAAGAAAGAACTAATGTCTATAGTAATGTTTCAAAGAATGGTTGCTGCAGCACTAATATAGTGCTATAAAAGAAGTACCTAGCAGAACTAAAGTTTTAAAGAACGATGAGTGCAAAACTAACTCTTTATAATATGAATTGTAGCTAATAAAGTGCGTTAATCCACACTTTTTGTGTTTATATTTTGTTTTCTTTGAGAAAATAAACATTTAATTGATCGATGTTTGACTAAAGACAGAACTAATGTAATGTTTCCAAAAATGGTTTTTGCAGCACCAATATAGTGCTATAAAAGAAATAGCTAGAAGAACTAAAGTTTTAAAGAACGATTAGGGCAATGCTCTTTATAATATGAATTGTAGCAAAAAAGTGCATTAATCCACACTTTTTGTGTTTATAATTTGTTTTCTTTGAGAAAACAAACATTTAATTAATCGATGTTTGTTGATGCAGTAAAGCTAAAATAAGTCTAAAGAAAGAACTTTTGTCTATAGTAATGTTTCAAAGAATGGTTGCTGCAGCACTAATATAGTGCTATAAAAGAAGTAGCTAGCAGAACTAAAGTTTTAAAGAACGATGAGTGCAATACTCTTTAAAATATGAATTGTAGCTAATAAAGCGCGTTAATCCACACTTTTTGTGTTTCTATTTTTTTTTCTTTGAGAAAATAAACATTTAATTAATCGATGTTTGTTGATGCAGTAAAGCTGAAATAAGACTAAAGAAAGAACTAATGTCTTTCGTAATGTTTCCAAGAATGGTTGCTGCAGCACTAATATAGTGCTATAAAAGAAGTACCTAGCAGAACTAAAGTTTTAAAGAACAATTAAGGCAATGCTCTTAATAATATGAATTGTAGCTAATAAAGTGCGTTAATCCACACTTTTTGTGTTTATATTTTGTTTTCTTATAGAAAATAAACATTTAATTAATCGATGTTTGTAGATGCAGTAAAGCTAAAATAAGACTAAAGAAAGAACTAATGTCTATAGTAATGTTTCCAAGAATGGTTGCTGCAGCACTAATATAGTGCTATAAAAGAAGTACCTAGCAGAACTAAAATTTTAAAGAACGATGAGTGCAAAACTCTTTATAATATGAATTGTAGCTAATAAAGTGCTTTAATCCACACTTTTTGTGCTTATATTTTGTTTTCTTTCGGAAAATAAACATTTAATTGATCGATGTTTGTTGATGCAATAAAGCTAAAATAAGACTAAAGAAAGAAATAATGTCTATAGTAATGTTTCCAAAAATGGTTGCTGCAGCACCAATATAGTGCTATAAAAGAAATAGCTAGCAGAACTAAAGTTTTATAGAACGATTAGGGGAATGCTCTTTATAATATGAATTGTAGGTAATAAAGTGCGTTAATCCACACTTTTTGTGTTTATATTTTGTTTTCTTTGAGAAAATAAACATTTAAGTAATCGATGTTTGTTGATGCAGTAAAGCTAAAATAAGACTAAAGAAAGAACTAATGTCTATAGTAATGTTTCAAAGAATGGTTGCTGCAGCACTAATATAGTGCTATAAAAGAAGTACCTAGCAGAACTAAAGTTTTAAAGAACGATGAGTGCAAAACTAACTCTTTATAATATGAATTGTAGCTAATAAAGTGCGTTAATCCACACTTTTTGTGTTTATATTTTGTTTTCTTTGAGAAAATAAACATTTAATTGATCGATGTTTGACTAAAGACAGAACTAATGTAATGTTTCCAAAAATGGTTTTTGCAGCACCAATATAGTGCTATAAAAGAAATAGCTAGAAGAACTAAAGTTTTAAAGAACGATTAGGGCAATGCTCTTTATAATATGAATTGTAGCAAAAAAGTGCATTAATCCACACTTTTTGTGTTTATAATTTGTTTTCTTTGAGAAAACAAACATTTAATTAATCGATGTTTGTTGATGCAGTAAAGCTAAAATAAGACTAAAGAAAGAACTTTTGTCTATAGTAATGTTTCAAAGAATGGTTGCTGCAGCACTAATATAGTGCTATAAAAGAAGTAGCTAGCAGAACTAAAGTTTTAAAGAACGATGAGTGCAATACTCTTTAAAATATGAATTGTAGCTAATAAAGCGCGTTAATCCACACTTTTTGTGTTTCTATTTTTTTTTCTTTGAGAAAATAAACATTTAATTAATCGATGTTTGTTGATGCAGTAAAGCTGAAATAAGACTAAAGAAAGAACTAATGTCTTTCGTAATGTTTCCAAGAATGGTTGCTGCAGCACTAATATAGTGTTATAAAAGAAGTACCTAGCAGAACTAAAATTTTAAAGAACGATGAGTGCAAAACTCTTTATAATATGAATTGTAGCTAATAAATTGCGTTAATCCACACTTTTTGTGTTTATATTTTGTTTTCGTTGAGAAAATAAACATTTAATTAATCGATGTTTGTTGATGCAGTAAAGCTAAAATAAGACTAAAGAAAGAACTTTTGTCTATAGTAATGTTTCAAAGAATGGTTGCTGCAGCACTAATATAGTGCTATAAAAGAAGTAGCTAGCAGAACTAAAGTTTTAAGGAACGATGAGTGCAATACTCTTTAAAATATGAATTGTAGCTAATAAAGTGCGTTAATCCACACTTTTTGTGTTTCTATTTTTTTTTCTTTGAGAAAATAAACATTTAATTAATCGATGTTTGTTGATGCAGTAAAGCTGAAATAAGACTAAAGAAAGAACTAATGTCTTTCGTAATGTTTCCAAGAATGGTTGCTGCAGCACTAATATAGTGCTATAAAAGAAGTACCTAGCAGAACTAAAATTTTAAAGAACGATGAGTGCAAAACTCTTTATAATATGAATTGCAGCTAATAAAGTGCGTTAATCCAGACTTTTTGTGTTTATATTTTGTTTTCGTTGAGAAAATAAACATTTAATTAATCGATGTTTGTTGATGCAATAAAGCTAAAATAAGACTAAAGAAAGAACTAATGTCTATAGTAATGTTTCCAAGAATGGTTGCTGCAGCACTAATAAAGTGCTATAAAAGAAGTAGCTGGCAGATTTTAAGTTTTTAAGAAGGATGAGCGCAATACTGATTATAATATGAATTGTAGGTAATAAAGTGCGTTAATCCACACTTTTTGTGTTTATATTTTGTTTTCTTTTGGAAAATAAACATTTAAATAATCGATGTTTGTTGATGCAGTAAAGCTGAAATAAGACTAAAGAAGGAACTAATGTCTATAGTAATGTTTCCAAGAATGGTTGCTGCAGCACCAATATAGTGCTATAAAAGAAGTAGCTAGCAGAACTAAAGTTTTAAAGAACGATAAAGGCAATGCTTTTAATAATATTAATTGTAGCTAATAAAGTGCATTAATCCACACTTTTTGTGTTTATATTTTGTTTTCTTTGAGAAAATAAACATTTAATTAATCGATGTTTGTTGATACAGTAAAGCTAAAATAAGACTAAAGAAAGAACTAATGTCTATAGTAATGTTTCCAAGAATGGTTGCTGCAGCACTAATATAGTGCTATAAAAGAAGTAGCTAATAGAACTAAAATTTTAAAGAACGATGAGTGCTATACACTTTAAAATATGAATTGTAGCTAATAAAGTGCGTTAATCCACACTTTTTGTATTTATATTTTGTTTTCTTATAGAAAATAAACATTTAATTAATCGATGTTTGTTGATGCAGTAAAGCTAAAATAAGACTAAAGAAAGAACTAATTTCTATAGTAATGTTTCCGAGAATGGTTGCTGCAGCACTAATATAGTGCTATAAAAGAAGTACCTACCAGAACTAAAATTTCAAAGAACGATGAGTGCAAAACTCTTTATAATATGAATTGTAGCTAATAAAGTGCGTTAATCCACACTTTTTGTGTTTATATTTTGTTTTCTTTCGGAAAATAAACATTTAATTAATCGATGTTTGTTGATGCAATAAAGCTGAAATAAGACTAAAGAAGGAACTAATGTCTATAGTAATGTTTCCAAGAATGGTTGCTGCAGCACCAATATAGTGCTATAAAAGAAGTAGCTAGCAGAACTAAAGTTTTAAAGAACGATTAGGGCAATGCTCTTTATAATATGTATTGTAGCTAATAAAGTGCGTTAATCCACACTTTTTGTGTTTATATTTTGTTTTCTTTGAGAAAATAAACATTTAATTAATCGATGTTTGTTGATGCAGTAAAGCTAAAATAAGACTAAAGAAAGAACTCTTGTCTATATTAATGTTTCAAAGAATGGTTGCTGCAGCACCAATATAGTGCTATAAAAGAAGTAGCTAGCAGAACTAAAGTTTTAAAGAACGATAAAGGCAATGCTTTTAATAATATTAATTGTAGCTAATAAAGTGCATTAATCCACACTTTTTGTGTTTATATTTTGTTTTCTTTGAGAAAATAAACATTTAATTAATCGATGTTTGTTGATACAGTAAAGCTAAAATAAGACTAAAGAAAGAACTAATGTCTATAGTAATGTTTCAAAGAATGGTTGCTGCAGCACTAATATAGTGCTATAAAAGAAGTAGCTAATAGAACTAAAATTTTAAAGAACGATGAGTGCTATACACTTTAAAATATGAATTGTAGCTAATAAAGTGCGTTAATCCACACTTTTTGTATTTATATTTTGTTTTCTTATAGAAAATAAACATTTAATTAATCGATGTTTGTTGATGCAGTAAAGCTAAAATAAGACTAAAGAAAGAACTAATTTCTATAGTAATGTTTCCGAGAATGGTTGCTGCAGCACTAATATAGTGCTATAAAAGAAGTACCTAGCAGAACTAAAATTTCAAAGAACGATGAGTGCAAAACTCTTTATAATATGAATTGTAGCTAATAAAGTGCGTTAATCCACACTTTTTGTGTTTATATTTTGTTTTCTTTCGGAAAATAAACATTTAATTAATCGATGTTTGTTGATGCAATAAAGCTAAAATAAGACTAAAGAAAGAAATAATGTCTATAGTAATGTTTCCAAAAATGGTTGCTGCAGCACCAATATAGTGCTATAAAAGAAATAGCTAGCAGAACTAAAGTTTTAAAGAACGATTAGGGCAATGCTCTTTATAATATGAATTGTAGCTAATAAAGTGCGTTAATCCACACTTTTTGTGTTTATATTTTGTTTTCTTTGAGAAAATAAACATTTAATTAATCGATGTTTGTTGATGCGGTAAAGCTAAAATAAGACTAAAGAAAGAACTAATGTCTATAGTAATGTTTCCAAAAATGGTTGCTGCAGCACCAATATAGTGCTATTGAAGAAATAGCTAGCAGAACTAAAGTTTTAAAGAACGATTAGGGCAATGCTCATTATAACATGAATTGTAGCTAAAAAAGTGCATTAATCCACATTTTTTGTGTTTATAATTTGTTTTCTTTGAGAAAATAAAAATTTAATTAATTGATGTTTGTTGATGCAGTAAAGCTAAAATAAGACTAAAGAAAGAACTTTTGTCTATAGTAATGTTTCAAAGAATGGTTGCTGCAGCACTAGTATAGTGCTATAAAAGAAGTAGCTAGCAGAACTAAAGTTTTAAAGAACGATGAGTGCAATACTCTTTAAAATATGAATTGTAGCTAATAAAGTGCGTTAATCCACACTTTTTGTGTTTCTATTTTTTTTTCTTTGAGAAAATAAACATTTAATTAATCGATGTTTGTTGATGCAGTAAAGCTAAAATAAGACTAAAGAAAGAACTTTTGTCTATAGTAATGTTTCAAAGAATGGTTGCTGCAGCACTAATATAGTGCTATAAAAGAAGTAGCTAGCAGAACTAAAGTTTTAAGGAACGATGAGTGCAATACTCTTTATAATATGAATTGTAGCTAATAAAGTGCGTTAATCCACACTTTTTGTGTTTATATTTTGTTTTCTTTGAGAAAATAAACATTTAATTGATCGATGTTTGACTAAAGACAGAACTAATGTAATGTTTCCAAAAATGGTTGCTGCAGCACCAATATAGTGCTATAAAAGAAATAGCTAGAAGAACTAAAGTTTTAAAGAACGATTAGGGCAATGCTCTTTATAATATGAATTGTAGCAAAAAAGTGCATTAATCCACACTTTTTGTGTTTATAATTTGTTTTCTTTGAGAAAACAAACATTTAATTAATCGATGTTTGTTGATGCAGTAAAGCTAAAATAAGACTAAAGAAAGAACTTTTGTCTATAGTAATGTTTCAAAGAATGGTTGCTGCAGCACTAATATAGTGCTATAAAAGAAGTAGCTAGCAGAACTAAAGTTTTAAAGAACGATGAGTGCAATACTCTTTAAAATATGAATTGTAGCTAATAAAGCGCGTTAATCCACACTTTTTGTGTTTCTATTTTTTTTTCTTTGAGAAAATAAACATTTAATTAATCGATGTTTGTTGATGCAGTAAAGCTAAAATAAGACTAAAGAAAGAACTTTTGTCTATAGTAATGTTTCAAAGAATGGTTGCTGCAGCACTAATATAGTGCTATAAAAGAAGTAGCTAGCAGAACTAAAGTTTTAAGGAACGATGAGTGCAATACTCTTTAAAATATGAATTGTAGCTAATAAAGTGCGTTAATCCACACTTTTTGTGTTTCTATTTTTTTTTCTTTGAGAAAATAAACATTTAATTAATCGATGTTTGTTGATGCAGTAAAGCTGAAATAAGACTAAAGAAAGAACTAATGTCTTTCGTAATGTTTCCAAGAATGGTTGCTGCAGCACTAATATAGTGCTATAAAAGAAGTACCTAGCAGAACTAAAATTTTAAAGAACGATGAGTGCAAAACTCTTTATAATATGAATTGTAGCTAATAAAGTGCGTTAATCCAGACTTTTTGTGTTTATATTTTGTTTTCGTTGAGAAAATAAACATTTAATTAATCGATGTTTGTTGATGCAATAAAGCTAAAATAAGACTAAAGAAAGAACTAATGTCTATAGTAATGTTTCCAAGAATGGTTGCTGCAGCACTAATAAAGTGCTATAAAAGAAGTAGCTGGCAGATTTTAAGTTTTTAAGAAGGATGAGCGCAATACTGATTATAATATGAATTGTAGGTAATAAAGTGCGTTAATCCACACTTTTTGTGTTTATATTTTGTTTTCTTTCGGAAAATAAACATTTAAATAATCGATGTTTGTTGATGCAGTAAAGCTGAAATAAGACTAAAGAAGGAACTAATGTCTATAGTAATGTTTCCAAGAATGGTTGCTGCAGCACCAATATAGTGCTATAAAAGAAGTAGCTAGCAGAACTAAAGTTTTAAAGAACGATAAAGGCAATGCTTTTAATAATATTAATTGTAGCTAATAAAGTGCATTAATCCACACTTTTTGTGTTTATATTTTGTTTTCTTTGAGAAAATAAACATTTAATTAATCGATGTTTGTTGATGCAGTAAAGCTAAAATAAGACTAAAGAAAGAACTAATGTCTATAGTAATGTTTCAAAGAATGGTTGCTGCAGCACTAATATAGTGCTATAAAAGAAGTAGCTAGTAGAACTAAAATTTTAAAGAACGATGAGTGCTATACACTTTAAAATATGAATTGTAGCTAATAAAGTGCGTTAATCCACACTTTTTGTATTTATATTTTGTTTTCTTATAGAAAATAAACATTTAATTAATCGATGTTTGTTGATGCAGTAAAGCTAAAATAAGACTAAAGAAAGAACTAATTTCTATAGTAATGTTTCCGAGAATGGTTGCTGCAGCACTAATATAGTGCTATAAAAGAAGTACCTACCAGAACTAAAATTTCAAAGAACGATGAGTGCAAAACTCTTTATAATATGAATTGTAGCTAATAAAGTGCGTTAATCCACACTTTTTGTGTTTATATTTTGTTTTCTTTCGGAAAATAAACATTTAATTAATCGATGTTTGTTGATGCAATAAAGCTAAAATAAGACTAAAGAAGGAACTAATGTCTATAGTAATGTTTCCAAGAATGGTTGCTGCAGCACCAATATAGTGCTATAAAAGAAATAGCTAGCAGAACTAAAGTTTTAAAGAACGATTAGGGCAATGCTCTTTATAATATGTATTGTAGCTAATAAAGTGCGTTAATCCACACTTTTTGTGTTTATATTTTGTTTTCTTTGAGAAAATAAACATTTAATTAATCGATGTTTGTTGATGCAGTAAAGCTAAAATAAGACTAAAGAAAGAACTCTTGTCTATAGTAATGTTTCAAAGAATGGTTGCTGCAGCACCAATATAGTGCTATAAAAGAAGTAGCTAGCAGAACTAAAGTTTTAAAGAACGATAAAGGCAATGCTTTTAATAATATTAATTGTAGCTAATAAAGTGCATTAATCCACACTTTTTGTGTTTATATTTTGTTTTCTTTGAGAAAATAAACATTTAATTAATCGATGTTTGTTGATACAGTAAAGCTAAAATAAGACTAAAGAAAGAACTAATGTCTATAGTAATGTTTCAAAGAATGGTTGCTGCAGCACTAATATAGTGCTATAAAAGAAGTAGCTAATAGAACTAAAATTTTAAAAAACGATGAGTGCTATACACTTTAAAATATGAATTGTAGCTAATAAAGTGCGTTAATCCACACTTTTTGTATTTATATTTTGTTTTCTTATAGAAAATAAACATTTAATTAATCGATGTTTGTTGATGCAGTAAAGCTAAAATAAGACTAAAGAAAGAACTAATTTCTATAGTAATGTTTCCGAGAATGGTTGCTGCAGCACTAATATAGTGCTATAAAAGAAGTACCTAGCAGAACTAAAATTTCAAAGAACGATGAGTGCAAAACTCTTTATAATATGAATTGTAGCTAATAAAGTGCGTTAATCCACACTTTTTGTGTTTATATTTTGTTTTCTTTCGGAAAATAAACATTTAATTAATCGATGTTTGTTGATGCAATAAAGCTAAAATAAGACTAAAGAAAGAAATAATGTGTATAGTAATGTTTCCAAAAATGGTTGCTGCAGCACCAATATAGTGCTATAAAAGAAATAGCTAGCAGAACTAAAGTTTTAAAGAACGATTAGGGCAATGCTCTTTATAATATGAATTGTAGCTAATAAAGTGCGTTAATCCACACTTTTTGTGTTTATATTTTGTTTTCTTTGAGAAAATAAACATTTAATTAATCGATGTTTGTTGATGCGGTAAAGCTAAAATAAGACTAAAGAAAGAACTAATGTCTATAGTAATGTTTCCAAAAATGGTTGCTGCAGCACCAATATAGTGCTATAAAAGAAATAGCTAGCAGAACTAAAGTTTTAAAGAACGATTAGGGCAATGCTCATTATAATATGAATTGTAGCTAAAAAAGTGCATTAATCCACATTTTTTGTGTTTATAATTTGTTTTCTTTGAGAAAATAAAAATTTAATTAATCGATGTTTGTTGATGCAGTAAAGCTAAAATAAGACTAAAGAAAGAACTTTTGTCTATAGTAATGTTTCAAAGAATGGTTGCTGCAGCACTAGTATAGTGCTATAAAAGAAGTAGCTAGCAGAACTAAAGTTTTAAAGAACGATGAGTGCAATACTCTTTAAAATATGAATTGTAGCTAACAAAGTGCGTTAATCCACACTTTTTGTGTTTCTATTTTGTTTTCTTTGAGAAAATAAACATTTAATTAATCGATGTTTGTTGATGCAGTAAAGCTGAAATAAGACTAAAGAGAGAACTAATGTCTATAGTAATGTTTCCAAGAATGGTTGCTGCATGACTAATATAGTGCTATAAAAGAAGTAGCTAGCAGAACTAAAGTTTTAAAGAACGATTAGGGCAATGCTCTTTATAATTTGAATTGTAGCTAATAAAGTGCGTTAATCAACACTTTTTGTGTTTATATTTTGTTTTCTTTGAGAAAATAAACATTTAATTAATCGATGTTTGTTGATGCGGTAAAGCTGAAATAAGACTAAAGAAAGAACTTTTGTCTATAGTAATGTTTCCAAGAATGGTTGCTGCAGCACTAATATAGTGCTATAAAAGAAGTAGCTAGCAGAACTAAAGTTTTAAAGAACGATTAAGGCAATGCTTTTAATAATATTAATTGTAGCTAATAAAGTGCATTAATCCACACTTTTTGTGTTTATGTTTTGTTTTCTTTGAGAAAATAAACATTTAATTAATCGATGTTTGTTGATGCAGTAAAGCTAAAATAAGACTGAAGAAAGAACTAATGTCTATAGTAATGTTTCCAAAAATGGTTGCTGCAGCACCAATATAGTGCTATAAAAGAAATAGCTAGCAGAACTAAAGTTTTAAAGAACGATTAGAGCAATGCTCATTATAATATGAATTGTAGCTAAAAAAGTGCATTAATCCACATTTTTTGTGTTTATAATTTGTTTTCTTTGAGAAAATTAAAATTTAATTAATCGATGTTTGTTGATGCAGTAAAGCTAAAATAAGACTAAAGAAAGAACTTTTGTCTATAGTAATGTTTCAAAGAATGGTTGCTGCAGCACTAGTATAGTGCTATAAAAGAAGTAGCTAGCAGAAATAAAGTTTTAAAGAACGATGAGTGCAATACTCTTTACAATATGAATTGTAGCTAACAAAGTGCGTTAATCCACACTTTTTGTTTTTCTATTTTGTTTTCTTTGAGAAAATAAACATTTAATTAATCGATGTTTGTTGATGCAGTAAAGCTGAAATAAGACTAAAGAGAGAACTAATGTCTATAGTAATGTTTCCAAGAATGGTTGCTGCAACACTAATATAGTGCTATAAAAGAAGTAGCTAGCAGAACTAAAGTTTTAAAGAACGATTAGGGCAATGCTCTTTATAATTTGAATTGTAGCTAATAAAGTGCGTTAATCAACACTTTTTGTGTTTATATTTTGTTTTCTTTGAGAAAATAAACATTTAATTAATCGATGTTTGTTGATGCGGTAAAGCTGAAATAAGACTAAAGAAAGAACTTTTGTCTATAGTAATGTTTCCAAGAATGGTTGCTGCAGCACTAATATAGTGCTATAAAAGAAGTAGCTAGCAGAACTAAAGTTTTAAAGAACGATTAAGGCAATGCTTTTAATAATATTAATTGTAGCTAATAAAGTGCATTAATCCACACTTTTTGTGTTTATATTTTGTTTTCTTTGAGAAAATAAACATTTAATTAATCGATGTTTGTTGATGCAGTAAAGCTAAAATAAGACTGAAGAAAGAACTAATGTCTATAGTAATGTTTCCAAAAATGGTTGCTGCAGCACCAATATAGTGCTATAAAAGAAATAGCTAGCAGAACTAAAGTTTTAAAGAACGATTAGAGCAATGCTCATTATAATATGAATTGTAGCTAAAAAAGTGCATTAATCCACATTTTTTGTGTTTATAATTTGTTTTCTTTGAGAAAATTAAAATTTAATTAATCGATGTTTGTTGATGCAGTAAAGCTAAAATAAGACTAAAGAAAGAACTTTTGTCTATAGTAATGTTTCAAAGAATGATTGCTGCAGCACTAGTATAGTGCTATAAAAGAAGTAGCTAGCAGAAATAAAGTTTTAAAGAACGATGAGTGCAATACTCTTTACAATATGAATTGTAGCTAACAAAGTGCGTTAATCCACACTTTTTGTTTTTCTATTTTGTTTTCTTTGAGAAAATAAACATTTAATTAATCGATGTTTGTTGATGCATTAAAGCTGAAATAAGACTAAAGAGAGAACTAATGTCTATAGTAATGTTTCCAAGAATGGTTGCTGCAACACTAATATAGTGCTATGAAAGAAGTAGCTAGCAGAACTAAAGTTTTAAAGAACGATTAGGGCAATGCTCTTTATAATTTGAATTGTAGCTAATAAAGTGCGTTAATCAACACTTTTTGTGTTTATATTTTGTTTTCTTTGAGAAAATAAACATTTAATTAATCGATGTTTGTTGATGCGGTAAAGCTGAAATAAGACTAAAGAAAGAACTTTTGTCTATAGTAATGTTTCCAAGAATGGTTGCTGCAGCACTAATATAGTGCTATAAAAGAAGTAGCTAGCAGAACTAAAGTTTTAAAGAACGATTAAGGCAATGCTTTTAATAATATTAATTGTAGCTAATAAAGTGCATTAATCCACACTTTTTGTGTTTATATTTTGTTTTCTTTGAGAAAATAAACATTTAATTAATCGATGTTTGTTGATGCAGTAAAGCTAAAATAAGACTAAAGAAAGAACTAATGTCTATAGTAATGTTTCAAAGAATGGTTGATGCAGCACTAATATAGTGCTATAAAAGAAGTAGCTAGTAGAACTATAGTTTTAAAGAACGATGAGTGCAATACACTTTAAAATATGAATTGTAGCTAATAAAGTGCGTTAATCCACACTTTTTGTATTTATATTTTGTTTTCTTTGAGAAAATACACATTTAATTAATCGATGTTTGTTGATGCAGTAAAGCTGAAATAAGACTAAAGAAAGAACTAATGTCTATAGTAATGTTTCCAAGAATGGTTGCTGCAGCACTAAAATAGTGCTATAAAAGAAGTACCTAGCAGAACTAAAATTTTAAAGAACGATGAGTGCAAAACTCTTTATAATATGAATTGTAGCTAATAAAGTGCGTTAATCCACACTTTTTGTGTTTATATTTTGTTTTCTTTGAGAAAATAAACATTTAATTAATCGATGTTTGTTGATGCAATAAAGCTAAAATAAGACTAAAGAAAGAACTAATGTCTATAATAATGTTTCCAAGAATGGTTGCTGCAGCACTAATAAAGTGCTATAAAAGAAGTAACTGGCAGAACTAAAATTTTAAAGAACGATGAGTGCAAAGCTAGAAGGATGAGCGCAATACTGACTAAATATGAATTGTAGGTAATAAAGTGCGTTAATCCACACTTTTTGTGTTTATATTTTGTTTTCTTTTACAAAAATAAACAATTAATTAATCGATGTTTGTTGATGCAGTAAAGCTAAAATAAGACTAAAGAAAGAACTAATGTCTATAGTAATGTTTCCAAGACTGGTTGCTGCAGCACTAATATAGTGCTATAAAAGGAGTAGCTAGCAGAACTAAAGTTTTAAAGAACGATGAGTGCAATACTCTTTAAAATATGAATTGTAGCTAATAAAGTGCGTTAATCCACACTTTTTGTGTTTCTATTTTTTTTGTTGAGAAAATAAACATTTAATTAATCGATGTTTGTTGATGCACAGGGGCGGATCTAGCCCAATTTTTGAGTGAGTTCCCAATGATGAGACCGAAGGCGAGCGAAGCGAGCCGAAAATGTAGGGGGGTTCGGGGGAACTCCCCCGTGAAAATTTTTGCAGCCACGCCCTTGATATTCCCTTCAAATGCTATCAAATTTTTCTTAATTAATTAATAACTGAAAAAATTTTGAAATAAAAAATCCGGCATCGTGCCAAACCTATCATTGTGTCATGATTATAAACAGGCCTAAGTTTACCTCAAATGCTTCTGCTTCAGCATGCCATATTTTGCCTTATTGACACATACAGGGGCCTTGTTTGTAGATCTGCTTAAAAATGATTCCAAATTCTTCTAAGCTTTCAGGGGAATATTCAATATTGATGCTTTATCAAAGAGAATTACATTCAGAGATCTTGCCACCGTCCTCTTCCTTGCGAATTTGCCGCCATTCCGCCATCATCCACACCATTTCTCAGAATTTTTTTCAGCCTCAGTCTCAAGCAGACACTTAGGTCTCAGTTCCAAACATCGAGCCACGATGAGGTCTTAGTTCCCGGCGAAGGGAACAAAAGAAGTCTCAGTTCCGAACATTCTAAACAATACTAAGGTCTCAGTTCCAAACATTTAAAACAAACAACAAAACATAGGTATATTTCAGCCTGGAGCTATTTTTGTAAGGGCCTCCGCAGTGGTCTGAGGGTCCTTCAGGCAGTACGCATTGTGCTGAAATTTGCGAAACGTGGAGCCTGACAACAAATCTTTTTCACACATCACATCACAATCATATGGCAGCGCGATCGAAAAGATACTGAAATTTTTAATTATTCTTTTCATCA
Organism: Aurelia coerulea; assembly: GCA_039566865.1. NCBI lineage: Eukaryota > Metazoa > Cnidaria > Scyphozoa > Semaeostomeae > Ulmaridae > Aurelia > Aurelia coerulea. Next base: position 12,638,642 of record CM076950.1, read on the forward strand.
CAGATTTCATTTTCATAATTATCATTATTCTATTCTCAGAGACAAATCTATGAAATTTTGACTAAGTTCTCGAACTCATGGAACTCATGCTAAATCCGCCCCTGATGCAGTAAAGCTGAAATAAGAATAAAGAGAGAACTAATGTCTATAGTAATGTTTCCAAGAATGGTTGCTGCAGCACCAATATAGTGCTATAAAAGAAGTAGCTAGCAGAACTAAAATTTTAAAGAACGATAAAGGCAATGCTTTTAATAATATTAATTGTAGCTAATAAAGTGCATTAATCCACACTTTTTGTGTTTATATTTTGTTTTCTTTTAGAAAATAAACATTTAAATAATCGATGTTTGTTGATGCAGTAAAGCTGAAATAAGACTAAAGAAGGAACTAATGTCTATAGTAATGTTTCCAAGAATGGTTGCTGCAGCACCAATATAGTGCTATAAAAGAAGTAGCTAGCAGAACTAAAGTTTTAAAGAACGATAAAGGCAATGCTTTTAATAATATTAATTGTAGCTAATAAAGTGCATTAATCCACACTTTTTGTGTTTATATTTTGTTTTCTTTGAGAAAATAAACATTTAATTAATCGATGTTTGTTGATACAGTAAAGCTAAAATAAGACTAAAGAAAGAACTAATGTCTATAGTAATGTTTCAAAGAATGGTTGCTGCAGCACTAATATAGTGCTATAAAAGAAGTAGCTAATAGAACTAAAATTTTAAAGAACGATGAGTGCTATACACTTTAAAATATGAATTGTAGCTAATAAAGTGCGTTAATCCACACTTTTTGTATTTATATTTTGTTTTGTTATAGAAAATAAACATTTAATTAATCGATGTTTGTTGAGGCAGTAAAGCTAAAATAAGACTAAAGAAAGAACTAATTTCTATAGTAATGTTTCCGAGAATGGTTGCTGCAGCACTAATATAGTGCTATAAAAGAAGTACCTACCAGAACTAAAATTTCAAAGAACGATGAGTGCAAAACTCTTTATAATATGAATTGTAGCTAATAAAGTGCGTTAATCCACACTTTTTGTGTTTATATTTTGTTTTCTTTCGGAAAATAAACATTTAATTAATCGATGTTTGTTGATGCAATAAAGCTGAAATAAGACTAAAGAAAGAAATAATGTCTATAGTAATGTTTCCAAAAATGGTTGCTGCAGCACCAATATAGTGCTATAAAAGAAATAGCTAGCAGAACTAAAGTTTTAAAGAACGATTAGGGCAATGCTCTTTATAATATGTATTGTAGCTAATAAAGTGCGTTAATCCACACTTTTTGTGTTTATATTTTGTTTTCTTTGAGAAAATAAACATTTAATTAATCGATGTTTGTTGATGCAGTAAAGCTAAAATAAGACTAAAGAAAGAACTAATTTCTATAGTAATGTTTCCGAGAATGGTTGCTGCAGCACTAATATAGTGCTATAAAAGAAGTACCTAGCAGAACTAAAATTTCAAAGAACGATGAGTGCAAAACTCTTTATAATATGAATTGTAGCTAATAAAGTGCGTTAATCCACACTTTTTGTGTTTATATTTTGTTTTCTTTCGGAAAATAAACATTTAATTAATCGATGTTTGTTGATGCAATAAAGCTAAAATAAGACTAAAGAAAGAAATAATGTCTATAGTAATGTTTCCAAAAATGGTTGCTGCAGCACCAATATAGTGCTATAAAAGAAATAGCTAGCAGAACTAAAGTTTTAAAGAACGATTAGGGCAATGCTCTTTATAATATGAATTGTAGCTAATAAAGTGCGTTAATCCACACTTTTTGTGTTTATATTTTGTTTTCTTTGAGAAAATAAACATTTAATTAATCGATGTTTGTTGATGCGGTAAAGCTGAAATAAGACTAAAGAAAGAACTAATGTCTATAGTAATGTTTCCAAGAATGGTTGCTGCAGCACCAATATAGTGCTATAAAAGAAATAGCTAGCAGAACTAAAGTTTTAAAGAACGATTAGGGCAATGCTCATTATAATATGAATTGTAGCTAAAAAAGTGCATTAATCCACATTTTTTGTGTTTATAATTTGTTTTCTTTGAGAAAATAAAAATTTAATTAATCGATGTTTGTTGATGCAGTAAAGCTAAAATAAGACTAAAGAAAGAACTTTTGTCTATAGTAATGTTTCAAAGAATGGTTGCTGCAGCACTAGTATAGTGCTATAAAAGAAGTAGCTCGCAGAACTAAAGTTTTAAAGAACGATGAGTGCAATACTCTTTAAAATATGAATTGTAGCTAACAAAGTGCGTTAATCCACACTTTTTGTGTTTCTATTTTGTTTTCTTTGAGAAAATAAACATTTAATTAATCGATGTTTGTTGATGCAGTAAAGCTGAAATAAGACTAAAGAGAGAACTAATGTCTATAGTAATGTTTCCAAGAATGGTTGCTGCATGACTAATATAGTGCTATAAAAGAAGTAGCTAGCAGAACTAAAGTTTTAAAGAACGATTAGGGCAATGCTCTTTATAATTTGAATTGTAGCTAATAAAGTGCGTTAATCAACACTTTTTGTGTTTATATTTTGTTTTCTTTGAGAAAATAAACATTTAATTAATCGATGTTTGTTGATGCGGTAAAGCTGAAATAAGACTAAAGAAAGAACTTTTGTCTATAGTAATGTTTCCAAGAATGGTTGCTGCAGCACTAATATAGTGCTATAAAAGAAGTAGCTAGCAGAACTAAAGTTTTAAAGAACGATTAAGGCAATGCTTTTAATAATATTAATTGTAGCTAATAAAGTGCATTAATCCACACTTTTTGTGTTTATATTTTGTTTTCTTTGAGAAAATAAACATTTAATTAATCGATGTTTGTTGATGCAGTAAAGCTAAAATAAGACTGAAGAAAGAACTAATGTCTATAGTAATGTTTCCAAAAATGGTTGCTGCAGCACCAATATAGTGCTATAAAAGAAATAGCTAGCAGAACTAAAGTTTTAAAGAACGATTAGAGCAATGCTCATTATAATATGAATTGTAGCTAAAAAAGTGCATTAATCCACATTTTTTGTGTTTATAATTTGTTTTCTTTGAGAAAATTAAAATTTAATTAATCGATGTTTGTTGATGCAGTAAAGCTAAAATAAGACTAAAGAAAGAACTTTTGTCTATAGTAATGTTTCAAAGAATGATTGCTGCAGCACTAGTATAGTGCTATAAAAGAAGTAGCTAGCAGAAATAAAGTTTTAAAGAACGATGAGTGCAATACTCTTTACAATATGAATTGTAGCTAACAAAGTGCGTTAATCCACACTTTTTGTTTTTCTATTTTGTTTTCTTTGAGAAAATAAACATTTAATTAATCGATGTTTGTTGATGCATTAAAGCTGAAATAAGACTAAAGAGAGAACTAATGTCTATAGTAATGTTTCCAAGAATGGTTGCTGCAACACTAATATAGTGTTATGAAAGAAGTAGCTAGCAGAACTAAAGTTTTAAAGAACGATTAGGGCAATGCTCTTTATAATTTGAATTGTAGCTAATAAAGTGCGTTAATCAACACTTTTTGTGTTTATATTTTGTTTTCTTTGAGAAAATAAACATTTAATTAATCGATGTTTGTTGATGCGGTAAAGCTGAAATAAGACTAAAGAAAGAACTTTTGTCTATAGTAATGTTTCCAAGAATGGTTGCTGCAGCACTAATATAGTGCTATAAAAGAAGTAGCTAGCAGAACTAAAGTTTTAAAGAACGATTAAGGCAATGCTTTTAATAATATTAATTGTAGCTAATAAAGTGCATTAATCCACACTTTTTGTGTTTATATTTTGTTTTCTTTGAGAAAATAAACATTTAATTAATCGATGTTTGTTGATGCAGTAAAGCTAAAATAAGACTAAAGAAAGAACTAATGTCTATAGTAATGTTTCAAAGAATGGTTGATGCAGCACTAATATAGTGCTATAAAAGAAGTAGCTAGTAGAACTATAGTTTTAAAGAACGATGAGTGCAATACACTTTAAAATATGAATTGTAGCTAATAAAGTGCGTTAATCCACACTTTTTGTATTTATATTTTGTTTTCTTTGAGAAAATACACATTTAATTAATCGATGTTTGTTGATGCAGTAAAGCTGAAATAAGACTAAAGAAAGAACTAATGTCTATAGTAATGTTTCCAAGAATGGTTGCTGCAGCACTAAAATAGTGCTATAAAAGAAGTACCTAGCAGAACTAAAATTTTAAAGAACGATGAGTGCAAAACTCTTTATAATATGAATTGTAGCTAATAAAGTGCGTTAATCCACACTTTTTGTGTTTATATTTTGTTTTCTTTGAGAAAATAAACATTTAATTAATCGATGTTTGTTGATGCAATAAAGCTAAAATAAGACTAAAGAAAGAACTAATGTCTATAATAATGTTTCCAAGAATGGTTGCTGCAGCACTAATAAAGTGCTATAAAAGAAGTAACTGGCAGAACTAAAATTTTAAAGAACGATGAGTGCAAAGCTAGAAGGATGAGCGCAATACTGACTAAATATGAATTGTAGGTAATAAAGTGCGTTAATCCACACTTTTTGTGTTTATATTTTGTTTTCTTTTACAAAAATAAACAATTAATTAATCGATGTTTGTTGATGCAGTAAAGCTAAAATAAGACTAAAGAAAGAACTAATGTCTATAGTAATGTTTCCAAGACTGGTTGCTGCAGCACTAATATAGTGCTATAAAAGGAGTAGCTAGCAGAACTAAAGTTTTAAAGAACGATGAGTGCAATACTCTTTAAAATATGAATTGTAGCTAATAAAGTGCGTTAATCCACACTTTTTGTGTTTCTATTTTTTTTGTTGAGAAAATAAACATTTAATTAATCGATGTTTGTTGATGCACAGGGGCGGATCTAGCCCAATTTTTGAGTGAGTTCCCAATGATGAGACCGAAGGCGAGTGAAGCGAGCCGAAAATGTAGGGGGGTTCGGGGGAACTCCCCCGTGAAAATTTTTGCAGCCACGCCCTTGATATTCCCTTCAAATGCTATCAAATTTTTCTTAATTAATTAATAACTGAAAAAATTTTGAAATAAAAAATCCGGCATCGTGCCAAACCTATCATTGTGTCATGATTATAAACAGGCCTAAGTTTACCTCAAATGCTTCTGCTTCAGCATGCCATATTTTGCCTTATTGACACATACAGGGGCCTTGTTTGTAGATCTGCTTAAAAATGATTCCAAATTCTTCTAAGCTTTCAGGGGAATATTCAATATTGATGCTTTATCAAAGAGAATTACATTCAGAGATCTTGCCACCGTCCTCTTCCTTGCGAATTTGCCGCCATTCCGCCATCATCCACACCATTTCTCAGAATTTTTTTCAGCCTCAGTCTCAAGCAGACACTTAGGTCTCAGTTCCAAACATCGAGCCACGATGAGGTCTTAGTTCCCGGCGAAGGGAACAAAAGAAGTCTCAGTTCCGAACATTCTAAACAATACTAAGGTCTCAGTTCCAAACATTTAAAACAAACAACAAAACATAGGTATATTTCAGCCTGGAGCTATTTTTGTAAGGGCCTCCGCAGTGGTCTGAGGGTCCTTCAGGCAGTACGCATTGTGCTGAAATTTGCGAAACGTGGAGCCTGACAACAAATCTTTTTCACACATCACATCACAATCATATGGCAGCGCGATCGAAAAGATACTGAAATTTTTAATTATTCTTTTCATCACAGATTTCATTTTCATAATTATCATTATTCTATTCTCAGAGACAAATCTATGAAATTTTGACTAAGTTCTCGAACTCATGGAACTCATGCTAAATCCGCCCCTGATGCAGTAAAGCTGAAATAAGAATAAAGAGAGAACTAATGTCTATAGTAATGTTTCCAAGAATGGTTGCTGAAGCACTAATATAGTGCTATAAAAGAAGTAGCTAGCAGAACTAAAGTTTTAAAGAACGATTAGGGCAATGCTCTTTATAATATGAATTGTAGCTAATAAAGTGAGTTAATCCACACTTTTTGTGTTTATATTTTGTTTTCTTTGAGAAAATAAACATTTAATGAATCGATGTTTGTTGATGCGGTAAAGCTGAAATAAGACTAAAGAAAGAACTTTTGTCTATAGTAATGTTTCCAAGAATGGTTGCTGCAGCACTAATATAGTGCTATAAAGGAAGTAGCCAGCAGAACTAAAGTTTTAAAGAACGATTAAGGCAATGCTCTTAATAATATGAATTGTAGCTAATAAAGTGCATTAATCCACACTTTTTGTTTTTATATTTTGTTTTCTTTGAGAAAATACACATTTAATTAATCGATGTTTGTTGAGGCAGTAAAGCTAAAATAAGACTAAAGAAAGAACTAATGTCTATAGTAATGTTTCCAAGAATGGTTGCTGCAGCACTAATATAGTGCTATAAAAGAAGTACCTAGCAGAACTAAGATTTTAAAGAACGATGAGTGCAAATCTCTTTATAATATGAATTGTAGCTAATAAAGTGCGTTAATCCACACTTTTTGTGTTTATATGTTGTTTTCTTTCGGAAAATAAACATTTAATTGATCGATGTTTGTTGATGCAATAAAGCTAAAATAAGACTAAAGAAAGAAATAATGTCTATAGTAATGTTTCCAAGAATGGTTGCTGCAGCAATTTGCTGCTGCTGCTGCTGCTGCTGCTGCTAAAGCTAAAGCTAAAGCTGCTGCTAAAGTTTTAAAGAACGATTAGGGCAAAACTCTTTATAATATTAATTGTAGGTAATAAAGTGCGTTAATCCACACCTTTTGTGTTTATATTTTGTTTCCTTTGAGAAAATAAACATTTAATTAATCGATGTTTGTTGATGCAGTAAAGCTAAAATAAGACTAAAGAAAGAACTAATGTCTATGTAATGTTTCCAAGAATGGTTGCTGCAGCACTAATAAAGTGCTATAAAAGAATATGCTGGCAGAACTAAAGTTATAAAGAACTATGAGTGTAATACTCTTTATAATATGAATTTTAGCTAATAAAGTGCGTTAATCCACACTTTTTGTGTTTATATTTTGTTTTCTTTGAGAAAATAAAAATTTAATTAATCGATGTTTGTTGATGCGGTAAAGCTAAAATAAGACTAAAGAAAGAACTAACGTAATGTTTCCAGAAATGGTTGCTGCAGCACCAATATAGTGCTATAAAAGAAATAGCTAGCAGAACTAAAGTTTTAAAGAACGATTAGGGCAATGCTCTTTATAATATGAATTGTAGCTAAAAAAGTGCATTAATCCACACTTTTTGTGTTTATAATTTGTTTTCTTTGAGAAAATAAACATTTAATTAATCGATGTTTGTTGATGCAGTAAAGCTAAAATAAGACTAAAGAAAGAACTTTTGTCTATAGTAATGTTTCAAAGAATGGTTGCTGCAGCACTAATATAGTGCTATAAAAGAAGTAGCTATCAGAATTAAAGTTTTAAAGAACGATGAGTGCAATACTCTTTAAAATATTAATTGTAGCTAATAAAGTGCGTTAATCCACACTTTTTGTTTTTCTATTTTTTTTTCTTTGAGAAAATTAACATTTAATTAATCGATGTTTGTTGATGCAGTAAAGCTGAAATAACACTAAAGAGAGAACTAACGTCTATAGTAATGTTTCCAAGAATGGTTGCTGCAGCACTAATATAGTGCTATAAAAGAAGTAGCTAGCAGAACTAAAGTTTTAAAGAACGATTAGGGCAATGCTCTTTATAATATGAATTGTAGCTAATAAAGTGCGTTAATCCACACTTTTTGTGTTTATATTTTGTTTTCTTTGAGAAAATTAACATTTAATTAATCGATGTTTGTTGATGCGGTAAAGCTGAAATAAGACTAAAGAAAGAACTTTTGTCTATAGTAATGTTTCCAAAAATGGTTGCTGCAGCACCAATATAGTGCTATAAAAGAAATAGCTAGCAGAACTAAAGTTTTAAAGAACGATTAGGGCAATGCTCTTTATAATTTGAATTGTAGCTAATAAAGTGCATTAATCCACACTTTTTGTGTTGATATTTTGTTTTCTTGGAGAAAATAAACATTTAATTAATCGATGATTTTTGATGCAGTAAAGCTAAAATAAGACTAAAGAAAGAACTAATGTCTATAGTAATGTTTCAAAGAATGGTTGCTGCAGTACTAATATAGTGCTATAAAAGAAGTAGCTAGTAGAACTAAAGTTTTAAAGAACGATGAGTGCAATACACTTTAAAATATGAATTGTAGCTAAGAAAGTCCGTTAATCCACACTTTTTGTGTTTATATTTTGTTTTCTTTGAGAAAATAAACATTTAATTAATCGATGTTTGTTGATGCAGTAAAGCTAAAATAAGACTAAAGAAAGAACTAATGTCTATAGTAATGTTTCCAAGAATGGTTGCTGCAGCACTAATAAAGTGCTATAAAAGAAGTAGCTGGCAGAACTTAAGTTTTAAAGAACGATGAGCGCAATACTGATTATAATATGAATTGTAGGTAATAAAGTACGTTAATCCACACTTTTTGTGTTTATATTTTGTTTTCTTTGAGAAAATTAACATTTAATTAATCGATGTTTGTTGATGCGGTAAAGCTGAAATAAGACTAAAGAAAGAACTTTCGTCTATAGTAATGTTTCCAAAAATGGTTGCTGCAGCACCAATATAGTGCTATAAAAGAAATAGCTAGCAGAACTAAAGTTTTAAAGAACGATTAGGGCAATGCTCTTTATAATTTGAATTGTAGCTAATAAAGTGCATTAATCCACACTTTTTGTGTTGATATTTTGTTTTCTTGGAGAAAATAAACATTTAATTAATCGATGTTTTTTGATGCAGTAAAGCTAAAATAAGACTAAAGAAAGAACTAATGTCTATAGTAATGTTTCGAAGAATGGTTGCTGCAGCACTAATAAAGTGCTATAAAAGAATATGCTGGCAGAACTATAGTTTTAAAGAACTATGAGTGCAATACTCTTTAAAATATGAATTGTAGATAATAAAGTGCGTTAATCCACACTTTTTGTGTTTATATTTTGTTTTCTTTGAGAAAATAAACATTTAATTAATCGATGTTTGTTGATGCGATAAAGCTAAAATAAAACTAAAGAAAGAACTAATGTCTATAGTAATGTTTCCAACAATGTTTGCTGCAGCACTAATAAAGTGCTATAAAAGAAGTAGCTGGCAGAACTTAAGTTTTAAAGAACGATGAGCGCAATACTGATTATAATATGAATTGTAGGTAATAAAGTACGTTAATCCACACTTTTTGTTTTTATAATTTGTTTTCTTTTAGAAAATTAACATTTAATTAATCAATGTTTGTTGATGCAGTAAAGCTAAAATAAGACTAAAGAAAGAACTAATGTCTATAGTAATGTTTCCAAGAATGGTTGCTGCAGCACTAATATAGTGCTATAAAAGAAGTAGCTAGCAGAACTAAAGTTTTAATGAACGATTAGGGCAATACTCTTTATAATATGAATTGTAGCTAATAAAGTGCGTTAATCCACACTTTTTGTGTTTATATTTTGTTTTCTTTGAGAAAATAAAAATTTAATTAATCGATGTTTGTTGATGCAGTAAAGCTAAAATAAGACTAAAGAAAGAACTAATGTCTATAGTAATGTTTCCAAGAATGGTTGCTGCAGCACTAATATAGTGCTATAAAAGAAGTACCTAGCAGAACTAAAATTTTAAAGAACGATGAGTGCAAAACTCTTTAGAATATGAATTGTAGCTAATAAAGTGCGTTAATCCACACTTTTTGTGTTTATATTTTGTTTTCTTTAAGAAAATAAACATTTAATTAATTATGTTTGTTGATGCAATAAAGCTAAAATAAGACTAAAGAAAGAAATAATGTCTATAGTAATGTTTCCAAAAATGGTTGCTGCAGCACCAATATAGTGCTATAAAAGAAATAGCTAGCAGAACTAAAGTTTTAAAGATTGAATAGGGCAATGCTCATCCACACTTTTTGTGTTTATATTTTGTTTTCTTTGAGAAAATAAACATTTAATTAATCGATGTTTGTTGATGCGGTAAAGCTAAAATAAGACTAAAGAAAGAACTAATGTAATGTTTCCAAAAATGGTTGCTGCAGCACTAATATAGTGCTATTGAAGAAATAGCTAGCAGAACTAAAGTTTTAAAGAACGATTAGGGCAATGCTCTTTATAATATGAATTGTAGCTAAAAAAGTGCATTAATCCACACTTTTTGTGTTTATATTTTGCTTTCTTTGAGAAAATAAACATTTAATTAATCGATGTTTGTTGATGCAGTAAAGCTAAAATAAGACTAAAGAAAGAACTTTTGTCTATAGTAATGTTTCAAAGAATGGTTGCTGCAGCAGTAATATAGTGCTATAAAATAATATGCTGGCAGAACTATAGTTTTAAAGAAGTATGAGTGCAATACTCTTTAAAATATGAATTGTAGATAATAAAGTGCGTTTATATTTTGTTTTCTTTGAGAAAATAAACATTTAATTAATCGATGTTTGTTGATGCGGTACAGCTAAAATAAGACTAAAGAAAAAACTAAAGTCTATAGTAATGTTTCCAAGAATGGTTGCTGCAGCACTAATAGAGTGCTATAAAAGAAGTAGCTGGCAGAACTTAAGTTTTAAAGAACGATGAGCGCAATACTGATTATAATATGAATGGTAGGTAATAAAGTGCGTTAATCCACACTTTTTGTGTTTATAATTTGTTTTCTTTTGAGAAAATAAACATTTAATTAATCGATGTTTGTTGATGCGGTAAAGCTAGAATAAGACTAACGAAAGAACTAATGTAATGTTTCCAAAAATGGTTGCTGCAGCACTAATATAGTGCTATTGAAGAAATAGCTAGCAGAACTAAAGTTTTAAAGAACGATTAGGGCAATGCTCTTTATAACATGAATTGTAGCTAAAAAAGTGCATTAATCCACACTTTTTGTGTTTATATTTTGCTTTCTTTGAGAAAAAAAACATTTAATTAATCGATGATTGTTGATGCAGTAAAGCTAAAGTAAGACTAAAGAAAGAACTTTTGTCTATAGTAATGTTTCAAGGAATGGTTGCTGCAGCAGTAATATAGTGCTATAAGAGAAGTAGCTAGCAGAACTAAAGTTTTAAAGAATGATGAGTGCAATACTCTTTAAAATATGAATTGTAGCTAATAAAGTGCGTTAATCCACACTTTTTGTGTTTCTATGTTTTTTTCTTTGAGAAATAAACATTTAATTAATCGATGTTTGCTGATGCAGTAAAGCCCAAATAAGATCAAAGAAAGAACTAATGTCTATGTAATGTTTCCAAGAATGGTTGCTGCAGCACTAATAAAGTGCTATAAAAGAATATGCTGATAGAACTATAGTTTTAAAGAAGTATGAGTGCAATACTCTTTAAAATATGAATTGTAGATAATAAAGTGCGTTAATCCACACTTTTTGTGTTTATATTTTGTTTTCTTTGAGAAAATAAACATTTAATTAATCGATGTTTGTTGATGCGGTACAGCTAAAATAAGACTAAAGAAAGAACTAAAGTCTATAGTAATGTTTCCAAGAATGGTTGCTGCAGCACTAATAAAGTGCTATAAAAGAAGTAGCTGGCAGAACTTAAGTTTTAAAGAACGATGAGCGCAATACTGATTATAATATGAATTGTAGATAATAAAGTGCGTTAATCCACACTTTTTGTATTTATAATTTGTTTTCTTTTAGAAAATAAACATTTAATTAATCGATGTTTGTTGATGCAGTAAAGCTAAAATAAGACTAAAGAAAGAACTAATGTCTATAGTAATGTTTCCAAGAATGGTTGCTGCAGCACTAATATAGTGCTATAAAAGAAGTAGCTGGCAGAACTTAAGTTTTAAAGGACGATGAGTGCAAAACTCTTTATAATGTGAATTGTAGCTAATAAAGTGCGTTAATCCACACTTTTTGTGTTTATATTTTGTTTTCTTTCGGAAAATAAACATTTAATTAATCGATGTTTGTTGAAGCAATAAAGCTAAAATAAGACTAAAGAAAGAAATAATGTCTATAGTAATGTTTCCAAAAAGGGTTGCTGCAGCACCAATATAGCGCTATAAAAGAAATAGCTAGCAGAACTAAAGTTTTAAAGAACGATTAGGGCAAAACTCTTTATAATATGAATTGTAGCTAATAAAGTGCGTTAATCCACACTTTTTGTGTTTATATATTGTTTTCTTTTGGAAAATAAACATTTAATTAATCGATGTTTGTTGATGCAATAAAGCTAAAGTAAGACTAAAGAAAGAAATAATGTCTATAGTAATGTTTCCAAAAAGGGTTGCTGCATCACCAATATAGTGCTATAAAAGAAATAGCTAGCAGAACTAAAGTTTTAAAGAACGATTAGGGCAATTCTCTTTATAATCTGAATTGTAGCTAATAAAGTGCGTTAATCCACACTTTTTGTGTTTATATTTTGTTTTCTTTGAGAAAATAAAAATTTAATTAATCGATGTTTGTTGATGCAGTAAAGCTAAAATAAGACTAAAGAGAGAACTAATGTCTATAGTAATGTTTCCAAGAATGGTTGCTGCAGCACTAATATAGTGCTATAAAAAAATAGCTAGCAGAACTAAAGTTTTAAAGAACGATTAGGGCAATTCTCTTTATAATCTGAATTGTAGCTAATAAAGTGCGTTAATCCACACTTTTTGTGTTTATATTCTGTTTTCTTTTGGAAAATAAACATTTAATTAATTATGTTTGTTGATGCAATAAAGCTAAAATAAGACTAAAGAAAGAACTTTTGTCTATAGTAATGTTTCAAGGAATGGTTGCTGCAGCAGTAATATAGTGCTATAAATAGAAGTAGCTAGCAGAACTAAAGTTTTAAAGAATGATGAGTGCAATACTCTTTAAAACATGAATTGTAGCTAATAAAGTGCGTTAATCCACACATTTTGTGTTTCTATTTTTTTTTCTTTGAGAAATAAACATTTAATTAATCGATGTTTGTTGATGCAGTAAAGCCAAAATAAGATCAAAGAAAGAACTAATGTCTATGTAATGTTTCCAAGAATGGTTGCTGCAGCACTAATAAAGTGCTATAAAAGAATATGCTGGCAGAACTATAGTTTTAAAGAAGTATGAGTGCAATACTCTTTAAAATATGAATTGTAGATAATAAAGTGCGTTTATATTTTGTTTTCTTTGAGAAAATAAACATTTAATTAATCGATGTTTGTTGATGCGGTACAGCTAAAATAAGACTAAAGAAAGAACTAAAGTCTATAGTAATGTTTCCAAGAATGGTTGCTGCAGCACTAATAAAGTGCTATAAAAGAAGTAGCTGGCAGAACTTAAGTTTTAAAGAACGATGAGCGCAATACTGATTATAATATGAATTGTAGATAATAAAGTGCGTTAATCCACACTTTTTGTGTTTCTATTTTTTTTTCTTTGAGAAATAAACATTTAATTAATCGATGTTTGTTGATGCAGTAAAGCCAAAATAAGATCAAAGAAAGAACTAATGTCTATGTAATGTTTCCAAGAATGGTTGCTGCAGCACTAATAAAGTGCTATAAAAGAATATGCTGGCAGAACTATAGTTTTAAAGAAGTATGAGTGCAATACTCTTTAAAATATGAATTGTAGATAATAAAGTGCGTTTATATTTTGTTTTCTTTGAGAAAATAAACATTTAATTAATCGATGTTTGTTGATGCGGTACAGCTAAAATAAGACTAAAGAAAGAACTAAAGTCTATAGTAATGTTTCCAAGAATGGTTGCTGCAGCACTAATAAAGTGCTATAAAAGAAGTAGCTGGCAGAACTTAAGTTTTAAAGAACGATGAGCGCAATACTGATTATAATATGAATTGTAGATAATAAAGTGCGTTAATCCACACTTTTTGTGTTTATAATTTGTTTTCTTTTAGAAAATAAACATTTAATTAATCGATGTTTGTTGATGCAGTAAAGCTAAAATAAGACTAAAGAAAGAACTAATGTCTATAGTAATGTTTCCAAGAATGGTTGCTGCAGCACGAATATAGTGCTATAAAAGAAGTAGCTGGCAGAACTTAAGTTTTAAAGGACGATGAGTGCAAAACTCTTTATAATATGAATTGTAGCTAATAAAGTGCGTTAATCCACACTTTTTGTGTTTATATTTTGTTTTCTTTCGGAAAATAAACATTTAATTAATCGATGTTTGTTGATGCAATAAAGCTAAAATAAGACTAAAGAAAGAAATAATGTCTATAGTAATGTTTCCAAAAAGGGTTGCTGCAGCACCAATATAGTGCTATAAAAGAAATAGCTAGCAGAACTAAAGTATTAAAGAACGATTAGGGCAATGCTCTTAATAATATGAATTGTAGCTAATAAAGTGCATTAATCCACACTTTTTGTGTTTATATTTTGTTTTCTTTGAGAAAATAAACATTTAATTAATCGATGTTTGTTGATGCAGTAAAGCTAAAATAAGACTAAAGAAAGAACTAATGTCTATAGTAATGTTTCCAAGAATGGTTGCTGCAGCACTAATAAAGTGCTATAAAAGAAGTAGCTGACAGAACTATACGTTTTAAAGAACGATGAGTGCAATACTGATTATAATATGAATTGTAGATAATAAAGTGCATTAATCCACTTTTTTTGTGTTTATATTTTGTTTTCTTTGAGAAAATAAACATTTAATTAATCGATGTTTGTTGATGCAGTAAAGCAAAAATAAGACTCAAAGAAAGAACTAATGTCTATAGTAATGTTTCCAAGAATGGTTGCTGCAGCACTAATAAAGTGCTATAAAAGAAGTAGCTGGCAGAACTTAAGTTTTAAAGAACGATGAGCGCAATACTGATTATAATATGAATGGTAGGTAATAAAGTGCGTTAATCCACACTTTTTGTGTTTATAATTTGTTTTCTTTTAGAAAATAAACATTTAATTAATCGATGTTTGTTGATGCAGTAAAGCTAAAATAAGACTAAAGAAAGAACTAATGTCTATGGTAATGTTTCCAAGAATGGTTGCTGCAGCACTAATATAGTGTTATAAAAGAAGTAGCTAGCAGAACTAAAGTTTTAATGAACGATTAGGGCAATACTCTTTATAATATGAATTGTAGTTAATAAAGTGCGTTAATCCACACTTTTTGTGTTTATAATTTGTTTTCTTGTAGAAAATAAACATTTAATTAATCGATGTTTGTTGTTGCAGTAAAGCTAAAATAAGACTAAAGAAAGAACTAATGTCTATAGTAATGTTTCCAAGAATGGTTGCTGCAGCACTAATATAGTGCTATAAAAGAAGTAGCTAGCAGAACTAAAGTTTTAATGAACGATTAGGGCAATACTCTTTATAATATGAATTGTAGCTAATAAAGTGCGTTAATCCACACTTTTTGTGTTTATATTTTGTTTTCTTTGAGAAAATAAAAATTTAATTAATCGATGCTTGTTGATGCAGTAAAGCAAAATAAGACTAAAGAAAGAACTAATGTCTATAGTAATGTTTCCAAGAATGGTTGCTGCAGCACTAATATAGTGCTATAAAAGAAGTACCTAGCAGAACTAAAATTTTAAAGAACGATGAGTGCAAAACTCTTTATAATATGAATTGTAGCTAATAAAGTGCGTTAATCCACACTTTTTGTGTTTATATTTTGTTTTCTTTCGGAAAATAAACATTTAATTAATCGATGTTTGTTGATGCAATAAAGCTAAAATAAGACTAAAGAAAGAAATAATGTCTATAGTAATGTTTCCAAAAATGGTTGCTGCAGCACCAATATAGTGCTATAAAATAAATAGCTAGCAGAACTAAATTTTAAAGAACGATTAGGGCAATGCTCTTTATAATATGAATTGTAGCTAATAAAGTGCGTTAATCCACACTTTTTGTGTTTATATTTTTTTTTCTTTGAGAAAATAAACATTTAATTAATCGATGTTTGTTGATGCGGTAAAGCTAAAATAAGACAAAAGAAAGAACTAATGTAATGTTTCCAAAAATGGTTGCTGCAGCACCAATATAGTGCTATTGACGAAATAGCTAGCAGAACTAAAGTTTTAAAGAACGATTAGGGCATTGCTCTTTATAATATGAATTGTAGCTAAAAAAGTGCATAAATCCACACTTTTTGTTTTTATATTTTGTCTTCTTTGAGAAAATAAACATTTAATTAATTGATGTTTGTTGATGCAGTAAATCGAAAATAAGACTAAAGAAAGAACTTTTGTCTATAGTAATTTTTCAAAGAATGGTTGCTGCAGCAATAATATAGTGCTATAAAAGAAGTAGCTAGCAGAACTAAAGTTTTAAAGAATGATGAGTGCAATACTCTTTAAAATATGAATTGTAGCTAATAAAAGTGCGTTAATCCACACTTTTTGTGTTTCTATTTTTTTTTCTTTGAGAAAATAAACATTTAATTAATCGATATTTGTTGATGCAGTAAAGCCAAAATAAGATCAAAGATAGAACTAATGTTTATGTAATGTTTCCAAGAATGGTTGCTGCAGCACTAATAAAGTGCTATAAAAGAAGTAGCTGGCAGAACTTACGTTTTAAAGAACGATGAACGCAATACTGATTATAATATGAATTGTAGGTAATAAAGTGCATTAATCCACTTTTTTTGTGTTTATATTTTGTTTTCTTTTAGAAAATAAACATTTAATTAATCGATGTTTGTTGATGCAGTAATGCTAAAATAAGACTAAAGAAAGAACTAATGTATATAGTAATGTTTCCAAGAATGGTTGCTGCAGCACTAATATAGTGCTATAAAAGAAGTAGCAAGCAGAACTAAAGTTTTAATGAACGATTAGGGCAATACTCTTTATAATATGAATTGTAGCTAATAAAGTGCGTTAATCCACACTTTTTGTGTTTATATTTTGTTTTCTTTGAGAAAATAAACATTTAATTAATCGATGTTTGTTGATGCGGTAAAGCTAAAATAAGACTAAAGAAAGAACTAATGTACTGTTTCCAAAAATGGTTGCTGCAGCACTAATATAGTGCTATAAAAGAAATAGCTAGCAGAACTAAAGTTTTAAAGAACGATTATGGCAATGCTCTTTATAATATGAATTGTAGCTAAAAAAGTGCATTAATCCACACTTTTTGTGTTTATATTTTGTTTTCTTTGAGAAAATAAACATTTAATTAATCGATGTTTGTTGATGCAGTAAAGCAAAAATAAGATCAAAGAAAGAACTAATGTCTATGTAATGTTTCCAAGAATGGTTGCTGCAGCACCAATATAGTGCTATTGACGAAATAGCTAGCAGAACTAAAGTTTTAAAGAACGATTAGGGCATTGCTCTTTATAATATGAATTGTAGCTAAAAAAGTGCCTTAATCCACACTTTTTGTTTTTATATTTTGTCTTCTTTGAGAAAATAAACATTTAATTAATTGATGTTTGTTGATGCAGTAAATCGAAAATAAGACTAAAGAAAGAACTTTTGTCTATAGTAATGTTTCCAAGAATGGTTGCTGCAGCACTAATATAGTGCTATAAAAGAAGTAGCTAGCAGAACTAAAGTTTTAATGAACGATTAGGGCAATACTCTTTATAATATGAATTGTAGCTAATAAAGTGCGTTAATCCACACTTTTTGTTTTTATATATTGTTTTCTTTGAGAAAATAAACATTTAATTAATCGATGTTTGTTGATGCGGTAAAGCTAAAATAAGACTAAAGAAAGAACCAATGTCTATGTTTCCGAAAATGGTTGCTGCAGCACTAATAGAGTGCTATAAAAGAAGTAGCTGGCAGAACTTAAGTTTTAAAGAACGATGAGCGCAATACTGATTATAATATGAATGGTAGGTAATAAAGTGCGTTAATCCACACTTTTTGTGTTTATAATTTGTTTCTTTTAGAAAATAAACATTTAATTAATCGATGTTTGTTGATGCAGTAAAGCTAAAATAAGACTAAAGAAAGAACTAATGTCTATAGTAATGTTTCCAAAAATGGTTGCTGCAGCACCAATATAGTGCTATAAAAGAAATAGCTAGCAGAACTAAAGTTTTAAAGAACGATTAGGGCAATGCTCTTTATAATATGAATTGTAGCTAATAAAGTGCGTTAATCCACACTTTTTGTGTTTATATTTTGTTTTGTTTGAGAAAATAAACATTTAATTAATCGATGTTTGTTGATGCGGTAAAGCTAAAATAAGACTAAAGAAAGAACTAATGTAATGTTTCCAAAAATGGTTGCTGCAGCACTAATATAGTGCTATTGAAGAAATAGCTAGCAGAACTAAAGTTTTAAAGAACGATTAGGGCAATGCTCTTTATAACATGAATTGTAGCAAAAAAACTGCATTAATCCACACTTTTTGTGTTTATATTTTGCTTTCTTAGAGAAAAAAAACATTTAATTAATCGATGATTGTTGATGCAGTAAAGCTAAAGTAAGACTAAAGAAAGAACTTTTGTCTATAGTAATGTTTCAAGGAATGGTTGCTGCAGCAGTAATATAGTGCTATAAGAGAAGTAGCTAGCAGAACTAAAGTTTTAAAGAATGATGAGTGCAATACTCTTTAAAATATGAATTGTAGCTAATAAAGTGCGTTAATCCACACTTTTTGTGTTTCTATGTTTTTTTCTTTGAGAAAATAAACATTTAATTAATCGATGTTTGCTGATGCAGTAAAGCCAAAATAAGATCAAAGAAAGAACTAATGTCTATGTAATGTTTCCAAGAATGGTTGCTGCAGCACTAATAAAGTGCTATGAAAGAATATGCTGATAGAACTATAGTTTTAAAGAAGTATGAGTGCAATACTCTTTAAAATATGAATTGTAGATAATAAAGTGCGTTAATCCACACTTTTTGTGTTTATATTTTGTGTTCTTTGAGAAAATAAACATTTAATTAATCGATGTTTGTTGATGCGGTACAGCTAAAATAAGACTAAAGAAAGAACTAAAGTCTATAGTAATGTTTCCAAGAATGGTTGCTGCAGCACTAATAAAGTGCTATAAAAGAAGTAGCTGGCAGAACTTAAGTTTTAAAGAACGATGAGCGCAATACTGATTATAATATGAATTGTAGATAATAAAGTGCGTTAATCCACACTTTTTGTATTTATAATTTGTTTTCTTTTAGAAAATAAACATTTAATTAATCGATGTTTGTTGATGCAGTAAAGCTAAAATAAGACTAAAGAAAGAACTAATGTCTATAGTAATGTTTCCAAGAATGGTTGCTGCAGCACTAATAGAGTGCTATAAAAGAAGTAGCTGGCAGAACTTAAGTTTTAAAGAACGATGAGCGCAATACTGATTATAATATGAATGGTAGGTAATAAAGTGCGTTAATCCACACTTTTTGTGTTTATAATTTGTTTTCTTTTAGAAAATAAACATTTAATTAATCGATGTTTGTTGATGCAGTAAAGCTAAAATAAGACTAAAGAAAGAACTAATGTCTATAGTAATGTTTCCAAAAATGGTTGCTGCAGCACCAATATAGTGCTATAAAAGAAATAGCTAGCAGAACTAAAGTTTTAAAGAACGATTAGGGCAATGCTCTTTATAATATGAATTGTAGCTAATAAAGTGCGTTAATCCACACTTTTTGTGTTTATATTTTGTTTTCTTTGAGAAAATAAACATTTAATTAATCGATGTTTGTTGATGCGGTAAAGCTAAAATAAGACTAAAGAAAGAACTAATGTAATGTTTCCAAAAATGGTTGCTGCAGCACTAATATAGTGCTATTGAAGAAATAGCTAGCAGAACTAAAGTTTTAAAGAACGATTAGGGCAATGCTCTTTATAATATGAATTGTAGCTAAAAAAGTGCATTAATCCACACTTTTTGTGTTTATATTTTGCTTTCTTTGAGAAAAAAAACATTTAATTAATCGATGATTGTTGATGCAATAAAGCTAAAGTAAGACTAAAGAAAGAACTTTTGTCTATAGTAATGTTTCAAGGAATGGTTGCTGCAGCAGTAATATAGTGCTATAAGAGAAGTAGCTAGCAGAACTAAAGTTTTAAAGAATGATGAGTGCAATACTCTTTAAAATATGAATTGTAGCTAATAAAGTGCGTTAATCCACACTTTTTGTGTTTCTATGTTTTTTTCTTTGAGAAATAAACATTTAATTAATCGATGTTTGCTGATGCAGTAAAGCCAAAATAAGATCAAAGAAAGAACTAATGTCTATGTAATGTTTCCAAGAATGGTTGCTGCAGCACTAATAAAGTGCTATAAAAGAATATGCTGATAGAACTATAGTTTTAAAGAAGTATGAGTGCAATACTCTTTAAAATATGAATTGTAGATAATAAAGTGCGTTAATCCACACTTTTTGTGTTTATATTTTGTGTTCTTTGAGAAAATAAACATTTAATTAATCGATGTTTGTTGATGCGGTACAGCTAAAATAAGACTAAAGAAAGAACTAAAGTCTATAGTAATGTTTCCAAGAATGGTTGCTGCAGCACTAATAAAGTGCTATAAAAGAAGTAGCTGGCAGAACTTAAGTTTTAAAGAACGATGAGCGCAATACTGATTATAATATGAATTGTAGATAATAAAGTGCGTTAATCCACACTTTTTGTATTTATAATTTGTTTTCTTTTAGAAAATAAACATTTAATTAATCGATGTTTGTTGATGCAGTAAAGCTAAAATAAGACTAAAGAAAGAACTAATGTCTATAGTAATGTTTCCAAGAATGGTTGCTGCAGCACTAATATAGTGCTATAAAAGAAGTAGCTGGCAGAACTTAAGTTTTAAAGGACGATGAGTGCAAAACTCTTTATAATATGAATTGTAGCTAATAAAGTGCGTTAATCCACACTTTTTGTGTTTATATTTTGTTTTCTTTCGGAAAATAAACATTTAATTAATCGATGTTTGTTGATGCAATAAAGCTAAAATAAGACTAAAGAAAGAAATAATGTCTATAGTAATGTTTCCAAAAAGGGTTGCTGCAGCACCAATATAGCGCTATAAAAGAAATAGCTAGCAGAACTAAAGTTTTAAAGAACGATTAGGGCAAAACTCTTTATAATATGAATTGTAGCTAATAAAGTGCGTTAATCCACACTTTTTGTGTTTATATATTGTTTTCTTTTGGAAAATAAACATTTAATTAATCGATGTTTGTTGATGCAATAAAGCTAAAGTAAGACTAAAGAAAGAACTAATGTCTATAGTAATGTTTCCAAAAAGGGTTGCTGCATCACCAATATAGTGCTATAAAAGAAATAGCTAGCAGAACTAAAGTTTTAAAGAACGATTAGGGCAATTCTCTTTATAATCTGAATTGTAGCTAATAAAGTGCGTTAATCCACACTTTTTGTGTTTATATTTTGTTTTCTTTGAGAAAATAAAAATTTAATTAATCGATGTTTGTTGATGCAGTAAAGCTAAAATAAGACTAAAGAGAGAACTAATGTCTATAGTAATGTTTCCAAGAATGGTTGCTGCAGCACTAATATAGTGCTATAAAAAAAAGAACCTAGCAGAACTAAAATTTTAAAGAACGATGAGTGCAAAACTCTTTATAATATGAATTGTAGCTAATAAAGTGCGTTAATCCACACTTTTTGTGTTTATATTCTGTTTTCTTTTGGAAAATAAACATTTAATTAATTATGTTTGTTGATGCAATAAAGCTAAAATAAGACTAAAGAAAGAACTTTTGTCTATAGTAATGTTTCAAGGAATGGTTGCTGCAGCAGTAATATAGTGCTATAAATAGAAGTAGCTAGCAGAACTAAAGTTTTAAAGAATGATGAGTGCAATACTCTTTAAAACATGAATTGTAGCTAATAAAGTGCGTTAATCCACACTTTTTGTGTTTCTATTTTTTTTTCTTTGAGAAATAAACATTTAATTAATCGATGTTTGTTGATGCAGTAAAGCCAAAATAAGATCAAAGAAAGAACTAATGTCTATGTAATGTTTCCAAGAATGGTTGCTGCAGCACTAATAAAGTGCTATAAAAGAATATGCTGGCAGAACTATAGTTTTAAAGAAGTATGAGTGCAATACTCTTTAAAATATGAATTGTAGATAATAAAGTGCGTTTATATTTTGTTTTCTTTGAGAAAATAAACATTTAATTAATCGATGTTTGTTGATGCGGTACAGCTAAAATAAGACTAAAGAAAGAACTAAAGTCTATAGTAATGTTTCCAAGAATGGTTGCTGCAGCACTAATAAAGTGCTATAAAAGAAGTAGCTGGCAGAACTTAAGTTTTAAAGAACGATGAGCGCAATACTGATTATAATATGAATTGTAGATAATAAAGTGCGTTAATCCACACTTTTTGTGTTTATATTTTGTTTTCTTTTAGAAAATAAACATTTAATTAATCGATGTTTGTTGATGCAGTAAAGCTAAAATAAGACTAAAGAAAGAACTAATGTCTATAGTAATGTTTCCAAGAATGGTTGCTGCAGCACTAATATAGTGCTATAAAAGAAGTAGCTGGCAGAACTTAAGTTTTAAAGGACGATGAGTGCAAAACTCTTTATAATATGAATTGTAGCTAATAAAGTGCGTTAATCCACACTTTTTGTGTTTATATTTTGTTTTCTTTCGGAAAATAAACATTTAATTAATCGATGTTTGTTGATGCAATAAAGCTAAAATAAGACTAAAGAAAGAAATAATGTCTATAGTAATGTTTCCAAAAAGGGTTGCTGCAGCACCAATATAGTGCTATAAAAGAAATAGCTAGCAGAACTAAAGTTTTAAAGAACGATTAGGGCAATGCTCTTTATAATATGAATTGTAGCTAATAAAGTGCATTAATCCACACTTTTTGTGTTTATATTTTGTTTTCTTTGAGAAAATAAACATTTAATTAATCGATGTTTGTTGATGCAGTAAAGCTAAAATAAGACTAAAGAAAGAACTAATGTCTATAGTAATGTTTCCAAGAATGGTTGCTGCAGCACTAATAAAGTGCTATAAAAGAAGTAGCTGGCAGAACTTACGTTTTAAAGAACGATGAACGCAATACTGATTATAATATGAATTGTAGGTAATAAAGTGCATTAATCCACTTTTTTTGTGTTTATATTTTGTTTTCTTTTAGAAAATAAACATTTAATTAATCGATGTTTGTTGATGCAGTAATGCTAAAATAAGACTAAAGAAAGAACTAATGTATATAGTAATGTTTCCAAGAATGGTTGCTGCAGCACTAATATAGTGCTATAAAAGAAGTAGCAAGCAGAACTAAAGTTTTAATGAACGATTAGGGCAAAACTCTTATAATATGAATTGTAGCTAATAAAGTGCGTTAATCCACACTTTTTGTGTTTATAATTTGTTTTCTTTCAGAAAATAAACATTTAATTAATCGATGTTTGTTGATGCAATAAAGCTAAAATAAGACTAAAGAAAGAACTAATGTCTATAGTAATGTTTCAAAGAATGGTTGCTGCAGCACTAATATAGTGCTATAAAAGAAGTACCTAGCAGAACTAAAATTTTAAAGAACGATGAGTGCAAAGCTAACTCTTTATAATATGAATTGTAGCTAATAAAGTGCGTTAATCCACACTTTTTGTGTTTATATTTTGTTTTCTTTGAGAAAATAAACATTTAATTAATCGATGTTTGTTGATGCGGTAAAGCTAAAATAATACTAAAGAAAGAACTAATGTACTGTTTCCAAAAATGGTTGCTGCAGCACTAATATAGTGCTATAAAAGAAATAGCTAGCAGAACTAAAGTTTTAAAGAACGATTATGGCAATGCTCTTTATAATATGAATTGTAGCTAAAAAAGTGCATTAATCCACACTTTTTGTGTTTATATTTTGTTTTCTTTGAGAAAATAAACATTTAATTAATCGATGTTTGTTGATGCAGTAAAGCAAAAATAAGATCAAAGAAAGAACTAATGTCTATGTAATGTTTCCAAGAATGGTTGCTGCAGCACTAATAAAGTGCTATAAAAGAAGTAGCTGGCAGAACTTAAGTTTTAAAGAACGATGAGCGCAATACTGATTATAATATGAATGGTAGGTAATAAAGTGCGTTAATCCACACTTTTTGTGTTTATAATCTGTTTTCTTTTAGAAAATAAACATTTAATTAATCGATGTTTGTTGATGCAGTAAAGCTAAAATAAGACTAAAGAAAGAACTAATGTCTATGGTAATGTTTCCAAGAATGGTTGCTGCAGCACTAATATAGTGCTATAAAAGAAGTAGCTAGCAGAACTAAAGTTTTAATGAACGATTAGGGCAATACTCTTTATAATATGAATGGTAGTTAATAAAGTGCGTTAATCCACACTTTTTGTGTTTATAATTTGTTTTCTTGTAGAAAATAAACATTTAATTAATCGATGTTTGTTGTTGCAGTAAAGCTAAAATAAGACTAAAGAAAGAACTAATGTCTATAGTAATGTTTCCAAGAATGGTTGCTGCAGCACTAATATAGTGCTATAAAAGAAGTAGCTAGCAGAACTAAAGTTTTAAAGAACGATTAGGGCAATACTCTTTATAATATGAATTGTAGCTAATAAAGTGCGTTAATCCACACTTTTTGTGTTTATATTTTGTTTTCTTTGAGAAAATAAACATTTAATTAATCGATGTTTGTTGATGCAGTAAAGCTAAAATAAGACTAAAGAAAGAACTAATGTCTATAGTAATGTTTCCAAGAATGGTTGCTGCAGCACTAATATAGTGCTATAAAAGAAGTAGCTAGCAGAACTAAAGTTTTAAAGAACGATTAGGGCAATACTCTTTATAATATGAATTGTAGCTAATAAAGTGCGTTAATCCACACTTTTTGTGTTTATAATTTGTTTTCTTGTAGAAAATAAACATTTAATTAATCGATGTTTGTTGTTGCAGTAAAGCTAAAATAAGACTAAAGAAAGAACTAATGTCTATAGTAATGTTTCCAAGAATGGTTGCTGCAGCACTAATATAGTGCTATAAAAGAAGTAGCTAGCAGAACTAAAGTTTTAAAGAACGATTAGGGCAATACTCTTTATAATATGAATTGTAGCTAATAAAGTGCGTTAATCCACACTTTTTGTGTTTATATTTTGTTTTCTTTGAGAAAATAAAAATTTAATTAATCGATGTTTGTTGATGCAGTAAAGCAAAATAAGACTAAAGAAAGAACTAATGTCTATAGTAATGTTTCAAAGAATGGTTGCTGCAGCACTAATATAGTGCTATAAAAGAAGTACCTAGCAGAACTAAAATTTTAAAGAACGATGAGTGCAAAACTAACTCTTTATAATATGAATTGTAGCTAATAAAGTGCGTTAATCCACACTTTTTGTGTTTATATTTTGTTTTCTTTGAGAAAATAAACATTTAATTAATCGATGTTTGTTGATGCGGTAAAGCTAAAATAAGACTAAAGAAAGAACTAATGTACTGTTTCCAAAAATGGTTGCTGCAGCACTAATATAGTGCTATAAAAGAAATAGCTAGCAGAACTAAAGTTTTAAAGAACGATTATGGCAATGCTCTTTATAATATGAATTGTAGCTAAAAAAGTGCATTAATCCACACTTTTTGTGTTTATATTTTGTTTTCTTTGAGAAAATAAACATTTAATTAATCGATGTTTGTTGATGCAGTAAAGCAAAAATAAGATCAAAGAAAGAACTAATGTCTATGTAATGTTTCCAAGAATGGTTGCTGCAGCACTAATAAAGTGCTATAAAAGAAGTAGCTGGCAGAACTTAAGTTTTAAAGAACGATGAGCGCAATACTGATTATAATATGAATGGTAGGTAATAAAGTGCGTTAATCCACACTTTTTGTGTTTATAATTTGTTTTCTTTTAGAAAATAAACATTTAATTAATCGATGTTTGTTGATGCAGTAAAGCTAAAATAAGACTAAAGAAAGAACTAATGTCTATGGTAATGTTTCCAAGAATGGTTGCTGCAGCACTAATATAGTGCTATAAAAGAAGTAGCTAGCAGAACTAAAGTTTTAATGAACGATTAGGGCAATACTCTTTATAATATGAATTGTAGTTAATAAAGTGCGTTAATCCACACTTTTTGTGTTTATAATTTGTTTTCTTGTAGAAAATAAACATTTAATTAATCGATGTTTGTTGTTGCAGTAAAGCTAAAATAAGACTAAAGAAAGAACTAATGTCTATAGTAATGTTTCCAAGAATGGTTGCTGCAGCACTAATATAGTGCTATAAAAGAAGTAGCTAGCAGAACTAAAGTTTTAATGAACGATTAGGGCAATACTCTTTATAATATGAATTGTAGCTAATAAAGTGCGTTAATCCACACTTTTTGTGTTTATATTTTGTTTTCTTTGAGAAAATAAAAATTTAATTAATCGATGCTTGTTGATGCAGTAAAGCAAAATAAGACTAAAGAAAGAACTAATGTCTATAGTAATGTTTCCAAGAATGGTTGCTGCAGCACTAATATAGTGCTATAAAAGAAGTACCTAGCAGAACTAAAATTTTAAAGAACGATGAGTGCAAAACTCTTTATAATATGAATTGTAGCTAATAAAGTGCGTTAATCCACACTTTTTGTGTTTATATTTTGTTTTCTTTCGGAAAATAAACATTTAATTAATCGATGTTTGTTGATGCAATAAAGCTAAAATAAGACTAAAGAAAGAAATAATGTCTATAGTAATGTTTCCAAAAATGGTTGCTGCAGCACCAATATAGTGCTATAAAATAAATAGCTAGCAGAACTAAATTTTAAAGAACGATTAGGGCAATGCTCTTTATAATATGAATTGTAGCTAATAAAGTGCGTTAATCCACACTTTTTGTGTTTATATTTTGTTTTCTTTGAGAAAATAAACATTTAATTAATCAATGTTTGTTGATGCGGTAAAGCTAGAATAAGACTAAAGAAAGAACTAATGTAATGTTTCCAAAAATGGTTGCTGCAGCACCAATATAGTGCTATTGTCGAAATAGCTAGCAGAACTAAAGTTCTAAAGAACGATTAGGGCAATGCTCTTTATAATATGAATTGTAGCTAAAAAAGTGCATAAATCCACACTTTTTGTTTTTATATTTTGTCTTCTTTGAGAAAATAAACATTTAATTAATTGATGTTTGTTGATGCAGTAAATCGAAAATAAGACTAAAGAAAGAACTTTTGTCTATAGTAATTTTTCAAAGAATGGTTGCTGCAGCAATAATATAGTGCTATAAAAGAAGTAGCTAGCAGAACTAAAGTTTTAAAGAATGATGAGTGCAATACTCTTTAAAATATGAATTGTAGCTAATAAAAGTGCGTTAATCCACACTTTTTGTGTTTCTATTTTGTTTTCTTTGAGAAAATAAACATTTAATTAATCGATGTTTGTTGATGCAGTAAAGCCAAAATAAGATCAAAGATAGAACTAATGTTTATGTAATGTTTCCAAGAATGGTTGCTGCAGCAATAATATAGTGCTATAAAAGAATATGCTGGCAGAACTATAGTTTTAAAGAACAATGAGTGCAATACTCTTTAAAATATGAATTGTAGATAATAAAGTGCGTTAATCCACACTTTTTGTTTTTATATATTGTTTTCTTTGAGAAAATAAACATTTAATTAATCGATGTTTGTTGATGCGGTAAAGCTAAAATAAGACTAAAGAAAGAACTATTGTCTATAGTAATGTTTCCAAGAATGGTTGCTGCAACACTAATAAAGTGCTATAAAAGAAGTAGCTGGCAGAACTTAAGTTTTAAAGAACGATGAAGGCAATACTGATTATAATATAAATTGTAGGTAATAAAGTGCGTTAATCCACACTTTTTGTGTTTATATTTTGTTTTCTTTGAGAAAAAAAAATTTAATCAATCGATGTTTGTTGATGCGGTAAAGCTAAAATAAGACTAAAGAAAGAACTAATGTAATGTTTCCAAAAATGGTTGCTGCAGCACCAATATAGTGCTATAAAAGAAATAGCTAGCAGAACTAAAGTTTTAAAGAACGATTAGGGCAATGCTCTTTATAATATGAATTGTAGCTAAAAAAGTGCATTAATCCACACTTTTTGTGTTTATATTTTGTTTTCTTTGAGGAATTAAACATTTAATTAATCGATTATTGTTGATGCAGTAAAGATAAAATAAGACTAAAGAAAGAACTTTTGTCTATAGTAATGTTTCAAAGAATGGTTGCTGCAGCAATAATATAGTGCTATAAAAGAAGTAGCTAGCAGAACTAAAGATTTAAAGAACGATTAGGGCATTGCTCTTTATAATATGAATTGTAGCTAAAAAAGTGCATAAATCCACACTTTTTGTTTTTATATATTGTTTTCTTTGAGAAAATAAACATTTAATTAATCGATGTTTGTTGATGCGGTAAAGCTAAAATAAGACTAAAGAAAGAACTATTGTCTATAGTAATGTTTCCAAGAATGGTTGCTGCAACACTAATAAAGTGCTATAAAAGAAGTAGCTGGCAGAACTTAAGTTTTAAAGAACGATGAAGGCAATACTGATTATAATATGAATTGTAGCTAATAAAGTGCGTTAATCCACACCTTTTGTGTTTCTATTTTTTTTTTCTTTGAGAAAATAAACATTTAATTAATCTATGTTTGTTGATGCAGTAAAGCTGAACTAAGACTAATGAGAGAACTAATGTCTATAGTAATGTTTCCAAGAATGGTTGCTGCAGCACTAATATAGTGCTATAAAAGAAGTAGCTAGCAGAACTAAAGTTTTAAAGAACGATTAGGGCAATACACTTTAAAATATGAATTGTAGCTAATAAAGTGCATTAATCCACACTTTTTGTGTTTATATTTTGTTTTCTTTGAGAAAATAAACATTTAATTAATCGATGTTTGTTGATGCAGTAAAGCCAAAATAAGATCAAAGAAAGAACTAATGTCTATGTAATGTTTCCAAGAATGGTTGCTGCAGCACCAATAAAGTGCTATAAAAGAATATGCTGGCAGAACTATAGTTTTAAAGAACTATGAGTGCAATACTCTTTAAAATATGAATTGTAGATAATAAAGTGCGTTAATCCACACTTTTTGTGTTTCTATTTTTTTTTCTTTGAGAAATAAACATTTAATTAATCGATGTTTGTTGATGCGGTAAAGCTAAAATAAAACTAAAGAAAGAACTAATGTCTATAGTAATGTTTCCAAGAATGGTTGCTGCAGCACTAATATAGTGCTATAAAAGAAGTAGCTTGCAGAACTAAAGTTTTAAAGAATGATGAGTGCAATAGTCTTTAAAATATGAATTGTAGCTAATAAAGTGCGTTAATCCACACTTTTTGTGTTTCTATTTTTTTTCTTTGAGAAATAAACATTTAATTAATCGATGTTTGTTGATGCAGTAAAGCCAAAATAAGATCAAAGAAAGAACTAATATCTATGTAATGTTTCCAAGAATGGTTGCTGCAGCACTAATAAAGTGCTATAAAAGAATATGCTGGCAGAACTATAGTTTTAAAGAAGTATGAGTGCAATACTCTTTAAAATATGAATTGTAGATAATAAAGTGCGTTAATCCACACTTTTTGTGTTTATATTTTGTTTTCTTTGAGAAAATAAACATTTAATTAATCGATGTTTGTTGATGCGGTAAAGCTAAAATAAGACTAAAGAAAGAACTAAAGTCTATAGTAATGTTTCCAAGAATGGTTGCTGCAGCACTAATAAAGTGCTATAAAAGAAGTAGCTGGCAGAACTTAAGTTTTAAAGAACGATGAGCGCAATACTGATTATAATATGAATTGTAGATAATAAAGTGCGTTAATCCACACTTTTTGTGTTTATAATTTGTTTTCTTTTAGAAAATAAACATTTAATTAATTGATGTTTGTTGATGCAGTAAAGCTAAAATAAGACTAAAGAAAGAACTAATGTCTATAGTAATGTTTCCAAGAATGGTTGCTTAACCTTTGAAGAAAACTACAAGGCTATCAGTAAGATACCAAGTTACAACCAGTCTAACACAAGGTTTCCAAAAGGCTAATAGCAGCATTTTTCGAGCCATAACTACAAGGCTTGTACATGGCTATTACTTGGCCTTATATTTCGTACAGGCAGTCTGATTTGCAAAATTGTAGGTTCTTATATGCAGGTTTTTATTGTATGAAGGATATTATGTTTCTGATGTATGTACTGTACTCATTTTAAGGCAAATAAAAGAAACCTGAACAAGTGTACTGTGCATGCCTTGGAGAGACACCATGTAGTCTGTATTCTAAGGAGGTTCTGTCATTTATTGGGTATCTTTATCTTGTGGCAACTCTTGCAGATCTTTAAAAATTTTCAGACTCTTGAAGTGATTTGTTGTTTTCTTCATCCAATCCTTGAGCATCAGCACATCAATTTTCATCAGGATATTTTTGGGGAATCCGGGAAAAGCCATGTGGTAGCGTCCTGGTTGTGTTCCAAAAATTTCCATTCTACTGTA
This sequence comes from Aurelia coerulea, assembly GCA_039566865.1. Classification (NCBI taxonomy): domain Eukaryota; kingdom Metazoa; phylum Cnidaria; class Scyphozoa; order Semaeostomeae; family Ulmaridae; genus Aurelia; species Aurelia coerulea. The sequence continues at coordinate 12,668,992 of CM076950.1, forward strand.
TTGTTTGGCCAGCTGAATAACATCGTCCTTGCAATCTCTTGATCTGTGTCTTCCTGATGGCCTGGAAATGCTGCACTTTGTGTCATGGTTTTACAAGATCATGTCTACTCTATTGTATGAGTAGCTTGCCCTCATGATGCTTTTATCTGTTAACTCTCCTTGAAAATCTTTACAATCCAACTTAAAAGATCTATTTCGATGCTCCATTTCCCTATCAAGCTCACTATTGGTATCAGGTTTCCCCCTGTTATTTACTGATCTCTCCCATACAAGCTGATGCCTTAATTCCTTAGGTAAAAGGAAGCCAGCTTGAGCAAGTGTATAAAGTGTGTAAAGTGAATATTTCACCTTACGTGCATCACTTTTGAAGTACAGGAGGAGGAATTTATTCAGCCGGATAATTCTCCCTCCATCCCCATGTTGCCGGGCATCTGTAAAATCTTTAGCAATGAGACCAAGAGCCAAAGCATTGCAACTATAATTGAATAGTGCATCATCATTATTGTTGTTTGGACTTTTAGCACATTCTGCAGCATTATGAGTGCTAAGGACATGTTTTCGTAAGCTCTTTGCTTGCTTGTACTTTTTCTCACAATGTGGACATTGATGGACTGATAAATCAATTGATGATAAATCTGGTATGATTGGAATGCAGTATTGGTCAACCATGTCATCTAGGTACTTTTCCATTTGATCCTTCGAATTCACTGGCACCTCCTCCTTTAGTACCTTTTCTTTGTGATTCAAAACAGCAAGAATAAGGGCATCTGTATATTTTTCAAGCAGACTGTAGGCACTGTCTGGATCATCCATTGGTTTGTCAGGGACATGTCTCTCATTTAAAAAGTTTCTTGCTGCAAACAATGTTCCAATATTCCAATATTACTTGAAGACTGTTTATTAAAAATCAATCACTAGTTTGTTGGAAATTGCACCAGTATCAATTGAAACAACAGTTAATTCTTCAATGATGTTCAGAAATAATTTAAAGTAATTATACCATCCTTTACAAACAGAAGATTACAACTTACATCTAAAAAATTCCCAAAGCAATGGAAATCTGCCATTGTTGGTATCAGGCCCTCTTTTCTTTTCTCTCTTGTAGTAGCATTTCTCATGTCCTCCTGTGCATTCAGCTCTCTCTCAACTGTCAATAGATCTCCAACCGAGAGAATAGGTAGCAATTTGTCTGTGCCAGTTCGGGGAACATATTTATGTATATGGTCCAGTATGTCCAAAATATCGGATTTGTCATTTTTATTCTTATTTAGAACACCCAGGGCTACCTGTCATTAAAGACACAATACAAATTAATTAGAAAACATTAAGTCAACTATAAATTTACATTAAACTTTTTACATGGCAAATGAGAGTTTTGACAAGGAATGGTAAGCTATTGCGGAGATTACTAAATAAGAAATATCGAAACAATATGATGTATCATGAACTTACCACATCAGATTTCTTATTTGTGTATTTGGCATTGAAATGGTTGATGTGGTCAGGGATAAACTCTTTCAGGCAGTTGAACTCAGGCTTATATTTCAAGAGCACCCTTCCAACCAGTATTCTAAATTCTAACTTCAATTTTTTGTTATCCTCGTGACTTGGAAGAAGTGATGAAAGTTCATCTGAGCATGGAGGAGGATCTTCACCTGACAACGTATAAGGAACTCTGTGCTTTACTGCCATGAGATGAAACATGTGATGGTCTTTATCTCCATGTGTCCTACTGTAGTGCCTGGCCTTGTTCCTTATATCAACATTGTCACCAACAAGGCTGAACCCTGTGATATTCTCTTTTCTAATCAAGCTTAGCTGTTCCCTAACAAGGGGAGCTTCATTTTCATTATTAGCATCATCAACTATCATTGAATTTTGTTGAGCAAATAAATCAACCCTTTCAGTTGCAGTAGTTGCCTCACTGGCACATGCCAACTGCTGAGCATAGGATTTACCCCATTCATACACCTTTTCATCATGCTTCTCACCAAGATCTGATTGTAGCTCAAGCACTTTCTTGTAGGATGTAGTGATAAATCGTGCATTCATACGCTTAAAAGCCATTTTGTTGGCACCACCTCTTCTAAGTATGATGCTGTTCATGCTCTGGATCTTGTTTATCCTGTTATTTCGGCACTTGAGCAAAGTAGCAGCTGCAGTAACAATTCCAGGAATGATGGAGTTTTCTTTCTTGTGCAAGTTGCGTGCTAAATTCCTGTGGTTTGATGCCATGCTCTCTAAGAATGCTGCTGATATTGGTGTAATCTGTTGAAATTCATCATATAGGTTCTGAAAGTCTAAAGTTTCCAACTTTGAGTCTTTCAAAAAGAATGTATCATTTTTATGGGAGCAATGCATTTGGCTTTCACAATCAATGTCTTTCCTCATCAATTTAACAAGCTCAGCTTTTATCAGATCATTTTTCCAAAGCATGTTTGCAATACCTGCAATATTCTTGGAAGAAATACACCTCAGAACTGGTATGAATTCTTTTGGCACTGGTAGATGGCATGTGATATTGTCTCCCTCAAAGATGACCTTGAAGAAATGGAACATACTGTATGTTCTCAGCTCATATGTAAATGGTGTTTGAAACATGAATTATCAAGCCAACCTTTTATGTATCATACTGTATGATGAATAGTTATTGCGTCCCAGTTGTTGGAAGAGGTTATATGGTTATACAGCTACTTTCATGGACTCGTGCAGTTTCAAATATACTGTAGTATGATTTCCTTTTCAACATTTATGATGTAATGGTGGCAAGACATTTGTCTGTCATTGAGAAACTGAATAGATACCACATATCTATACTTCTTGAAAGGATATCAAGAAAGTTCATACTACAAAAGGCAATGAAACGGAAAGAAATGCAAGATTGCTAATGGAAAACATCTCTAAAAAAACAAAGAATCTAAGGATACTCATTTTGACCTAAAAATCTTAAGAAACCTAAGAAACCAAAGAATCTTAGGATATTCATGTTGTCAGCCCTGCTTCCAAAACAATAAACTTTCACAGGGCATCCCCAGGGCAGTTATATAGAGCAGTAGAAGTGAAATCCAAACAGCTTATAAGAAATGGTTGGCTCCAATGTTCAAAGCGTAATGATAATGATGATTTATGAAACATACGAGTTAAAAACTAATATTTTCATACGTAAGAATAAATAAAAGTTGACTTTAAAAATGAGGGGCACATGTCCAATCGTTGGTGCTGCATAATATAAGTACATGCTTTACTTACCACCACCTTTTTCCACACAGGTTTAGTGCTGGATACATATTGGTCATTGACAAGGGGTTCAGTGAATGCAAGCCCTGAAAAAAATCCTTCCACATTTCCAGACTCCCCCTTTGGAAAATTGGATTTAAATTTCAGTTTTTTTCTGGGTTTCTCCTTCCCTTCACTTTTCGAATTTTGGAAAGACTTTTCAATGTCACTCTCTTCCCTCCTCCCTCGTTTGAATTTTTGGCGCAGATATTTTGCCCGGACTGTTTTCCTTGTTTCAGAGAAAGAAGAGTGTTTCTCGTGTTGCTTTGATTGTGCATTTTTAATCGCATTCATGCATTTTTTACAAACAATTTTCAAATCAGTATGGGGATCTAAGTTTTCTCGCAGATGATCCTCGACCATTCGACACGCATTGGTTTTCGAGCCATCATTGCCCCACAAACGCAGCTTTCTATCGCACGGATTGTTGTAAGCCTCTTTCACGTCGGTGCCACAAACAACACAAATGTTGTCACCACTCGGTGACAAGAAATCGATTATCTTTTTTGGTGTAGCACCAGGAGCTACTGCCATAATTTTGCTCCGTCCGTACTACATTCTGCTGCTGTCTTCTCTGACTTCTCACATTCTCACATTTAGGCCCACTTTTAACCTTTTAAATTTGGCCCAGCCTTGTTTCTAAGAAATTCTCCCGCTGTTGTTGACTGGACTTATGACATGATTCGTTGATTTCGCTTGGCCGTCCCCTCGGTTTATGTACAATCCGATCGTGCAAGGATCATGTGACCTCATGTGAAGGAGGCTCATGAATAATTAATGAAGACACAAAGGAAACAAGTCGAACTTTCTCTCTCCTTCTCCTCCGCCTTTTTTCTCCATCCCCCCGCAGCGCCCTTTACCTTTTGCATTTTTGTGGCTCAATCGACTGATGAAAAAAAGTGAGTCTTGGACAAGTCCACACTAATATAGTGCTCTGAAAGACGTTAATCGCAGAACTTAAGTTTTAAAGAATGATGAATGCAATACTCTTTAAACTCTTAAATGTAGCTAAGTTACTATAATCCACACTATCTATGTAGAAAACATGTTTTACTTGAGAAAATAAACATGTAATTAATCAATGTTTGTTTATGCAGTAAAGCTAACATGAGACTTAAGAAAAAACTAATTCCTATGGTAAAATTTCAAAGAATGGTGGATGAAGCACTAGTATGGTGCTAATCTTAGAACTAAACTTTTAAAGAATGATGAGTGCAATACTCTTTATGATATAAACTGTAGCTAGTAAGATACATTAGTCCTAACTTTTTTGTTGATATTTTGTTTTCCTTGAGGAAATAAACATATATTTAATCGAAGTTTGTTTATGCGGTAAAGTTAACATGAGACTAAAGAAAACACTAATAGCTATAGTAATGTTTCAAAAGATGGTTAATGCAGCACTAATATAGTGCTCTGAAAGAAGTTACTGGCAGAACTAAAGTTTTAAAGAATGATGAGCGCAATACTCTTTAAACTCTTTATTGTAGCTACTCAGTTACTTTAATCAACACTTTTTATGAAACCATGTAGAAAACTTGCTTTCCTAAAGAAAATAAATTTTAATTAATCGATGTTTGTTATTGCGGTAAAGCTAACATGAGACTAAAGAAAAACCCAATGATTATGGTAAAGTTTCAAAGGATGGTGTGGCTACAGCACTAAAAAAGTGCTCTGAAAGACGTTAATCGCAGAGCTTAAGTTTTAATGAATGATGAATGCAATACTCTTTAAACTCTTATTTGTAGCTACTAAGTTAATATAATCCACACTATCTATGCAGAAAACATGTTTTACTTGAGAAAATAAAGATATAATTAATCAATACTTGTTTTTGCAACAAATCTAATATGAAAATTTAGACAAAACTAATGGCTATTATAAAATTTCAAAAAATGGTGAATAGAGCACTAATATTGTAATCTGAAAGAAGCTAATCGCAGAACTTAAGTTCCAAAGAACGATGAGTGCACTACTCTTTAAACTCTTTATTGTGCTACTAAGTTACGTTAATCCATACTTTTTGCTGATATTTTTGTTTTCCTTGAGAAAATAAACATTTACTTAATCAATGTTTGTTGATGCTGTAAAAGTAAAAAAGATTTAAGACAAAACTAATGGCTATGGTAAAATTTCAAAAAATTATGAATAGAGCACTAAAATGGTAATCTGAAAGAAGCTAATCGCAGAACTTAAGTTCTAAAGAATGATGAGTGCAATACCCTTTAAACTCTTTATTGTAGCTACTAAGTTACATTAATCCATACTTTTTGTGTTGATATTTTGTTTTCCTTGAGAAAATAACATTTACTTAATCAATGTTTGTTTTCTGTAAAAGTAAAAAAGACTTAAGACAAAACTAATGGCTATGGTAAAGTTTCAAAGAATGGTGAATACAGCACTAATATGGTGCTCTGAAAGAGGTTAATTGCAGAATTAAAGTTTTAAAGAACGATGAGTGCAATACTCTTTAAACTCTTCATAGTAGCTACTAAGTCACTATAATCCACACTATCTATGTAGAAAACATGTTTTACTTGAGAAAATAAACATACAATTAATCAATCCTTGTTTATGCAGCAAATCTAACATGAGACTTAAGACAAAACTACTGGCTATCGTAAAATTTCAAAAAATGGTGAATACAGCACTAATATGGTAATCTGAAAGAAGCTAATCGCAGAACTTAAGTTCTAAAGAACGATGAGTGCAATACTCTTTAAACTCCATATTGTAGCTACTAAGTTACGTTAACCCATACTCTTTGTGTTGAGATTTTGTTATCCTTGAGAAAATAACATTTACTTAATCAATGTTTGTTTATGCTGTAAAAGTAAACAAGACTTAAGACAAAACTAATGGCTATGGTAAAGTTTCAAAGAATGGTGAATACAGCACTAATATGGTGCTCTGAAAGAGGTTAATCGCAGAGCTTAAGTTTTAATGAATGATGAATGCAATACTCTTTAAACTCTTATTTGTAGCTACTAAGTTACGTTAATCCATACTATCTATGTAGAAAACATGTTTTACTTGAGAAAATAAAGATATAATTAATCAATACTTGTTTTTGCAACAAATCTAATATGACAATTAAGACAAAACTAATGGCTATTATAAAATTTCAAAAAATGGTGAATAGAGCACTAATATTGTAATCTGAAAGAAGCTATTCGCAGAACTTAAGTTCCAAAGAACGATGAGTGCACTACTCTTTAAACTCTTTATTGTAGCTACTAAGTTACGTTAATCCATACTTTTTGCTGATATTTTTGTTTTCCTTGAGAAAATAAACATTTACTTAATCAATGTTTGTTGATGCTGTAAAAGTAAAAAAGATTTAAGACAAAACTAATGGCTATGGTAAAATTTCAAAAAATGGTGAATACAGCACTAATATGGTGCTCTGAAAGAGGTTAATTGCAGAATTAAAGTTTTAAAGAACGATGAGTGCAATACTCTTTAAACTCTTAATTGTAGCTACTAAGTTACGTTAATCCACACTTTTTTGTTGATATTTTGTTGTCCTTGAGGAAATAAACATTTAATCAATCGATGTTTGCCTATGCGGTAAAGGTAACATGAGACTAAAGAAAAAACTAATGGCTATGGTAAAGTTTCAGAGAATGGTGAATAAAGCACTAATATTGTGCTCTGAAAGAAGTTAATCTTAGAACTAAACTTTTAAAGAATAATGAGTGCAATACTCTTTATAATATAAATTGTAGCTAGTAAGATACATTAGTCCACACTTTTTTGTTGATATTTTGTTGTCCTTGAGGAAATAAACATTTAATTAATCGATGTTTGCCTATGCGGTAAAGGTAACATGAGACTAAAGAAAAAACTAATGGCTATAGTAATGTCTCAAAGAATGGTGGCTGCAGCACCAATATAGTGCTATAAAAGAAATTACTGGCAGAACGAAAGTTTTAAAGAATGATGAGCGCAATGCTCTTTAAACTCTTTATTGTAGCTACTCAGTTACTTTAATCAACACTTTTTATGTAGAAAACTTGTTTTCCTAGAGAAAATAAACATTTAATCAATGTTTGCTATTGCGTTAAATCTAACGTGAGACTAAAGAAAACACTAATAGCTATAGTAATGTTTCAAAGAATGGTTAATGCATTACTAATATAGTGCTCTGAAAGACGTTAATCGCAGAGTTTAAGCTTTAAAGAATGATGAATGCAATTCTCTTTAAACTCTTAATTGTAGCTACTGAGTTACTATATTCCACACTATCTATGTAGAAAACATTTTTATTTGAGAAAATAAACATAGAATTAATCAATCCTTGTTTATGTAGCAAATCTAGCATGAGACTTAAGACAAAACTAATGGCTATCGTAAAATATTCAGAAAATAGTGAATAGAGCACTAATATGGTAATCTGAAAGAAGCTAATCGCAGAACTTAAGTTCTAAAGAACGATGAGTGCAATGCTCTTTAAACTCTTAATTGTAGCTACTAAGTTACGTTAATCCATACTTTTTGTTTTGATATTTTGCTTTCCTTGACAAAATAGACATTTACTTGATCAATGTTTGTTTATGCGGTAAAGGTAAGATGAGACTAAAGAAAAAACTAATGGCTATAATAATGTCTCAAAGAATATTGGTGGCAGCACCAAAATAGTGCTATAAAAGAAGTCACTGGAAGAACATAAGTTTTATAGAATGATGATTGCAATACTCTTCAAACTGTTTATTGTAACTACACAGTCACTTTAATCAACTTTTTTTATGTAGAAAACTTTTTTTACTTGAGAAAAAAAACATTTAATTGATCGATGTTTGTTTATGCGGTAAAGGTAACATGAGACTAAAGAAAAAACTAATGACTATAGTAATGTCTCAAAGAATGGTGGCTGCAGCACCAATATAGTGCTATAAAAGAAGTTACTGGCAGAACTAAAGTTTTAAAGAATGATGAATGCAATACTCTTTAAACTTTTTATTGTAGCTATTCAGTTACTTTAATCAACACATTTTATGTAGAAAACTTGTTTTCCTAGAGAAAATAAACATTTAATCAATGTTTGCTATTGCGTTAAATCTAACATGAGACTAAAGAAAACACTAATAGCTATAGTAATGTTTCAAAGAATGGTTAACGCAGCACTAATATAGTGCTCTGAAAGACGTTAATCGCAGAGCTTAAGTTTTAAAGAATGATGAATGCAATTCTCTTTAAACTCTTAATTGTTGCTACTTAGTTACTATCTACACACTATCTATGTAGAAAACATTTTTTCTTGAGAAAATATACATATAATTAATCAATGCTTGTTTATGCAGCAAATCTAATATGAGACTTAAGACAAAACTATTGGCAATTGTAAAATTTCAAAAAATGTTGAATAGAGCACTAATATGGTAATCTGAAAGAAGCTAATCGCAGAACTGAAGATCTAAAGAACGATGAGTTTACTACTCTTTAAACTCTTTATTGTAGTTACTAAGTTACGCTAATCCATACTTTTTGTGTTGATATTTTGTTTTCCTAGAGAAAATAAACATTTACTTAATCAATGTTTGTTTATGCTGTAAAAGTAAAAAAGACTTAAGACAAAACTAATGGCTATGGTAAAGTTTCAAAGAATGGTGAATACAGCACTAATATGGTGCTCTGAAAGCGGTTAATTGCAGAACTAAAGTATTAAAGAACGATGAGTACAATACTCTTTAAACTCTTAATTGTAGCTACTAAGTTACGATAATCCACACTTTTTTGTTGATATTTTGTTGTCCTTGAGGAAATAAACATTTAATTAATTGATGTTTGTTTATGCGAAAAAGGTAACATGAGACAAAAAAAATTAATGGCTATAGCAATGTCTCAAAGAATGTTGGCTGCAGCACCAATATAGTGCTACAAAAGAAGTTTCTGGCAGAACAAAAGTTTTAAAGAATGATGAGTGTAAAACTCATTAAATTCTTTATTGTAGCTACTCAGTCACTTTAATCAACACTTTTTATGGAGAAAACTTGTTTTCCTTGAGAAAATAAACATTTAATTAATCAATGTTTGTTTATGCTGTAAAAGTAAAGAAAACTTAAAGGCACACTGTCCCCTTGATGAATGAAAGAAATCGATAAAGATCTCTATTGAATATTCCACAAATTTACGCTAATTTCCTTTATTCAACGAAGGCTGGATCAGTCATGCGTAATTTTCATGGCAATGAATATTATGCATGAATGACTTTGCTTTCTTTGGATGAAGCAAATTATCGAGGGGACAGTGTGCCTTTAAGACAAAACTAATGGCTGTGGTAAAGTTTCAAATATGAAACTTAGAACTAAAGTTTTAAAGAACGATGAGTGTAATACTCTTTAAACTCATAATTGTAGCTACTAAGTTACGTTAATCCATATTTTTTGTGTTAATATTTTGTTGTTCTTGAGGAAATAAACATTTAATTAATCGATGTTTGTTTATGTGGTAAAGGTAACATGAGACTAAAAAAAACTAATGGCTATAGTAATGTCTCAAAGAATGTTGGCTGCAGCACCAATATAGTGCTATAAAAGAAGTTACTGGCAGAACTAAAGTTTTAAAGAATTATGAGTGCAATACTCTTTAAACTCTTTATTGTAGCTACTCAGTCACTTTAATCAACACTTTTTTTGTAGAAAACTTGTTTTCCTTGAGAAAATAAACATTTAAACAATCAATATTTGTGTATGCAGATAAGCTAACATGAGACTAAAGAAAAAACTAATGGCTATAGTAATGTTTCAAAAAATGGTGGCTGCAGCACTAATATAGTACTATAAAGAGGTTTCTGCTAAAAATAAAGTTGTAACAAATGATGAGTACAATTCTTTTTAAACTCTTAATTGTAGCTACGAAGTTACTTTAATCCACACTTTCTATTCACAAAACTTGTTTTCCTAGAGAAAATAACATTGACTTAATCAATATTTGTTTATGCAGTAAAAGTAATAAAAACTTAAGACAAAGGCTGTGGTAATGTTTCAAAGAATGGTGGCTACAGCCTTAATAAAGTGCTTTGAAAGAAGTTACTGGCATAATTAAAGTTTTAAAGAATGATGATTGCAATACTCTTCAAACTCTCAATGTTAGCTACTAAGTTGCTTTAATTCACACTTTCCATGTAGAAAACTTGCTTTCCTAGAGAAAATAAACATTTAATTAATCGATGTTTCTTATTGCAGTAAAGCTAACAAGAGACTATGGAAAAAACTAATGGCTATAGTAATGTATAAAAGAATGGTGGCTGCAGCACCAATATAGTGCTATAAAAGAAGTTACTGGTAGAACTAAAGTTTTAAATGATGATGAAAGCAATACTCTTAAAACTCTCAATTGTAGCTACTAAGTTACGATAATCCACACTTTTCGGGTTGATTTTTTTTTTCGTAGAAAAAATAAACATTTAATAAATCAATGTTCGTTTATGCAGTAAAGCTAACATTAGATTAATGGAAAAACTAATTGTTAAGGTAATGTTTTAAAGAATGTTGAATGCAGCATTAATATTTTGCTCTGATAGAAGTAAATCGCAGAACTTAAGTTTTAAAGATTGTTGAGAGCAATACTCTTTAAACTCTTAATAGTAGCTACTAAGTTTTGTAAATCCATACTATTTTGTTCATATTTTGTTTTCCTTGAGAAATTGAACATTTAATTAATCTATGTTTATTATTGTAATGAAGCTAACATGAGACTAAAGAAAAAACTAATGGCTATAGTAATGTCTAAAAGAATGGTGGCTGCAGCACCAATATAGTGCTATAAAAGAAGTTACTGGTGGAACTAAAGTTTTAAAGAAGGATGAGAGCAATACTCTTTATAACATAAATTATAGCTACTCAGTTACGTTAATCCACACTTTTTATCTTGATGTTTTGTTTTCCTTTAGAAAATACACATTTAATAAATCAATGTTCGTTTATGCAGTAAAGTAACATGAGACTTAAGTAAAGGCTAATGGTTATAGTAATGTCTCAAAGAATGGTGGCTGGAGCACAAATATAGTGTATTAAAAGAAGCTACTGGTAGAGCTAAAGTTTTAAAGAATGATGAGTGCAATACTCTTTTAACTCTTAATTGTAACTACAAAGTTACATTAATCCACACTTTTTGTATTGATGTTTTGTTTTGCTTGAGGAAAAAACATTTGATTAATCAATGTTTGTTTATGCAGTAAAGCTAACATGAGACTAAAGAAAAAACTAATTGCTATAGTAAAGTTACAAAGAATGGTGGCTACAGCATTAATAAAATGCTCTGAAAGTAGTCACTGGCAGAACTAAAGTTTTATAGAACGATGAGTGCAATGCTTTTCGAACTCTTAATTTTAGTTACTAAATTGCTTTAATCCACACTTTCCATGTAGAAAACTTGCTTTCCTAGAGAAAATAAACATTTAATTAATCTATGTTTGTTATTGCGGTAAAGCTAACATGATACTGAAGAAAAACCTAATGATTATGGTAAAGTTTCAAAGGATCTTAAATGTAGCTACTAAGTTACTTAAATTCACACTATCTATGTAGAAAACTTGTTTTCCTTGAGAAAATATACATTTAATTAGTCAATGTTTGTTTATGCATAGTAAAGCTAACATGACCTAACTAAACAAAACTAGACAAAACAAAACTAATGGCTCTGGTATTAGACCAGGCTACGAATGAGGAACGGGTCACTTCTAAGCGGAGATATTTGGATGGGTATTTTGAGATACCTATGACCCTAAGCATCTTGGAACGTGATGGTGATCAGCGATCTGTTGGCGTTTAGGGGGTTAAATCGGGGTTACAGTTTGATCACTCTGGGCAAGCACCTCTGTGGAGGAGAAACACAGTTTTCCTCTTAAATGACGCACTGGCTGGCTTAGATCGGCCCAAATTAAGCTAAAAACCACTATATAATGAAATTAGATGCTGAAGGATAATTAGTACCTTCTCAAAAAATGGTCACGTGACATGAAACCGCCCTTTTCCTTATATGGTAACTATCAATAAATGGCCAAATGTGTTATGAAAAGAGGAAAATATGTCTAGCATCATTTCTATGTTTTGCTTGCAACTACTTGCACCATGGTCAACATACCAAATACTACGTAATGATTTAAAAGAAAGTAGATTTGTCGCCATTTTGGTCGCATTCATCAAAGGAAACGTCATCTTCCACTCTACCAGCAATTCTTCAATATCTTCAAGGAATGCACTCTCAGTCCACTTGATTTCAAATGTTCTTTCCCGTCCATGCTGATATATATCGGGTACCATAAAAGCATACTTTGGGCTGAGAGGTTCCTCATTCTCGCGATAAAATTTACACGTAAAGTATGCATTGGTATGCAGGAAGCAATGATGTATCTACTATTTTGTTTTAAATGAGGTATTTCTGTCGAAAAGCTTCTTACCAGCGATATTCACATTATTTTGAAAACATCCATGTACAATTTAAGCATATTTAGCAAGTTCTTCTATTACTCTTTCTTTGATACGCATCGAGATGACCCAAGGACAATAAAAGTACTGATGAATTTTTAGTTCTTAACAACCCCACTCCGACATGCTAATTTGCAATTTCGAAGAAAAGGAAGAGATATAATCGTTGCCCGGAAATGCTTGGAGTCCTACTGACATGAAAGTTCCTAAAAACTACACCAAGTAGATATGAAAGTGTAGATACAGTCACAGACACATGCCAAGAGCACCCTATCAAAGCAAGTGAAAGAAGTAAGAGAAGTTGTTTTGGCAGGATAATTAGTCAGTCAGATAAATCAAAAAGGTCTTTCAAAAATGGAGAAAACAAGAGTCGACTGATCAATTTGATTTTCGAAACGATCTCTATAAATCGTCAAAAAGCCCTGAAGATTATTTGTTGCACATAACGATTTTCCTTACCATTGCCCTAAACATAAACGTACGGGAAGAAAAATCTAGGGCTGCCAGACAAAAAGTCCATTGTTCGCCAATGTTTTTGGCCGATTGAGGGTAGACATTTGCCCGATTGGGGCTGATTTTTGATAATTTTTCCAAGGTTCCCGGCCCCCGATCTCGTACGCTTATGGCTCTAAAATAATGTCGTCGAGTGGAACGAATGCAAAAATGCTGACTACCAACCAAGAAGAAGCTGAGACTTACTTTTGCATTGCCTTCTTCATGCTTTGGAGAAGAAGCCAAAGGAAACCATCAAGTCACAATCATCTGATATACACATCTTGGTGGTGATAGTTTCGTCAAAAGTTCAAAGAAAGACAAATGTATACTTGGCTTTTGGAACCAGTGATATATCGATGCCTCAGTGTCAATAGAAATGTTTACCAGGATCCCAAGCATTTACAGGCAACGATTACATCTCTTCTTTTTCTTCGAAATGGCAGATTAGAATGTTGGAAAGTGATTGTTGAAATTAGAAATCAATCTGTATTTTTACTTCCCTTGGCTCATCTCGTTGCGTATCAAAGAAAGAATAATAGAAGAACTTGCTAAATGTACTTCAATTTTGTATAGATGTTGTCAGAATAATGTGAATATCGCTTGTAAGAAGCTTTTCGACAGAAATACCTCATTTTAAACAAAATAGTAGATACGTCATTGCTTCCTGCATTCCAATGCATACTTTACGTGTAAATTTATCGCGAGAATGAGGAACCTCTCAGCCCAAAGAATGCTTTTATGGTACCCGATATATATCAGCATGGACGGGAAAGAACATTTGAAATCAAGTGGACTGAGAGTGCATTCCTTGAAGATATTGAAGAATTGCTGGTAGAGTGGAAGATGACGTTTCCTTAGATGAATGCGACCAAAATGGCGACAAATCTACTTTCTTTTAAATCATTACGTCGTATTTGGTATGTTGACCATGGTGCAAGTAGTTGCAAGCAAAACATAGAAATGATGCTAGACATATTTTCCTCTTTTTATAACACATTTGGCCATTTATTGATAGTTACCATATAAGGAAAAGGGTGGTTTCATGTCACGTGACCATTTTTTTGAGAAGGTACTAATTATCCTTCAGCATCTAATTTCATTATATAGTGGTTTTTAGCTTAATTTGGGCCGATCTAAGCCAGCCAGTGCGTCATTTAAGAGGAAAACTGTGTTTCTCCTCCGCAGAGGTGCTTGCTCAGAGTGGTCAAACTTTAACCCCCGATTTAACCCCCTAAACCCCAACAGATCGCTGATCACCATCACGTTCCAAGATGCCTAGGGTCATAGGTACCTCAAAATGCCCATCTAAATTTCTCCGCTTAGAAGTGACCCGTACCTCATTACTAGCCTGGTCTATTTGCACTTCACACTACAGTACAGTACAACAATCTCACACATTACACTACAGACGAAAAGGGATTGCTGCTAATGTTGGTATTTAGTCCAACCACATAGACATCTCAATGAATGACATGGTTGCTTCTAGGATTATTCTATTGTTGATTATAGTGAACTGAGGGCTGCCGTAGAGAAGCAACTCACACAATGCTTTTGAGTCCATATTTGCAAGATCAAGACCGGGGACTTCAGAAAGCTGACCAAGGAGATCACGACGCATTACACGAAACCGATGGCAGTGCAGGAGGAAATGTGCGTTATCTTCGTTGCCCATACCACACAAGCACAGTGGGCTGACGCAGTCAAAGTTGTGACGGAATCTGTGTGCATTGAGAGAGCTAAAATCCATACGAAGTTTCGTCAAACGCTTGATACCTACGAGATCGCGAATACCATACATAGTTCTTTTCAAAGGTCGTATTGTCGATAGTAGCTTGCTCTTAAACACTGCAAGAGAGCTGGCATTCTTTATATCATCAGTCAGTAGATTCCATTCAAACAGTGTGTTATGAAAGTACGTTTTTGTAAACCGAGTCGTTCTTCCTACATTTTGGTCATAATCCCGAGAGTTTCGAAGATTGTAAGGTATCTGGCGCTCACACGGAATTTTAGCAAACAAATAATCTGGAGAACGCGTCAATCTTAAATTGTAAAAATGGCACAGTCTTCTGTACCGTCGCCTGTTATAGAGATCTTCCCAACCCAATTCATCGTATAACCGTTGCCTACTAGTACCTCTCCAAGTTCCAGTAACTGCAAGAGCTGCAGAACACTGAGTCTGTTCAATTTTTGTAGTTAAATCTAATTTCATATCAGGATCGTACTTGTGATAGATTATGTCACCATAGTCAAGATGAGGCCTTACATAAAGCTTGTAGACTTGATCAAGTACCTCTCACGAGACATATCTAGAGATGTGTCGAATGATACCAATACCACGCCTCACTTTCATAATAGCCTCTTTTATATGACTGTGGAAGTTTAGCTTTGAATCAAGAATAACTCCAAGGTGCTTATGCTCAGGCACATTTACTATCACATCATTTCCCAATTTTAATGAAGGATGTTGTGGTTGTAGCCTTTTGGTGGAGAAAATAACCTCTTCCGTTTTTTCAGCATCAAACTGCATCTTCCATTGCCACGCCCATAATCGTGCCTGATCTAAAAATTTAAAAATGATTGTTACCGTTTTGAAAGCTTCTTTTGACAAGCAAAAACCAAACGTTGTAAATTACAGAGACTATAAACACTTTCGAGAAGATATATTTCGACAGGATCTTCAGACTGAACTCGCTGATCTTGAAGTACAACATTTGACCTACACATCCTTTCAGGATACGTTTCAACGTGTTCTAGATAAGCATGCACCAATGAAAAAGAGGTACATTCGTGCCAATGACAGTCCCTTTATGAACCGAACTCTTCACAAGGCGTTTATGCTACGCACAAGACTAAAGAATAAATATAATAAGAATAGAACAGCTGATAACTGGGATGCTTTCCGTAGACAGCGTAATCTGTGCGTTAAATTATCCCGTCAGGCAAAAAGATGTTTCTATAATCAACTTGACATTTCAGAAATTACAGACAACAAAAATTTTGGAAGACTGTCAAACCTTTTATTTCGGATAAAAGCTCTTCAAAATCAAGAATAACATTGATTGAAGAAGGGAAAATTGTGTCGAACGAGTCTGAAGTAGCTGAGACTTTTAATAACTTTTTTGTTACAATCACCGAATCTCTTGGAATCATCGAAAATGAAAATATTATTCTTGATCCTGAAGGTATTAGTGATCCTATCGAACAAATATTATTTAGGTTCTCAAGGCACCCAAGTATTCAAAAAATTCGTTCCTTGAATGGGGACACTGGTTCTTTCTCATTTAAAAAGGTGTCAGTTGACAATATGAAAAACGAAATTGATGAGCTAAACCCCTCGAAGTCAACCACTTTCAAGAGTATCCCTCCAAAGCTGTTGAAAAATGAGTCCGATCTAGTCTCTACACCTTTGCAAATCATATTTAATAACTCAGTAGAACAATCTTCATTTCCCGATGAATTGAAGTTAGCTGATGTATCTTCTCTTTTTAAAAAAGAAGTCAAAACTTTCAAGGGTAATTACAGACCTATTAGTGTTCTCCCGACAGTGTCAAAGGTGTTTGAAAGGCTCATGGCTACTCAGATTTTTGCACACATGTCTCCGTATTTATCATGGCTGCTTTGTGGTTTTCGCAAGGGCTACAATGCCCAACATGCATTGATGCGGGCAACTGAAAAATGGAAAACGTGCCTGGACAACGGTGGAAAAATAGGAGCTATCTTTATGGACCTTTCAAAGGCCTTTGACTGTATTCGACATGACTTACTTATTGCTAAGTTACATGCCTACGGTTTTAGCCGTGAAGCTTTATGGCTTGCTTACAGCTATTTGGAAAATCGGCAACAACGAGTAAAAATCAATGGATCTTTCAGCACCTATAAGCATCTAAGGTTTGGTGTTCCTCAAGGATCCGTCCTTGGTCCTCTATTTTTCAATATCTATATCAATGATCTTCTGTTATCGATACAAGAAACAGATATATGTAACTATGCGGATGATACAACCATCTATACATGCGATATGCGTCTCGAAAATGTAATCTCTAGGCTAGAAAATGATTCCAAAATCATAATCGAGTGGTTTGGAAACAATTACATGAAGCTAAACGAAGACAAATGCCATTTTATGATATTTGGTGAAAGAACAAATCAAGAGGTCAACATAAATATAGGCAGCTGTGCCGTTACTAATTCAAAGGAGGAGAAGCTGTTAGGAGTTTTAATTGACGCAAATCTTAGCTTTGAAAAGCACATAAGTAATATTTGTCAAAAGGCTGGTAACAAACTCTTTGCTTTGTCACGGATGTCGGCATATCTAGGTACTGATAAATTGAGACTTTTAATGAGAGCATTTGTGACTAGCCAATTCCAATACTGTCCGTTGGTTTGGATGTTTCATAGCAGAAAGATGAATAACAAAATCAATAGGCTGCACGAGAGAGCCCTGAGGATAGCATATAAAGACTATAGTTCTAGTTTCGCAACTTTGCTGGAAAAAGATAGATCTGTAACAGTACATGAGAAAAATATGCAGTTGCTAATGACTGAAATGTTCAAAACAATAAATAATCTAAACCCCCCATTTATGAATGAGATCTTTCTTCAAAGAAGTTCTGCCTATAATTTGAGAAATATAAATACATTCATGGTTCCAAAGGTAAATACTGTTAATCATGGTACTGAAACGGTCCAATATAGAGGGCAGCGTATTTGGCAGTCCGTTCCACAGGAAATCAAAGATGCAAATTCTGTGCAACAATTCAAGAATAAAATAAAATTTTGGAAAAATGTAGATTGTGACTGCAGACTTTGCAAACGATACATACCAGGGCTCGGCTTTTTATAGTTTCATACATCTTGCTTGTAGATTTTATATATAGATTTTATGAATTTTGTAATTTTATTGACTATTTACTTGTATATATTTTGTATCATTGTATTTACTGGTATCATTGTAATTAATTTGTTGGCTTGAATTAGCATTTCTTTTTATATTTAGCTATGTAAGTTGCCAACTTTAAATAAAATGATAATAATAATAATAATAATTCCTCTGTCAAATGCCTTCGAAAGATCTAAGAAGACTGTCCGAGTTTCCTTGCTTGGAGTTTCCTCAAAAGCACTATAGATCTTATGGGTTATTAATAACAACTGATTAACCGTTGAATCCCCAGGGCGAAAGCCTGATTGATTTACAGTTAAGAGACCATTTTCACAAAGATGAAGATATATTGCATCAAATATTAATTTCTCGAATATCTTTCCTAATATCGGCAAGAGTGAGATTTGTCTATAGTTGTTCTTGCTTTGCCTGCTTCCCTTTTTATGGATTGGAATCACGTTTGCTTTCTTCCAAATAGAGGGATATTTACCAGTAGCTAGACATTTTTCAAAAATTAGACACATTGGTTCAACAATTAAATGATCACAGATTTTTATCATTGAGATAGAGATGTCGTCGCAGCCATGGGCTTTTTTAGTATCCAATGAACGAATGATTTTAAGAACTTTTTCCCTGTCAATTGGCAATGTTTCCAGAACATTATTAAACTTGGGGAAAAATCTCGGAAGAGTGCTTCCAGTAGGTATCGCAGAGCATTGCTCAACGAAGTAATCATTAAAAATAGTTGCCTTATTTTGAATATTTGTTACAAATATCCCATTTTCTAGTAGTGGTGGTATATTTAAGGTCTTTTTCTTGTTTAATATCCTGTTTAAAACAGTCCAATAAGCTTTTGCACCCTGATTAGGATCGGACAAATTGTGACCAAGTTTCTGATAATAGTTTTCCTTCGCTTTTGTAATCATTTTACTCGTTTCCTTGCGAACTTCCTTAACTAGATTCCAGTCTTCTTGTCTCCTACCACGATCAAGAAATTTTTGAAGACCCTATGTTTTCGTTTGATTGCAGTTTTAAGCTCACTAGTTATCCAAGGAGGATCCTTATCATTACATTTTATAACTTTGTTAGGAATGTTTTCAGAAAGGATAGAATAGGTAATGTCAGTGAAAATATCAGCCATCTCCTCCGCACCCAACCCACTGAATATAGTCTTCCAATCGACAGCGCTTAAGTCAGCTTGGATTTTTGCAAGATTCGCTTTACCATACTCCCATACGGTTCTCGTGTATGGAGGTGGAGGGGGTAGGGAGATATTGATTTTACCATAAATTATTTGGTGCTGGCAATTTTGATCCAAAGATGAATGCACTCCTGACTGCAAGAAGCAGTTTGGTTGATCTGTTATGATAAGATCAATGCACGACATGGCTTCACCCCTTATATTTGTTGGTTCGTCAATTAGTTGATGCAGATTATTTGTCTCAAGCAGCTCCTCAAGAGCCATACCCTCTGGCGCCTCCACATCCTGTGCCCACCACTGCGATGATCGACAATTGAGATCACCAGTTAGGATTGTTAAATGTGGTCTTTCCCTTTGCATATCATTTAAACTCCTTTGGAGTCTATTGATGAAGTTTTCGAATTGCTCACTGTTTTGACTAGGGCTTCGGTAAATTGTAGAAAACAGGATTTTCTTTCGTGAGATTGTTATTTCAGTAACAATCATCTCTTGCAAAAATTCCAGATCTTTCCTACGTTTTATTGGTAAACCTTCCCGATAATAAAGGCAGACTCCCCCAATTTTGTTCCCACTTGGATGATCAGCACGGAATGTTTCTCTACTAAACCCTTCAATTGAAATGACATCATTCCCTATTGTTGAGTTTAGCATAGTTTCCGAAATTGCTATCACATCGAATTTATGTACAGAGTCATAAGCTTCAATTAACGGAATCTTAACAGCTCCTCTGGCGCAAATACTATTCAGGTTCCAATAAAAAAACTTTAATGATTTTTTCAATCTGTGGGCCAGGATTAGTTTCGATGTCTCCTCCGAGCAGCAGTAGAGTGTCCAAAGGGTAATGCTCTGTAAAATTTAAAAAGTCCAAAAAGTTGATAAACAATAAAAAATGCAGCGCATACTGTAACCTGGTAACAATGCATCTTCGATAACCTGGAGAAAACAAGAGGAACGAGATTTTGGTTTTTGATAACTCAACTATCCATTTGAATATAAAGCAAATCGTTACGAGCACGAAAAGCGTTGTTTTGATGTAGAGGTGACAAGGGTCTTGCAAATTGACAGTTTTCGAAAAATGCACGAATGGCAAAAGCTCGCAAGGGGCAAAAAGACTGAAAAAAGAAGCAGCAAGGATTGAAAATGGCAGAGTTATTACAGATATCCAAACGAGAAGGTACAAGTTGGCAATGGTATAACAAACACAGGCAATCAAATCCGAAATATGAATGTTTATCATAGCTTTTGAAGAAAGCTCGTAATTGAAACGCCCTATTCCTGCACGCCACTGCTCAATTCCTACAGGCATACGATGCACACTTGATCTCCCCAGTCAATGCAATTTCCATTAGTCCCCGGACAGGACCGTGGAGTGTGAGATACATTTTTACCAACAAGCAGCAACCAGTAACAAAGAGGACCGAGACCTGTTTCAGGCAACACAAATATAACACAAAAAACAATAAAAAAGTACAACATAAAAGAAACGGTAAGAATGAACATTGAAAATGAAAACGTGGGATTGGATAATATAGAGAAAAACTGAATGAGGTTTCCGGATGATGTGTTTTTTATCAATACGAGTACAATAAAGTCATTAAGTGAGACCCGAGACCTGCACAAAAAAGGCTGATTTTAGCAAAGTTTTCGAAACAGATAAATTTCAGTTTGTTAAATCAACGCTGTGAAAAACTACTGAGACTGCTCCCATGGGGAACATCACTGATTATACCAAACAAACAACGGTGGCTTATTTTACCGCGCGGTTTACAGCGCAACAGGTAAGGGAAAAACGCATGAAAAGTTTTCTTTATTAACCTAGAGTATTCTGGCAAAAAGCTCCTAATAGACCATCCAGCCTCTCCACAAAAGAGCCCATATTGAGCGATATCCCCGCACAAAATATATCCGAATATCAGTCTAATGGCACTAGAACCTCTATCTGAGAAGCAATTCACTACCACAATATCTCGTACGCATTTGGCAAAATCATATTTGTTACCAATAAAGATTCGTCAGAGATCCCAAAACAAATCCTTATGTTGTAAACAAAAAACAAAAACAAAGACTAAAACAAAAAATGATCTCGTACGCGTTCTGAAGGTAGTGAACTGCAACTCACCTCTGTCATGCACATTAGCAAAATCTTCATATTTATACAAGACAAATTTACAAAAATATCGCTCAATCAAGGGCCCCTGCAGAATGCCGAATGGCCCACTAGCTAATAATTTGAACTCCAACAGCCTCTTGCCTGGCTTTCAAAGCCTGCATTAGAAATACGATTCACATATAACCCTATTAGAAACCGTCGAGCAGGCCTTCTAGCTATGCGGTTACACAAACAAATATTAAAAGTGTCACAAATTTAGTCAAATATGGCAAATGTCAAAATTCATTCATCTTCCGTTTGTGAATCAGAATTTTCTGCAGCGTCAATTAATTTTTGCAGCTCCACAATGTTATCAAAAAAACTGAAAGCTGCGAAGGCATAGTATCCAGTGTACCCCTTTAATAAGTCATTAGCACTGATGAGGAGGTCGAGTCGCGGCTTGGTTAGATCCAGGCGAATTTTAACCGATGATGTGGCCTTCTTTCTTGCCCTATAGATGGCCGTTCTATGTCTCCATGTGGTAAGACGAACAATGACCTGTTGCCTTGGCTTGCAATGATCATCCGTTGATTTAGGCCCAATGCGATGAGCGCGGTCGATGACCGCATCAGGTACATCAACTTCCAATTCATCAAAGATGTCTTTGACCTTTCCCAGAACTGTTTCACCAGATTCATTTGTGCCTTTTGGTGGGAGCTCAATTCCATCTATTCTCAAGCAAAGACGACGGGAATACTGCTCCTGATTTTCATACGACTTGCGTAAGTGAGAAACGTGGCTCTCTAAAATAACATTATTTGCTTCCAGCTCATTAATTCGTTCTTCTAATGACGATATTTTCTTCTCTTGTTCTTGAATTTTCTCTGTTACCAACAATGTGACCTCTTCTTTTAAGCTTGTAATATCTTCTTTTGTGGCAAGGCGTTGTAACAGTGTGTCAAATTGTTTATCGAGGTACGCCTTAACTTCAGTAGTGAGCTCCATTACTTGTGTAGTCGAGGCACCAGTGCGAGTTTTTACCATTCCACAGTGATTTTAACTACAAAAACTCAATCACTGAAGACCATTGACTCAAAGCTCATCTTGCAAACTTCATTACACCTTTTAACACATTTCCATCTACCTAACACTCAATTTTTCTATTTTATCGCAACACGTTAAAAAACATGACCGCCCGTCACAACAGCAACAAGATTCTGAAAGAAGCACTAATATGGTGGTCTGAAAGAAGTTAATCGCAAAACTTAAGTTTTACAGAATGATGAGTGCAATACTCTTTACAATATAAATTGTAGCTAGTAAGATACATTTGTCCACACTTTTTTGTTGATATTTTGTGTCCTTGAGGAAATAAATATTTAATTAATCGATGTTTGTTTATGCGGTAAAGGTAACATGAGACAAAAGAAAAAACTAATGGCTATAGTAATGTCTCAAAGAATGTTGGCTGCAGCACCAATATAGTGCTATAAAAGAAGTTACTGGCAGAACTAAAATTTTAAAGGATGATGAGTGCAATACTCTTTAAACTCTTTATTGTAGCTACTCAGTTACTTTAAATAACACTTTTTTTATATAGAAAACTTGTTTTCCTTGAGAAAATAAACATTTAATTAATCAATGTTTGTTTATGCTGTAAAAGTAAAAAAGACTTAAGACAAAACTAATGGCTATGGTAAAGTTTCAAAGAATGGTGAATACAGCACTAATATGGTGCTCTGAAAGAAGTTAATTGCAGAACTAAAGTTTTAAAGAATGATGAGTGCAATACTCTTTAAACTCTTAATTGTAGCTACTAAGTTACGTTAATCCATACTTTTTGTGTTGATATTTTGTTGTTCTTGAGGAAATAAACATTTAATTAATCGATGTTTGTTTATGTGGTACAGGTAACATGAGACTAAAGAAAAAACTAATGGCTATAGTAATGTCTCAAAGAATGTTGGCTGCAGCACAAATATAGTGCGATAAAAGAAGTTACTGGCAGAACTAAAGTTGAGGAAAAAACATTTAATTAATCGATGTTTGTTTATGCCGTAAAGGTAACATGAGACTAAAGAAAAAACTAATGGCTGTTGATAAGTCAGAAGATAAAATGATAACAAATAGTCAAAAATGATACTGAGAAATAAAAATAATATAAACAACGGATAACATCCCGAATTCCCGCTACGTTTTAGCCCAATTCCCGATTCCCGACCATCGTTTTTAACGAATTCCCGTTTTTCGTCTGAACATGGTCTGAAAGTGTATTGAAGCCAAAATTAATCATTTTCACTACTTATGATGAAGACAAGAGGCCTGCGCTCTATTTATGGCTCGAATAATCAGGGGCGGAAATGCAAATTTTTTTGAGGGGGGTGTGTGTTCAAAGGACCTAGTTTCTTCCACGCGAACCGATTTTTGCGAACTAAATGTTGTTGCAAATGTACCGGGTGAGCCATAAAAAGTTTCCATTTTTGAAAATTCATAGCATCGAGAGTACTTCACAGATTTAAATGATTCAAATTCTAATTAAAAGCCGAAAGATCAAAGTAGCTTTGTGACTTTTCTCGCTGTCTTGCCAGCACTAGAAATGCAGGTAAATTCAACTTTACAAAATTTCATGGTTGCAAAATGACTAAAAAAGGGCCTAAAACATTGATCAAATCATAAGGCACTCCAAACACAGAACGATAAAGAAAATGCATGTTCTTATGTGTGAGAGATATCCTGTGCACATTTATTGCCATGGGATTTAAAATCTTTGGTATTTGTTTGAAAATCAATGTATTATAACACATGAGGGAGGTGAAATGCCCATTGCGTATTGTTCTGCTTGAGGAGAGTATTAACGATTTGATCAATGTTTTAGGCCCTTTTTCAGTCATTCTGTAACCATGAAATTTTTATAAAGTTGAATTTACCTACCGGGTGTCCCAAAATGATGTATTATCGTTTGATTGCTTATATGGCCATAACCAATGAACCGATTTTCAAAAAATTTATTTTATCCGATTGGCGAAAGGCTAAATTGTATTTGAGGATGTTGGTTGTGGTTTAGGCCGATGTCTTCATCTCGAAAAGAAGATTGACAAACCTGTTCAAATTCAAGCCTTAGATGGCATGAAAAAGAAACGGCCTTCTTTCCCAGTCAACAATTTAGATGTGATGCAGAGGGCTGAACTTATATGTCGTTGAGAGAATATGCGTCGTTTAGAGTATACGAATTCACTTAATACTGAGTTCAGAGAATACGAATACGAGTTCATTCTTTTGTATCACATTTAAAATATTGACTGGAAAAATAGGCCGCTTCTTTCTCATGCCATCTAAGGCTTGAATTTAAGCACGTTTATCGATCTCCTTTTTGACATGAAAACACTGTGGTAAGACCACAACCAACATCTTAAAATACAATTCAGCCTTTAGGCAATCAAATAAAACAAGGTTTTTGAAAATCGGTTCATTGGTTATAGACATGTAAGCAATCAAACAGTAATACATCATTTTGGGACACCCGGTATACTTCTAGTGCTGGTAAGACGGCGAGAAAAATCACAAAAATATTTCGATCTTTCGGCTTTTAACTAGGATTTGAATCATTCAAATCTGCGAAGTACTCTTGGTGCTATGAATTTTCAAAAGTGGGAACTTTTTTCTGGCTCACCCGGTATGAAAAAATAAAATTTTCCTTTCTGCCAAAATTTGCTGAAAATACACTATAACAGACATAATGTTTTTCCAGCAATCGAAACGGAATTAAACAACAGTTTTTGACATAAAGTTGCTCTGGCTAGCATCTTAGCCATCTGCCCTGAATGATCCAGTCAAAGCTTCACAGAATAGCCACGTTTTTAGATATGCAAGCTTGCTCATATGGAATCAATTAGCGGCGTGGCCAGGGTAAATTAAGGGAGGCATGGAAATGCAGGGGCCTGGGGGCGAGGACAATTTTTGGGGCCACACCCTTTACTTTGGCGTAGAATGCATCTCCCGATATCATGCTTGCCATTAGCAGCGTGGAAACCTTGATAGTTTTGTGACAGTTATCCTATAAATCGGAGCACGAAGAAAATGTTTGAAGAAACATCCTTTTACTTTGACTCAGAAGGCATCCCTTACCCGACTTATACCCAGCCATTTTCTCTACGGTTTTAAAGGAATCTCGGGAATTTCTTTCCTGTAAACTTAGTTTTTGCGATAAGACAAAAGACAGCTAACACATAAGTCTTTGCCTTTCGAGTATCGACGTCCTGAAAAAATCAGGTTCAAGTTCAGAGCCGGATCGGGACCGACTTTATCACTATAAAATAGCGATTGGGACCGAGTTATGAAATTATTGGAGGCTGTCACACCCCGCACACCCCCTCATTTGCGCCCCTGCGAATGATACTGTATTTGTTTTAACTTCCTTTTAGGGTTTCTTACTGCAGAGATCAGTGTAAAGGTAGGGCTTGTTGTGTTCTTATAAATCTCTCCTCACTGCACCCGGTGGGTGCAGTGCAATGTTAATGAAGATATGATATCACGCTCATTCATGATTTTGCTGAAAAATGGGTACATTTGAAGCCAAGTCTGATGACCTAGAATCTCAAAAATGGGGTATTCTATTTTCTTCTCCAAACTTTTACTTGTGGTGAAAGTTGGTGCCACTCTGACTATGTCCCCTCTCATAGTCAATTGCCACGCAGTTGATGAGATCGTATTTCATGGCCTGGGCTGACTTCATTTTCCATGCGTCTTCTCACTGGACTTATGACCTGGAGTCCTTTGTTTCCCTGACAAAATGGCCTACGAGATTGGCAATTCTCTTACACTCCACAAAATCACTTCAAACTCTGGTCTAAAGAGCTTGAACATTAAAAAGCAAACTGATACAAAGAATGATGTTTTCCCGACCTATTAATCGCAAAATATATACATTTATATATTTCAAGCAGTAATCTTCCTCTTTAGAAATACAATGGATCCGTCGCAGCTACTAGAACTCTAGGCCAAATCAACCATTTTTGTATGCATCAACAACAACTTGCCAAAATAGCGCCCCCTGATTGGTCTAAAACTAAATTCTAGCAATTTGATTGGTGAGTACTGAACCACTCTGCGAGGGCCTAAAGTGTGCCCACTTTTTCGGACTAATGGTATGAGTCCCTTTTGACCAAGTGATATCAAAAATCAAAGAACGCACGGAAACAAGGGACGAAAAGGCACAAGTCTAGATAAATCCCGCTTCCCGAAAGCTGCTGCCAATTCCCGAATCCCACTCACAAAAATTTGACGATTCTCGATTCCCGATTCCAAAAAATGGCGATTCCCGCTTCCCAAAAAACATATTGGGTACCCTCTATAGTAATGTCTCAAAGAATGTTGGCTGCAGCACCAATATAGTGCTATAAAAGAAGTTACTGGCAGAACTAAAGTTTTAAAGGATGATGAGTGCAATACTCTTTAAACTCTTTATTGTAGCTACTCAGTTACTTTAATCAACACTTTTTATGTAGAAAACTTGTTTTCCTTGGGAAAATAAACATTTAATAGATCGATGTTTCTTATTGTAGTAAAGCTAACATGACACTAAAGAAAAAACTAATGGCCATAGTAATGTCTAAAAGAATGGTGGCTGCAGCACCAATATAGTGCTATAAAGGAAGTTACTGGTGGAACTAAAGTTTTAAAAAATGATGAGAGCAATACTCTTTATAATATAACTTATAGCTACTAAGTTACGCTAATCCACACTTTTCATCTTAGTTTTGTTTTCCTTTAGAAAATAAACATTTAATACGTCAATGTTCGTTTATGCAGTAAAGCTAACATGAGACTTAAAAGGCTAATGGTTATAGTAATGTCTCAAAGAATGGTGGCTGGAGCACCAATATAGTGCATTAAAAGAAGCTACTGGTAGAGCTAAAGTTTTAAAAAATGATGAGTGCAATACCCTTTTAACTCTTAATTGTAGCTACAAAGTTTCATTAATCCACACTTTTTGTGTTGATATTTTGTTTTCCTTGAGGGAAAAACATTAGATTAATCAATGTTTGTTTATACAGTAAAGCTATTTCGGACCATTGATATTGCGAATCAGAAACCCAGAGCTGACAGCATATGTGTAATGTGTTGGGCGTTGGGGACTCTGGAGGGGGATCAGTAGCTGTAGCAACTGCTGTCGTCGTTGTTCTCTCGTCCGGGGTTCCTATTGCTCAGCATCATACTACTATGCTGGCCTGACATCCAATGTGAAACGGATTCTAGTACTTATCAGTAATTTATCGTATTTGTAGCTTTTTGTAGTTGTATATTTAGTTGCTATTTTTTGCATGTCTTTATGTTAATGTCCACCTGGTAGTCATTATCTTTTGCTCCTTGTGGTCACGTCCCTGTAGTGTTGTATAGTTTGTAGAGTAATTAGAAAGTATGGTAGGATGTAGATGTAACATGTATTGTAACATTTTGAATGATTATAAAAAAAAAAAAAAAAAAAAAAGCTAACATGAGACAAAAGAAAAGACTAATTGCTATGGTAAAGTTACAAAGAATGGTGCCTACAGCATTAATAAAATGCTCTGAAAGTAGTCACTGGCAGAACTAAAGTTTTATAGAACGATGAGTGCAATACTTTTCGAACTCTTAATTTTAGCTACTAAGTTGCTTTAATCCACACTTTCCATGTAGAAAACTTGCTTTCCTAGAGAAAATAAACAATTAATTAATCTATGTTTGTTATTGCGGTAAAGCTAACATGATACTAAAGAAAAACCTAATGATTATGGTAAAGTTTCAAAGGACGGTGGCTACAGCACTAAAAAAGTGCTCTGAAAGGAGTTATTTGTAGAAATAAAGTTTTAAAGAATGATGAGTGCAATACTCTTTAAACTCTTAAATGTAGCTACTAAGTCACTTAAATTCACACTATCTATGTAGAAAACTTGTTTTCCTTGAGAAAATATACATCTAATTAGTCAATGTTTGTTTATGCAGTAAAGCTAACATGACCTAACTAAACAAAACTAGACAAAACAAAACTAATGGCTCTGGTAAAGTTTCAAAAAATGGTAGATACAGCACTAATATGGTGGTCTGAAAGAAGTTAATCGCAAAACTTAAGTTTTAAAGAATGATGAGTGCAATACTCTTTACAATATAAATTGTAGCTAGTAAGATACATTTGTCCACACTTTTTTGTTGATATTTTGTGTCCTTGAGGAAATAAATATTTAATTAATCGATGTTTGTTTATGCGGTAAAGGTAACATGAGACAAAAGAAAAAACTAATGGCTATAGTAATGTCTCAAAGAATGTTGGCTGCAGCACCAATATAGTGCTATAAAAGAAGTTACTGGCAGAACTAAAATTTTAAAGGATGATGAGTGCAATACTCTTTAAACTCTTTATTGTAGCTACTCAGTTACTTTAAATAACACTTTTTTTATATAGAAAACTTGTTTTCCTTGAGAAAATAAACATTTAATTAATCAATGTTTGTTTATGCTGTAAAAGTAAAAAAGACTTAAGACAAAACTAATGGCTATGGTAAAGTTTCAAAGAATGGTGAATACAGCACTAATATGGTGCTCTGAAAGAAGTTAATTGCAGAACTAAAGTTTTAAAGAATGATGAGTGCAATACTTTTTAAACTCTTAATTGTAGCTACTAAGTTACGTTAATCCATACTTTTTGTGTTGATATTTTGTTGTTCTTAAGGAAATAAACATTTAATTAATCGATGTTTGTTTATGTGGTACAGGTAACATGAGACTAAAGAAAAAACTAATGGCTATAGTAATGTCTCAAAGAATGTTGGTTGCAGCACCAATATAGTGCGATAAAAGAAGTTACTGGCAGAACTAAAGTTGAGGAAAAAACATTTAATTAATCGATGTTTGTTTATGCCGTAAAGGCAATTCTCTTTAAACTCTTAAATGTAGCTACTAAGTTACACTATATTCACACTATCTATGTAGAAAACTTGTTTTCCTTGAGAATATAAACATTTAATTAGTCAATGTATGTTTATGCAGTAATGCTAACATGACCTAACTAAACAAAACTAGACAAAACAAAACTAATGGCTCTTGTAAAGTTTCAAAAAATGGTAGAAAGAGCACTAATATGGTGGTCTGAAAGTAGTTAATCGGAAAACTTAAGTTTTAAATTACGATGAGTGCAATACTCTTTAAACTCTTAATAGTAGCTACTAAGTTACGTTAATCTATACTTTTTTGTTGATATTTTGTTTTTCTTGAGAAAATAAACATTTAATTAATCTATGTTTGTTATTGTGGTAAAGCTAACATGAAACTAAATTAAAAGCTTATGATTATACTAATGTCTCAAAGAATGGTGGCTGCAGCACCAATATAGTGCTATGAATGAAGTTACTGGCAGAACTAAAGTTTTAAAGAATGATGAGTGCAATACTCTTTAATCTCTTAATGGCAGCTACTAAGTTTTGTAAATCCATACTATTTTTGTTGATATTGTTTTCCTTGAGAAATTGAACATTTAATTAATCTATGTTTGTTATTGCGGTAAAACTAACATGAGTGTTAGGAACGATGATGAGTCCAAGGGTCAAACAGGGGTCAAACCCTCTCAAGAGACACTTTTTAGACAAGTGCGAATAAGAAACTCCCTCGAGAGACATGATTTAAACATAGTATGGATAAGAAACTCTCATGAGACATGGTTGTAATAAATAGTAGTATTTTTGGGTTTCCTAGACAAAAGCGTCTAGACTTTGTTTACTGGACTTTGAACTGGATATTACTATAAATACGAGGGAGTAGATTTGTATTTTGCGATTCGTTTTCGTCTTGATTATCGTTGAGATTGATGGATAAAAACTAGACTCTTCTCTTGGCTATGGACGAGACCTCTGACCAAACATCTGGTGCCGTGACCCGGGAATCTGAGCCCGACAAACAGAGGGATATAAACCTACTGCCATCAGAAAGAGAAGCCATCAAGACTGCGAAGATTTTAGCCAAGAAAGCAAGCCGAAGCGGCAAGATGTCATATGTGACGAAGCTGATAAACAATGTGAATAAACAAGTGTCTGAAAATGGCGAACCGAGGCAAGTGGATTTCAATATACAGTCACTGAAGAAAGCCATGACCAGTTTCCGAGAGTTCAACGATAAGTATGTTGAAAATTTACAAGATTCTCATGAAATCGATAGAGCCTTCACGACCTTGCTCAACACAGAAGATACTTTCCAGCAATGCATTGCAAATGCAGAATCATACCTGGCAGAATACAGGAAGGAAACCAGTTCAAATCGATCATCGAGAAAATCTGGAAAGTATTCAATGTCTTCGTCGAGCACAGGCGGTGACAGACGCAAACCTCAAGATTTCATGAGAAGGGAAAGGAGATATCACGCTTCAGAATGTTCAGCAGACACTGATCCCCGAGAAAGGAAGATCGTGTCTGATGCTTCAAAAACAGTGAAAAACAAGACAACTGCATATCAAGAATGGCAAGATTTCAAGATCCCACCCCAAACTGCTCGAGTCCCCCAAGACCCAAATCCCTTTGCTGAAGACACCATTCCCAGAAGATCCTTGCATCCTTTGACTTGAGCACCCCTCCAAACCCCCTTGATTCCTGAGCGTCACATTTTCCCCACTACCCAGCCATATTCCCTATTCCCATACCCCCCAAATGTGACCAACCCCAACGCCCCTTCCCCACACCCATCCCCTTCAACATCCAAGCAAGCTAAAGAAGAGACTGCAAGAAGACAAGCTGACCCTCAGAATGAACAGAAGATGCCATCCACGATGGGATTACCCCCAAGCAGCACTCTGCAGTTGACATTTGGTGGTGAGAATATCATTCCCCTTGGAAAATTCAGTGGAAAGAAGGAGCTCTGGCCTAGATTCATTCAAACATTCAAAGCAGTGGTAGACAACCAGCCATATGAACCGATCGTGAAGCTTGCAATCCTCGAACAGCATGTGATTGGCCCAGCAAAGGACTGCATCAAAGGCTTTCCATTCGACGAGAAGTCATACCCCCTTATATTGAAGACACTTAAAGACAGATTTGGTGATGATGATGATCATGCAGCCTTCCATCTTGGAGCAATAGAAGACCTACCCAGAGTGAAAGAAAAGGAAACATCCAGTCTGAGAAAATTCTTCGACGATCTACAAGCTCACATTCAAATCCTGGAAGCTCAAGGACCCGACGTTGCCTGTCATCTTTACGATCCAAGAAGATTGAAGGTTGTACTCTCTAAGCTGCCGACAGATGTTGTTGTTGCTTGGACAAGTTACAAAGAAGACAGAAACCTCAACACTGACATTCGACAGTTGTGTGAGTGGCTGCGAAGGCGAGTCAGAATTTTGGAGAAAGCAGACGTCAGACAATTGTGTCAGACAAGATCCAAACAAAGCATACATGCAACCCTGAGCAACAGCAGTAGAAGTGATACCCCAGATTCAAAACATTGTTGGTTATGTCAAGAAAATCATGCGATTTACAAATGCCAAAAGTTCGAGAAGATGGACGTCGAGACGAGAAA
The DNA here is from genome assembly GCA_039566865.1 of Aurelia coerulea. Lineage (NCBI taxonomy): Eukaryota > Metazoa > Cnidaria > Scyphozoa > Semaeostomeae > Ulmaridae > Aurelia > Aurelia coerulea. The sequence goes on from CM076950.1 coordinate 12,700,896, forward strand.
ACAAGAAGTGCGAAACAAGGGTGCCTGTTTCAGGTGTTTGCAACATGGACATATGGCTCGAATTTGCAGAACAAACATGAATGATAAAGGAAAGAAGACATGGACACATCCAATGCTGCATAATAATTCTGACACTGACGTGAAGAAAGTGAGTCAAGGTGCTGGGAAAAGTGATACCACAAGACCAGTCAATGGAAGTCAAAGCACAGTTGCAATGACAAACAAGAAACTGCAGTGACATTCAGTTCACAGGATGCACAGGTCTGCCAGTGAAGATGGTTACAGTTATCGACAGGAGTGGGAAAAGCGTAAAGATCAATTGTCTTGAAGACCCTGGAAGCCAAGTTACACTTGTTACAGCGAAGATTGCAAACAGCCTCGATCTGAAACAAGAGAAATCCAATGTGACGTTGTCTGGAATTGGGAAGGAAGATCTCAGAGCACGAACCTCAGTTTCATTGCAAATCTCCACCAGCTGTGGCACTTCATTCTTCAACAATGCTTATGTTGTCAAAAAGATCAGTCATCACCTGCCCTACCTGAATGTGAAGAGCTTGAAAGAGAGATACAAACACCTGGAATATGTCGAAGTTCAGTTGGTAGATGGCCCGATAGACCTATTGATTGGCCAAGATTGTCCAAGTCTGTTGCGTCAACTTGAAGTCAGATATGGGGAAAAGCATGAACCATATGCAGTGAGAACACCACTTGGATGGAGCATTTGTGGCCCATTGGGACAACAGGATGATAATCAATCAGTTCATGTGGTATGCTCACGGTCACTCGAAGACGAACCAACAAATGTTGACTACACTTTGCGAAAATTTTGGGAGATAGAAACAATTGCTGAAGATGTCCCCACACACAAAAGGCTGGCTGAAGTGCAAAAGCAGACGAAGAGAGCAACAGTACAGGTTGGCAACCGTTACCAAGTACGACTTCCATGGAAACAAGGAATCATGAAACCAATTGGATCATATGACATGGCTTTAAGGCGACTTTCCATGACTGAAAGAAGATTGGACAAAAACCAAGAATTGAAAAAGAAGTATCATTCAGCCATGGAAGAGTATTTCAATGGAGGGTATGCAGAGAGAATCGAAGAGCAACCAACCGAAGAAGGCTGGTACTTACCACATCATCCCGTTATATCTGACACAAAGAACACCAAAGTACGAATAGTGTTTGACTCTGCAGCCAAAGTCAAGGGTGTCTCATTGAACGATCTCCTCGAAAAAGGACCAAACTTGCTGAACGATTTGACAGGCATCTTACTCAGATTCAGAAGGTGCAATTATGCAGTTGCTGGTGATATTTCAAAGATGTTTCTTCAAATCCTGTTGAATCCCGAAGATCAAATCTTTCACCGATTCCTGTGGAGAAAAGATCCCCAGTACAAGCCAGAAACCTATCAGTTCAAGAGCGTGATTTTTCGGGATGCTCCTTCGCCGTTCCTTGCTTGTCATGTCATCAAAAGAGTCCTGGAAGACCACAATGGTAGCAATGTTGATGTTTTCAATGCGTTGAGCAGACATCTGTACATGGACGACCTCCTTCGCAGCTGTACAAGCATCGCAGAGGCAAAGGACATTGTCAAAGGCACATGTGAAGTATTAGAGAAAGGTGGATTTCGAATGCGTAATTGGATCAGCAACGATCAAGAAGTCCTCGAAGAGATGACAGAAGAAAGAAAAAAGGATGTTAAAGTGTTTATGCAATGAAAATTTCAAAATTTACATTTTTGCAAATTATGAAAATTCAGTCTTTCCTGATCATTTTGAAACCATCCTGGTTAGTAATTATCGACTTTATGTATTTTTTCTTGTTTTTTCAAATTAAGTAGTCCAGGTGAAATTTTAAATTTGGCGCCTTGTCGGTCGTGACGTAACAAGTAGTAGCCAACCTTCAGACGAGGCGCATTGAACGCAACAACACAACACGCGATTGTCATTCATGCACAACTTAGACATTCCAGCCATCTGAAAACTGAAACTTTTCATTCACAGCAATAAACTTAGTACATTGTGTTAGATAAAAGAACCGCTAATTAAGATACATATAAAGAATTACATACAATGGATATACAAATCAATAAAATTTGCTGCAGGACATATGGAAAGAACTCACAAGGAGCTATCTAGGCCATATGCCCGATTTGGCGTGTGTAGAAAGCGTACATTTTTTCTTTTGTAAACGAAAAGAAGGTTTAGAAACTGTAACAATACGAATAAGAATAAGAAAATATTAGTAGGTTAGTATTGTTAGTAGTGTTCAACATGAAAAATACGGTAGTGCGGTGCATGATGATGATATAAGTTTATAATAAAGTTCGAAAAATAAATTAGTCAATTCGACTCTAAAAAGTAGTTTTTCAGCTTTTTTGTGAAGGATGGCTTATTTTGTAACTTTTTTATGCGCAATGGCAGAGAATTCCAAATTTTGACTCCTTCATAAATAATTGACCTTTGTTTGTAATTTGTGGATACCAGGGGGAGAGAGAAGTTGTCATTTGAGGATTGCCTTGTCATGTGATGATGACGTAAATTTGTTTTGATAAACAAGTCATTGAAAATGTCACTACTGTTTTCATGATAAATATCAAACATGAATTTAGCCACTTCAAGTTTATACATGTTATCAAAATTAAGCAGATTATATTTTTTGAACAGTGGTTCACTATGAGCTTGGTATTTAGCAAAATCAATTACCCTAACTGCTTTACGAAGACTACATTTCAATGGTTCCAGATTAGTTTTATAAGCACTACCCCAGTTTAGTATGCCATAAAGTACGTGAGACTGAATAAATGAATTATAGAGCGTGCATAGGGTGTTTTGGGGTACTAAGTGTCTTGTCTTGTAAAGTAAGCCAATGCTCTTTGAGATCTTTATGTTTAGTTGCTTGATATGCTGTTTCCAATTTAATTGTTTATCTATGATTACGCCAAGGTATTTAGTGTAATCTTTTTGTTCAAGTTTTTCATTATCAATCTTAAGAACAATTGGTTTATCAATCTCTTTTTGATGTGGATTTATAATCAGAAAATTGGATTTTGATACATTTAAGGAAAGTTTGTTAGCCAATAGCCAATCAGAAATATTTTTCAATTCTGAGTTTACTGTTTGCTCCAAGGTTTGTAAATTTTTGCTTGAAAAAAGAAGACTAGTGTCATCAGCAAAGAGGTGAAAATCCAGTTTTAAGACAGACGCAGCGTGTTTACTACTTCCATTTATTCATCTTGTTCGAAAACGATGGCCTCCAATGATTCAAGCAGTAATAGAAGCGATAGTCCTGGTAGTATTTCTAGTGGCGAAGAAGATTACGGTGTCGTAAGGCTGCGAGGTTTTGCGCCATATCAAGATGAGCCACTCGCTGTTGCCGGACAGCCAGCCTTTCATTTCGAGGAGGATAAAGACGGGATTCCTCACGCCGTTTTGGCTGCCAGGCAGGAACAACGAATAGTTGTGGACGACTGGTATGTACTGTTGCATTTTTTATGTGTTATACATAATCATTTCGTTCTCTTCCTGTTCTTCATAATGAAGAATATCGTAGTAAATTTATTAGGCCGTTTTCGGATTGGAACAGTTTGGTTTAGGCCGAGAAGGCGTCTCGGGTAGGAACTAAAATTACTGTGTTAGCCTGACATATAAAATATTTTATCATTGTATTTATCGCAGGTGCTCCTGTGGAAAGTGTACAGCAGATCATTTGGTTGGTGCCCTAGAATTTCGTTGCTGCACAGAGGTTGCTGAAGCTGGTGGTAAATTGACTTTTGAGGGCAGAGATGATATTGCATGCATAACAGAGCATGAAGATTACGGTGCTGTGACCAATGAAGCAGTATTGACGATGACTGGCCCCTTGCTGAAAGACAAAAATGGTCGATCGTACAAACGAAGAGCAGGACAAAGCAAAAATCAGTATGTTTTCTCTTGTATCTTTTCCCCAATGCTTTGGTACCAACAAAATGAATTTGCCATCTACAAGCAAAGCATACTTTGGTCAAACCTGTAATTTAAAGTACAACAAAACAAAACAAAAAACGTGTACAATCATGAAGACTTAGGAACTACTCATTACATTAAGCAATCAGAAATTGTGTGCTTGTACAGAATCGCACAATGTACCAATACTGATCCTAGCTGAAACCCTACCAAATCGCTATTGAGGTGTGTGCGATTCTACATCAGTCCAAGAAATTTACCATTTTTTTGGGATATCCTAGGACTCCCTAAAATACCTTCAAAGTTTGGAATCAGCAAAACATGAAAGGCTGCAAAAGTACATGATGATCCTTTTAGGAATTCACATTAAAGACATCTTTTTTTATTAATTTTTAGATATTTGAGAGCAGTGGCATATCGTTGGGTTGTAAGGTGGATTTTTGGTTATCTGGGCTGGGATAACACAAGACCTCTTCCAGCCTGTATCTACAATAACATCAGGGAAAGATATCAAACAGCAGAAGCTACAGGGTATGCCTCTGCTCAAGAAAGGCAGTGACGGAGTGACCAGCCGAAGGTCAAAATTGTTCAAAATTTCCCACTTATCACACATACTGTAAACTCATGTCAAATTGAGAAAAGATTGTTTTGCAAATTCTCAAGAATTATGAAAGAACCATTGTCACCCCAGGGTTCTTTTTGCACCATGGGGAGGAGAAACATAACCACAACTTACTTGTAAAGAGGGAAGAAGCAATTGCAGCATTCCTGCAAAGGACCCTGGGTGACAATCAATCTTTGATAATTCTTGAAAACCCTTGCAATTTTCCTATCTTTCAAGATCTGGTCCTCCCCAATTTGATGTGCACAGTACATATGAGCTGCATTCTTTTCTGATAGGTATATTTGCCACTCCTCATTCTCTGACCTAAAAGTATTGAAAAATCTATACTCACCTGTACAATTTCAAAGTGGACAATTTTTGAGATGGAGTTGCAGAACATTGTATAAGCGCCATATTTTGCATTGTGCCCCATTGAATCAAAACGTCCATCTCCTGACCACTGGACATCCTGCAGATCCTTCACTTTTTCGATCAGTGATTTGCGGTGTTTGTTCCATTGCAACAGCACAGAGGGAAATAGAAACTTTCTTTGATGAAGAAAAAAAGTACGCACTGATATAGCCAATAATCCCATGTGTTTGAACATCAGGAAAACTTGACTTATGGAAACACCAGATGTCAAAATGGCTAAACTCATCATAAGATTTCCTGCAGGTACTTTTCCAAACAGCAATGGCTGACTCTTCCACTTGTACTCCTTCCTACATTGCCTGCAAGACTGGATAACTGTTGCCATTGATCCTGTTTGTCGTATTTCAACACTGGGCTTATCTGCTTTACAATGGAAACAGAACTGTTTGAATATTGCCATCAGCATACCAAAGAAGACTATGAATTTTGGCTCCTCAGTAGGCTTAGTCTCAGGATTACAGCTGAGAAAGAGAAAGAGAAAGAAGTGTAAACATTCCATTCAATAAAAAAGAATGCACTTTGAGGTTGTTATCTTTGGAAAAATTTTCTTTCAAGTAATGTAGTAAAATGTTCAGAAACAGTTCCATTTGTGCTGTATCTTATTCATAAACGACAATTTACACCCAGGAATTAAGAAAAGTCAGCATAATTATCTGATCCCTCCCTGTACACTTCCCCTTATGAATTTGGACTGTAATAGGATTATTGAGAGCGGTTAATTCCCTTATCTCACTCTGTGGTGCTTCCACCGCCATGATTTTGCTTGGATATACCTGATTATAATGTTTACTTACTCAACTCTGTTTCTTTTATTAAATTTTGCATCACTATCTGGCATTTCTTCATCTGATGAAAATTCTGTTTCTTCTTGGCTTGACCAGTCTGTATCAAGTTCTTGTTCTTCAATTTCAGTCTCGTCATGAGGTTGCTTTTCACTGATCTCTGAAAATGTTCTCTTTCTTGTTACACTGCTGTCATTGTTATCATCATCATCATCATCATCACTGTCATCATATTCAGGAGCCTGCATATAAGTTGAAATACATCACAGCTGATTTAACGTTTGTTTATACAAATCAGTGGCGGATTTAGGGGGCAAGTGGGGGTAATTGCTCCTACAAGATGAAAATTCAGCTTGGCGCCCCTTTTTCCGCGAGAAAAGTGCCCCTCATCCTGAGCCTGATGTTGGGGGAAACATATAAATCAAGGTGTTATTTAGTAGTAAGTCAAGGAATTTTCTTTAAATAATAACTTTCCATTACATTCTTGGCGCCTTCTTTGCAAGTTGCCCCCTTCAACTTTGGACTGGATCCCTGATACAAATCCCTGATACAAATCTGGTTTTTAAGAAAATAAGATAATTTTAAGAGACTCAAGGGAAATAATATCTGAAAATAATGAGAAACTTTTGCAAGTTAAATGCAGAGACTTTATGGCAAATATGTTGTTGAACATTTAGTTTTCTAAAATTGAAAAAGTAATTTAGAAAAAGAATCACAAATTGTCTCTGTTGGAAGGTCATTCAGCTTCTTGGGAAAATCCAGGAAGCAGCATCCCCTAGCCCCCTACCTGCTGCACTTTCTGAAACCCATATAGTGTCAAAATATCTGAATCAAAACTTACTTCCTGTTGGGCATTGGCTTTCAACTCATCCTTCCTCTTCTTCAGGTTGTGAATTCTCTTTTGTAATCTGGTAATTTTGTCTTGTCGAATATTGCAACTCTCACAATTGGTTTTTTCGATTTCACGATCTTTTGCCATGTCTATTCCGCTTTGGTCCGCTTCGTTGGCACTTTCATGGTCACTGGGTTCGTTTGGCATCATGTTTTCTTCAATAGCTGGGTTGTCCAGTCTTTTCTCTCGAATCATGTTCCGAAGAATCTACGTTCAAAGATATTAAAACTATTATAGAGCAGCCTAATTCTTATTGGGGTTTGTGTGCAAGGGTATGAAGTAAATCGAAGCGACTAGCTAAAAGGAAAACTTGAAAATAATCGAGATTGGCAAGGCATAAGCCTAGGCCAGAGCACAACAAGGAAGTAATTCTTACCTGTCTCTTTTCACGAGCTTGGAGGGGCACACTGTCTTGTTCTTCCCTAACATTTGCGACGTCAATCGATGGAACAGCATCTGGTTTTAAATAAACTTTAATTCCGAGCGACAATGCTATGTCTCGTCTCATGGTGTAGCTGGCATCGTCAAAATGAATTCCACACAAAACAGTTTGGTCTGACGGATTCCAGTTAGGCCGGTGCCGGCGAACGAAGCGTACCCATAGAAGATGTCGCTCCCGATCTTTTACTTTATGTGGAAAATGATGGATTGATATACCTCTCGTATGCTGACTATTTCCACAACTGACCCCGTTCGGTCCACCAGCAACACAACGTTTTCCTCCAACAGGTACGGTCGAAGCTCTCGAGCACGCGGTCGTCGCCATTACTGATTCAGCTGATTTGAATGGCTACTACTTGCTACGTCACAATCGAAGGATCAAATAATTAACCATTTCACCTCTGATTCCTATGAATCCTACACTTTGGGAGGCAATATTTTCGCAACGGAAGAAGATATTTCAATTCTGTTTTTTGGAATACTATTCCATTGACACATATTTATTGTCTTTAATGAGAACAAAGAATCAATTTTCACATTGCATAAACACTTTAAACAATTAGGAGAAGATTGGCAGAAAGTCCTTGGATTAAACTGGGATCCTATGAGTGACACATTCACATTTCGTACTTCTGAAGGTGACGTTTCATGGACAAAAAGAAGTGCGGTGAGTCATATCTCCAAAGTCTTCGATCCATGTGGATTCCTTGCACCATTCCTCGTAACTGGAAAGATATTCATGCAAGACCTTTGGCGAAGAGGATTGGAATGGGATGACCCTCTAGATGAAGACATGATGAAACGATGGCTAGCGTGGTATGATCAGTTACCAGGTTTGGAAAGAATCAAAATTCCAAGACACATCAACGCTGAGAAAGCTGATGGGAAGAAACTAGAGTTGCATGTGTTTTCAGATGCATCTGAGAAAGCAATGGCAGCTGTGGCCTATCTGAGAATAGTCGAGAAAAACGGATCAGCTGAACAAGTATACATGTTGATGGCGAAGACACAAGTTGCACCACTCAGAGTGATGACAATCCCAAGGCTAGAACTTCAGGCGTGTTTTATGGCAGTGAAGCTCATGCAGTTCCTGGAAAAGCAGTTGGATTTACGTTTGGTGAAAATTTCATTCTGGACAGACAGCAGTGTTGCACTGGCCTGGATTAAGTCTGAGAGTCGTACATTGAAACCGTTTGTGGCAAACAGAGTTGCATCAATACAAGAATCAACTGAATTAAACCAATGGCATCATGTCCCTGGGAAAGAAAATCCTGCAGATGTTGCTTCTCGAGGTATCAATCTCTGCGAGCTAGAAGACTGTGACAATATGTGGTTCAGTGGCCCTGATGTCTTGAAACAGTCAGAAGACCTTTGGCCTCGAAGTATAGAAGACAAAGATCACACAGCAGTTGCAATTGAACAGAGGAAAGTAGTACAGGTTGTCGAAGTTGCTGCCCAGAACGAAGTTTTGGACATAGAATCCTTTTCAAGTTTGAAGAAGTTGAGAAATGTCACTGCTTATGTAAGAAGACCCTTCAGACAGTGGAAACAACGAAAATGTGGAGGAGAAAACGTAGCACAGGAAACTATCGGCGTGGAAGAAATCCAAGAAGCGGAAGAGTGGCTCATCAAACAGGAGCAGAAGAAATATTACCAGAGAGAGCTGCAAGATCTTTCAAACAAGAAACCGCTGTCAAAAAAGTCCAGTATTTACAATCTGAATCCATTCATTGATGAAGAAGGATTGATCAGATTTGGAGGAAGATTAAGAAGAGCTTCACTCGAGTATGCAAGTCGACATCAAATCATTTTACCAAAGCAGTCTCACCTTACAGAGTTGATCATCAGAGAGACCCACGAAGAAGTGAAACATTTTGACGCAAATTACGTTCTAAATGCTGTCAGATCAAAATATTGGCCTGTTCAAGGAAGAGCAATGGCGAGGAGAATCTTAAGATCATGCGTCGTATGCAAGAAACTACGAGGAGTTCCTCTGGAGCAAATCATGGCTGATCTTCCAGCATCGAGAGTGGAAGCATGTGGAAGCACCTTCAGGTTCACTGGTGTAGATCTGTTTGGCCCCATTATCACCAAAGCAAGATACAGAGGTGGTCGACGGGAAAAGAGGTATGGCGTATTGTTTACTTGTCTCCAGACCAGAGCCATTCACCTTGAGCTTGCCTACTCTCAATCAACAGACGATTTCATGAAAGCCATCACAAGATTCATTTCAAGGAGATCAAAACCACTGCAAATGTTTTCTGATTGTGGCATGAATTTTGTTGGTGCAGATAGAGAATTGCAAGACATAATGAACAAGTGGACCAAGGATCCGAAGTTGCACAATCGTTTAACAGATGAGAACATCAAGTGGATCTTTAACCCACCTGCAGCTCCACATATGGGTGGTGTTTGGGAATCACTTGTTAAACTAGCAAAGAGAGCAATGATTGCAACAACAAAGGGTACAGAACTGACTGATGAAGAACTAATCACAGTACTCACAGAATGCGAAGCGATACTGAACAACCGACCATTGACGTACATCAGCAATGATCCCAATGATATAGAACCACTGACACCTGCACACTTCTTGAACAACAAATGTACAACATTTATCCTACAGCATGATCTAGCAATTCAACACAAGTCCTTGAAAAAGAGATGGCTGCATTGTCAAAACGTTGTCAATCAAATATGGCAACGATGGGGAAAAGAGTATCTCCCTACTCTCCAACAAAGATCCAAGAGTGTTAGGAACGATGATGAGTCCAAGGGTCAAACAGGGGTCAAACCCTCTCAAGAGACACTTTTTAGACAAGTGCGAATAAGAAACTCCCTCGAGAGACATGATTTAAACATAGTATGGATAAGAAACTCTCATGAGACATGGTTGTAATAAATAGTAGTATTTTTGGGTTTCCTAGACAAAAGCGTCTAGACTTTGTTTACTGGACTTTGAACTGGATATTACTATAAATACGAGGGAGTAGATTTGTATTTTGCGATTCGTTTTCGTCTTGATTATCGTTGAGATTGATGGATAAAAACTAGACTCTTCTCTTGGCTATGGACGAGACCTCTGACCAAACATCTGGTGCCGTGACCCGGGAATCTGAGCCCGACAAACAGAGGGATATAAACCTACTGCCATCAGAAAGAGAAGCCATCAAGACTGCGAAGATTTTAGCCAAGAAAGCAAGCCGAAGCGGCAAGATGTCATATGTGACGAAGCTGATAAACAATGTGAATAAACAAGTGTCTGAAAATGGCGAACCGAGGCAAGTGGATTTCAATATACAGTCACTGAAGAAAGCCATGACCAGTTTCCGAGAGTTCAACGATAAGTATGTTGAAAATTTACAAGATTCTCATGAAATCGATAGAGCCTTCACGACCTTGCTCAACACAGAAGATACTTTCCAGCAATGCATTGCAAATGCAGAATCATACCTGGCAGAATACAGGAAGGAAACCAGTTCAAATCGATCATCGAGAAAATCTGGAAAGTATTCAATGTCTTCGTCGAGCACAGGCGGTGACAGACGCAAACCTCAAGATTTCATGAGAAGGGAAAGGAGATATCACGCTTCAGAATGTTCAGCAGACACTGATCCCCGAGAAAGGAAGATCGTGTCTGATGCTTCAACAACAGTGAAAAACAAGACAACTGCATATCAAGAATGGCAAGATTTCAAGATCCCACCCCAAACTGCTCGAGTCCCCCAAGACCCAAATCCCTTTGCTGAAGACACCATTCCCAGAAGATCCTTGCATCCTTTGACTTGAGCACCCCTCCAAACCCCCTTGATTCCTGAGCGTCACATTTTCCCCACTACCCAGCCATATTCCCTATTCCCATACCCCCCAAATGTGACCAACCCCAACGCCCCTTCCCCACACCCATCCCCTTCAACATCCAAGCAAGCTAAAGAAGAGACTGCAAGAAGACAAGCTGACCCTCAGAATGAACAGAAGATGCCATCCACGATGGGATTACCCCCAAGCAGCACTCTGCAGTTGACATTTGGTGGTGAGAATATCATTCCCCTTGGAAAATTCAGTGGAAAGAAGGAGCTCTGGCCTAGATTCATTCAAACATTCAAAGCAGTGGTAGACAACCAGCCATATGAACCGATCGTGAAGCTTGCAATCCTCGAACAGCATGTGATTGGCCCAGCAAAGGACTGCATCAAAGGCTTTCCATTCGACGAGAAGTCATACCCCCTTATATTGAAGACACTTAAAGACAGATTTGGTGATGATGATGATCATGCAGCCTTCCATCTTGGAGCAATAGAAGACCTACCCAGAGTGAAAGAAAAGGAAACATCCAGTCTGAGAAAATTCTTCGACGATCTACAAGCTCACATTCAAATCCTGGAAGCTCAAGGACCCGACGTTGCCTGTCATCTTTACGATCCAAGAAGATTGAAGGTTGTACTCTCTAAGCTGCCGACAGATGTTGTTGTTGCTTGGACAAGTTACAAAGAAGACAGAAACCTCAACACTGACATTCGACAGTTGTGTGAGTGGCTGCGAAGGCGAGTCAGAATTTTGGAGAAAGCAGACGTCAGACAATTGTGTGAGACAAGATCCAAACAAAGCATACATGCAACCCTGAGCAACAGCAGTAGAAGTGATACCCCAGATTCAAAACATTGTTGGTTATGTCAAGAAAATCATGCGATTTACAAATGCCAAAAGTTCGAGAAGATGGACGTCGAGACGAGAAAACAAGAAGTGCGAAACAAGGGTGCCTGTTTCAGGTGTTTGCAACATGGACATATGGCTCGAATTTGCAGAACAAACATGAATGATAAAGGAAAGAAGACATGGACACATCCAATGCTGCATAATAATTCTGACACTGACGTGAAGAAAGTGAGTCAAGGTGCTGGGAAAAGTGATACCACAAGACCAGTCAATGGAAGTCAAAGCACAGTTGCAATGACAAACAAGAAACTGCAGTGACATTCAGTTCACAGGATGCACAGGTCTGCCAGTGAAGATGGTTACAGTTATCGACAGGAGTGGGAAAAGCGTAAAGATCAATTGTCTTGAAGACCCTGGAAGCCAAGTTACACTTGTTACAGCGAAGATTGCAAACAGCCTCGATCTGAAACAAGAGAAATCCAATGTGACGTTGTCTGGAATTGGGAAGGAAGATCTCAGAGCACGAACCTCAGTTTCATTGCAAATCTCCACCAGCTGTGGCACTTCATTCTTCAACAATGCTTATGTTGTCAAAAAGATCAGTCATCACCTGCCCTACCTGAATGTGAAGAGCTTGAAAGAGAGATACAAACACCTGGAATATGTCGAAGTTCAGTTGGTAGATGGCCCGATAGACCTATTGATTGGCCAAGATTGTCCAAGTCTGTTGCGTCAACTTGAAGTCAGATATGGGGAAAAGCATGAACCATATGCAGTGAGAACACCACTTGGATGGAGCATTTGTGGCCCATTGGGACAACAGGATGATAATCAATCAGTTCATGTGGTATGCTCACGGTCACTCGAAGACGAACCAACAAATGTTGACTACACTTTGCGAAAATTTTGGGAGATAGAAACAATTGCTGAAGATGTCCCCACACACAAAAGGCTGGCTGAAGTGCAAAAGCAGACGAAGAGAGCGACAGTACAGGTTGGCAACCGTTACCAAGTACGACTTCCATGGAAACAAGGAATCATGAAACCAATTGGATCATATGACATGGCTTTAAGGCGACTTTCCATGACTGAAAGAAGATTGGACAAAAACCAAGAATTGAAAAAGAAGTATCATTCAGCCATGGAAGAGTATTTCAATGGAGGGTATGCAGAGAGAATCGAAGAGCAACCAACCGAAGAAGGCTGGTACTTACCACATCATCCCGTTATATCTGACACAAAGAACACCAAAGTACGAATAGTGTTTGACTCTGCAGCCAAAGTCAAGGGTGTCTCATTGAACGATCTCCTCGAAAAAGGACCAAACTTGCTGAACGATTTGACAGGCATCTTACTCAGATTCAGAAGGTGCAATTATGCAGTTGCTGGTGATATTTCAAAGATGTTTCTTCAAATCCTGTTGAATCCCGAAGATCAAATCTTTCACCGATTCCTGTGGAGAAAAGATCCCCAGTACAAGCCAGAAACCTATCAGTTCAAGAGCGTGATTTTTCGGGATGCTCCTTCGCCGTTCCTTGCTTGTCATGTCATCAAAAGAGTCCTGGAAGACCACAATGGTAGCAATGTTGATGTTTTCAATGCGTTGAGCAGACATCTGTACATGGACGACCTCCTTCGCAGCTGTACAAGCATCGCAGAGGCAAAGGACATTGTCAAAGGCACATGTGAAGTATTAGAGAAAGGTGGATTTCGAATGCGTAATTGGATCAGCAACGATCAAGAAGTCCTCGAAGAGATGACAGAAGAAAGAAAAAAGGATGTTAAACAATTAGGAGAAGATTGGCAGAAAGTCCTTGGATTAAACTGGGATCCTATGAGTGACACATTCACATTTCGTACTTCTGAAGGTGACGTTTCATGGACAAAAAGAAGTGCGGTGAGTCATATCTCCAAAGTCTTCGATCCATGTGGATTCCTTGCACCATTCCTCGTAACTGGAAAGATATTCATGCAAGACCTTTGGCGAAGAGGATTGGAATGGGATGACCCTCTAGATGAAGACATGATGAAACGATGGCTAGCGTGGTATGATCAGTTACCAGGTTTGGAAAGAATCAAAATTCCAAGACACATCAACGCTGAGAAAGCTGATGGGAAGAAACTAGAGTGGCATGTGTTTTCAGATGCATCTGAGAAAGCAATAGCAGCTGTGGCCTATCTGAGAATAGTCGAGAAAAACGGATCAGCTGAACAAGTATACATGTTGATGGCGAAGACACAAGTTGCACCACTCAGAGTGATGACAATCCCAAGGCTAGAACTTCAGGCGTGTTTTATGGCAGTGAAGCTCATGCAGTTCCTGGAAAAGCAGTTGGATTTACGTTTGGTGAAAATTTCATTCTGGACAGACAGCAGTGTTGCACTGGCCTGGATTAAGTCTGAGAGTCGTACATTGAAACCGTTTGTGGCAAACAGAGTTGCATCAATACAAGAATCAACTGAATTAAACCAATGGCATCATGTCCCTGGGAAAGAAAATCCTGCAGATGTTGCTTCTCGAGGTATCAATCTCTGCGAGCTAGAAGACTGTGACAATATGTGGTTCAGTGGCCCTGATTTCTTGAAACAGTCAGAAGACCTTTGGCCTCGAAGTATAGAAGACAAAGATCACACAGCAGTTGCAATTGAACAGAGGAAAGTAGTACAGGTTGTCGAAGTTGCTGCCCAGAACGAAGTTTTGGACATAGAATCCTTTTCAAGTTTGAAGAAGTTGAGAAATGTCACTGCTTATGTAAGAAGACCCTTCAGACAGTGGAAACAACGAAAATGTGGAGGAGAAAACGTAGCACAGGAAACTATCGGCGTGGAAGAAATCCAAGAAGCGGAAGAGTGGCTCATCAAACAGGAGCAGAAGAAATATTACCAGAGAGAGCTGCAAGATCTTTCAAACAAGAAACCGCTGTCAAAAAAGTCCAGTATTTACAATCTGAATCCATTCATTGATGAAGAAGGATTGATCAGAGTTGGAGGAAGATTAAGAAGAGCTTCACTCGAGTATGCAAGTCGACATCAAATCATTTTACCAAAGCAGTCTCACCTTACAGAGTTGATCATCAGAGAGACCCACGAAGAAGTGAAACATTTTGACGCAAATTACGTTCTAAATGCTGTCAGATCAAAATATTGGCCTGTTCAAGGAAGAGCAATGGCGAGGAGAATCTTAAGATCATGCGTCGTATGCAAGAAACTACGAGGAGTTCCTCTGGAGCAAATCATGGCTGATCTTCCAGCATCGAGAGTGGAAGCATGTGGAAGCACCTTCAGGTTCACTGGTGTAGATCTGTTTGGCCCCATTATCACCAAAGCAAGATACAGAGGTGGTCGACGGGAAAAGAGGTATGGCGTATTGTTTACTTGTCTCCAGACCAGAGCCATTCACCTTGAGCTTGCCTACTCTCAATCAACAGACGATTTCATGAAAGCCATCACAAGATTCATTTCAAGGAGATCAAAACCACTGCAAATGTTTTCTGATTGTGGCATGAATTTTGTTGGTGCAGATAGAGAATTGCAAGACATAATGAACAAGTGGACCAAGGATCCGAAGTTGCACAATCGTTTAACAGATGAGAACATCAAGTGGATCTTTAACCCACCTGCAGCTCCACATATGGGTGGTGTTTGGGAATCACTTGTTAAACTAGCAAAGAGAGCAATGATTGCAACAACAAAGGGTACAGAACTGACTGATGAAGAACTAATCACAGTACTCACAGAATGCGAAGCGATACTGAACAACCGACCATTGACGTACATCAGCAATGATCCCAATGATATAGAACCACTGACACCTGCACACTTCTTGAACAACAAATGTACAACATTTATCCTACAGCATGATCTAGCAATTCAACACAAGTCCTTGAAAAAGAGATGGCTGCATTGTCAAAACGTTGTCAATCAAATATGGCAACGATGGGAAAAAGAGTATCTCCCTACTCTCCAACAAAGATCCAAGTGGAACAAAAAGAAGAGGAACATACAGCAAGATGATGTTGTTCTTGTCATGGATGCCAACCAACCAACCACGGGCACACTGGTTACTTGGGAGGATAGTTGGCGTTAACAGTGATGACAAGGGAATCGTGCGCTCTGCTGAAGTAAAGACAATACATGGAATATACAGAAGACCAATTACAAAGTTGATCCTGCTAGTCCCACATAATGAGAAGACGAGATGAAGTCCAGCTTGCTGGACTGCGGGGGAGTGTTAGGAACGATGATGAGTCCAAGGGTCAAACAGGGGTCAAACCCTCTCAAGAGACACTTTTTAGACAAGTGCGAATAAGAAACTCCCTCGAGAGACATGATTTAAACATAGTATGGATAAGAAATTCTCATGAGACATGGTTGTAATAAATAGTAGTATTTTTGGGTTTCCTAGACAAAAGCGTCTAGACTTTGTTTACTGGACTTTGAACTGGATATTACTATAAATACAAAAGAAGTAGATTTGTATTTTGCGATTCGTTTTTGTCTTGATTATCGTTGAGATTGATGGATAAAAACTAAACTCTTCTCTTGGCTATGGACGAGACCTCTGACCAAACAATGAGACTAAAGAAAAAACTAATGGTTATGGTAAAGTTTCAAAGGATGGTGGCTACAGCACTAATATGGTGCTCTGAAAGAGTTTAATTGCAGAATTAAAGTTTTAAAGAACGATGAGTGCAATACTCTTTAAACTCTTAATTGTAGCTACTAAGTTACGTTAATCCATACTTTTTGTGTTGATATTTTGTTGTCCTTGAGGAAAAAAACAGTTAATTAATCGATGGTTGCTTTACGCGGTAAAGGTAAGATGAGACTAAAGAAAAAACTAATTGCTATAGTAATGTCTCAAAGAATGTTGGCTGCAGCACCAATATAGTGCTATAAAAGAAGTTACTGGCAGAACTAAAGTTTTAAAGGATGATGAGTGCAATACTCTTTAAACTCTTTATTGTAGCTACTCAGTTACTTTAATCAACACTTTTTATGTGGAAAACTTGTTTTCCTAGAGAATATACATATTCAATCCATCGGTGTTTCCTATTGCGGTAAATCGAACATGAGACTAAAGAAAACACTACTAGCTATAGTAATGTTTCAAAGAATGGTTAATGCAGCACTAATATAGTGCTCTGAAGGACGTTTATCGCAGAACGTAAGTATTAAAGAATAATGAGTGCAATACTCTTTAAACTCTTAAATGTAGCTACTAAGTTACTTTAATTCACACTATCTATGTAGAAAACTTGTTTTCCTGGAGAAAATAAACATTTAATCAGTCAATGTTTGTTGATGCAGTAAAGCTAAAATGACCTAACTAAACAAAACTAGACAAAACAAAACTAATGGCTCTAGAAAAGTTTCAAAAATGGTAGATACAGCACTAATATGGTGGTCTGAAAGAAGTTAATCGCAAAACTTATGTTTTAAATTACGACAAGTGCAATATTCTTTAAACTCTTAATTGTAGCTACTAAGTTACGTTAATCTATACTTTTTTGTTGATATTTTGTTTTTCTTGAGAAAATAAACATTTAATTAATCTATGTTTGTTATTGTGGTAAATCTAATATGAGACTAAATTAAAAGCTAATGGTTATACTAATGTCTCAAAGAATGGTGTCTGCAGCACCAATATAGTGCTATAAATGAAGTTACTGGCAGAACTAAAGCTTTAAAGAATGATGAGTGCAATACTCTTTAATCTCTTAATTGTAGCTACAAAGTTACGTTCATCCACACTTTTTGTGTTGATATTTTGTTTTCCTTGAGAAAATAAACACTTAATTAATTGATGTTTGTTTATGCAGTAATGCTAACATGAGACTAAAGACAAAAGTAATGGCTGTGGTAAAGTTTCAAAGAATGGTGGCTACAGCCTTAATAAAGTGCTCTGAAAGAAGTTACTGGCATAACTAAAGTTTTAAAGAATGATGAGTGCAATACTCTTCAAACCCTTAATTTTAGCTACTAAGTTGCTTTAATTCACACTTTCCATGTAGAAAACTTGCTTTTCTAGAGAAAATAAACATTTAATTAATCGATGTTTCTTATTGCAGTAAAGCTAACAATAGACTAAGGAAAAAACTAATGGCTATAGTAATGTCTAAAAGAATGGTGGCTGCAGCACCAATATAGTGCTATAAAAGAAGTTACTGGTAGAACTAAAGTTTTAAATGATGATGAAAGCAATACTCTTAAAACTCTCAATTGTAGCTACTAAGTTACGATAATCCACACTTTTCGGGTTGATATTTTTTTTCGTAGAGGAAATAAACATTTAATAAATAAATGTCCGTTTATGCAGTAACATTAGATTAATGGAAAAACTAATTGTTAAGGTAATGTTTTAAAGAATGTTGAATGCAGCATTAATATTTTGCTCTGATAGAAGTAAATCGCAGAACTTAAGTTTTAAAGATTGTTGAGAGCAATACTCTTCAAGCTCCTAATAGTAGCTACTAAGTTTTGTAAATCCATACTATTTCTGTTGATATTTTGTTTTTCTTGAGAAATTGAACGTTTAATAATTCTATGTTTGTTATTGCGGTAAAACTAACATGAGACTAAATAAAAAAACTAATGGTTATGGTAAAGTTTCAAAGGATGGTGGTTACAGCACTAAAAGGATGCTCTGAAAGGAGTTAATTGTAGAACTAAAGTTTTAAAGAATGATGAGTGCAATACTCTTCATAATATAAATTGTAGCTAATAAGATACGTTAATCCACTCTATTTGTGTTGATATTTTGTTTTCCTTGAGGAAAAAAACATTGAATCAATCGATGTTTGCTATTGCGGTAAAGCTAACATGAGACGAAAGACAAAACTAATGTCTATTGTAAAGTTACAAAGAATGATGGCTACAGCATTAATAAAATGCTCTGAAATAAGTTACTGGCAGAACTAAAGTTTTAAAGAACGATGAGTGCAATACTCTTCAAACTTTTTATTTTAGCTACTAAGTTGCTTTAATCCACACTTTCTATGTACAAAAACTTGCTTTCCTAGAGAAAATAAACATTTAATTGATCGATGTTTCTTATTGTAGTAAAGCTATCATGAGACTAAAGAAAAAAACTAACGATTATGGTAAAGTTTCAAAGAATGGTGGCTACAGCACTAAAAAAGTGCTCTAAGAGAAGTTAATTTTAGAACTGAAGTTTTAAAGAATGATGAGTGCAATACTCTTCATAATATAAATTGTACCTAATAAGATACGTTAATCCACTCTATTTGTTTTGATATTTTGTTTTCCTTTAGAAAATAAACATTCAATACATCAATGTTCGTTTATGCAGTAAAGCTAAAATGAAACTTAAGTAAAGGAAAATGGTTATAGTAATGTCTCAAAGAATGGTGGCTGGAGCACCAATATAGTGCATTAAAAGGAGCTACTGGTAGAGCTAAAGTTTTAAAGAATGATGAGTGCAATACTCTTTTAACTCTTAATTGTAGCTGCAAAGTTACATTAAATCCACACTTTTTGTGTTGATATTTTTTTTCCTTGAGGAAAAAACATTTAATTAATCTATGTTTGTTATTGTAGTAAAGCTAACATGAGACTAAAGAAAAAACTAATGGCTATAGTAATGTCTCAAAGAATGTTGGCTGCAGCACCAATATAGTGTGGTAAAAGAAGTTACTGGCAGAACTAAAGTTTTAAAGGATGATGAGTGCAATGCTCTTTAAACTCTTTATTGTAGCTACTCAGTTACTTTAATCAACACTTTTAATGTAGAAAACTTGTTTTCCTAGAGAAGATAAATATCTAATCAATCGATGTTTGCTATTGCGGTAAATCTAACATGAGACTAAAGAAAACACTAATAGCTATAGCAATGTTTCAAAGAATGGTTAATGCAGCACTAATATAGTGCTCTGAAAGAGGTTAATCGCAGAGCTTAAGTTTTAAAGAATGATAAATGCAATACTCTTTAAACTCTTTATTGTAGCTACTAAGTTACGTTAATCCATACTTTTTGTGTTGATATTTTGTTGTCCTTGAGGAAAAATCATTTAATCAATCGATGTTTGCTATTTCGGTAAATCTAACATTTAGACTAAAGAAAACACTAATAACTATTGTAATGTTTGAAAGAATGGTTAATGCAGCACTAATATAGTGCTCTAAAAGACGTTTATCTCAGAACTTAAGTATTAAAGAATGATGAGTGCAATACTCTTTAAACTCTTAAATGTAGCTACTAAGTTACTTTAATTCACACTATCTATGTAGAAAACTTGTTTTCCTGGAGAAAATGAACATTTAATTAATCGATGTTTCTTATTGCATTAAAGCTAACATGACCTAACTAAACAAAACTAGACAAAACAAAACTAATGGCTCTGGTAAAGTTTCAAAAATGGTAGATACTGCACTAATATGGTGGTCTGAAAGAAGTTAATCGCAAAACTTAAGTTTTAAATTACGATGAGTGCAATACTCTTTAAGCTCTTGATAGTAGCTACTAAGTTACGTTAATCTATACTTTTTTGTTGATATTTTGTTTTTCTTGAGAAAATAAACATTTAATTAATCTATGTTTGTTATTGTGGTAAAGCTAACATGAGACTGAATTAAAAGCTAATTGTTATACTAATGTCTCAAAGAATGGTGGCTGCTGCACTAAAAAATTGCTCTGAAAGGAGTTAATTGAAGAACTAAAGTTTTAAAGAATGATGAGTGCAATACTCTTCATAATATAAATTGTAGCTAATAAGATACGTTAATCCACTCTATTTGTGTTGATATTTTGTTTTCCTAGAGGAAATAACCCTTTAATTAATCTATGTTTGTTATTGTAGTAAAGCTAACATGAGACTAAAGAAAAAACTAATGGCTATAGTAATGTCTCAAAGAATGTTGGCTGCAGCACCAATATAGTGCCATGAAAGAAGTTACTGGCAGAACTAAAGTTTTAAAGGACGATGATTGCAATACTCTTTAAACACTTTATTGTAGCTACTCAGTTACTTTAATCAACACTTTTTATGTAGAAAACTTGTTTTCCTAGAGAAGATAAATATTTAATCAATCGATGTTTGCTATTTTGGTAAATCTAACATGAGACTAAAGAAAACACTAATAGCTATAGTAAAGTTTCAAAGAATGGTTAATGCACAAGTCTCTCTCGCGGAAAAACGGGGGGGGGGGGAGGAAAAAATAGCGAAAGAGACTTGGACCAGGCGGAGAATGGGGGTAGGGTCCCCCTCCCGGGAAGTAATTCAGATCAGGTGGTTTTGGGTAATTTTGGGGTGGTGATTACGAAAATCGATGTTATACGGGCAAATTCGGTGGCTTTCGGCCTCTGTCTCATGTCAAAGTCTCGTTCTCAGGTAAAATAGGCCCAAATACCTTGCAGTGTCCATCCTCTTGGGAAGTAAGTCAAATTAAGTAGTTATGGGTAATTTTGGGGTGCTGATTACAAAAATCAAGGTCCTAAGGGCGTATTAGGGAATGTTTGGTCTCTATTCCATGTCCAAATCTAATTTTCAAGCGGAAACGATAAAAAATGCCTTATTAAAACTCCTCCTCATAAGGGAAATTTGTCAAATTTGGTAGACTTGGGTAATTCTGGTGTGCTGATTCCAAAAATCTATATCATACAGGCATATTAGGCGTCGTTTCTCATTTGACTTTACTTCATATCAAAGTCTCGTTTTCAAGCAAATGATACTTGTCCATTTGCCTCTATGAAACTCAATATAATCTATGTACAGAAAATATTCTCCCCTTTGAATATGTAAACGATCAAACATCGTAAAGATCTATTAACTCTTCATCAAAGTCGTTGTCACTGTAATCGCCTTCCATTGGATCGGCCCCGTCATCCTCATTCAGTGGTCAATAGCAGTTCTGCGATATCACCCAGGTAGCAAACATCACTCCAAACAACTGATCCTCTTTCATCTCATCGATATAATTTGCTGGATCGTCCAGATCCATCATTAAGCAGCCAGCTTGCCTAAAAATAGATGCCACATAATTTGATCGTTGGATGTGAAGCCTCAAATTTGACTCGCAGCAAGCTTAAATCGGTTATTCTCTTTTCATTTTCGAACTTCTGCAAGAGCATTTTCTTCCTCACTTCGTCCGCAATTGAATCCTTTCGTTTCCATATATGGTGCATACAAACTTTTCCAAGCCTATCTCGACTTCTTCAGGTACATGAAGACTGGTCCCCAAATCTGCAAATAGATTTACATATTCTGTCTTTTTAACCATTCAAGCTACTTTCCTCTTTGTAAAGA
The DNA here is from genome assembly GCA_039566865.1 of Aurelia coerulea. Lineage (NCBI taxonomy): Eukaryota > Metazoa > Cnidaria > Scyphozoa > Semaeostomeae > Ulmaridae > Aurelia > Aurelia coerulea. The sequence goes on from CM076950.1 coordinate 12,722,915, forward strand.
AGCTAGAAACATAACCATTTTCAGAAAAAGCAGGACGACCAACGAGCGCTTTTCGATCTCCATGTTTGAAGATCTTGCATCTATTATTTTAGTATTGAGACCTGTTCCGTTGGTCAATCAATCTTTGAACTCCTGGAAAATGATGGGCAACGAAGAGGGCTACGATATCGATGTCCCCAGAAGGTGCTCTGACCATCACGGAATCCCCAGTTGCTACGTTTGCTGCCTGAACTAGAGCGATCAGCTTTGTATCAGCTTCTTCGTGGTTGCTTTCTGATCTTTCATCGACGACAACTTCGTCTTCCAACACTTTAGTGCAGTGGTATTCGTCAGAGAAGAAGCTGGTCTTTCCTCGTAGTTTGCTTTTATCTTCTTCTATCGCTCTTTGGATTAAATTTAATAACATTGCCTTATTGTCTCCATTTTGAAGGAAACTTGTGAAATGGTAAGGAGTCTTCATATCATATCTGATCGCTTTAGGTCAGGCAGCAAATGTAGCAACTTGGGATTCCATGATGGTCAGAGCACCTTCTGGGGACATCGATATCGTAGCGGGATCGTAGCCCTCTTCGTTGCCCATCATTTTCCAGGAGTCCAAGTATTGATTGACAACGGAACAGGTCTCAATACTAAAATAATAGATGCAACATCTTCAAGCATGGAGATCGAAAAGCGCTAGTTGGTCTTCATGCTTTTTCTGAAAATACTTATGTTTCTAGCTACTTTAGAAAGGGGAAAGTAGCTTTTTGGAGCTGAATGGTTAAAAAGACAGAATATGTAAATCTATTTGCAGATTTGGGGACCAGTCTTCATGTACCTGAAGAAGTCGAGATAGGCTTGGAAAAGTTTGTATGCACCATATATGGAAACGAAAGGATTCAATTGCGGACGAAGTGAGGAAGAAAATGCTCTTGCAGAAGTTCGAAAATGAAAAGAGAATAACCGATTTAAGCTTGCTGCGAGTCAAATTTGAGGCTTCACATCCAACGATCAAATTATGTGGCATCTATTTTTAGGCAAGCTGGCTGCTTAATGATGGATCTGGACGATCCAGCAAATTATATCGATGAGATGAAAGAGGATCAGTTGTTTGGAGTGATGTTTGCTACCTGGATGATATCGCAGAACTGCTATTGACCACTGAATGAGGATGACGGGGCCGATCCAATGGAAGGCGATTACAGTGACAACGACTTTGATGAAGAGTTAATAGATCTTTACGATGTTTGATCGTTTACATATTCAAAGGGGAGAATATTTTCTGTACATAGATTATATTGAGTTTCATAGAGGCAAATGGACAAGTATCATTTGCTTGAAAACGAGACTTTGATATGAAGTAAAGTCAAATGAGAAACGACGCCTAATATGCCTGTATGATATAGATTTTTGGAATCAGCACACCAGAATTACCCAAGTCTACCAAATTTGACAAATTTCCCTTATGAGGAGGAGTTTTAATAAGGCATTTTTTGTCGTTTCAGCTTGAAAACGAGATTTGGACATGGAATAGAGACCAAACATTCCCTAATACGCCCTTAGGACCTTGATTTTTGGAATCAGTACCCCAAAATTACCCAAAACTACTTACTTTGACTTACTTCCCCGGAGGATGGACCCTGCAAGGCATTTGCGTCTATTTTACCTGAAAACGAGACTTTGACATGAGACAGAGGCCGAAAGCCACCGAATTTGCCCGTAGAACATCGATTTTCGTAATCAGCACCCCAAAATTACCCAAAACCACCTGACTTGAATTACTTCCCGGGAGGGGGACCCTACCCCCATTTGTCGCCTCAACTGAAGCGATATCAACAACAACAACAACAATAGCGAAAGTTAGAGGGACATACGTCATGAGTCTACCTGAACACCATGACAATGAAATAGTGAGTCAAAAACAAACAAAGAAACAAGGGTTTGTGGGCCTAGCCAAGGATGAGATAAAGTAATCTGAGTGTCGAGCCATCAAAGACAAGCACAAACAGGAATTGATGAAACATGCCTTAATTATAACGACCTCATGCAACATGGCAATCCAGAGATGAACACGTCCTTTTTATTATGAATGCAAAGAGAGCAGCTGCCGGTAGCGCTGCTACCAAGAGGTTTGTGTTTTGACTAGATATTATTCTGTAGGCCTATTCACGATGTTGATGATAATCAAATCAGTGGGAATGATAAGGAAGCAAAAAAACATTCTGTTAGATTGTAATGCAAGCATAGATCTTGCTAACATAGCCCTGACTTGCGTCAAAACAAAATCAGGGTGATTGCCCTCCACTGTTTCATACCTCTATCTACAGAAGTTTCCCAACTTTCCAAAATTTAATTTTCCAAAAGACGAATGGTTGGCGGAAGGCAGGGGCGTAGCCAAAGAGGAGGGTACATACAGGGGGGCAGGCCCGTCGGAACCGGGGGGGCTGGGGAGGGGGGCTTCAGCCCCCCCAATAATTTGCTGCAATTCATTCACTTTTGTAAGTTAAAAAGGCTGTGAAAGCCCATCTCGTGGAAATGAAGATTCAAACTTATTTATATTCGAGGAAGTTATTAGAATTTATCAAGCTATCATCCTTGATATTATGGAATTCAAATATAATCTATATCCTCGTGAAATTGAAGTCCCATTTTTCAGTATTTTCTTGGAAAGACCCCCATCAGACTTCATCCTTTGCTTTTTTAAATTGCTGATTCTCCAAAAATGGGGCGTTTTCCAACGATCTAAAGGGTGTGGCCATGAATAATTTTCCCGGGGGCAAGCCCCCGCACCCCCATTTCCCGTCCCTCTGCCCCCATGGAGTTTCAGCCCCCCCAATATGATTTTCGTTCCGACGGGCCTGCAGGGGGTGCCAACATTCAGTTAGTCGGCAGATTGATAATATCTGTCGGCAAATAGAAAAGTTTCCTTGGTACTAGTACTACTGAATGTCTGTCGGCGAATAAAGTTTCCAAATCTTAATAAAGGTTGGTGTAAAATTCATTGACCGATTTCTTTGAACTGAATGACTCACAAAATAATTGGCGGAGCCTACGAATTGTTAGCCCATACTACGTGACATTGGCTATTTCATTTTTGACTTGTTTTATTTTAACAGGGTCAGATACATTCAGTAAATATAAATTAACTGATTTACATTGTGCCCTGCTTAAAAACATATCTTACCTAATTACATGTATTTAAACAAACCAACTTGAAGATCCTATAGATTTAAAAGAAAGAAAAAAATATAAAAAGGAAGGGACTCAGCGGAAGAATCTTGTTGGCCAATTTAGCTAAGTTTGACTCTTGTATACAAGAGTTCAACAAAATAGCGAAAAACCCTCTGAAAACACAACTTCTTATTAGTAGGGGAGACAGTGTGTAGCGTAGTTCTCAGCTAACTTTCTCACTAGGTAGCTCATTCCAAACTTAACCAAGTTCTCTTCTCTCTCACCTATTAAGGAGGCTTTCAAAATTTAGCCCAGTTCTCAGCTATATTTCTCACTATGTAGCTGATCTCAAACGTAGCCAAGTTCTCTGTTAGTTCTCTCTCACCTACTAAGGAGGCTTTCAAACCTTAGCCAAGTTCTCAGCTATATTTCTCACTATGTAGCTCATCCCAATTGTAGCCAAGTTCTCGGCTAGTTCTCTCTCACCTATGAAGGAGGGTTTCAAAACTTAGCCAAGTTCTCAGCTACATTTCTCACTACGTTGCTCATCCCAAACTTAGCCAAGTTATCAGCCGAAACTCTTTCCTATGTCTAGAAATCACACAAAAATATATAAGAAACAGAATGCTTGGAAACATTTCGTAAAAGAAACCTTGCAAAACAGGTTTCGAACAGCTTCACAACAACCTACAGCTCATTATCATTTTCACCAAAGGTCAACACTGAAACCTTCAAATCAAAGAATTTTGCAACAAATGTGGCTCCTTTCAAAGCCAATTCATACATTTGTACAACACTTTAAAGGTGATCTGAAGTGAAATTTAAACTGCTATTTACAATTTATTGATACCATCATTCATTCAGTTCTGTTTTAAGTCAGACTCTGATGACGACACACATCAAAAGGTCTCAGTGTGCTAAATCTTCTTGTTCTTTTGCATCCGAATCTTTTCACAATTTCTTGTTGAGTTCCTTTTCTGTAGTGAGAAATGTAGCTGAGAACTTGACTAAGTTTTGAAACCCTCCTTTGTGGGTGAGAAAGAGCTAGCTGAGAACTTGGCTAAGTTTGGGATGAGCTACGTAGTGAGAAATGTAGCGGAGAACTTGGCTAAGTTTTGAAACCCTCCTTCGTAGGTGAGAGAGAACTAGCTGAGAACTTGGTTAAGTTTGGGATGAGCTATGTAGTGAGAAATGTAGCTGAGAACTTGGCTAAGTTTTGAAAGCCTCCTTAGTAGGTGAGAGAGAACTATAGCTGAGAACTTGGCTAAGATAGGTTGAGCTACGTAGTGAGAAATGTAGCTGAGAACTTGGCTAAGGTTTGTCCAGTACAGGGAGGATAGTGTTTCTAGCTGAGTCATCCGCTAAGTTTTGGTTTTCCTACTGTATATGCTTTAGCAGAAGTTCGCTATTATTTTTAGCTCTTGTATACAAGAGTTTAGCTTAAGCTAAATTTAGCTCTTGTATGCTTTCCCAGGGACTCAGAAGTCAAGCGTATGTGCTATCAACCTCTTTAACCTCTTTGATCTTTTAATAATGCTTTTAGCCTCATTTTGAAAGTAGCTAGCAAAGGAGCAATTTTGATTTCATTGCTCAACAGGCTCAAAACAGTAACCCCTCGATATGAAAAGCTCCGCTGCCCATTTGAGGTCTTATACAGTTGAATCCTGAGGTCAGTAATGGTATTACGTACGGTCCGATTGCAAGAATCAGACAATTTGTGAACCATAGATTGCATGTAGGGAGCCCGGGGGCAGAGGGTACTTCACATTTTTGGGTACAGGGATATGCCATCAGGAAGGGTATCAATTTTCGCAATTTTGGTATAAGGAACAGTATCAATTTTTGCAATTTTGGTATAAGGAATGGTATAGATTTTCGCGATTTTGGTATAAGGAACGGTATCAATGTTTGCAATTTTGGTATCAGTATAAGTTCGGATATTCAATGGTATAAGGTATAAGGTATAACTGGTATAAGGTCGGTTGTACTTTTTCGGAAAATTGGTATAAGGTCAGGTATACCTTTTCCGAAAATTGGTATAAGGAACAGGTATGTTTTTGATGCTTTGATAGCATGTCCCCGACCAAAACCTGGTCAAGTACCCCCTGGGGTAGGGAAGTGCAAGCCCGTTCAAGGCTTTATAAACTATACAAGCTGTCTCAATAGGGATCCCTATTTGCTACTGCTACTTGAAACAATTTCATCAATTTTGATTTGAAGAGCTGTACTCTGACCTACTTAAAATAATTAAAATTGCCACAACAACTTCTTTTGCAAAAGCTTCCTGTAAGAAAATCCAAAGCCATGTAATTGCCATGTACAAGCCTTGTAAGTAAGCCTGAAAGTAGCCTAGTTATGGCCTTGTGGTAATCTTGTATCATATCCTTGTTTTATCCTAGAAAAGCCTTGCTGTAACGTTGTAAATGGCTCGAAAAATGCTAATTATTTAAAGGAACAGCCTTGCAACATATTTCCAGTTTTAGGCTATTACAAGGCCTGCATAAGAACTGAGATTTTAACCCTGTAAAGCCCTTGTACCGGGTGTCCCAAAAAAAGGGTAACACATTTATGTATGTAAGCATTGATGGGTATGAGATAAAAAGATGTGACAGAAATAGACATGGCGGAGGAGTAGCTTGCTACATAAGGACAGATTTAGTATTCAATCCAAGAGAAAATTTTTCAACAGACATTGAGAATATATTTTTTGATATCCAGCTACCAAAATCAAAACCAATTCTCGTTGGAATCCTTTACAGGCCTCCAACAACAACTGGTTTTTTAGATAAACTAACACTGGCTATTTCCAAAACAAATAACTTTGACAACCAAGAGGTTTACATTCTTGGAGATCTAAACATCAACTTGAACAATGAAAATGATATATCAAACGGAATTAAAAGATATAAAGAGTTTTGCTCCCTCCATGGATTGAAGCAAATAATTAAAACACCTACTCGTACCACTGATAGATCGACCTCCCTCCTTGACCACATACTAACAAACTCATTTTCTAAAATTTCTCAACAAGGTGTTCTTGATTTGGGTCTGTCCGATCATCAACTGATTTATTGCACAAGAAAGACAACCCGCACCAAAATACATGATCATACTTATATCAAGATCCGTACATTAAAGAATTACACAAAACAGCTCTTTCTTGATAAACTAAGCCAAATCACATTTCCAAAATACCTTGATTTTGATAATATTAATGTTGCCTATTCCCATTTTGTTGAACTTGTCACAAATATCATTGATGAAATTGCCCCCGTGAAGGAGATTCGTATCAGAAAAAACTCACAGGAGTGGATGGACCAGGAAGTCCTCGAGGGGATTAGAATTCGCGACAAATTACTGACAAAATTTAGGTCATCTAAAATTCACATTGATTATGTAAATTTCAAGAGAGCTCGCAATCACGTCCAAAACTTGATTAAAAAGAAGAAAAAATCCTATATTGTTGGAAAACTAAACGAGAACATAGGAAAACCGAAAGATTTATGGAAGTGTCTAAAATCTCTCGGATTGTCATCAGGAAACAACTCACCCCCTAAAATTAGTCTAAATGATAAAGGCAAACCATCTTTTGACGATAAAACAAATGCCGAAATTTTTAAGGACTTTTTCTCAAATCTGGCTTCAAATTTAGTAAAGAAACTTAACCCATCCCCACATAAACTAGACAATGTGCGAAAGTATTACCAGCACATGAAACTTTCTGAACCATTTTCATTGCTTCCCACATCCTCGGAAAATGTCCTCAAACTCTTAGAAGAGATAAACCCCTCAAAAGCGACAGGTTTGGATAATATAGCAGGGAAATTCCTCAAAGATGGTGCGTCCGCCTTAGCCGAGCCGATAACCGAACTATGTAATCTCTCAATCTTACAATCTAAGTTTCCTGATGGTTGCAAACAAGCAAAACTAAAACCACTTTTCAAAAAAGGATCGAAAGATGATCCCAAAAACTATCGACCAATTTCTTTGCTTCCTCAACTCTCTAAAATTATTGAAAAAATAATTCATGGTCAAGTACAAAAGTACCTTGATGATAAGAAAATATTGTACAGATACCAATCTGGCTTTCGTGCTCATCACTCAACAGATACCTGCTTATCTTACTTGAGTGATAAGATCCTTCAAGGATTTGAAACTGGAATGTTTACAGGCATGATCTTAATTGACCTTCAAAAAGCATTTGATACAATTGACCATAACATCTTTCTGGATAAAATGGCATGCCTTGGCTTTAGCAAATCTGCCATTTTGTGGTTTAAATCTTACCTTCAGGACCGTTCTTTTGCCGTCAATATTGGCAAGGAATACTCAAATCATGGAAGTCTGTCATGTGGGGTCCCTCAGGGGTCAATTCTTGGCCCACTCATATTCCTTCTTTACGTGAATGACATGGCACGAGCGATCGACTGCGACCTGCTTCTGTATGCAGACGATTCTTGTTTAATTGTTAGAGACAAAAACATTGAACTAATAGAGAGCAATTTAAATAGAAATTTCAATTCCCTCTGTGATTGGTTTGTAGAAAACAAACTAAGCATTCACTTTGGAGAGGACAAAACCAAATCCATTCTCTTTGGACAAAAAAAGAAAAAAAAGCAAGAACTTGAAAAGTTGGACATTAGGAGAGGTGACATAAGGATTAAACAACATTCAACAGTCACATATCTGGGATGTGTCCTAGATGAAAATCTCTCTGGGGAGTCGATGGCGACTAAGATGCTTGGAAAAATAAATGGCAAGCTAAAATTCCTATACAGGAAACAAAACTTCCTGGATAAATCCCTTCGCAGGTTGCTTTTAAATGCTCTTATTCAACCTCATTTTGATTATGCATGCACTTCTTGGTATCCAGGGTTGAATAAGAGGCTGTCTAAAAAAATTCAGACGGCACAAAACAAATGCATTCGTTTTTACCTCGATTTAAAAAACACAGCACATATTGGGGTCACAGAATTCAAGTCTATAGATTGGCTCCCTACAAAGAACAGGATGGATCAATGTGTCTGTGTCAACATAATGAAGTTTTTCAGAGAAACTGCCCCAGCATACAGTGCTGAGATATTCCGTCCAGTCAACCAGGGCCGAACAACACGAAGGTCCAAGTTCAAATTGGATATTCCATTTCGCAAAACTACTGCTGGACAAAAATGTCTATCTTATCTAGGGCCCAAAACATGGAATAGTCTTTCATCAGAGATTAAATCAACAAACAATATCGACACATTCAAACATAAGATCAAAGAGAATTTTTTCCAAAACATACAAAAAGAGGAAGATGACATATATGTCTTCTATTAAGACTTGTCATCATCTCTCCCGATCATGGTATGGTATTATAAACCATGTTTTATACCGAAAACAAACTACAGTTTAGTATTTTTTTTTCTTACGTTTTTCGTTGTACCAGCACCTCTAAGGGGACCATTATGGAATTAAGGTCATCTTGACCTTTTAATGCTATCCCTGCCACTGTGATTAGGGGTGTTTTTCCTTTACGTTTTTAACATTATTTATTGTATTGTATCTATTTTTATATTATATAACTTGTAAATAATTGTAAATATTGTGGCAAAATGATACATACATACATACATACATACTTTCTTGATTCTACAAAAACTTTGAATTACACCTGCCTAGAAAAGTTATTCATTAGCGAAATAAGTCCCGTAGGCTTTAACACATAGGCTATCTTGCAATCTTCATTGTTTGAATGAAATGTTTTTTTGCATGATTTCTCACAAAATTATTACGAAACAAGCAATCGTATATGCCCAAGGGAACATAAAAATGCACATTCGTGCTTGGCTTGGTGTACTTTTGTAAATGCATTTTGACTGGAGAAAAATATTCCTTGGTGACTATATTCATTAATTTGTTTGTAAGCTTTCAGTTATTTACGTTCTGTTCAAACGGGTACCCAAAGGACCGATCCTTGTCCAAAAATGCCTTTGACTGAAGAGATTCCCCTAACCAGCGCGTTAGCAGTTTAGGCCAAAACCCAAAAGCTCTGGTTTGTAGATGGACGCAAATTTTGGTTTTCGAGATTAATATTTCAACTCTCGATGCGCCAATATCAACAAACGAGGTATTTATCTTCAAGTTAACTATTGAAGAGTACTTCAAAACTTAGTTGGGATCGATTCGACTTATACTCTCATCGCTAGTCCCCATCAAATCTGTAACCTTTTTTTTGGGACACCCGGTAGTAGGCCTCGTAAATCAATTGTTCATAACCTTGCTCTTCCAAGGCTAAACCAAGGTGACTGGTAGCCTAATTATAACCTTGTTATGGCCTTGTGGTAATTTTGCGCCATAGCCTTGTTCTAGCCTAGGAAAGCCTTCCTGTAACCTTGTAAATGGCTCGAAAAACTGTAATTAGTTTAACCTAGGCACAGCCTTGCAACATTTTTCCAGTGTTAAGCTATTACAAGGCCTGCGTAGGAAATGAGATTTTAACCTTGTAAAAACCTTGTAATAGCCTCGTAAAGCAATTGTTCATACCTGGCTCTTCCAAGGCTAATAAAAGCTGAAGATTCCTCAGTGAAAGGATGAAATGCGTTCCGTACTTATAGCGCCTTCTTTTTGTCTTTCTACCTCAAATGTTTTTCCGCTTATTACTACTGCTCTTTGCGATACCAATACTTAAAGGCATAAAATAAACTATACACTATAATAAAAGTAAACATTAAATAATTTTTTGTGCATGTTATTCTATTTTGTACATATCTACATATGAATATTTTTTTTCAGTAATTTAATTTAAGTGGGCAGGAAGTATATCTAGCTACTTAAAGCTAATTTAAGCCCACTGTGCATGCCGCATCTAGGCACGGGACTCCTAGTTTAACGTCCCTTCCGAAGGACGGCGAGGTGAGTTGCGAAGTCAAGCCTTCGAGGTCACCCATCCGGAGTTTGACCTCACTCGACCGAGCTTAACTTCAGTCTCCTGACCGTAACGGATTAAGCCGCTCGGCCACTCACCCCACAATATACACATATTTGATACATTTGATACGGTGGCAATATTTCAGTTCGACTTAGTACATTAGATACATTAGATACAGGGCATTGTTTAGCCATTTTCAAATCGGCAAGCATTACACTGACACTCGGGTCCATCCAAGCTTTTTATCAAACGTTTAAATATGATCAAATTTTCGGCTGTTTGGAAATCATTGGATAATGCATTCCAAATTTTTGGTCCAAGTGATCTATAACTATTTGATCCAAAAGTGACTTGATTTGGTCTGTAATGTACTAAGTCAAATTGGTTCCTAGAGGACCTGCCCTCAGATTTAAATTGAAATATATCTTTCATGAAATGAGGGTTCAGATCATGCATTGTTATATAAATCTCGATACAAAGCGTTCTCAGCCGATTGATGTTCATTGAACATTTCTTGGACTTTGATAGCAAATCCGTATAAGAACTTATACGATCATTGTGCAAGAATTGCAATGCTCTTTTGTGCAGTTTTTCAATTTTCGCTAACGATTTTGCCGAGGAAAAATGCCAAAGGAGGGGGCAATAATTGAAATTTGAAAACACAAAGCTTTCAACTAGAATCTGTTTTTCTTTGAAACCAACAAAGGACTTCAGCCTCTCCAGGACGTTTAATTGTGTCGCCGCCTTTCTGCAAAGATTCGAAATATGAATGTCAAAATTCAATTTGTTGTCAATTTCAACCACAAGAAGGCGAACTGACTTTTCGGACGTTATTTCTCTGCTCTGAATTAAGATTTTTTCTCCAGAAGTGTCTTTCCTATCTTTCCGTACTAATAAAGCGTGGAATTTTTCAGGATTAGCAATCATTTAATTCTGCCGAAGCCAGTCCAGAGCTCTATTTGATTCGTCTTGTAGTAATCTAATCAAGTCTGGCAAATTCTTAGCGTAGGCACTGATAGTGTTATCATCGGCATAATTATGCAGACTAGCTTCTCTAATGAAAAAGAAGAGGTCATTAATGTAGAAATTAAAGAGTATGTCGGGAATTTGATTCTGTTACCACGACAATAAACTCACGAGTAGATTGAACTTCACAGAAAATGCACTCTTTCAGTGTAGTTACTCTCACAGCGTAATCTCACGAATCGAGTCGTCTGAATTGAATAAACTTGAATAATCTTACGTTCTACTGTTTTAGCTTATATACTGTTTGTAGCGAATGTTCTAGTACATAGTGATCATCGTGATTCAGCTTTATTACTAATTATTGCCTAACATTACGTAAGCTCAGCAACTACAGTGTAAGTAATTTTAGTACCCCTAGAATGTTCTCGTCAAGTCCCCTAGTTTCTAGAACTGTGTCATGCTGAGGCTACTTAACTAAAACGAGGCTACGTGTTTTACAAGCATGATTAGGCCTAAAGGGCGATCTACAAATACACAATGACTACAGACATATTTATGATATTGACGTATGGTTGATTAAGCATGCTGTCAGCTAACTTGGGAACAAAGCGAAGGTAATTACTTGTTTCTAGATTGTTCAGATACCTAGAATGTTCCACAAATTACTCACATTCTCCCCACACACTCCCCCTATTTGATCTCAAAGAGAGCAAATATTGATAAAGTTACAGCTGTTCGTCTTCTTCTGCCGCAATGATTCTCAATTTCTCTGCTGCATCTGCTGCCGCTCTTCTTCTCAGTCTGAAAGCTCTGGCTTCTGGATTCAGTTGGTCTTGAACTCTTAGTTTGGTCACGTCGCATGACAACTGCAGCGGATACAACTGTTGTACAGCTTTCTCAAGGTATGATTTCCCAGCTCTGAGTTTTGCAGCTCTCATAACTCCGTCTCTACCAGTAATGAGATTTGTGATGATTCCGATACTCCACTTGCCTCGGTTACGTTCCTCTCCTTTTATTAGCACGACATTTCCTTCCTTGAGCGATGGGATCTTGCTATCATGCTTTAGGTTATGTCGTTCTCTTAGCGCTTTTACGTACTCCCCCGTCCACCTTGACCAGAGAGAATCTTTGCATTTCTGCAAATACTTTGCACGGTTCCTCAAATCTGTATCCTCTACATCGCCAGCATCTGCCTCTGGTAAGTGGTTTGGGATGCCGAACATCATCACGTTAGGTGTGAGAATAGGCAATTGGACATCATCTTCGACATAGCTTAAGGGGCGGTTATTCAAGGCAAGCTCAATGTCAAGGATCACTTCCTCAAGTTCACTCCAACTCAAGCATGCTCTTCCCAAAGCTTTTTAGAGAGATTGTTTCACCAGCCCGACCATCCTTTCAAACTGCCCACCCCACCAAGGGGCCTTACTCAAGTTGAATTGCCATTTGATGTGCTGATGGGCCAGGAAGTTTTGAAGACTCTCCTTTTTCATGATTTTCTTCAGCCATTTTGCTCCAGCAACGAAGGTTTTTCCATTATCACAATAGATCTTTTCAGGCCTTCCTTTTCTGGCAATAAAGCGTTTCAGACTCTTCAAGAATTCTTCTGCTGTTTGATCAGGCAGCAACTCTAAGTACAAGGCTCTTGTGAGGCTGCATGCAAAGAGTAGGATATAGGCTTTTCCTTCTTGCCGTTGTGTGCGTTTGTAGATGATCGGTCCAGCATAATCGACTCCAACTACTTGAAATGGTCTAGATCCTTCGGTCCTGTCAATTGGCAGATTTCCTTCTGGTGGACTCGCAAATGCTGTTGCCTGGAATCTTTTGCATCCGTTGCATTTCCTAATGACTTTCTTCGCCAGTTGTCGAAGTCGAGGAATCCAATAGTCACGACGAATGGACTCCATTGTTATGCCAGCTCCCCCATGCAAGGTTTTGACATGAGCATCCATGACCATTTTTTCACTCAAAAGGGATGTTGTTGGAAGATATTTTGGATAAACACCCTGAATTCTCCCTCTACATTCGTAGATTCCGCTCTCATCTTCTTGTAAGTTCAGTCTCAACTGATCTGCTTTGAATTCTTCAGTATCACTGTAGTTATGTTGCTCCCTTCTCACCCAACTCTTGATCTGCTTGTCAGTTTCTTCTGTGGTCAATGGTCCAGATAGTCTCTCTGACTTATTTGAATTACAGTTGTGAATGAATCTAGCAATCCATTTGGTTATTCGCATCGACTTCCAATAACTGTGCCTTTCAAGAATCCTCAGCAATTCGTCTTCGAATTCTACTGCAACACCCAGAACTTTTTTTGTCAGTTTTGCTTCTGCTTCTGTGTCATGATTTGGCTCCGTTACTATGTCTCTAGGCCATTGTTCAGTCATTGACAGCCAGTTTGGTCCAATCCACCAGCTTCCCTGTAGTTTCGCAGCTGCTGCTCCTCTGCTAGCTACATCAGCAGGATTCTGTTCCGTTGGTACATATCGCCACTGTATGAAACTCTTCTCTTGAATTTTCCTCACTCTGTTAGCCACGAATTGCTTGTAGTTACCGTTTCCTCTGATCCAGTGTAGTGCGACTGTGCTGTCAAGCCATCCGGTCACTTGTCGAACTGGACATCCATCCAACGCATCCTTGACGCTCTGTGCAAGATTTGCCGCCATATGAGCAGAAACAAGTTCGAGTCTTGGAATTGTCACTCCTTTCTTTGCTAAACGAGATCTTGCAGCTACAAGTCCTTGACTCAGTCCTGACTTTTGATGTACGACTGCATAGACGACTGCTGCAGTTCCTGTTCCACTCGTGTCACCAAATACATGCAAATCAATTGCTTCGATCTGCTCTTGATGCGCTACAAGGCTTCGTGGCAATTCAACTTCTAATGGTATATTCTTCTCAAACTTCTCCCACTGCTTATGTATGACATCTGGAAGGTCTTTATCCCATGGTATGCTCTCGTCACATGTGGCTCGGTAGACTTCTTTCCCAGCCAAGGTTATTGGTGATACCAGTCCAAGTGGATCGAAAATTGAAGCAAGAAATCGCAAGATACCTCGCTTTGTGACATCTGCTTTCTCTTGTGGAAACGTGACTTTTAGTTTGTCACTCTTCTTGTTCCAGGTTAGGCCCAGCATCTTTGTTTCATTCGCTTTTACTCCTAGTTGCTGTTTGGCATAGGTATTCTCTCCATTAGAACCTGCATCTTCACCCTCTAGCTCTGGGATATTTGAATGCCATTTATGCAGTTTGAATTGTGCTCTCCCAAAGATTTCCACCGCACCGTGTTTCAGATGTTGTGCTTCTTGGACATTGTTCGCACCAGTGATTACGTCATCGACATAGAGTGACTTCCATATCTCCTTGACTTCTTCTGGATACTCAGCTTCGCAGCTCCTTAGATGTTCCTCAATGGTGCCTCCCAAGAGAAATGGACTTTGAACAAGGCCAAATAAAGCCCTCGTGAAGCGATAAACTTCAACTTTTGATGGATCTTTGTCCTTTATCCAATGAAATCTTAAGGCGTCCCTGTCTTCTTCCCGGATCCTCACTTGCAGAAAGGCCTTCTTCAGGTCTCCCGTCAGTGCAACTGGCTTGAATCTGTTTCGCACCAGGACACCCCACATTAGATTTTGCAGAGGGGGTCCTGTCTCCAAGCAATCGTTTAATGATGGGGCAAATTATAACATAGTCATACTTAATTTTTCTCTTATGACTACGATAATAGCGAACTACATGTTTTTCAACACGCTAAACAACACATCGTTAACAATCACACCTTTTCCAGTCCTCTTGGGGTCCTTTTACGAATGAACAATTAAACGTTTAAAACAAAAGCCACAATACAATGCAAAACATACAAGTGACGAGAACAAACAACACAATACACGACTGGACACAAATGTGTGACAGCATATTGTGACAGCAACAAAACGACACGCATGAATTAATCAACTCATGATTGCATAAATTATTTTCCCTGAAACCCAGAATTGTGCGGTAGCAAGCTTTTGGTCGTTGTTGCGCAGACCCTTTCTTCTTCAGAATATTGGGTCTGCACGCAGGCTAGGTAATGACCAGCTTTGGTAACTTTGCATGAATGTTCTTGTCTGCTTGTGTCTGAAGCCTTTCTTGTGTCCTATCCAGCTGTTTCTCCATGTCTTGCTTCATTTTCTGCTTTGCCTCCTCAATTCTGAGCTCTTGATCATATTGACGCTGCTTCTTCACCTCTTCGATCTCCTCTTCCCTTCGTCTCTCTTGATCTCTTTCACGTTCCTTCAAGGTTTTGATTTTCTGATCGATTTCTTCCACTATTTCCTCGTAAACAGCCATATGATCATCTGTTTCTTGCCTCCACTTTTTGACATCTCTCATTTTGTCGCCTTTCTGGATCATTTGCTTCTGAATTTCCAACTTCATTGTGTGTATTTCGTCTGTTTGACTCTCCATAGCTTTTAAATGACGTTCAAGTGGTCTTACAGCGTTCTTATCCAAGATTTTTGGTGCTTCATCACTTGTAAACTTCAGCATTTGCACCATAGAAATAGAAGGACTAGAATGCGCGGTCTATTGTTTTGCGATTGTTTTTGTGGCACCACCATGGAGAGAAAGATGGTAGCAACAGGTTGGCAAAAGCTTCGAACGCAACAGCACGCACTGTAATTCACTCGTTTTGGAACGGCGATTTTTGGGTGAAAATTGACAGAAAACCCGACATTTTCCAGCAGAAAATACGCAGCAAGCATCATGGAGTATGCGTAAGTACTTTTTTCTCTAATCTACACGTTTTTGAATAAATCGCGAGCTGGTTACTTTGACTTGCTAGGCCCTGAAACAGCACGCAATATGTCTGTATGTATTCATTTGTTCTGAAGCGGCTAATTCTGAAGGCAAAATGCACCAAAAACTCGACGTTTTCCTTCACAAAAAACCTAGTAAGCACAATAGAGTACGAGTAAGTACTTCAATATTTTATCTGCACTTTCTTCAACAAATCCTGTGCTTGTTACATTTACAACTCTGGGGTACCTTCTACGAGTTCCAACAAGGCCTAGGCCTACCTACTCTACTCGAACCGATGCTGCGCTAACTTGGAATGGCCGTAGTAAGAACCTTGAATTTGCTAGTGAAGCAAGCTATTATGATTGTAGATGAAGGATACTTTGCAAAGCGACACAAAGCATCAAGACTAATGCAGTTAAGTGTAACTATGTCGTAAACTTTAAACTGAGAAACACGATGTCAGCCTAAATAATACAAGGCTTGGCCTTCGGCCAAGTTTGCCTACTTCTTGTCAACAAAACACTTTCCAAGTTTTACATCTACTTTAGGCTGAGGGCAAACTGAGCTGGATTGTGGCAAAGTGGCTCATATATGTTTGCATCTTGAAGTGAAGTGTCTCTTGTTCTAAACACATTGCGTTTTCAATATTAACATATTTGTATCAAATGAATTTTAATGAATGGTACATCAATGAATGGTTCAATGGGGCCCCTTTACCATGCTCTGACATATTTTGCCCCCAGCGTACCATGCTAGTGTAACTGTAATGCCAATGGACTTACCCCTATGCAAAGCTTTGAACCACAGTTTGATTATCCGGCAGGGTTAACGCAATTGTTCACAACATTCATTAATCATTTGAAAACCGTGTTAGCCATTTAGATCCAGCCAGTAACTTGATTCAAACCCAAAGTGAAGCACAAGGAATCCCAGGTGACTTCAATTCTCCCCAACATTATCTTGCCAAAACTTATGGGTCCTCAACCAACAATTTTGATCATAACAGTTAATGCAATTGGGTCGCGAGGGGGAGGGGGGCTTTTTTATGATAGAAATTTAAATAAGACATATCATTTAGACATGACATGTGTAATCCACAAAAACTGAGTAAACATGGAACATCTTTCTTCATTTATGCACTTTCATTGTTAAAAATGGTTGACCTTTAACCGTGATCATTCTTTTTGATGGTAAAAAGAAGTAGGTCAATAGGAAGGGGAGAGATGGGGCTGTAACCTTAAATGCCCAGTTCCGTTAACTGTGATGAAAATTGTTTGTTGATGACCCCAAAAATCTTTGAAGCAGAATAATTCATGTGCAAAAATGTGAAAATCAATATGTACATATAAAAACTGTTAACTCTATGAAGATGTAAGATGGCATTTCCTCCATCTTTATATTGGCCAGGTTACTTAACCTCCGCCCGGTACTCGGCGTTACCTCAGGATACATCTTCATACAGCTATTCATTTTGGAATAAAATTTGCTTTGTAAGCTTATGACGTTTTGATGATTTATTTCTTCTCAGAATCCTTTCAGTGAACACTTTCCCAAACTGATGGTAAAAGAGAATGAGATAGTTCTTCACAATCAACTTTATGAGTTTGGTAATGTGATCATCTCTTAATTCACCATCTAGAATATGGGATTCTTTACTGTGTTGACTCAAAGATTGAAATATGGAATTTCTTGTTTCAGATAACACTTCCGATAAAATTTTGGCATTGGTTTCTTTGGAGAGATATGCCCACTTACACAGTGCTCTCCTGGCTTTCTTATCAACAGAGTCAACTACCTTGTACACAGAATAGGATGGAACAATCAAATTACCATACTTCTTGCAGGAAAGCAAAGAAAGATGGTTTTGGTAGTGACGATAATCTGAACTCTCAGAATTGCTCTGCAGAGCAGAAATACAATCTGGACAATCTATACATTCAATTAGCTTTTTCACAATGTAGCCAGATATATAGTGTAAAACATCGGAGCGCCAAATGGTTGTTGAAAACAAAAGATTGGACACTCTTGGGTCAACCTTTGCCATCTCACTTGCATCTTTGTCAGATATGTTCACACAGTTAGCAGTGGATGGAGACTCAACTTTGTTTTTCAATAACAATGCTCGTATTGCATATTTTAATTGTAGAGATGTAGGGTTATTATTCCATCCAAATCTACTTCTGATTTTTGCAAAATACATTTCTATTTGATCTTGAGAGAATCTGTATGTAAGAACATACTCATAAGGTGAAATTAATCTTTCCAGCAGATTTTTACTGATTTTTAGTATTGACAAAGATGAGATGCAAAATCCAATAACAAACATTTTCCTTGGGCCCTTTATAAGGGGAACACCTGCTGTGTCTTTCAATGATTTCAAAGTCTCCATACCATTCAGTAGGTATGTCTCAATGTCAAAAATATTTTCTAATGTTATTGGCTTCTTGTGATTCTTTCCAAATTTACTCTTTGAGTTGAGAATATCAAACATGTCATTCATGAAAAGGATGAAGTCACTTGTAGCCTTACTGTCTTTAAATTGAGGCAGTTTTAAATTTCTGAGGAATGTGATTGCTGCAGAGACAGAATGACTCAATGTTTGTGCAGCAATGCTGACTTTCATTTTATGGTTTTGCCATTGCACATGCTTGGCTTTCAGTTTATTGCCCAAATGGAGAATATCTTCTTGCTGTGTACGATGAAGAGCAAGAACATATTCCCATGATATTCTCTCTCCAGAGGGAGTACAAAAAGTGCTCATATGTGCAAAGGCATTCCTGGCTAGTTTTAGCATGTGGCAGGTGTCCAATATTACATGTATTTTGGCATTTGGTTTGGATGGATGATCAAAAGATCCATCAAGGTTTTTGATGTCGCATCCTAATTTTTCTTGCATTCCTAAATTTTTGGGAGCACCATCAAAAACCAGAGCAAGAACATTTGCCCCTCTCTCGGATAGTTTTTTAATGGCTTCAAGCATAGTCATAAGAAAAACTATAGTCTGGAAGCGAACAAAAGCCATTGTTCTATGTTATTGTCCTGCATTGCGCTAGCACCCAGACCTCTGTAGGTGCAAAGAAAAATTACACCACATGTGAGATGGCAGAATTCCTAGTCTTAGACTGAGATGCCTGGAGCAAATTGTGCGATTTTTGATTACAAAGTACTTTGTAATCTAAGAGGGGGCTCCAGGTCAGTAAGAAAGAAAGAAAGAAAGAAAGAAAGTCCGTCACGCTCGTTAAAGCAATTGATTAACGTTTTATCTCTGCTAATTGGCACTGAAATAAAGAAAGCGCACAGAAAGCGCATACAAGACAGAAGTTTCCCGCGATCCTATAGCAACATTTGACGTCGGCTTATTTCATGTTAGACAGATTTGACACCATAAGATGGATAAATCACCACGATGTTTACCCTGGCACAACAACAAATTTACCCAGAATTGGCACGTTCTTGACTTCATTAGCAGCTTAATTATGTTGAAACAATCGTTTTCTAGAACGAACGCATCATTAGCCACTTATTGATAGTATTCATTATGCAAATAAGTCAAGTTTAGAGGATGATGTAACCGGCGGCCTGCACAGAGGCTAGCATTCGCAGCATCACCGAAGGTAGAAGGACCCCCCTCCTACACAGCTACAGATGCAAACGCTGCAGGTGAAGTTGAGAGGAAAGGTGCAGAATTACAGCAAACAATGGCGCATTGACTGGGGGAAGGCACGTGGTCACACTGAACCAAAAGATCTCCATGCATATGATTCTGCACAGAGGTTATCTTCGTGACTGCTTGCCTCAAATTAGAAGCCCGCGAATAGAAACATTCTGCAGGGTTCCGCATAAGCAATTTTGCGTTATCGTAAATCTCACATGACATCTAATTTGAGACAGATGCACCAATAGTTTCATGCACGAACTAAGCAAACTGGGGGTAATGACTTTTGATTTTTTGCGTATCATCCTCGTTTGACATAAAGATCAAAATATTGCTTTCAAACGATTCCTGTCCTTATACAAGGCGCTTGATTTTCTATTGAAGGCAACTTTAGCAGCAACACTCATCTCTCTGACTGTAGCAGCATCAATGATCATTTGGGCTTATGGAGAAATCAATATTCAGTTTTCTTGTGCTTGCTTAGCTCAGGTCGTACTTTGTAATCATCCAAAAGGATCTTATGTTTAACTGTGGAGTCTGTAGAACAGCAAAATATAAAGGGATATCGATCATCAAAGTGCCAGCTGCCGTTGATGAGGCCTCCAAGAAGTGGAGAAGTGACATTCTTAATGTGATTACAAGGGACAGAGTTGTTGATGCAAACCTTAAAAAACAAATCGACGAGGATCGTGTTTACATTTGCGAGAGACACTTCAGCACAGACAAATTTTATCATTGTAAGTATCTTAAAATATTTGAATCCCAATTAAACAATGTTTAGGTTGCATATTGTTATGAATTTCCTATATTTACAGATACTCCTGTGAGCTAGGCGAGGCCTTTTCAAGGATGAACAGATGTGGCAACAGGCCATTCAAGTTCACGTACAGTAGGCCCCCCACATTTAAGAAACCACTTTTTCACACCTAAGCCTAAAATTTTTGTTATATCTATCATGCTTTTGATTTCTCAAGCTGAAAATTCCTAATTTGTTACAATAGAATGGGGCTATTTATAGACATATCAGCCATATGTGTATGTTATCCATGATTGCCAAGACCCAGTTAAAATTTAGGCTTAAATCTGTCAAATCTAGGATATCTTGGTAGCAATTTCTTATAAACCAAACCCTGCATGAAGTGGAATCCTGGGAGAGCAATGCTCACAGGCCATCAAACCAGGACCTAATACTGTCCATTGAATTACAAGAAACTTTATTTTTGGTTGTAAATGGTGAATCTCAAGAGTTTCTTGTGAAGTTGGGGGGGGGGGTGGCTTATTATTTCTCAGTAGCCTAAAAGTTTCTTTATTAGGTGGTTCGTTACTGTATAATGCTGAAACCAAGTTTTTGCATAAGACACCTCTTCAAAAGAAACTGTGCTAGCCCCGTCAAGAGATTTGACAAAACTTTATGTGAAGCAATTAGAGGTTAGAGTTGAAGGACTTCATGGTTTTCCTGGTGAAAGGGTTTTAAACAGAAAGGTTAATATGTTACCAGCTCAAAAAGCTGTATGTTTTCTTTATGAATTGATCATTTATTGTAATTTCTGGTTTTGAAAATTTTCTGGAATGAAGTTTGTTGAATTGTCTGCTTTTGTTATGTAAGAAGTAAGAAACTTTTCTACAAACTTCAGAGCCAGATATCTTAGAACAAAATTACTGTGGTACCAAGGAGTTAAAAATTGATTTATATTTTTGTTTCACGCAGATGAAACTCGAAAAACGCTCAAAGAAGGTGCAATTCCAAATCTCATGCTACCAAAGAAAAGCATCTCCAATCCACATACCAGCACTGACAGATCAAATGATCAAATTGCAAAGAGGGATATTGCAAAAGTTGCAGAATCCTTGAAACCGTCAAGTTCATGCTCCAAAGATTTTCCTGAATTTATAAAAAGGACCAAAGCATTGCAACTTGGTGTCAGCATCAAGGAATCAGAAAATGCATGCCAAATTGTGAAACATGACAGTACACATGCCATACCAGAATATGAAATCACTGTGGATAGTAGTTTGAATTATTCTATTCGAGCCTTTTGCTGGCAATTGCCCAATGATAACATTCTTATAAAGAGTCATGAAGGAAGCATGCAAAATGTCACTCTTTCAAAACTTTGTCTTAGCAAGTATGAAATATTTGGCAAGCATAGATTTATTCAGCTTTCAGAATATGTGAACAAAACTGAAATTCTAACTTTTCCTCTACTTCTGCCTAATGTGCCCACTGTGCATGTACCAGGGTTAAAAATCGAAGGAACTTTGCATAGAATTGCATGAAACTCTTGGTAGCAAAACGTACAAGATTCAGGAAAAATTTCTCCAGGCCTATAAGTAATTTTTTTATATTGTGCACCTAAAGTCCGTCTCAAATTAGATGTCACCTGGGAACAACACTTCTATTTGTTATTATCAGGGGACATCTAACTTGAGATCAACAAGAGTTGAAATAGGATTTTATTGGTTTTCTGTGAATGATATGCACTTCTTTATACAGGTAATTAGCTTGTAAGAAACTGATACTAAAGGATGGCAACGCATCTAAGAAACTCAGAACAGAGTTTGAAAAATTCTAGAGATATTTTTTCTCAACTCTAGTGTTTTAGGTTTTACATGCAATGCAACACATTTTCTTCCCAGCTCATGTTTTGCATCATGATTACGTGGCATGGAAACAATGCCTGTAATTCATGCATCAAAAACATTAAGAAATAAATTGACAAGCCTTTAATTACTAAACAGCTGAAATTTCAGATGAAATTAAGACAATTATAGTGCAAATTCAAGATTAATGTCGTCTGAAATTTCAGCTTTTTACTAAGTAAAGTCTTCTCAATTTGTTTATGTTTTGTGTGCATGAATTTCAACCTTTTTTCTAACACTGCTGCAGATATAATATACTGTATACAGGTACGTACATAGGAAGCATCTCAAACTTGGAAGGGGCACGGCACTTCAAGAGCACTTTTTTCATTAAGCTAAGGGGCACTTCCTGAAAATGAAAGGGACACCTCTTTGTTTATTGCAAAATCTTGGGGGTGGGCACGTGCCCCAGTGCCCCTGGTTCCTATGTCTCTGGGTATATCCTGATGCAAAGCAAGAGTTTTAGGAAGGAAACAGGTTGTATTGCATGCATGAAAGATGTGTAGTGTATATGAACAACCAAAGTTTTCAATGGACTCAGTCTTTTCGATCACACTGTATTTAAATCTACAGTAAGAGCCTGCAAAATAGAAACCAGTTTTTCAAAACAGCCTGTTTAGTTTCTTAAGAAACCTTCCTAAAATCCGCCTAGAAGTTTCTTATATGAGAGCATCATTTCTAAAAAACTAGCCTGCAGTTAGTGGAACTTTCCATTTTGAGGGTTCTTACTGTAATGCAAACTTCTTTGCATTGCAAAAGTTTCTAAACAACTGAAAATTAACTTAGTGTCCCATATCTGTACTTGAACTAGCCTTTTTTATCTCAGTTCTCAATGAACGTTTCTTGGTGGATTTATTGTTTGCTTTGTGTTTTTCCTTTATCTCTTTTGCTAATGAATGTGAACGAACACGTATATACAGATGAATGACATGTTCAAACAGGTTCTTTGCTATTTCTTTGTCAACATTCATTTCAGCACTTGAAACGAGAAACCTAGCATTTGATCGTACTAGTGGATCCTTCATGGTGATCTCAACAATTTCATCAGCATTTATGTGTCTGATGTTAGTTCCAGAGGAACGACAAAAAATTATCTCTGCTTGTTTCAGCAACTGAAGGGCTTGCGGGTTGACTTTCCAAAGTCCTCCTCTATTCTTTATGTCTACCAGTGTCTGCAAAGAATCTGTTTTGACAGCCTTCAAAATGCTGAGCTTTTGTTGGTTTAAATGCATGTTGCAGTCCTTTTTATTTCCAATTTTGAAATATATCTTTCTGAAGCAGTATCCAGCAACATATTCCAATGCATCAATTTCTCGCTTTGAGAACTGCTTGCCTTCAACTGTCAAGCTTGCTTCGGTTTTTTTGTCTACTGTGAGTTCAGATAATTCACAGAGACAAAAGGTTATAACTTCTGTGAGCAAAAGAGTTGTTTCCTGTTGATTCAAGGTCCCCAGTAAACCAATGCTTCCAGAGGCAAGTACTTGATAGGAAGTTGAAAAAAATTTCTCTGCATTGCCATTAAATTTATCAATGGCAAGTGACAGCTTGCTTCTCAGCTCTATGCATTTTTCAATAGAAATTTCAAAGGATTTATAATGGGATCTGTATTCCTCTGGAAAGCAATGATCATCTGACAATTTTCTGGCTGCTGTTTTGCACAACGCCTTCAGTTTCAAAGGATGAATCTTTGAAACAACAGGCTCAGCTCGCTGTTTTTTTCTTCTTCCTTGTGCTTATTTTCACAGTGACGAGTAAGACCACGCTTTGTCTTGTAGATTTTGTTGCATTTGGGGCATTGTAACTGTTCATTCACTGTTGCCTGAGGAATAATAAAAACCAAATCATCTTCCAGTTTCAGTCAAGTTTACATACATTAAGTCCCATGCATTTAGGAAACTCGAAATTTTGAATCAGGCTGTTTAGTTTCTTATATGTACAAGAAAATATCTGTTTAAGAGGCTGGTAGATTTCTTATATGTCCAATAAGAAACTTCCCTTTTCTATGCCAGCTTTCCTCTGTGTTACCTGCAAAGGTCTACATTTCTAGATAAATGATGTATTATTTCATGAGTTTTTATATCATATTTGAGTAATTGAAAAACAGCCTTGATGTTGCAATAAATCCTATTTCGCAATTTTAAACATTTGTAAGAAATTTGTAAAAAACAAGCTGTTTACTTTCTTATAAAGGAGAAAGGGTGAAAGTATTTTTAAATGAAGGCAGGCTGCAGCTTCTTTATCTATGTCCATATCTTTTTTGAGGGAACTTACTGTATGTATAAAAAAAGTCGCACAAAAGAGAAAACGAAATATCCTAAGGCTCATTGACTTTTAATTCATAATTAAAAGCCACAATGTGTTCTTGTTTTCTTTGTTAAAATCTATCTTCCTTTCAGAATATCGCGATTAGGTAGGAGGCCTAATCTATTAGTGAAGATATCTCCTTGAATTTGATGCTTGACAATCGATTTTATAATACTCTTTTGCATGAATCTTACCTCTTCCTCAATGCTCATTAGCTGTTGATTAATTTGTGGATCTTCGTCAAGCCATTCATCATCGCAGAAGTCGAAAAAAACATCTAAATCGTCCCCGAGCATTGAACTCGCCGTGTGACAACGCAGCCATGTCAAATTTGATTGCACCTCCAGGTTGTTGTTGTTGCAATTCCAACATCGCGTGTCGTGAACAAACCAAAGACAAAAGGCTATTGTTCGCTTCCAGACTATAGTTTTTCTTATGACTATGCTTCAAGCAAGAGTTGCTTCAAAATGTCCCCATTTAGCGCATTAGTCAAGAAGTAGGCAACTGGTACAAACCATGGTTTTTGAAGACCAGCTGCCATAAAAACGAGGGCATTGGTAGCTTCAGTATCAGCCTCCTCAGTCTTTATGTCTCCATAGTCAACATGGCCGACAAACTTGTTATTTCTTCGGTCCCATTGGACCTGCTTTTTTTATGCTCATTTCATCTAAAAGTAAGACACAATCTGCCTGACCATCCTTGTCCATATTTTCAACATGGTCAAAAGGCTTTTGAAGAAAACCTGGTTCGCAGTTGATATTAACATACCAGGATCTGATGGTGGCAGGATGAGGAAGATGAAGAGATTTTCTGATGAATCGATAAGCTCTTGGGCTATAGAAATGGAGAGTTGTAGCAAACTCTCTTATTTCATCAGAATACCTTGAACCGCTTGTTTTTTCAATATTCTTTGATTCATTCCTGATGAGAGCAGTTGTCATATGGCCAAAGTTTTCATTCAAGGTCTTACTCAGTTCCTCTGACAACATCTTGAATGCTTTTAGCTTTGATATCAAATCACAGATTATTTCTCTTTCCTCAATTTTTTTTGCGTAGATTTTTTATTTTATTGTTTTTTTGTTTTAGTTTCCTTTCATACTTAGCTTTCAATTTTCTGGGGGAAATGTTACAAGCATAAGTATGATCTATTTCCTGAACATTTATAACTTTCATGGCCTTACTTGGGACTGCAGTTTCTGTTGACTCAGGGGAATGGGATCTTATTGGTGGTGCCTTCCTCTCAGCATTTTTCTTTTGACCAAGTGCTCTGGAAAATTAAATATGGATGGCACTGCATCTTTCTTTAAATAACGCCTTCCCAAGGTCTGGGAATATGGTAGGGTTGGAGTGTATTGATAGTCACCCGGGAGAAAATGTTTCTCACATATTCGTTCGCTTTTTGAAGGATGCCAGCCTTTCCTACGCATAGCTTGGATCCACTTTTTCAATAAGTCTTCATTATCATGGGGAAACCTAGGGAAAAGGCAAGCTAGTAAGGATTTGAAATAACAGTTAAGAACATTTTAGCCTCGCATGATTACTTTCGCAATATTAAACCAAAACTGAACTAATCTAAATGATTGTATCGTCACACAACGACAAAGAAACGATCATATTATGGTATGGCCTAGCCAGTAAGCCGGCACGCACAACCCAAGTCTCACCTGTGAAACGCTATGTTCTTCTCCCCTGGACCGAGATCTTTCTTCAATCCCCACCTGTTTTCACACCCATATGCAGCACACGATATCACCATCTTTTTTCTTCGTTCAAACTTCTCGAAAAATTGGTTAATGAATGTGGAGAGCTGCTAATTGATCGACTCTGTGTTTACTGAAATATTTCCCGCGTCTTTTGCCAACCTGAGGCTACCATTTTGATTCCCCACAGTGGCGCCGCGTCACGTGACCGACCGCGCATTCTAGTCCTTCTATTTCTATGATTTGCACCATGCCATCGAATGTTTTCTTCAGTTTCTCGATGTCTCCCATTTTCTCTCACGTTGTGATTCCGACTGTTACTCTCTTCGTTCCGTTTTGAAATTCTCTGTTCTTCTGTTTCCTTCTTAGATTTTTGTCACCAAGCTCCCATCTGGGATGTCACTTTGTCGGGAATCTGATTCTGTTACCACGACAATAAACTCACGAGTAGATTGAACTTCACAAAAAATGCACTCTTTCAGTGTAGTTTCTCTCACAGCGTAATCTCACGAATCGAGTCGTCTGAATTGAATGAACTTGAATAATCTTACGTTCTACTGTTTTAGCTTATATACTGTTTGTAGCGAATGTTCTAGTACATATTGATCATCGTGATTCAGCTTTATTACTAATTATTGCCTAACATTACGTAAGCTCAGCAACTACAGTGTAAGTAATTCTAGTACCCCTAGAATGTTCTCGTCAAGTCCCCTAGTTTCTAGAACTGTGTCATGCTGAGGCTACTTAACTAAAACGAGGCTACGTGTTTTACAAGCATGATTAGGCCAAAAGGGCGATCTACAAATACGCAATGACTACAGACATCTTTATGATATTGACGTATGGTTGATTAAGCATGCTGTCAGCTAACTTGGGAACAAAGCGAAGGTAATTACTTGTTTCTAGATTGTTCGGATACCTAGAATGTTCCACAAATTACTCACATTCTCCACAAGTATAGGTCCTATAACACAGACCCCTGAGGTACTCCAGATAATTAAACTTGAAAAGTACTATAAACGTTGTTGATGCGAACGGATTGTTCCCTTCTTTTCAGATAGGAATAGATGAAAACCAGAGCTGGTTCATCAAATCCATAGGCGTGTAATTTTGCTACTAAAAGGTCATGGGGTATGCAGTCAAAAGCTTATGACAAGTCCATTAGAATTGCTCCAACCAAAAAGTCGTTGTCTAAGTTCTGTCTCCACTCCTCGATCATTCTGAGCAAAACGTGCTGTGAGCTGTAAGCGCTTCTATATGCAGCAATGAAAATTGAAAGGCAATTGCCGATATGTTGAGAGAGTTGATTTTTTACTGTTTTCTCAAAAATTTTCGAAAAAGAATTCAATACGCTAACGGGGCGATAATTCTTTTCTGTTAATACTTACCTCAGGAAAATGGGCTATCAGTGCATCAGCCTCTCTCGCCCCACAGGTTAATCTGACTGCGGAGGAGAGTGCACCAGGCCCTTTTGCCTGAACAGCGGTAGTTTTTTACGGTCGGTGATAGACATGGAATAACGAATTCCGGCTAATGCACCTGTCAGGAAGTCCGACTGGACTACCGAAAAATAAAAAAAACCCAATAACAATAAACTCAATAACGCAAATATAAGAAGGGACAGGGAGGATGGGAGAATCTCGTCGTTCTTTCCGCTTGCTCTTGATCTTCAGAATGAGATCGGTTGAAATAATTTAGAGTATAGCTTGACAGCCCGACAGAAAAGACGTGCCGGCAGAGACATCCAAATTAATCCGTGGGCAGTCCGATGAGTCGCCTAGTGATTAAGCATCCTGTTTTGTTGATATGATGATTTATCCTTACCCAAATTCTTAGACAGATCTGGCATTTATACAAGTCAATGACACGGTTCCACGCCTCAGCCAAAACCCGGACCAAGGAACCAAGATCCAAGCCAAGGACAACCCAGCAAACCTCGCGAGGTCGTATTAACCGGGCTTAAATTGCATTTAACCCCCATTAAAACGATTCTGTTCCCCTTTATCTAGAGGGGAAACGGCTGGCTGCTTTCTTTCCATCATCAGGAAACCTGCTGTTTCGAAGACTACTGTTGATAGCCTGCGTTAGGGGATAGGTTAGCTCGTCCGCTGCTAATAAAATGAATCGCGCTGGTATTTGATCTACACCAGTAGACTTCTTACCATTCATCGATTTCAAAAGCTGCTTCACCTCATTTTCATTTGTCTCATGAAACGAAAAAATTTCAAAAGTTGCAAGATTCTGAGTAATAGCTGTAATACTTGGATGATCCTTATATTTTTCTAATATTAGCTTAACTGCCTGTGTGTCGTTTAAATGTTCATTTTCTTCTGCAAGATTGGTAGGTTTTCTTCCACATGCATTTTCCACAATGTTAATGTAATGTTCATTGAAGACCTCAGTTAGTTCTTGGTCGTCTGAAATGATTTTGCCAGTTTTTACAAGCGTAATGTCAGAGTTTACAAGACCTCCCTTATTTGATAAAAAGGGCTTCACTAGATCCCAGAAAGCTTTGTTTGACATTATTACCTTTTCAGTTGCTACTTTGAAATGCGATTTTATTGCTTTCTTTCTCAAAGAAACACATTTGTTCCGCTGGCGTTTATATTTAATTTTGTTTTGGTCGGTAGGATTTTTTTTGAGTTTTCTTTGAAGTCTCGCTCGAGTGTAAATCTCCTTTTTCAGGTTCTTGTTCATAAAAGGTGCAGTATTGCCCCTCACAGTCTTTGTTTTCAAAGGTGCATGTTTATCAACCACTTCTCTGAAAACAGTCGTTAGATTTTGGTAAGCTTTGTCAGGATCGTCAATACTGCAATCAAAATTGGCATTTCTAACATCCGTAAAAAAACTTTCAGTTTGAAAACCCTTGAAACTACGGTATTTAATTTGCTAAGGTTTCAACCGTGGTATCTGCGCCCTCAGCGTGGTCATTACAAGTCCATGACAGTCACTTAAAGTGCCACTAAACCTTTAGGGAACTTTTTGTTATCTGATAGAGTTTAGTTTTCATGGCTTGAAACCGAAAACAATTTTTCGATATGACGTTCCGTTCTTTTTCTATGGCTGTTCAAAGTGCCAACCTGGAATGCAAAGCGAGAGTACACATTGAAGTGACAGTGACAACGCTGCAGTAGACTCGTCGCTTTACATACAGCACTAGCAATTTCGTGCCAGATAAAAGGTTGCAGGTAATTCGAAGGATAAGGACTTTCTCCTCCAATTCCATTTCATCATGATGAAGACCTGCACTGCAGCAAGGCGAAGATATACGACAGACTTGAAGCAGCCAGAAAGGCTTCGGTCGTACAAGTACAATAGCGTGTTCAGGCCATAGGCCTACTGAAATATGTTTGACCTACGTTTTTCCGGATAAAGTTTTCGTTCTTGGGAGCAAATATCGCTCACTTTAAATATTTTGGAGTTCCTGTCGTCCTAATGATATGCAAAACCGTTCGAGAAGAAATGGAAGTTGGTTAAGAAAGAAGCGATAAGAAAGGTAAAGGTACAGTGCGTGACTTTACACGTATATTTTTTTATAAGAAACTGCCCATAAGAAACTCAACTCTCAGATCGCCAAAAAATTAAGAAACTCCAGTACTGGGAGAAGATAAGTTAAGAAACTATTTACTTTGAGAAAGGAAGTCCTTGACATTTCTTTACTTTACTTTCACTTGTTTCCTGTATCATATTACTCGTAAGGTACTTGAGGCATGTCTAAACATTGGAAAGGGTAAAAAAATTGTTTTGAAATGTGCACGAGGGCACAGGTAGTGAACATGAAGATTGTTATGGAACCTCTAAGAAACTCGTAAGAAACTCTGAGTACTCAAAATCTGATAATTTTAAGAAACTTTCAGCACTGGTCCAAATTCTTAGTTTCTTATAAAAAAATATGTGTATTTAGCTAGAAATAGAATAGGCCTTGAATATATCATGAGTTTATCATGTGTTTAGTATGATGAGTTAAATTTCATTTCAGTATGTTTATGAGAAGATTCAGGATTCAGGCACATCACTTGATTCCTTTGACTACTCGAATACTCTTCGAAGAAGCTCACAAATTTCCCCCTTTTTGAACCTCTTGAAGATGTTATGCTGCTCCCAAAAAGGATCAACAGCAGGGCAACATATATTGCTGGATGCATCAAGGAGCCCTCTTTTTCACCGTAAAAGTTTGGACACTCATTTTGAACACTTGAAAGTTGCAACAATGCAATTCTTAAATTTTCTTTTTTTTTCTAGTATTTGACCCATACTCCAGAGAGGAACAGTAGCATGTCTTTGATGACATAAGCGCATGAGCAAGAGGGATCACACCCAGCCCTAACACTAAAAAATGTGTAAAATCTGCCATATTCAGACAGAAAAGCCAATAGACGATTGCGCTAAAGATTGCGGCAAGGAATTTTTTACCAAGACGCATTGCGTTCTAATTAAGACTCTTTAACCATTCTATAGTATAGGAATTCGATTAAAGAACGCAGTGCATCTTGGTAAAAAATTCCTCGCCGCCATCTTTAGCGCAATCGTCTATTTAAGTTGGGCAAAATGTTCATTATCAATAAATATTTTGGGCAGCCCCCCCCCCGCAGGCAAGGAGCTGTGGAATTTATCACTTGGCACCAGTTTCCTCTGTGGAAAAAAGAAGAAAAGACACTTTACCACCACTACATGCTACTGTACTTGACTTTGTCTTTTTGACGCACACGCAATATCTAACTGGTTTTTAAGAAAACTTAATAATCATACTGTGAATATTTACTATTTAAGAGATTAACATGAAACAGTACAAACGTTGTTCATACTTCAGACCAATGCTTAGGGTTATTTGTTTTCCTATCTTTGCAAACCTTACAAGATTAGCAAAGGTTTGTTTGCACCCACTTCAAGTCAACTGATCAGTCTTATAATGAAACATCTTTTGATTACTTTAAAAAATTTTATGGCATGAAAACTTGTGCCATGAATTCAGAAAGTACTATGATACAAAGAAACCCAAGAGTATGGCTACATGACTTGAAGTGGTAAGCCAAGCTTAGCTGATTTTGTCTATGGTAATTTCTTTACTATTCAAATACACATATTTTTCTTATGTGAGAAACAGAAATGAGCCATAAGAAACTCAACTCTCAGATCCCCAAAAAATTAAGAAACTTTTGGAAAAGACACATTATTGGATTGATGCAACATAATTTTTTGGATTATTTTGGTTCCAAAAATACATCTGCATCATTTTCAGGGAATTGTAAACTGTGCACTGTATGTTATCAATGTCACATCAGTATAAGTAATGTATTCGAAAGGTAGTCC
The DNA here is from genome assembly GCA_039566865.1 of Aurelia coerulea. Taxonomy (NCBI): domain Eukaryota; kingdom Metazoa; phylum Cnidaria; class Scyphozoa; order Semaeostomeae; family Ulmaridae; genus Aurelia; species Aurelia coerulea. Next base: position 12,754,326 of record CM076950.1, read on the forward strand.
ATAAAGCATCCAGGGCTAGTTTTTCCAGTTCAATAATTCTGAATGAGCAGCGAATAATGAGCAGGAACCAGTTACGTGGACAGCAATTGACACTGTTTCAGCTTCAGACATCTTGACTTCTGTTTTCTTCAGACTCACCTGCAAAAGGGAAGAAAATGGTCTTACACTTTGTCACAATTAACCTGGCTGGCTGAAAGAAAATGAACAGCCATCGTTATGAAACTAAAGCAAGCAATCTTGAGGGTTTTCATCATGGAGGGGGTGAGGTTCTTCGCTACTAAAGGTACCTTAGGGCCCCTAGATATATTTTTTAGGATTCCTAGTACAGCCAAAACGTTTACTTTTTGGCATTCTTGCTCAAGCAAGGGTACACTTTCTGACAATTTTCGTCCAAGGAAGGGGAAATTTGCCTCTTTATGTTTACAAAACACTAGGTTCTGATGATTGATTGTGGAAATTCTCATGTTTCAGATTCCATTTTCAATGAGATAGATTCACAAGAACATTTACTACCACTCTTTCATCAGCTAGTCACTTCCCCCGGTGTGCAAATGTCATCGGGTAGCCTGATGCTGGGGCAAAAAGGCTAAAATATGCCAGTTTGGTCATGTCATGAATCATTGACAATTGCATGAATTGCTTATTCATAAAACACCACAATCTTGAAAATTTTCATTATGAAAGTAAAACAAACAAACCTCAGCAACTGGTAGCTACGATCAGCTATTTTTGAAGGCTCTCGACTGCAAACTCGAAGACGTTATTCAAGATTGGAGACAACAGCAAGTCAGCAAAAGGTTTGTCTCAATCGGTCCGCCATCATCATACCAGAACTGTAGTAGGCCTATGCCTCTTCTTAATAATAATAACGAATTATTTAACAGGATAAAAACTTCAACAATTGCGAAATTGCTGTTAGCAATGTTTGTCCTGTAAAAAGAAAAGGTGCTTAAAAAGAAAATATATAAATATGTTACAACTGCAGGTCTCAAAAAATCAATTTTGTAGTATAACAAATTAAAATCTTATGTATGAATTGTGTTCATAATTTTCATAAAATCAGATGGATTGTCAGACGTCCTTGCACTCAGTGGTAGCTCATTAAAAGTCTTTGCACCCATGTAGTAGAAACCTTTCCTCGCGTATTCAGTTCTTATCCGTGGAAGACATACACTACAATGATTGTTCCTTGTGTTCTTGTAATGTTCTTGATACATAAAGTATTGGTTTAAAGCATGACAGACATTGTTCTGCAGGACATTGTATACTAGCACCCAGGCTCTCTTTTTAACTGCATTTATTGGTGATATAGCTTCACATCTTTGATTTTTTGCGACTATTTGCATTGCACGATTGTGAAACGAGTTGAGCTTGTTTTCTTGTGTCCTATTCAATTTCAGATTCAATATGCCGCAATAAGTGAGCACTGGTAATACCATTGCACGGTAGATGGCTTTCGCTGATTCTATGTCCAAATGGCTTCTGATCTTTGCTAAGAGTCGTAAACGACCTGTGGCTTTCTTGTATTTGGCATCAAAATCACTGTTAAGATTCAATGAAGAGTCTAGGTGCACACCTAGATATTTGTATGTCGAAGTGATGTTGATTTGACCATCCTCGTGTAATATGCATAAAGGCCCCGTGCATTTCCGGATTCTCTGAGCTGTTCCAAATAATAGGGCTTCAGTTTTTCCTTTCTTCAGGTTGAGGATTAATTCGTTTTCACTGAACCAGACTGAAAGTTCTGCCATGGCATTTGATAATTTTGCATTTATTTCTTTGATCTCTTTACCAGCTACGTAAATAACGGTATCATCTGCGTATTTTATTATGCTGGCACCTTTAGTGGAATATGCTTGCCAGTCACGAAGCTCAAAGACGGCTTCTAGAAGCTCTTCTTCTGCTATCTCCATGTCCTAGTCGTCTTCCAAAAATGTGATTGAAGTATCAGTTAAAGTAGAAATATTGCTAATAAGTAATTCCAAAGTAAAAGCAATCTTCTTTGTTGGCTTTGACGGCGCCCTGCGCTCTCGTGTCGTTCAGTGCGGCTTTCCCTGATTGAAAGGAAATGTGCATTCCCGGTATGACATCAGAGGGAGGTTCCTTCCCAGTTCCCCGCATGACCCGTCCTTGACACCAGAAATTGCGTAGAAATCGCCCCCGTTTCCACGGAAGGAATTCGAATTTATCAAAGATTTTAACTTTATCAGATTCTACAGGCATCATTCTATCAGTTCACGAAAAGTTCCTCAAACGTTTAGTGGCACTTTAACTCATTTTTTGTATTCCCACGATGATTGCTGGTAATGTCCTCATTTCTAAAACTTGGTATCTATTTCTTGTTGCCACTTGGGATTCGTGCAGCTAGGATAAGGCTCAAATCCTTACTGGTTGCCAGAGCATGCGGAAATCATCCAATTTCATGCTTGTCAGCCAATGAGATCACCGCTTTCTAGCCCCTGGAGACAAAATCGGTCGTTTGAGGTAAATTTTCTAGTACCCTCACTAAAACTGAAATGGATGCTAGAATACTTCAGTTATTCGCAATTTTTTTTTATAAATCAGTTGTGGGGATATCCGTCCAGAGTTGTTTACATGTTTAGGCACATAGCTTGTTTGGGGCCGGAGCTGCGTTCATTTTCCGGTCGAAGAATATTGACCTTCGTTGAAATATCTATAGAAATCGCTACAAATGAGATATACAGATAAGAATTTCAGCGATTATGCATACTGACCTCAGCAATAACCGAAACTCTTCCACTGCTATCATATCTCAAAATTGGAGGCAATTTCTAATGATTTCTGGCAGAGACATCATTTGGGCCTAAGCTTTTTCTCGCTTAAAACTCATTCCATTGCACCTAAAAAGTTATGGTAAAATTCTTCAGCTAGATAATGCACTTACCCATGACTCAGGCACAAGTTTGACTTCGTTTGCATTGTTTACTTTGGCAAATTTTTGTAAGAAACAACCAGTTGTGGGCGAATTGCAAAAACTTTCCTCGGTCGATATTTTTCTCTACACAGTCTCTCCGCTTTAAACATCAAACAGTGAACTTTGTATCATAAAAGTCTTGCATCACAGAACATTCCTTTTGAACGATTCCATTCGCTTTAGCGAGGCATTCCTGAAGTATATTCACGCATTTCCTTCTTTTCGTTCTTATTTCAATCAATGGAAAACATAAAAAGAACAAAACAGTATTTTGGGTTCGCTAAAAAAGATACCCGATTTTGCTCTTTTGTTTGTTTGCATTGACTGATAGAACCAAATGCGTGAAAACAATTCACGAGTGCCTCGCTAAGGCGCGTGGAATCGTTCTATAGGAATGTTTTGTGATGCAAGACTTTTATGATACAAAGTTCACTGTTTGTTGTTTGAAGCGGAGAGACTGTGCAGAGAAAAATATGAACCGAGGAAAGTTTTTGTAATTCGCCCACAACTGGTCGTTTCTTATAAAAATTTGCTAATGTAAAAAAGGCAAACGAAGTCAAACTGGTGCCTGAGTCATGGGTAAGTGCATTATTCAGCTCTAGAATTTTACCATAACTTTTTAAGTGCAATGGAATGAGTTTTAAGCAAGGACAAGCTTAGGCCCAAATGATGTCTCTGCCAGAAATCATTAGAAATTGCCTCCAATTTTGAGATATGATAGCAGTGGAAGAGTTTCGGTTATTGCTGAGGTCAGTATGCATAATCGCTGAAATTCTTATCTGTATATCTCATTTGTAGCGATTTCTATAGATATTTCAACGAAGGTCAATATTCTTCGACCGGAAAATGAACGCAGCTCCGGCCCCAAACAAGCTATGTGCCTAAACATGTAAACAACTCTGGACGGATATCCCCACAACTGATTTATAAAAAAAAATTGCGAATAACTGAAGTAGTCTAGCATCCATTTCAGTTTTAGTGAGGGTACTAGAAAATTTACCTCAAACGACCGATTTTGTCTCCAGGGGCTAGAAAGCGGTGATCTCATTGGCTGACAAGCATGAAATTGGATGATTTCCGCATGCTCTGGCAACCAGTAAGGATTTGAGCCTTATCTTCGTGCAGCTTTTCTTGTTGGTTCTTCCCATTGTAAATCTTTCATAAGCTCTAGATGTTTCCGTCTCGCTATCGTTGTAAGTGGTCGCACGTCGACGATTTCCAAAAGTGTATTCATTGTCTGGGATCTTTCTTTTTGTCTCTTGAGATGGCATTGGCTGGAAGCTTCGTGGAGCCTTTGTTGATACTCCCCATAAGGGAATTTCAGTTGTCTCCAACAAATCCCTTGGCATCTCTGTTGTTTTTTTATCAAAAACATTGGGCCTAGCATGCCTTAATTCACCAAAACCAGTATTTGGAAAAATATTTTTTTCTTTTGGAATATTAAAATTTCCAACATCAGCTGATTTTTTAAAATCCGAAAGTTCTTTTTTGAGGGCCACATTCTCCAATGAAAGGTCCCTTTTTTCATTTTCTAGAATGTGTATCCTGGCTAACAAACCATGATACCCTGCTTCATTTTCCAAATTTTTTTCTTCATTTTCTTTCTTATTAATCCTGTTTATGGCATAGGACAGCTTTTTCTCCATATCATCCATTCTCTGATTCTCTGAGTTTGTTCATTTGTTATCTGATTCATATAATCTCCTGTTTTTCTATCTAAATCTGATCCACTTTGTATACTCTATCACGATCACTGTCAGATTCCATTTCACTATCACACGATTATTATCACTATCAGCCGAAACCTGTCTCTCTGCTTCGGCAACGACCTGCAGTTTATTCCTGCACTCAATAATCCTGACCTCATCGTTTGATAGCTTTCTACTTTTTCCATTTTCAACTTGACTCTAAACATATAAATTTACCTTCGTTTCATCTATTCTCAGGGATTCCAGACCCTCTTTCGTTGGGATGTTTCCAATCCTTCCCGTAGCCATCATCGACGTGAGCTGCAACATAACAGGAGACTTGTCTAGGCCATGAGCCTCTGATAGCTTTTCACACACTAGCTCCGAATATGCACGTTTTTTCGACTTCCGTATTTTTCTAATTGTGTCCAGAATGAGCTGATCCATTTCTTCAGGCTCTCGAACCATTTTGGATGCCATTGAACGAGAGGAAAATTGGAAATATCGACTAATACCAGCTCCAAGAATTTGCACGTGTACACAACTATAAGTTTCAATGTCAGTGTTGTATCATTGTTTATATATTATTTTATTGTTTACATAGTTTGAATATTTTAAAGACTCGACATGAATGAACAAAGGCAAAACTGTTTCGTACGTGGTTATTCGGAGATTTCGCAATCGATTAACGCTATTTGTACTGGGGGGGGGGGGTGCTTTCGGCCCCCCCCTACCAGACTTTGCTGCGTTACGCTAACAACAAGAGATATAACCACCAGTTTTGGTGCTTTCACTCCAATTTCATTGGCAACTAAATTCTTAACATTTCATTGTTCTACCTCTGATCATGTGACCACAGTAATACCGTACTTGGAGAGTAGTAAAAAAAAAACTTAAAATGTCCGCCCCGGTGAAAATTCTTATAGGATCCTACAGGATCCTGGTAGGATCATGTACAAGATCTTACAGGGTCCTGCATGAGATCTCATAGAATCCTGTACAAGATCCTATAGGATCATGTACAAGATCTTACGGGATCCTGCGTAAGATGTCATAGGATCCTGCATGAGATCTCATAGGATCACGTACAAGATCCTACAGAATCCTGTACAACATCTCACAGGATCATTACACAATTTTGTACGATCCTGTACAAGATCTGATAGGATTATGAAGGATCCTATGAAAGATCCTATAGGATTTAAATGATTTCCTGGCAAGATCTGGTAAAAATCTCTGATCCTGACAGGATCCTATAAAAGTATCCTGCCACAAAGAATCTGAACAATGTCCTCTGACATGATCCTGTCTATCGGTTGATGTATAGTAGAGCAGTTCAAGGTTCAAAACTTTTATGAATATGATTATTTTTTACTTTACACAACTTCAAGGAACCTACTGTATGTTTTCGTAAAGTTGCGATGACAGAATCAAAACAACAAGAAATCAAGACATTGCTGTACAACATCAGGAGAAATTATTATCCCATTTAGTTCTGCTATACCTTCCAAATACATTCACTTTAAATTTATTTCAGCAACTGCACTTCACAGACCATTATTTCATATCTTTCAGGAACGTATTTGACCCCAAATCAAATACCCTATTTACCCTAACTATTTACCCTATCCTAAAAAACCCCTGTTCCAAAGCTTAGCCCTGACTGCTTTATTCCTTGAAACACATGCAACTAATAACCAGCCAATGTTAGCATTTTCCAACAGAACTAAAATACGATGAGTTGCCATACTTGGTTACATAGTGTCTACTGAGGCGAAATGGATGAGACTCGGGTAAACTGTAAAATGGGCAATAATGGAAAAAAAGTGGATAAACTTTGTAAACATCAATCTTCTGATATGGATTTTCTCAGAAATATCCTCGCCTCCCCTCTTTGAAGCACTGAATGTTGATTGAACATCCATGAGCTACCCTACCCTTTTTGGCAATCAATATTACCCATTTTATGCCTCAGTCAGCATACCCATTTTATCCCTATGCGGTTCTGCAGTGCTCTCTGCGCCTGTGATGATCATTGACATTAGATTATTACGCTAAAGATGGCGGCGAGGAACTTTCTACCAAGATGAATTGCTTTCAAATAACGAATCTTTAACGATTCTATAGAAATTTGATTAAAGCACGCAATGCATCTTGGTAAAAAGTTCCTCGCCACCATCTTTAGCGCAATCATCTATCGACAGTCATTGTAGCCTGCACATGCAGTGCAGACTCTTGGCATACAGTGTATGACTTTGAGGCACTGACACTTAACTTCTTGTCCTTGTTCACACACAACGCCAAATTTACTTTATCCACCACTGACAAAGTTAGTCTCTATTGAGATCAAATCGATGTCATCTTCAGTTCTTGCAAGTAAGCTCACAGGAAGCCCAATCGCGTAATATGGCGGCCAAGGTAATACTAGTAATACTATCTTAGGTAATTTACGTTGCTGCTGTTTCCTAACGGCAATATAAAGGTAGCAGTATTTGCTCTTTGAATTAAAGAAAATAAAATTCATACCGTAAATGGTTGATTGTTATCTCGGTTATCTCTTTGTCGATTGTGTCTTTCTTCTTGTGCTCTTGTACCCCGAAATGATTGAAGCATTCTGCCACCATGGTAACATAATTGATGTTGTTGCTGTTGTATTGAAATAACGACTCAACATTATAGGTTGAAGTGTGTATATAAGAAAGAACAAGGAGCGCAGCTTTCTTACTCACATAAATCTAACAACAGTTTTGTCCTCGCTCAATCTCGGTGAATTTTGCACCAAACGCCCAGTTCTTCGCATGAAAATGTTCCCCAGCTTTTAAACTTCGTACTCGATGCATTTGTCTTCACTTTCCTCCCCAAAATGATTTAAAACAAACGCGAAACAAAACTGATCACTTTGGCAGTTTGAAATCTGCCCAAGCTCCGTCCCACCATCGTGGCGAGGATAAAAGGAGCCGACGTTCGAAATTCGTTTTGTTCGAATTTGGCGAAACCAATTAATCCCCAATACAATAAGAAGAAGCATGTTAGAAAAGTTACATGAAGGACATCTAGGCATAGTGAATGCAAAAGAAGAGCCAAAAACAGCTGTTTCTGGTCAAATATGAATCATCATATTGAAAATATGATAAAAGGGTGTCATGAATGTAGCAAATATCAACCATCTAAGGAAACAGAATCCCTTCAACCCTATGAAGTTCCTGTGAAACCATGGTAGAAGATCGGCACTGATTTAACGAGACAAGGTGGAAAAAGTTACCTCATAGTGACTGATTATTACTCGTATTACCCAGAAGTTTATGAGCTAAGGAGAACCAACTCTCTGAATGCAATGCATGCAACCAAGGAAGCTTTTTCCAGACATGGGGTACCAGAAGTAGTGATATCAGACAACGGTTCACAATATACATCCAAAAATTACCAATCATTTACCCGAGACTGGCAATTTAAGCAAAGAACATCCAGTCCAAGATACGCAACGTCCAATGGTCTGGCTGAATCTTCAGTCAAAGTAATGAAAAACCTCATCAAAAATTGTAACGGCTCGAGACAAGACATCCTCAAGGGACTGCTGATTCTTAGAAATACTCCCTTGGGTTGTGGCAAGTCACCTGCTGAATTGCTGATGGGGAGGAAACTCTGGGACAATATTCCATCGATTGAAACAAACAGGCGAGGTATTACGAGGGACCTAGTCATGGAAAGAGAAGGACAAAAGAGGTACTTTGACCAAAAAAGTGCATCCAAGAGAAATGTTACTGCTTCAAGTCAATTCAGGATTAACCAAAGAGTTGTTGTCAAGAACCCCCAAAATCGTACGTGGACATTGAAAGGAAGAATAATGGAAGACGCAGGACACAGGTCATGCAAAATAAAGATGGAGAACGGTAACATCATCAGAAGAAATTCGAGATTTATAAGAGAGGTGTATATGTTAAACCCACACGTTGTTACCTCTTTGCCTACCGTAGGAGCAGGTGTGAGTGACCAACACGAAGGAGATGATCGTTCAAACGTGCCAATGGATGTGACAAGGAGATCACGTTATGGAAGAGTTTTGAAACCAAAGAAACCAACACACTATAATGATTTTATGAATTTATGGTTGATGTATTTTGAGTTCCTGAAGCATCAAACATTTTGATTTTGAGTTTAGACATTTAAAGACTTAATTAAGTGGGGGAAGAGCATTGTTAAGTACACGTCGTATAAGGGACATGATGGCCTAACGTTCGGACACAACACCTAGCAACGAATCACCTGACTTATTAATGGTAATTGTTATATTTGAATAGCCAATTGTCTGAAAACAATAGGGGTAACTCTTATTGTTATATCTTTTGTAGTTTTGGAGAAAAACTCCCCCCCCCCAGTAAAAAGTACCTGCATAATCGCCCAGTACAGGTAGGGTTAAGCCTGGTACCTGCACACACTAGGTACATACACATACATACATACATACATACATACATACATACATACATACATACATACATACATACATACATACATACATACATACATACATACATACATACATACATACATACATACATACATACATACATAGGACAGAGGGACAGGGGGGGGGCTCTCTCCTCGATTAGTTTACCTATTGAAAGAGCTCCTCCTCTAAGTAATGCTCTCCATGCAATTTACTCTTTTCTCTGTATTTGTATATTGTATTAATTTTCTGTACGAATGTATTGATTTCTGTAATATTTTCTTTTTCCTTGTAGTTTAGTTAGCTGTTAGTATAGTAAACTGTAAATTGTATGAAGTGAATTTAAAATATATAAATTGAAACTGAAGCTGAAATTTTTCCCCTGACCAGTCTTGGTTTTTGCGCCTTCATTCTACTGTGAAATGTGTGCTTAAAAACACAATGACTGGTACAATTGGTTGGACCCCAGAAAGCTAGTGGGACTAGTGTTTATTGACCTGAAAAAGGCATTTGACACAGTCGACCATGACATTATTTGCAAAAAGCTAGAGTACTATGGTATTCAGTAGCGGAGATTAGCATGGTTCAAATCCTACCTTTCCAAGTTAATGGTGTTGACTCATCAGTCGAGGAAATAAATGTTGCTGTGCCTCAGGGCTCATGCATTGGACCTTTTTTATTCCTCATTTACATCAATTACACCTCTCAGTAGCTTTCCGAAGTTCAAATGTGTCCATGTATACTGATGACACGAGCCTTTTCCATCAATCCAGCGATATCTCTCAGCTGAATGAGGCCATCAAAGATGATCTTACTGAGGTTGAAAATTGGCTAAAAGGCAACAAGCTTTCACTCAATGTAATGAAAACCCATTTCATGCTTATTTCCACAAAACCAAAGCATAAAGCTCTGAAAAATAAAAGTGAATCTTTGAAGCTAAAAATTCGCGATAATGAGCTTGAAGTTGTTGACAGAACTAAATATCTTGGTGTGCAGGTAGACAAATCCTTGGATTGGAAAGAACACATCAAGACAGTTTCGTCCAAGGTCTCAAGAGCGATTGGCTTCTTGAAGCATGCAAAATCCTTTTTGCCACAAGAAACTCGTAGGACCATGTACACAGGTATTGTGGAGCCGCACTTCCGCTACTGTTGTTCAGTCTGGGGTTGCATTGGGGTGACTGAGATCAAGCCGTTGCAAAAACTACAAAGCCGTGCAGCCCGTATTGTAATTGGCAGCAGCTGTGATACCCCGGGCCAACCACTTATCAAAAGGCGTGGCTGGAAGACCATAGATAAACTAATTGTTTGTGAGTCTAATATTATGGTCTTCAAATCACTTCATGAGCTGGGTCCACAATACATGTGTAATCTTTTCACAAAAACATCCCAGCTAACTTCTAGGAATCTTAGGAATACAACAACTGAGCTCAGGTTAGCAATGAAAAACTCCAAAAATGGACAGAAACGTTTTTCATTTAGAGGTGCCAAGTCTTGGAATGGCCTCTCAGTTGAGTGTCAGCTGGCATCCTCACTGAATAGATTTAAACAATGTATATAGGGAAAGCTAATTGTTGATAACGTATTTGCCATATGCATTTTCTTTTATTATATATATTCATTTTATATTATAGGCTTTTTATTGAAATGCTAGAAATTGAATTGTATTAGGTTAATTAAGGTTATTATAGTATTTAGTTGTTGTAAGGTGTGTGAAGGTGAAGGTGAAGGTGAAGTTGCGTTTTTCAGCGCCAAGCGCTGGGATCGCAGAAATAGAGCAGACCTAATCGAGCCCGCGACCCCTTGTCATGACGCTCAAGTGGTGGGGTCCTACCGGGTATCGAACCCACTCCACCTGACTATTCTGGCTGCAAAGTCAGAGGATTACACCACTGCGCCACAACACCTTCAAATTATGATTTGGAGTTTTTCATTGTGTAGTGGAGGGCCCCTTGAAAATCAGCATCGCTGAAGGGCTACCCTCCTTAAAGATTTAAAATGAAATGAAGGGAAATGAAATGAAATTGAAGATTCTCAGGTCTCTCAGGGAGGGTGCAAATTGTTTCTCTCTTTCTAGACTGTTCCATAGTTTCGCACCGCGATAAGAAAAGGCATTTTGGCCATTTATCCTTTCGAGTAACGGTAAACTAACATCCGTTTCTGATGAGCGCAGGAACCGTTCTCTATGATCCGATCATCTTTTGAATAATTCTCTCAAGTAGTCTGGGCGAATTCAAAGATTTGTAAGTAAGCATGGCGGTCTCTTTTCTTACAAGATTACTACTACGATCAGTTACTGCTAATACAAGACTGCCAATATCAATTAATTTATTTTTCATTTCAGCAACAGACTCAGTTCACTATTTGATCAGCTAGAAAGGCTATGGCCTATTGCGAAGTCTGGGCAACCGGAAGAAAGAGAAGTTGAGCATGTGAGATATGTGACAAATAAGCTGCAGCAGTTATTATCTTCACAAGGTATCTGTCTCAATAACTTAAAGGGAATAGACATAGCTACAGGGTGTCCCAAAAAATTGTTCGACGTTTGATTAAATATAAAAAAATAACGAAATAATGAATGGGCTCCATGGTAAGATAACCATATCGCTGAGATTCTTAATTAATTTTAGACACCAGAAGCTAGCAAATCGACTAAATATTCACGGAGTTTAATCTAGGTTGTTTACCGTAAGATATAAAATGTTTGGTTGCTCTGTAAAGTTTAGCTGAAGAAGATTTTTAAATCGAAACGTACGAAATTTTTAACAGTGTTGTTTTTAGATCTCTTCTAAATAATTAATTCGAAAAAATAAAATGCACTTCGAAATCACGAGAAAATATTAAATGCAGAAAAAAAACACAAAATGAAAATCGGAATCAAGATAAAAAGCATAATCTTAAGTGACGAAATCAAAATGCAAGCACAAAATCCAATCCACGAGGAAAGGAAAATATGCAAGGCGAAATCGAAATGTCAATATAAATCATAATTCTATTTTGAATCACAAATAGAAAGACAAGATGAAATCAAATAAAAGATTAAATAACGAGACGGAGATTAAACGAAAATGACAAACGGAAATCCTAATTCGAAATGGGAATGTGACACCCAACACCAGATCTAAAGTAAGATGAAATCAAAATGTAAACACGAAATCCCAGTTCAAAATAAATACAAAATTAGAATGTGCAAGACGAAATCAAAATCTAAAATGAAATCAAAGTTATATCATAATTGTAAGGCAAAACTGTCCGCTTCAAATCTTGGTGCATGCTTTGTTGGGAGCCTCTTGTGTGCACAGTACATCTTTGAAAGAAAAATCTCGTTATCATGTTGAAATGGCCATGTGCACAGTGAAATCAGTCATGCACTAAGTGAAATCGCTCATGTGCTACGTGAAATCGGTCGTGCCCTAAGTGAAATTGCTCATGCGCTAAGTGGAAAACAAATCGAGTGCGCTTATAAGAATAGCAGTAGGCCCACAGTCGCTTGCGCCGAGTGTTCGGTTCGGTTCGGTTCGCAACGACAGGCTAACTTGTTTCGCAAGCACGTGTCAGTCAAGATGGCAACTACTGTCACAGCATCTTCAGTGAGTTATGCTGTTTACGTTTATTTCACAAATTTTGCGTCTTTTGTTTTCTACATGGTAGTTCTCAGTGTCAGCTGTAAGTGGAACTTAATCATATTTTCACTTGTTAGGCCAGAGGTAGCTTGGTATATTTCACTCATTCAAAAAAGCATAGGAAATTTTGTCATAACAACGATTTTTATGGATTTTTCTTGAAAACAAAAATTTATGCTGCCTCTTCTCGGGAGGACGGGGCTATTAACATTGCTGCAAAGGGAAACTGGATACTGGTCTGGTGCCATGAACGGTATACACACGTTCCAGATGCTTAGACTCCTCGCCGAAATGAATCCGTATGCAGGATAAATTTTTGCAAAATAAGCGATAGGATTGATTGAAATATTGATGGTGTACTTGCGTTCTGTGCATTGATGTACTGTTTTCGTGTATTTCTTATAAGAAGCTGCCCATAAGAAATTCAACTCTCAGATCGCCAAAAAAGTAAGAAGCTCAATCCTATGGGTTATTTTGCAAACATTTATCCTGTTTGCCGACTCATTTTGATACTGTTTATCGTGCCAGACCAGTGTCCAATTTCCCTTCGCAGCAACAAACGTTAAAACCACCGCTAGCAATCCATTTTTGTTAATAGCCCCGTCTTCCTGAGACAAGGCAGCATTAAAATTGCATTATTCCACGGTATATTCCCCGTTAATTCTCCGTCATGTTTCGAGGATGACGGGTGGGGGGGTTTCAACTGACAAGTGCATTATTACCCGCCCCTCAAGCACAGGGACTTAAGAACACTTAAAACTCAACTATAGGATCCTCCAGGCAAGCACCTTGTTTTCGGGCTTGTTTTCTAGGGCTAAAATATTTTGACCTCCTCTCATATACCTGTGTGTATAGATTAGATGTGGAACAGGCAACAAGGGCAGATAATGTTTTCAATAGATTGACGGGTTTGTTTACATTTGTGAGATTAACCAATCACACCACGTATTCTAACATCACGTGCCCTCGTTGGAACAGGCTATTTGGAAGTAGGGTGATTCCCTTTCAAGGGACATTTCAATCCCTAAGAATCTCATACACCTTTGGTAAAAATCGTTTTTGTTTTCAAGAAAAATCCATAAAAATCGTTGTTATGAAAAAGTTTCCTATGGTTTTTTGAATGAGTAAAATTCGCCAAGCTACCTCTGGCCTAACAAGTTAAAATATGGTTAAAGGGGCTCCGTCGTCAAAATGTAAACAAAACGATGATTTTGCAGTTTTTTGAAAGGTGATATCACACAGGACTTTCGTATTTTTTTCAAAGTGAAAGTTGTTGTTTGGGCATCAATCATTGTACTTCATTAAGGAACAAACGAAAGATTTATATCTTCTACGATTGCTCGGATATAAGTGGATTTTAACGGTCGCTTTTTGGTGGCTTGGGTGAACAATGAATAATCGGCGACACGTGCGAGTTTACGGATTTGTTTACTGTTTGACGACGGAGCCCCTTTAAGTTCCCCTTACAGCTGACACTGAGAACTACCATGTAGAAAACAAAAGACGCAAAATTTGTGAAATAAACGTAAACAGCATAACTCACTGAAGATGCTGTGACAGTAGTTGCCATCTTGACTGACACGTGCTTGCGACACAAGTTAGCCTGCCGTTGCGAACCAAACCGAACACTCATCGCAAGTGGCTGTGGGCCTACTGCTATTCTTATAAGCGCACTCGATTTTTTTTCACTTAGCGCATGAGCAGTTTCACTTAGGGCATGACCGATTTCACGTAGCGCATGACTGATTTCACTCTGCACGTGGCCATTTCAACATGATAACGAGATTTTTCTTTCAAAGATGTACTGTGCACACAAGAGGCTCCCAACAAAGCATGCACCAAGATTTGAAGCGGACAGTTTTGCCTTAAAATTATGCCTTAACTTTGATTTCATTTTAGATTTTGATTTCGTCTTACACATTTTAATTTTGTATTTATTTCGAACTGGGATTTCGTGTTTACATTTGGATTTCATCTTACTTTAGATCTGGTGTTGGGTGTCACATTCCCATTTCGAATTAGGATTTCCGTTTGTCATTTTCGTTTAATCTCCGTCTCGTTATTTAATCTTTTATTTAATTTCATTTTGTCTTTTTATTTGTGATTCAAATTAGAATTATGTTTTCATTTGATATTTCGATTTCGCCTTGGATTGGATTTTATGTTTGCCTTTTGATTTTCTCTTGTAAATTGATTTATGATTATGCTTTTTGTTTTGATTCAAATTTCATTTTGTGTTTTTTCCTGCATTTGATATTTTCTCTTGATTTCGAAATGCATTTTATTTGTTAGCACAATAGGAAGTTTCGAAATGCATTTTATTTATTCTGCCTCTTATAGTATCTATCTTATTTGTTAGAATTGAGTATTTATAAGAGATTATTATTTCATTTTGTCGGCTTTAATTTGCAAATGTGGTTTTCATTTGATGATTAAGTTTTGGTCTTAATCACACTTCATACTCATTGATTAACTTTTCATTCCATGTTTTTAGATACTTGCATTAGGCAGAAGAATATGTTTATTTACCAATTTTTTGACACCTGATGTTTTACAGAATAAACAGAATATACAAAAACTCTAGGCATAATGAAGCTGCTGTGAAACTTCAAAGGGGATATCTTGTATCATTTTAGAAAAATCAATGTTGAGCTACAAAAGGACGGAAATTGCAGTTTGCAGCAAATCACGATTAAAGTTCATCATGTTGTTTTTTTGTCTTTTTATGTCCATCATAGTTACTGGAAGAGAGACTGGTTTGGAAACACTTGCGATTGCGCAATATCTTATTGTTCTGCAAAAAGTTGGTCACATGACCAAAACGCTACCAAGGCGAACTCGGGCCTAATTCATTCATTTCCTTGTGAGCATCATGGAGATGTACTTTTACTTTGTGAACACGTAATGGTTAACTGTACATTCAATGAATGTTTTACAAATCGCGCAAACAAATCTGGTAAATATCAGAGTCTTGCTTTGTTTAAATTGACTGATAGGAAAGGAGAGTTTTATGAGCAACGGAAGAAGGAAGTTTTGAATATTGTGACCACGTACAGGCATGTGGATGCCAACTTCAAAAAGCAGATTCAAAGTGGAAACATTCATATTTGTGAAAGGCATTACAAGAAAGAAGATGTCGAGATTACACGTGAGTAACCTTTCGTTTCAAATTTATTTTCATGACTGACGTAAAAAGTAATCAAATGGAAAGGCCTTGGATTTTTTACTTATTTTTTATTGGATTTCCAGACCATTGAAAATATTGATGCTTTACTTCCAAATCCCGTCCTCGTACCTGGGAAAAATGACATAAAATTACATTATTTTGTTCGTAAAATGGTGAATCTTCCGCTACACAAAATGGAGCATTTCTTTTTCAACAACTGTTTTCTTACGTGTCAAATAAAACTCAGAATCAGAACCTTTCGAAATGAGGATAATAAGATACTTTACCTTATGTATACCGTACCTACTAATATTATTTTTCAGCTAAAGGATTCAAGTCACTACGACCTGGTGCCCTGCCAGCATTGAACTTGCCTCAGAAAAGCCATGACAGTACAACTGCTGTCATAGTAAAAAGACGTCATCTCAACATTGTCCAAGACAACTTACCAGTTAAAAAGGCTGTTTACCAAAGTTTTGATAGCTTGAAAAGAGGTATTGAGAAATCTTCACTTACAGACTGGGTTACATCTGACTTGGGAACTGAAATTCATCTCAAAGCATTCGATCCATCTCTTGCATTACCAAAATACCACATGATAATTGACAAAAACCTGCAGATTGATATTGCAGTTTTCAACTGGAAATTACCAAGCAAGCATGACATATATAATGAGATAGGAAAATCAGTAAAATACACTAGGGTATCTTCTCTCATTTTGAGAATTAAAGAGCAGGAAATATGTCCTGGAGTATCCAACTTGCATTCTCAAACAACAACTCATGTTATTCCAAAGACTGTTGACTTTAGTAGCTCTCTACCATTTGAATATATACAGTTTTTTAGATCCAGGCAATGCCAGATCTTGAAACCCAGCCCTCGTAATGAAATGTGCACAGACTGTCAAGCTACAGAGAAGAAGGCTTTTCAGACAGCATCTGGGAAAAAGAACAAGGACAATGAATGCCTGAAAAATAAAGCTTCATTGACTGCCTGCAGTAAATCAAAGCTGAGAGCCACTGTTCTTCATCAAAGATTAAAATGTGCTGCTTTAGAGCAGAAAATTTCTCAAATGGACAGAGCTATCAAAACAAAGAGTGTTGCAGTTGACAATGACTTAAGTGGTAACATAGCAACAATAATGGAAAGAAGTATTGAAAAAGCATCCCCGTTCATGAAGATATTTTGGAGAGAACAAATGAAGTACCATAATAGCAAATCGAACAGATACCACCCAATGATCATAAGGTTTTGTCTAGCAATTGCATCAAAGTCATCATCTGCCCATGAAGAACTTCGTAAATCTGGCATTTTATGTCTGCCAAGTAAGAGAACACTTAGTGATTACGGGAATGCAATACGCCCCCAAACTGGCTTTAATCCCCCTGTTATAGAAGAGTTAAAATGTTCATCACAGAATCTGAAAGGGCATCAAAGATATGTTGTAGTTTCCTTTGATGAAATGAAAATAGCGTCAGGTCTTGTATTCAATAAATATGATGGCCGACTGATAGGATTCACTGACTTAGGTGATGCAGATATGAATGAGGCAGGCCTTGAAAGTGAGAAAACATTGGCAACACATGCACTATTGTTCTTTGTGCGTGGCGTTTCATCAGATTTGGAATTTCCACTGGCCTACTTTGCAACCAAAATTTTTGACAGCTACCCAAATTGCACCATTATTTTGGAGATGCGTGGCTATACTGGAAAGGAATTGTAATCTTTGGGTGATAGCTACTGTTTGCGATGGTGCATCTCCAAATCGTAAATTTTTCAAACTTCATAAAGGAATGGATGGAAACAGTTGCCAAGATGTTGTCTATCGTACAATAAATATCTTCTGTCGCCAAAGGTACATTTACTTTTTCAGTGATCCACCACATTTAGTGAAAACTATTAGGAACTGTTTGTTAAATTCTGGTTCTGGTCAGTGCTCACGGTACATGTGGAAAGATGGCAAGCATATTATTTGGCGCCATATAGTTAACCTCTACAATTCTGATCTAGAGAGTGGGCTAAAGCTTCTTCCAAGATTAACTAATGAACACATTAAGCTCACAAGCTATTCAAAGATGAAAGTACGTCTTGCAGTGCAAGTCTTGAGTTCGAGCGTTGCCTCAATTCTAAGAAAGTTTAGTCCTGAAGATTGTTCAGAAACAGCAAATTTATGCAGTCAAATGGATACATTTTTTGACTGTTTTAATGTTAGAAGCTTGACAGAGTGTACCAGGAAAAGAAAATCAATGCTTGCCCCCTACAGATCAATAGATGATGCAAGACTTAAGATTCTAATGGAAGATGTTTTAGGTTTCTTCGAGAAGTGGAGGGACTCAATATTAAAGTGCAAAGGTGGACACAGTAAAGATGACCAACAAAAGATGTTTATATCTAATCAAACTTTTGTTGGCTTAAAAACGACGATACTAGCTGTTGTGGAATGTGTTCGATATCTACTCTCTTCGGGTATGCCTTATGTGTTAACTGAGAAGTTTAATCAAGACAATGCAGAGGAATATTTTGGGAGACAACGAGCAATGGGGAGACGCAGTGACAACCCAACTATCTACCAGTTTGGGTACAATGCAAACACCATAAGGATTCAACGCTCAATAAGAACAGTTTCTGGAAATACAAGTGGAAAATATTCTGGTTTGAAAAAGAAGTCATCTTGGTATAATGTTGACAGTGGGGCTTTGGCCAAAAGAAAGCGGAAGTAAACTGTAGGAAGAAAGATTGACAAACCTCCTGTTTACAGTAAGTTCTTATGCGTACAGTAGCTTTTCAAGTTGTTTTATAGTATTTAGCAGAAACTCATTAAGAACAAGTCAATGAACTGAGAATACGAAACAAGATTTTCCCACCTGAAAAGGCTGATAGGTGCTCTTTGGCCTTTCATACTTTTGATACTTATGATGATACTTTAAATAGCACAACCTTAACAAAAGGTCCTAATGAAGTTTAAGCAAATAGTAAATACAGGAACGGCCTTGCAAACATTAATATGGCAAGAATTTTCAAAGAATAATATGGCAGGGAAACAAGTTTTTGTGTGCAAGGCAAGTAATGTAGACTGTTGAACTGAGCATCATCACTGCCATTGCACAACAATGTTACTTCTAACCCATTCTAGAGATTGTGTGCAAATTATAGTTTCTCTGCCCGAGAATTCTTGAGAATGTTTTTACTTTCTGAAGAATTATGTTTCAAGAAAATGTACAGCCTCTATGTGGCTGAAGAATTCTTATCATACATCATACTGTGAAGAATTCTTGAAAATTCTTAAGAAGTCTTGTCATCTTTATGTGCATAATGTCTTTACTGTATCACACTGTCATACTATACATGCCCAAGAAAAGCAGAGCTAATGATCTTATAGTTCCTTGCCAATCCATTTCTTGTCCAAAGAATAAACAAAAGGGGGAAACCATTAATAGCTTTGACCCTTTTAAATTACTGTTGGCCCTTTCCATTGCTCCAATATTCTAATGCACAGTAATAAGATTTTTATGAAGAGAGAACATGGAACCAATTCTTTGGACAAATGCCAAACAAACATAAGTGCTACCTGAAACGCAGATGGGATTTCTACTGTGCAGGTGGACAGCTGCTTCCCTTTCCTGTCCCAATTATGCTGAACAGCCAATTGAATGGATTTTAAAGGAATAATTGATACAATAGAGCTATTCTCCTACGGAATAAAACGTGTTGATGGTGCGATGAGATTATGACAGAGATTTAAGAAAATCACAAAATAATCAATCCTATCTGCTGTTGGACATACCTGCTGACCTTTATTGTTATTGGGACAGGAAAGGGCAGCAGCTGCCCACCCATGTGCACAGTCACAGTAGCAATCTCACTTGCTTATTACAGTACAGTCAAGTAAAGTCAGAGAAAAAATTGGACAGTCCTGAAAGTCTCATCTAAGTTTTTTTCAAATTAATTTGCATAAGTCAAATTTTTTGCAAGTTGGAAACTTTCCTTGGTCCAAAGCGATTTGACTTTGCAAGCTTGACTGTATCTTGCACTTGTGTTAACAAAAGTTTAGAAAAAATAATATGATTACTAACAACTTAATGATTTTGAATATTGAATTGCAAATTAGAACCTATAACTGGCACTGCTCTGAACATGTGAATTTACATCTTTAAAGAACTACAGGTTATTGTGTTGGTTAATACAGTCATTCTCCAGTCTTGCTTTATCAGCATTGTGTTTTAGATCTTTCCTTAATGCCTTCCCTTTTTTGATTGTTGAATCTTTTGCTTTTAGTTTTTCAGTAAAATCCTTAACAAAAGAAAATGAACGAACTCGCAGGTACAATGTGAATATTTTTTCTAACACATTGAAGGCAATCTCTCATATTTTTCATTGTAGCAGCTACAGTCTTCCAGAACCGTGTTATATAAATCAACCACTGACATGTTTTTTATTTGGCTTTCAACCATTTGGTTTATAGCAATATGATTGAAAGACTTTTTGCTTGAAGTTTCTTGCCTAAACGTTTTCTCAGCCTCAAGGAGAAGAAAACACATATGTGGAGATATGCCCCAGAGTCCACCTCTGCTTAAAGTGGAGACATAAGCACTTCTCCATAGCACTTATCCTTGGATATATCATTGCAAGCATGGTATAGAAGTATTCGAATCCTTTCAGGTTCAAGTGCCACTTCAGTGTGCTTTAATTTGCTGTGCCTTGTCAAACCTGCTGGAGTCTTGAATTTCTTGTTACAAAACTGGCATTCCTTTTCTGGCTGGCTTCTTGCAACCTATTTATGGAGGACAATAATCTTAAAATAGTTCGTGTAATTTTGATAGGAATGAATGATTCATTGTTTATAAAACTAATTTCAAACAGAGAATAGGAATTAAGATGCTCTAAAGATCTGCACTCTTCTTCCTTCCCAGCAAGATAGAAACCAGTGCAGGCACCAGGCCTAAAAAGTACTCAAACACGTTCTTTTTACTTATTAACAGCAGTTCTCTATAGAGAATGAGATTCAAACATATTCGTTGCATTTGAGAGCAATATCAAGCCAGGCAAGGCAGGTCTGGTGGACCTTGTGATAACTAACATGTAATGCGAAATTCCTTTCTTGTTTACCTCCCTATCCCTTGTGAGTAATGCAACAAGACTAAGAGGATAGGACACAGAAAAATCTCTACTCACATCAATAGCGGCTTCTCCAACTTCATTATTCATAGAATCCTGTTCATCTACAGCGCTGATAAATTCTAATATATCATTATCTCCTTGAAACCACACCTCCACTTCTTCGTCCTCCGCCATGTTTTTATTCTGACCTTGGTAGCGTTTTGGTCATGTGACCTAAAATGCGTCACGCTCAAGATAAAACAAAAGGCCTATTGTTTTCGGATGTTTGTTTCCAAACCAGTCTCTCTTCCAGTAACTATGTGTCCATGAACGTGTCTAAAATGCTCCATCTTGACATTGGAGTCCTTCTGCAGCTTCTAGGGCCTCTGCAAATCCTTTTTTCTTGTTCCTTATTGCTCTCCTTCTCTTGTTTGCCATCTCTGAGCTCTTATACACTGAATGGCACAGTCGCTTCCTATCAAGTGTCTTGCATGCGGTCACGCAGTGAACCCCTGGCTGAATTCCTAGCTCCTCAAGAACATTAAGCAAAGACCCTGCACTGTTATTAAAAATGCCAACAGCAAGGTAGGTAGCCAATTCTACAGTTGGTAACCCAGAATGGGTGATCTTTGGTGCCCACTGCCGAATAAGACCATTGAAGGACTCATTCTGATTTTGATCCAATCCCTTGTGGCCAATTCCTGTTTCTTGCTGTAAGAACAGCTCTCCTGTTCATTTCATGTGAATGCCCAACCTTGCTCGATATGCAAAATTAGGCAGAAGAGTTGCACCTTTCTTTTTCACATGCAACTGTTATTGTTGAGGCAAACCCCGTCTTCATGCTTTTTTCTTCAATTGTAATATTACCTGCTTTGCATTTTGGACAAAGCAGCATCTGAGGTACTTCAGTCAGCATGGAAAGTCTACGAATCTAAATCCAATTATCAGTGAAAAAATGTCCAGTGAGTCAGTGGATTCCGAGGTTGATATGTTACTGTCTTCCTTGCTCATCTCTTGGGCCAACTTACGAACTGAGGCAAGCAGTCGTGTCTTTGGTGTTCCCAAAGTTCAGTTGGAAGTTCATCAGCCATTTCCTCATCTGATGAGGGTGAATTGGGCCTAACAACACAGATACTGGTGTCAACATCATCACTGCTTGAATTAGACAGCAGCATATCTTCTTCGTCCTTCTCCTTTCTCTTCGTAAGTCTATTTCCGTCAAACTTTCTCTTCTTTCTCTTGATACTCCGAACTTTTATTTTTGATGGCATAATTTGGTTAATTCAATCTGGTATCAACAGACCACTGCAGTGAAACATAAACTTGAACTCCCTAGCAACAGAAAACCTCTTTCTGATGCTATTGACTTCTCTTTCGTTTGGAAATTGATTGGACTCTGTTTTGATTGCCAATATGTTCAATTGTGCTCAGTAGGTTGTGGACTTCAGGGACATTTTTTTCAAGAATAAAATGTTTTTTTTTTCATCCATTGCCATGGTAACCAAAGCTGTTACCAAGAGTAGAGTATATGAATGGGTATTTTTCTCAAGAAAGGGGCATAAGTTCTTTAAAATAGTTATCACACATGAAAGAGCATACCTCCATTTTATAAGATTCCAGCTTTAAAATTTTTATGAAATTTGAAAGATTTGAACTTGTATATAAACAACCATCTTCTACAACGGTTACGGCAAAGGTTACAAGAATTAAATAATTTTGGAAATCATATTTTGTTGGCTCTGATATCAACGAGAGGTAGAACATTGGACATTCTTCTTTTTTTTACCTCGATTTTAGGACGTCTTTTTAGAAAACAAGTCAGTCAGGGGCGTCTAGTTTCAGCTTTCGCACAAAATTGAACTTCAAAAGCTTGTAGCTCCGTGAATTCTTAGCGTCTAAAGGTTTAGATTTTGGCGTCTAAAATTGATTTAAAATCTTAGGAGCATGGCTGTTTAACCAGGAGCCTGTATATTTTATCGTTGTTTTTTAACATTTAATCAAACGTCGAAACATTTTTCTGAGACACCATGTAGTGGCTCAAAACCAACAAGCAAAGCTTTTTCGCTGATTACTTGATCGAAAGTTTGTTTTAACACATCCTCCTCTGTTTCTTGAGATGGATTTTCTGGCCATAAACTTGACACATTGAGATCATTCCTGTTCTCATCTTGAAACAAATCTGAATTTGGGGGGGCCTAAATCACCGACCTGCAGACTAATCTCTTCATTGAAGTCAACAGTCTCAACAGTAACGTATTTTCATTGGATTACGCACCCCTGCTACCAAAACCGACTAAGATATGGAGAGCGCACCAGAGATGCTGTTTTCATAAATTGGCTGGAGAAAATGCCTAGAAGCCAATTGTTTTTTTACCCAAGCAATGAAACGGCACTTGTCAAAGTTATCAAGTACGATATAAATTGTTTTGAGCTTGGCCCGGGGTAGCTCGTAGCCATGTCGATTCCCTGTAATTTATCTTCATTAGAGGTTTTCAGCTCCGAAATGGATAAACTGACCCTGTGCAACTCATGTATTCCGTTACTCCATTTCTGGTGTGATGTAATAGGGCTTACAATAACGGAACATTACATGGAACACTCCTCTTCTACCTGTGTTTTGCCTGGTATGCAGTATTTACAGTGTATAAGCCATAGAGTATTCTTATTATTATTGTCTCTGTTACACACTGACTTCAAATACTGTTCTTTACATAAAATGGTCAGTGGATTGATGTTCTTGAGCTTTGGTAACAACACGTTTCGTCAAATCTCAAGCACTTGTCGGAGGATTCTGGCAGAGTGTAGCAATACAGTCTTTTGCAATTCAACTATCCTGGTAGCTATCCCAATCTCCTTGAGTCTCTTTGGCAATGCTTATGGTGTTGTTCTTAGCGCCTCAAGTATAACTGGAAAAAACTTTCACTTTTTTGTTCCACAGTTTTTTTAATTGCCTTCTTAAGTCTTGGTACTTCAATATCTTTTCTCTTTCTTTTTCATCAACCCTGGTATCGTATGGAACAGCGAATCTGGCATTTGTTGGTTTTCTTGTCAACTATGACCATATCGGGTCTTCTTGCTTCGATAACGTGGTCTGTTTGGATTGAAAAGTCCCACAAGATTGTGTACTCTTCGTTCTCGCATACAGCTTGCGGCTCATGTCCATACCATTTATCTTTCGTGCCAAGACCATATTTCCTGCATACCTCCCAGTGTGTCTTTCTTCCTACCTAGTCATGCCTGCGTTTATACTCCTTTTGTGCCATTTTACTACATTCACTTAAGATGTGATTGAT
Organism: Aurelia coerulea; assembly: GCA_039566865.1. Taxonomy (NCBI): domain Eukaryota; kingdom Metazoa; phylum Cnidaria; class Scyphozoa; order Semaeostomeae; family Ulmaridae; genus Aurelia; species Aurelia coerulea. The sequence continues at coordinate 12,778,574 of CM076950.1, forward strand.
GCTCTCATTCGCTTTATCACACATTCTACATTTACTATCTTCTGGAGTTTTATCAATTTTTGCTTTCACTAAATTTGTTCTCACAGCCTGTTGTTGAGCTGCCATAACGAGAGTCTCGGTTTCTCTCGTCAAGCTTCATTCTTTTAGCCACAACCATTGATCTTCATCTGCCACAGCCTCTGTTTGTCTGAGGAACTGTCCATGCATCATTTTCTCTTTCCAGTTCGTTTTTCTTTCCTACCTGTTACTTATTTAAAACTCATTCTCTGTTTCAAGTTCCCCATGCTCAGTATCGCCTCTAGGTGCAACTAGCAGTTTCTCCTTGCTTTCTTTGACGTATAGTTTCAGGCCAATTGTGGCCAGATTGACATTATGCTCCGAAATGCTTCATCAAAAATATCGTTCAAAACAAAACTGAAAATTTACTTATTGAAAAATGTCAACCGATGAATCTGCACTGCCACAATTTCCGTTAACCTGTCAAAAGAAAATGCATAATTACTTAAATTAATCTAAATTCACCTGATAGTATCTTAGGATAGGGGGGGGGGGGGGGCTCTCTCCTCGATTAGTTTACCTACTGAGAGAGCTCCTCTTTGAAGTAATTCCCTGTATACAATTTATTTAGTTCCTCCTTGTATTTGTATATTGTATTAATTTTCTGTATTACGTATTGATTTTTGTAACTTATCTTTTATCTTTGTAGTTTAGTTATTTGTTTGTACAGTTAGTAGTTAGGAGTATAAATTGTATGTAGTGGAGTTTACATTATATGAAACTGAAACTGATTATTTTCGACGCTCATGAGTCCTTTTCTGCCTTCTTTCCTGGGTATATATAATCTGTCGACATCACTTCTTGGGTGGAGTCCATCGTGCATAGTTGATAGTTTCCTCGTTTTTCGATCCATCTCTTGAAGCTCGGCTTTTGTCCAGTCAAGGAAAGCAGCTGAGTATCTCAATACAGGGATAGCCCACGTATTAATACCCTTAATGACATTTCCTCCATTCAACTTTGTCTCCGGAATCTTTCTCACTCTTCTCTTGTATTCCTTGCCGACTTTCCCTTTCATTTCTTGTACCTGCACTTCATCTGCCTGTAATACACCCAGATACTTGTATCCTTCGCCTTCTTTCAGTGATTTTATAACTTTCTCATCGGCATTTTGATTCCGTCTGATTTGATCCTTTTTCCTCTGTTCATTACCAACGTTGAACACTTTTCTATCCTGAATAGACCATTTGCCAATTAGGAAAAAGGGATTGAGGCGAGCGCGGCCAATTCCGACAGCTCTAGTAAAATTGGGGAATCCTCTCCACTTCAGAATATCTTATTCGATGTATTTCCGACGATCGATTTGTAGAGTAGGGGACAAAAACAAACTATCAGCTGATTTGACCCCTTACTTCAAATGTAATATGTCCAAAACTTGGGAGAAAATTTTGAAAAATCAGCGAAAACTGGCCGATCGTCTTGGGCTGATTCTGAAGTGGATAAATCGAGAAACTGAAAACAAACTTTTGGTGGACCTTATTTCAACCCTTTTTAAGGTATTTAATCATTAATCTGGAGTTAGTAAGTGCATTTAGTAGGAAAACGAGCACGATCCATTTGGGAGGAAAAAGGGCCTAAGTAGACATTTTCGGGATTTTCCCCACAGCTTTGAAAAAAGAAAGGCTCGTTATTCTGCGAATTTTAGAGATAAATTCGAGATTAATAGTGTTTTAGTGAAAGAATACGGTTTCTCGTCGATTTTTGACATGCCGAGGCCGTTTAGCCCTCGCGAAACGGAGTTACGGCCCAAAATGGGGTATGCCAAAATATATCCCAATTTTCGCGGCCCCCACGCTCCGCCCCTGGGGAAAATATTGAACCCCAAATTCGTGATAAGACTCACGAACGAATTATCTCTTGTACATTTTTTCTGTTTTTTAATTAGTTGAGTAACCATCCAGCATCGGCTCCAAATGCAGCTTCGGGTCAGAAAATCGGGCCGGGTCGGCTTGCCGATTATACTGTAATGGAGAGGACTCCCCGGGTTTCCGACTGTTACTAGGGATGTCGGAATTTTTTCTTAATTGGCAAATGGTCTATTGCATACCAATGTCCTTACTAAACACTCTGATGGTCTGTATAAGCGAATCAAGTTCTTTCTCGCTCTGCATGCAACTTAAGGTCGTCGATGTGAAGTAGGTGATTAATCTTTTCCCGATTCTTTGCAAATTCGTACCCAGGATTTGCCTTTTTCAATACACTTGTGAGGGGAATGAGTGTTATAACGAACAGAAGCGGCGATAATGCATCTCCCTGAAATATACCTCTTTTAATCTTAACCTCTCCTAGTGATTCATTAGCACATGTCAGCTCAACCCTCCAATCTTTCATTGTCTTTTCTAAAAATTTCATTACAACATTGTTTATTCCTAGGATATGCAGACTCTCTAATACCCAGGAATGAGGCACCATGTCAAATGTTGTTGTTGTTGTTCAGTTATTTTAATTCGATATCTTACATAGCTAAACAATATATAAAATATATACAAAGTTAACTAATCTAAATCGAATGAAGTTAAAATGTATATGAAACTTAATGTTGAATGAAATTAAAACTAGTGCAGGCACTACATTTACGTTCTGGGCAATTCCATTGCCTTATCAAGAGTTTAGATCTTTTCAAGTTTTCTGTGGATTTCATTTTGATTGGTCGGTTTTTCCATATTTTGAGGGCCAACGGACTGAAGACTGTTTGAACCAGGGGTGGAAAATATTGTTCTCTTTCTGGGGCCACAGTTAGAAAAATGAAAAATTTTCTGTACACCAAGCAAGCAGTAAATAAAACTGCTAGTTAAAAACTAACCATTTGAATTGTAAGCAGGAACAGTGTGGTTTAGATCTGAAATTTTTCAACATCATAAAACGAATAGACCATAATATGACTCAAGAGGAATCAATTTACAGTATGCAAGTTTATCATACAATCGTAATATAACTGAGCAGGTATATTCCTCCAAACTCAAAATAACCAAAAGCTGTTTGTACAAAATTTGTTACATGTCTAATAATACAAAAGCTATGCTATTTAAGAAAAGACTTGAAAACTAACATGAAGATAAAGTCTTCTGGAGTTTTGCTTTTTAAGTTTTTAGTTTGTTTGAAATTATCCATTCCTGAAAGATTGTGTGTCCCATCCTATGCTTTCAGACCTTTCAAGATGTTTTGAGAGCAATTTCCTGAATTGAACAGATAAACTGAAGTTTGAACATTAATTAATGCAGTTTTAAACCCTAACTGAGAAAATCTAGTTCTAATTCCAAAATGTGTGAAATTCCTTTTCAGAAAGTTATGCATTAAGCTAAACCGTTATTTAAGAATAAGATCTAAAACAAAATAGACAAGCTTCCCTACCTTGATCTTCCAGACTGGTTTACCAACTAAAAAGCCCTTATTTTGTCATTTTCAACATCTGTTTCAATTAATTCAGTGCATATGGAAGAAATTTGCTGCAACAATTTTGGTAAGAAATCTCGAATATTCTTGAAGAAGAATTCTTAAGAAACCAAAAGTTTCCTCAAGAATTCTTAGGCAAGAAAACAGGGTGCTACTGGCTGTACTGTACCTGTTGCAATACATCTTTAAAACTATGATTCATTTACTGACTTACTTTTGTCTAATACTTTCTTGTTGTTATTTCTTTCTTTCCAGACTTTTAGTATATTACAGTATATATCCTTACATTCTATCTTTTTCTTTCTGGGAGCCAATATATTTTCTGGGACCAATAGTCCCATGGTCCGATACTTTTTCCACGCCTGGTTTGAATCAAAAGTTACTTGATTTGGTCTTGTATGTTTTAAGTCATAAGGATTTCTGGTAGAATAGTACAAGTATCTGAATTTGAAGAAATTTTTCATGAATGGTAGATTTAGATTATTCATTGTTTTGTAAATTTCAATGCAAAGAGTTTTTTGACGCGAGAATTGCATAGTACATCTTCCTGACTTTTGTCGTAAATCATTATATGAGCTCTTATGATCATTGTAAAGAAATCTTAGTGCACGCTGGCATAGATAAATTTTGTTTCGCTCTATTTTGATGCTTTGTTTACATAAATCATTCAGCCAATCACAACGCTCCGATTTTTCTTGTGTGTTTACTTCCTCTCCGGTGTTCGTCAGAAGCTGTGGGGAAAACCCGCAGAAACCACTCGTGGGTATTTTCATCGCGACGAACATATACTTTCGCAAAAATAGAAAATATTTTGACATGACTTTAATAGATATATTTTCGAAAGATTTACCCAAGCACTAAGCTATGACTTCCATAGTTTTCTCGCGATGCCCACGGAAAATTCATGTTTTTTTCAGTTTATTCTCCCATTCAAGAAGAGACGGAGAATGCCTAGGCCCATTCGAGAAGGCTCACAAAAAGTGAAAAATACACTCTGGAAATCTCAGTTCTGTCCACCCTAGCGTTATTCAGAGCGTGAAAGGCACTATTCCCACCTTTTTCACATATTTCAATCAATTCTGAGCCTCCGCGCACCTACCACCCAAACAAACTGTTGTTTTTGGCAGTGTGGCTTCCCTCGCTCCGCGGATGGCGGGAGAATATGGAAAAGAGGACAATCCCTCCCTGATCAAAACAAAGGAATCACAGCATGTTTAAACCTTTTTTGAATCATAAACATGGCCAGTTATTTCATTCAATTAAATGCTTCATACCAGTGACGTCTTTGCAAACATCAATGCAGCAAGACATCGTGCCTCTGCCAACCCCAAATCTCTGCAAACATTTTCTCCACCTTCTGACACTCGTTCTCGTCAAACGAATCAATTTCCTGTTGAAGCTCAGCAACATCATTGGCATTCTCCACCTGAACTGGCTCCTCGTCCTCTCCCTGATTTTGGTCGTCGTCCTTGTCTGCATTTTCAGTACTGGCGATGTTGAAAACAGCATCATTTGCAGTCTTTGCTAGATGTTCTAGGCTCTGGAGTATTGCTTTTTCACAGGAAGGACACTTGCTAATCTCAGGCACGATGCATTCAACATGGAACGAATGGCCACATCCTCTGAAAACACGCCATAATGGGCTCTGATTTTCACAAGCAGGTTTGTCACATTTTCTAAGGCAGAATAGAGCATCTCAACGTTTTCTGAATGCGTACCACAAATTGAAATACACAGAAGAATAGGGAATTTTGTTTGTCAAACATATGTCATCAATAATTTGCTCAGTTATTTTATTTTATTGCAATCCATGCAATGAAAGGTCTGAAAGATAAGGTCTGAAAGATAAGGTCTGAAAGCATAGGAAACAGTTTAATGATTAAGAAAGAAAGGCATGGGTGATATTGTTGGAGTTTTTTGTTACTTGCTATATGTCTTTTGTTGTAATGTACAACAAAAGACATAGGAAGTACAGTATGCCACAGCCAATTTATATTTTACAAGTCTACAAACAAGCAAGTAACCCAAACCCCAGAAATTTTCAACTTGGTATCAGCCTTTTGGGAAGAAGTTGTGAAGTTATTCTGCAAATCTTTTCCAAATAAGGATCTTTGTGTATATGTGTGTTGTGTGAGCGTGTGTTAATTTCACTGTCAGACTCATTTTGTATAAGGAATTTGGATATGGGCTTTGTTATACTGGGTTTCTCCATTTTGAGTTAGGCTGAATTCTTAAAATTGTGTGTAGAGTTTATCAACATCATAAACATAATATCATAAATCATAAACAAAAAATATTCTTTTTGATGCTATTCAGATTGGTAGCAAACCCTTTGTTTGAAAACAATTTGCTATTATAGCCAAATTTAAAAAGTGTCTCAAATTCAAATGGGTCTCTGGTTGCATCTAGCATAGCCTGTGCACAGCCTCTACTCCTCCTCAAAGGAAAGGTTTTCTGACAAGTTTTCTACTTTTCCTTCAAGGAGGGGCTGAGGCTGCGTGCAGGCTAATCCAGCATAGTTTCTTTCTTATAGTCTTGCAAGGGAAAAATAAGTGCATGCCAAACTTATTTAAAACACCTTTGACACCTAATTATCTAAAGTTTTACAAGAATGCTGCAAATGGAAAGGGGATGATCTGAGGAGCGCTTAGATTGAATCAATATAAACCATCTGATAATGTATAGTACTTAAAACTTAAGCTTACCGTAATGGATCAGGTTGGGAACATGGGGATAAGTATCCAAGAGGGAGAACTTCATTCTTCATAACTTTCTCTGAACCAACTAAATTTGGAAGCTTCCATTTTGTTGTTTTTTGTTGTTTTTTGTTATTTTTTAACACCTGCTTAGCTTGCCCAGGATTTGCAATTAAGCATCCAAACTTTTTTGTTATAAATTCTGCTGCTCTCAGTTTCAAGGTCTGTATCTTCTTTTTGCTATATGAATATTTCTTGCTTGGGACGAAGGTTGTGTGAAAGTCATGCAGTTCATGTTTCCTGGCATCAATTTCTCTTGCTGCTAAATTAATTTTCTTTGCATCATCTATTTCTTTAGTGCGTGCTCTTAGAAGTGAATGAAAATTCTCCACTGGGTATTCGTCAAAGGCAGAAAGACAGGAAGAGATAGCTGTTAGAATTGGGTGATCAGAGGTTTTCCAGTGCTCAATGTTGGAAAGACCAATCAATGGAGCCTTGTCATAATGTCTACGTCGAAAGACAGCAAACATAATCCAGCAACGAAGAAGCGAGTCATAGCACAAGTCTGACATGTTATTCTTGAAGATGACAGAATAGATGCTTAAGCTCAAAGGGATGTAGGTATCCAGATGGTTTACCAAAGTAAGAAATTCAACGTCTTTTGAATTTGCAAAGACACCCAAGATCTGATCTCTGACAACAGTCCATCCTCCATACATAATTTCAAGCAAGAAAGAGACACGCCATGGCTTTGGTTTCATAGCTAAAGCCTTTGCCCCACTGAATAAAAATGCATAAAGATCTGAGAAAATCTTGTGGAATTTCATCAATATAATTTCTCGAGCATTCAGAGAGATATGAAGAGGACCAATGAATGGGACAAGGTTACTTAAAGCCTGCTCCTTGTAGACCATTTGCCTAACATAGAATTGAGCTGGCCAATCACCAATAAATGGTACAACAAAGTGTTCCAAGTATGTGGAAAGTCCATTTTCCAGTATGGTCTTTAGCGCTTCAAGGAAATTATCATACGACTTCAGGGGCAGTTCTATACAATCAACTAACTTACAGCTCTTCATTGATCGCAATTCTCTGGCCTCAAGTTGCTGATAATCATGAATCAACAAACGATGACGCTCTGATTCAGGGTCGTAGAACTTTGTCTGCAACCAGTCAGGCATGGTGTCCACATATGTTTTTGATAGTAGACTCATTTTGTTGGCTAGTAATCTTTTGATCAGATCAGTATTAACTGGCTTAGGGTTAGAACTTGCAATTCTTGGTGATCTATTGCAGCAACTGTGGGAAAAACTTTAATGAGTAGTGTAGCCATGTGTAAAACTTGTGTTTGTTTGGAAGTGGATGGTCTGTGATGTGTGTGAATGTTGTGGTAGTCATCAATGAAAATTGCAATAAACTTTTTTTCTTTTACAGCATCATCAAAAACTTGCTTAACACTTTCTAGGTGGTCTGCTGCTATCTCCTTGGCTACCGTTGAGACTGTTACTGGGTGTGCTGCCAATCCCATGTTCCGCAGGGCCTCAACCCCCCTATCTGAAACACCAAGACCCTTCAGTGTTCTGGTGGTAGCTACCTGAAACCAATTGGCTTGCTGCGACTGGCCATATATTAACGTATAAATTATTGACATGGCCCGTAATTCATTCAAACTTTTTCGATTGTCTGACTGCCTTTCCGTTGTCATGGCATTCAACAATGCATCAAAAATATTATTTGCTCCTGCATTTTTACAAAGCTCTTTAAATTGAGCAGGATCAGAGACTGGATTTCCTCTTTTTCCAAATTTCTCAAAGCAATGTGCTCTCAGGCGTGAAACTTCTTCCTTTAGATCATAATGTGATGACATTCTTTTCATCAACTTATCAAATGCTTCTTTGGACACAACTACATTTTCTCCTTCAAGCAACACTTCTGCATCAATTTCAGGGCAATCCAAAAACTCTTTTTCGTTCATATTTGAACAGCTAGGCTCTGAATCTTGTTTTTCTGAATCAAAGTCTGCTGTATTTGTTTCTTGCGAACTTAGCCAAAGCTTTTGGCTTGGAGAGCTTAGTGTGAAAGTTCTTTCAGAAAAGACTGTTGAATGTGATGGAGCAATGCCTTCTTCATTGCCTTCTTCATCAGAGACTTCCATTTGATCATTCTCAAGTTCCTACAGGGATCAAAATGAAATGCAAATTTTCTAAAAAAGTGCCATGTCAACAAGTGTTAGAGTTGAAACAAAGGTAAATTCAGCAGAAAAGGCATATTCTATCCTTGCAACATTAAGTTTTTGGCAGGCTGTCATACAGTATTCAATATTTATAACCAATTTGTCATTTGTAACAGGTATTGGAGGCAGCAGCATACCCTAGAGGCTGCATCAGGGGAAGGATTTTGGAGGACATATTCTCCCCAATTTGGAAAATTTATGAATTTTCCACCCTATTTTTCAAAGAACATGCATTTATCAAATCATTGTTGCATATAGTGATCAATAATGGTTGCTCCTTTCACAAATTGAATGAATGATTTAGTAAAAGCAATGTTTTCAAGATTTAAACTGTTTACAACACTCCTCGTTAGAATTTGACAAGAATTTTTGAACGTGTGTGCAAATTTGTTGGAGGTTTCAGATGGTGGAAAAAGTTTCTGTAAATTCATACCTCCACCTCCATTAGAGTTTCAGAAGGAGATGCTTCTACTGACAAAGAGACTTTTCCATAACGTTTGCTTTCGACATATTCCAGACATTTAATGCAGACGTGGCGTATCTTGTGGCTTTGAAGGCCATTTGACTCAGCGAGTTCTCTTATTTTCTTCATATACTGATATTTCGGGATTTTCAGCTTGTCTACAATAATTTCAGGCCACCAAACTTTATGAAGTGGGTTGCTGCATGCCTTCTTAAATCTCCTCATCTCAAATTAGCATATCGTAACAAAAATCAACATGAAATACTTCAATTTTCAAACCAACGTCGTCAAGAAGAAATGGCACACTAGCAAAAGGATGCAGCAAAGAGGAGGGGGAGAACCAGGATTCGCGCCAAAACGCACAGATTTCGCGCCAAAACGCTCCTCAGAACAATAGAAACCCCACAAGTCTTCATTCATTGGCTACCCCTGCCCCTGGGGAAAAGAAGATGAGGGGATCTCCCCTTGACTTGCTTGAAATCCCGTGAAATAGAGCGACTTTGTGAGAGGCTTCATGCCAACAAAGTGGCCTAACAATTTATTCACTTGAAAACCATTGAATGAAAACCAAAGATCAGCATCTGTGTTGCAGGCTCAGACAATTTCACAAGCTCGTTGAGAGACAATTCGAAGTGGCATTTTCCAAATCTTGTGAAGAAACATACTTTGAATAAGTCCAACACAACGATTTTCCATAACAATCCGATGCGTATCGACGAAAATGCTTGTAATCAGCTGTTTTTCCTTCCCGCCATAATTCAAAACTTTTGTCTTCATCAGGGAGAGATTGTCCTCTTTTCCATATTTTCCCGCCATCCGCGGAGCGAGGGAAGCCACACTGCCAAAAACAACAGTTTGTTTGGGTGGTAGGTGCGCGGAGGCTCAGAATTGATTGAAATATGTGAAAAAGGTGGGAATAGTGCCTTTCACGCTCTGAATAACGCTAGGGTGGACAGAACTGAGATTTCCAGAGTGTATTTTTCACTTTTTGTGAGCCTTCTCGAATGGGCCTAGGCATTCTCCGTCTCTTCTTGAATGGGAGAATAAACTGAAAAAAACATGAGTTTTCCGTGGGCATCGCGAGAAAACTATGGAAGTCATAGCTTAGTGCTTGGGTATATCTTTCGAAAATATATCTATTAAAGTCATGTCAAAATATTTTCTATTTTTGCGAAAGTATATGTTCGTCGCGATGAAAATACCCACGAGTGGTTTCTGCGGGTTTTCCCCACAGCTTCTGACGAACACCGGAGAGGAAGTAAACACACAAGAAAAATCGGAGCGTTGTGATTGGCTGAATGATTTATGTAAACAAAGCATCAAAATAGAGCGAAACAAAATTTATCTATGCTGTGCACGCTCTTGTAACTTTTCAATTTTATGAAGCGACTTCATGGAAGAAAAATACCAAACTAACGGGCAATGATCGAAGTTAGAGTAAACAAAGCTTTATACTAGTACCTTTTTCTGCTCAAAGGCTATAAATGATCTCAGTCTTTTCAAAACGTTTAGTTGTGTCGCAGCTTTTTTACAAAGATTTGATATGTGCTTATCAAAGCTCAATTTGTTATCCAGAGTTACTCCCAAAAGTTTTACAGTTTCTTCTGATTGGATTTCATGACCTTGAAAGCTTATATTTTGTCCACTAGTATCTTTCCTATCCTTTCTTACTAACAAAGCATGAAGTTTCTCAGGGTTAGCAATCATTTCATTCTGTTCTAGCCAAGTTAAAACAACATTGCTTTCGTTCTCCAAAACTCTGACGAGCTCGGGCATACTTTTGGAAAAATATGAATGTGTATTATCATCAGCCCTACCTGTAATGGCCCTACCTGTAAATGCAATGCTTGTAAATTTAATAATATCCTGTAGATTTGTCCATTTATGTCGACATAGTTCTGATATTTTAGCTTATGTATTTATGTATTAATTTCCTTAGTTATTTCCTTTTTCATTTTGCTGTTAGATTCGATTTAGATTAGTTGTATGTATGTATATATGTATATACGTAAAATGGATACTATAAGTGCGGATGAAGAACGAACGAGAAATAGACAAAAATTTTATGTTTTTTAGCAAATTTTTGTCTATTTCTCGTTCGTTCTTCATCCGCACTTACAGTATCCATTTTATTGTTTCTTTAGTGCCAATAGATGTATATATGTATGTATAGCTATGTATGTATAGCTAGATATAAAAAGATCGAATTAAAATAAGGTCACAAACAAACAAACAATCAGCGTAATTATGAAGGGTTTCCTGTTTTATACAGAGAAAGAGATCATTCATAAAGAAATTAAATAAAATTAGACCAAGCACAAAACCTTGTGAAATTCCTGATGCAAAATTGTTAAGGAACTATTTGAATTGTTTATCTGGACACACTGTTTTCAACGTTTACATAGGAATTGGTAAGAACTGACGCATTTTCATCAAAGCCGTATGGATGTAATTTTGCTATGATTAGTTCGTGTGGAATACAGTCAAAGGCCTTTGAGAGATCCATGAAGATAGCTCCTACGACGAAATCTTTGTCAAGTTTTGCCCTCCATTCTTCTACTAGATTTATCAACACATGTTGTGACTGTATGCTTTTCTGTAAGCCGATATAAAGATAGAGAGTTTTTATCTAGATGTGAGATAAGCCATTGTTTTAAGGCTTTTTCGTATATTTTTGAAAAAGTATTTGGAAGACTGACAGGAAAATAATTTCTTTCAGCAGTGCGATTCAGCTCCCATTTGTCCATGGGGCAAACCGCCGCTTTTTTCGTTTTTTTTTGGAAATCTAAAATTGCGTATACTACAGTTAATAGCATTAGGTAATGGAATTGTAAGCTCATTTGCAGCAAGTGATACAAGTCTTGGGGGCTTTTGATCCTCATCTGTGGATTTTTTCCCATCCAAACATTTTAACAATGATGCAACATCCTGAGCTTCTACTTTGTTAAAAGAAAAGGTTTCAAAATGGCAACCTGGGCTTTGTACTATGGCTAGAACACTTGGGTGGTTCTTGTAATTTGCTACGATCAGTCTAACGATAGCCCTATCATCATCAATGTCTGTTGTATCAGCAACACCACAAGGTTTCTTACCACTAGTGTTCTCTACAATATTTACATAATAGCCATTAAATAATTCAGTCAACTTTTTATCATCAGTTATGATTTTTTTGTCTTTGACAATATAGATTTCTGAGCCAACTAGTGCTCCTTTGTCAAATGCTTTCCTATAGTCAATCCATCCCATTGCTAAGTTCTTTTTCCTCATTCTAACCTCTCTCAGTATCATCTTTTCTATGTACAATTGATCTGCTGTTCCTCTGCTCTTCCTTCTACATCCTTTCTTTTCCTCAAGAAGAAGTTGGTTCCTTTCCAAACACGAATAAATTTCATCAGATATTAGTGCTGTTAGTAGCTTCTAACAAAGCGGTAGAGCCCCATCGCCCTGTTCCGATCACTGTAAAGAAGCGTTGAGTTATTTGGCCCAAGTAAACTTTATCGGAAAAGTTAATGCTAATGTATTATTCCCTATTTCATAGCTCAAATATGGAAACCAGTTATTGTACATTTAGCGAGCGTCTTCTGTAAAATCGTTGTCGGAAAACACAGCGATAAAATCGCGATATCTTCATTCCATCGCCCTGTTCCGATCACGCAAGCTCAAGCATGAATTTCGGACGATACCACCGCAGATGACTCAAGAAAGCGCAGTTCCCAATTGAAATGGATGCCATACACATAACAAATGATACTTGGCTTGACGCGCGTCGCCTAGGGCGCCGCGTTGGCCCGCTGTCGTATTTGTCATTCAGGTGTATGGACAGTTGAATTCAGTGCGCCGGTGACAAAGGGATAAAATATACATATACATATTTGTTTATTTCCATAATACATCGTTCTCAAAAGAACACTGTTGAAGAAGGACATGAGTATAATTTGGGGGTATCTTTGAACACCAAGGCCAAATGTTGATACTGTGTTAAGAAGAGCTATTTAGCGTTACAAATCAATGCAGTCAGTTTGTGGCGTATTCGACCCTCCAAGGGGCTCTGTTGTACTTATTTGAAAATTTAAAGCAAGAGGGAGCCGATGCGAGAATGAACAACAGTTGTTTTTCTTAGAATTATATCGCTGCTGTGCTCTCTGTTTTGCAAACTTAGTACACACCCTCTACACGGCATCTATTTTTCCTTTTCTTTTTTCGTTTTGCATTGCTCTTTCCACTCTTTATAAACTATTACCCTGAAAACTTCACTGTATACTTACTGTAAAAGCTCTATTAAGCCCCCCTCTCTATTAAGCCCTCCTCTCTATTAAGCCCTTCTCTCTAATAAGCCCCTCCCCTCTGAGCCAAAATTTTAAATAAGCCCCCTCTGTATTAAGCCCCACTCTTATATCAAATTCTAGTGGCTACCAAAGATTTCTCATTTATGTAGCAAACTGTCTCGTGCTCTAGGATTTTTGAAATATGCCAAAAAATTCGTACCCAAGGATCCCTTAATCAAAATGTATCATGGCATCGTAGAGCCACATTTCCGTTATTGCTGTTCTGTTTGGGGAGGCTGCAGTGAAACCAGATTGCAAACCATACAAAAATTGCAAAATCGAGCTGCAAGAATTGTCACCAATAGCAGCTATGATGTAGAGAGGCTTCGCCCTAAATGGTCAGGTTTCGCAACAAAATCGATTTGAAAATAAGGAAACGCTCTAAGACTGGGCAAATCACGATAAACATGTTTATTAACTCTTTCTGAAAGCTAAACTTAAATATAACGACTAGCTGCTTGTTTTGTCTTGGTAAATTTTCAGTTCAAACGCAAGCCGGTCTGAACAGCCTAATCTTTGGCATGGCGTCTAATTTGGACGTACCCTTAATTCATAACGATGCCTTCGCAGTTACCTGGTTGAACTTATCTCATTGCAGCAAACCTAAGCAGGATTATTAAACTGTGAGTGCCGGGGGAAGGAATAAGGAGGTCTACGGGATATTTTTGAAAATAAAGCAAAGGGAGGAGGGGTTTGCAAGAAGCATGAATTGATATGGTTACATTTCAAATTATTGATAGATAAAATGATGAAATTGACTACAACGGGAAGTTAGTTCGTGAATGAAACCTTACACAAATGAAATCAACAAGGCAGTAATTGAAAAAAAAATCAAGATTTATAATTTTACCATTATCTTGAGGATTATGACTTTAACCTTATGACTTCTAACAGTGTGGTTGACAGGGGGGGGGTCAGCAAGGGAAGTCAGAATCAACAGGCTGACAAATAGGGGCTTAGGTTGGCCAGTCTGACCACAACCGAAATAAAGCCCCCGGCTTTTACATTCAATGCAAATTTCTGAGATTTTTCTTCAAAAATAACCTTTGGAGGGTTGGAGTTGCCTGAAAACAAACTTTAGTTGTACTTTATACAAAATCCTGAGGAAACGCGAAGAAAACAAATATTGGGCTTGGAAAACAACAGGGACATAAAATACTCTCACCTTTATCCATTTCAGGTAAGTGTTTTAAAAACATCCTTCAGGACAAGGATAGGCGGTACAAAACGACAACAACAAGACAAAATCTGAGAACTGGCATCAGCGAATAATTTTAACGCACTTTCCTGCAAAATCCAGGCCCGAACTCCTTTTGAAACAAAGTTTTTGCAGCGTGGTCAGATATGATGAAAAACGTTGGCTGACCATTTAGGGCGATGCTCCTCTATCCGCCTCAAATTTGATCAAGGAACTAAATTGGCCAACGGTTACGGAAATGATAAAATGCGAGACAGCTACTATTACATACAAAGCATTGTCAGGTCTTGCACCCGGCTATCTTTTAAACCTTTTCAAGAAAAACTCTGCGCGTGATATCAGTATGAATTTGCGAAATGCCATTGCCGATGTCCTTGTTCCAAGGATGAAAACTTGCAATGGGCAGAAAGCGATATCTTTCCGGGGTGCAAAGACTTGGAATGAATTGCCTTTGGATGTCAAACAAGCGCCCTCTCCTAGTATTTTTAAAAGTAGGCTGAAGAGTAATTTGCCTCTCTCAGGCTAACTCCATTGTTTTTCATTTATTTTTTTATTTTAGATTGTAAATATAGGTAATTTTTAGTAATTTTTAGTAATTTTTAGTAATATTGTAAAGTTTGGCACGGCCCCCTGTAAAGCAATCCTCTCGATTGACGGGGCTACCGTGTAAAAATAATGAAAAATGAAAAAAAAATGAACTGAAAAAATTTATTGAGCTAGATAAGCTTGCATGTTAATTCTGATGTGGTTTGAAATAAAACTGTGCCGAATTTATGTATTTGACTCATAAAATTGTATTGAATCCGCAAGATACGGTGTAAAAGATCTAAAAGCTGGCGTCTGTATCCCTGTCATTTGATTTTGTGAATAAGCCCCCCTCTATAATAAGCTCCCTCTCTAATATGCCTCCCTCTGGAGCGTCCAAAATAAAATAAGCCTCCTGGGGGCTTAAGGTAGCATCCTCCCGGTTATAGAACTACTATGAATATGGGTATATAACCAAGTTGAGAAGGTACATAGGCATGAATGTAAGATTTTTGGACGGAAAAATTCAAAATGGCACCTTTCATGTTGCCATAGCAACCAAAAATGGCCGAAATTTTGCAAAAAATGGTACATGCAAAAGTATTTTTCATTCTCTACTGGTTAAAGTTATCTCAATGAAATTAGCTGGACTTTATGCAAGTATGTACAATGCCTGCCAAAAGTCCTTGGAACACTTGGGCCATTTCTTGACAATCCACAGTTCTAACCATAGCGATTAGGTTTAAACACCCCCGAAACAATGTTGATTTGCAAGGTTATTGTCCTAGCATTCCATTAGATTCGGGAATCGTCTTGCCACCCCCATTTTATCATCACAGAACAACATTGTTCTGAGGTGGAGAGGGGGAAATCGCAAAAAAAGGCAACAATAGCAAAGGTGTTCCAAGACATTGTAGGTGGTCAAAATGGACCTAAATCTTTTCAAGGAGATTGACTGATTTTCCAGATTTTGTATGATTAAATTTTGATTGAAAAAAATTCAGACATCAGGGTCTTAATCCCCGTGTGCGTAGCCAATTGTAAAAGCAGAGGGTCATTTTGTAGCCCCATCTTCGGTGAACATTTTGACCAAATTTCATGTAAATATCTCTTATGGTTTGGAAATTAAAAATATATCCATTACACAGATTTAGCGAAAATCGCGTTTCCAGGAAATTGACTTCAAAGTTCATCATAGTAATCAAATAGTTGAAATATGCTAGGTCAAAAACTTTCAGCATCTAAAATCTTGTTCTTGTCATTGTTGGACTGCACTTTAATCCTAAATTTGTTTCTTAAAACTTTTGAGACTCATTTCTCGTTATTTTCTGCAACTATGTTCTGGTGCTGTCAAAGTAAACCAATGTTTTTATGTGAAATGTTTTTGTGCTAATTCACAATTTCTAAGGGATTTTTTCACTGCGTCAACACTCATATCAAACTTTGCAATAACATCATAAACACCAACTGAAACATATATTGTCCAGTAACAGTAGATTTGGAACTCTATTCCAAATAATCCTGCAATTGGATTTTATATCCATTCGCGGAGAACACTTTGTCACTTCCAAAAGACTTTCCATGCTGAGCCTTGAGAAAATTAGCTTAAAAAATACTGCAGCTTTGAAGAATTACTCTCTGTTTCAATTAGATTAATTGTTGTTTGTAGAAACGCAGTTTTATAGCTGAACAGACATTCCTTGCCCTTTGAATGCTTGGACCGAATACTGCAACAAACATCAATATGAAACAGTCTTGTTGACTTCAAACTTCAAATTTCCTGTTCATGTTAGTGTTACTACGGCAAACTCTTTGTGGCATACCGGGTATCCCAAAATGATGTATTATCGTTTGATTGCTTATATGTCCATAACCAATGAACTGATTTTCAAAAGCTATATTTTATTCGATTGCCGAAAGGCTAAATTGTATTTGAGGATGTTGTTTGTGGTTTAAGCCGATGTCTTCATGTCGAAAAGAAGATCGATAAATCTGCTCAAATTCAAGCCTTAGATGGCATTTAGACAATACGAATACGATTTCAGCCTTTTGTATCACAACTAAAATGTTGACTGGAAAAATAGGCCGTTTCTTTCTCATGCCATTTAAGGCTTGAATTTGAGCAGGTTTATTGATCTCCTTTCCGACATGAGAACGCCATGGTAAGACCACAACCAACATCTTAAAATACATTTCAGCCGTTAGGCAATCAAATAAAATAAAGTTTTTGAAAATTGGTTCATTGGTTATGGACATGTAAGCAATGAAACAGTAGTACATCATTTTGGGACACCCGGTATAACCAGCAACCAGCAAATCCATTTTTCTTCCTTACAACCGCACCAAGCAAACAGAGGAGTAATCTGGGTGGGAGAACATGTAGGCAAACTTTTTATATCCATCATCTAACATGTGATTCATTTCTAAGTTTCAAATCTATCTTGATTTCTACCTCAATACTACCGATTTCTACCTTAATAATTTCTACCGATTTCTACCTTAATGATTTCTACCTTGATTTCTACCTTATGATTTCTCTCTAGACCCTTGTTTCTGCAATGTTTATGAAGGGAAATGATCTTTCGTGTGTTTATCTGACGGATTTAGGCCTGGGCTATGCTCTTGGAAAACGTGAATCCTCTTCTCTTCTGGAGGAATGGGCCGCCTAAGCAGGGCCTACGTCACTTTGATAACTCTTGAGCCGATTCCTAATCAGTAAAAGAGGTCTTTCTCTCTTTTTTACTGGCACTTTGATTTATGAAACATCACTTCCATCTTTCTTGATGCACTGGTTACCAGAAAACTTGCGCTTTAAATTTCCAAATGTAAAAACATCATTGCAATCTTGGCTCTTCCATAGCATTTTGCACGGTGATTTCAAGTGTCTCATTGTTGTAATAGTTGCCCTCTTAGCTATGGTAAAGCTTAATTCACGATTCCCCTTATTCGAGATGCGCGCAATGCATTGTGGTTTTGGTAGTCAAACCGCACGTGGGCCTAATCAAAACAAACAGAGATCACTACGAAAAGCTCGCAAGTATGACAACGAAACGAAACTCAAATGAAAGATCTCAAGTTCTGTTTCTTCAACCTGACCCTAGTTTTTTCTAAACTCATGCCGGATACTGGGACCAACGTGGAAGGCGGTAAGGCCGGAGAAAAATTATTTGCGAGCAGAGAAACACCACGGAGAAGCGGAAGGCGCTGATGCTAGGCCTAACTAACGTAGTCCTGGTAAAATACAGTCTGACTGGAGTGTTACTTTAAAGAACATGCCAAGGTTCTCCAAAGTACAGTTGAACGAAAAACTCATCACAACAGTTCAACCATGCCTGACAACAATGCCCAAAAAGCCTACCGTAACAAGTTGCAAGGGTACAAGCTTTGGAAGGAGGGCTACGTATCAACTGTAATGGTGAAACCAAACGTTTCTGCAGGTAACCTGGAACTATTTTTGGTGAAGTCAAAGGTTTCTGCAGCGATGAAAAGTCAAAAGTATGATGTTTATGTGCATCTTGAACACGACAATGGAGAGGTAAATCTTGCCAAATGCAGCTGCAAAGCACGACAAGGTGGTTGCTGCAAGCATGTTACTGCCATGCTTACACGCTTACACTTCCTGGACTATTATAACCTTGGACTTATGTTCCTGAAGATGTCAGTCGCACACAAGTCCTTCAGAAATGGAAAGCTCCAGGAAGAAAACTAAAATAGCTGTAGCTGTGAAATGTACAGAGCTTGAGTTTGAAAGGGCAGACTACTACAGAGACCAATTCAAAAAGTGCAAGAGACCAGTTGGACTGGCAGTAGAGAACTTTACTGTGCCACTCCTCTTTTTGCAAGAGAAACATGTCATTTGATTACAATAGTCCAGGACTGTATACAGTGCGACAGCAATGTGCTTGCAACAACCACCCTATCAAAATTTACCTCTGTAGTTTCATGTTCAAGTTGCACATACACATATTTTTCATAAGAAACTAAGGTCCGAGGCTGGTAGGCATTTTCTTAATTTTTGGCCCATTTTGCTGCCAATCAGTTCTTACGTGATTCTTATATTTTTAATGGCGGAAGGGTAGACTTAATTAAGCTTTGTCAAGAGGGCTCCCAAATTACTTAGTAAGATCTCAAAACAAGTAAATAACATCATTCGCACTCAAAATAATGTCCAAACGGTTGCTATAACCGTACAGTGTCAAAACATTTTTGAGTGCGCTAGGAAATTAAAACTGCAAATAACAAAATTTTCTTAGCTTTTTAAATTCAGGTAGGGTTGTTTCTTAACTTTCGAAAAATTGAACCTACTGTTTCTTATAAGCGCTTTCTTATAAAAAAAATAAATGTAAACATCATACTTTTGACTTTTCATCGCTGCAGAAACCTTTGACTTCACCAAAAATAGTTCCAGGTTACCTGCAGAAACGTTTGGTTTCACCATTACAGTTGATACGTAGCCCTCCTTCCAAAGCTTGTACCCTTGCAACTTGTTACGGTAGGCTTTTTGGGCATTGTTGTCAGGCATGGTTGAACTGTTGTGATGAGTTTTTCGTTCAACTGTACTTCGGAGAACCTTGTCATGTTCTTTAAAGTAACACTCCAGTCAGACTGTATTTTACCAGGACTACGTTAGTTAGGCCTAGCATCAGCGCCTTCCGCTTCTCCGTGGTGTTTCTCTGCTCGCAAATAATTTTTCTCCGGCCTTACCGCCTTCCACGTTGGTCCCAGTATCCGGCATGAGTTTAGAAAAAACTAGGGTCAGGTTGAAGAAACAGAACTTGAGATCTTTCATTTGAGTTTCGTTTCGTTGTCATACTTGCGAGCTTTTCGTAGTGATCTCTGTTTGTTTTGATTAGGCCCACGTGCGGTTTGACTACCAAAACCACAATGCATTGCGCGCATCGCGAATAAGGGGAATCGTGAATTGTTACTTATTAGAATTTGATGGCTCATCGATTTTTCAACTTGTGAGATGACGAATCAACAGGAATTCTTGACGTCACGTAAGTGATCTTGCCACCGGGTTCCCTGAGTATCAGAGCATTCTCTTGGGCCTAGGCCGCCATAATGGTGCAACTTTGTGCTGCATGAGCTCAAGATATATCGCATGGTCGATCCTCGTTTTCGTCAGGCATCTTGAAAGCATTGCAATTCATCGCAATGGCTCCTTTACCAACTTTCCTCATTCCAAAAAGTGGGCTTTTAAATGTAGGCCGCTCAGACCTCTCAGCATTAACATTGATATTATAGCGAGACGAAATCAAAATTTGTCACAAGATTAAAGGAAAAAGAGAGGAAGAGTAGAGGATCATACTCACAGTATTCAAAAAGTTACCTTCATATTGTAAAAACTACTTCCCTTATGGAAGCATTCCAAAAGAACGATACCCCTCTAGTATTTGACTAATCAACGAAAGAAGGAAACAGTCAGTCGTTATCGCATCCCTCAACCATTAAAGCACATTCCTTGTTCGATTCACAAACTGTTTAGAATAAAATTCCCGTTCATTCGAGACCCCCCCCCCCCCTCGAAGCACTCCGTGGTAGCGAGCATATCTGTTCCCCTCCTCTAGGATGGGCGAAATTAAATGAGAAACTCAGAGAAAGACATGACTCTCATTGCCCTTATGTCTCCTCCTCTGCCTCCGCCTGCGGTATCTCTTGAGAAAGGAACCAATTTGAAAACAAATGTGAGAAGATCGTTTCTTTTTAGCTCTATGCCCCTGCGAAGAAATGTGCGATCCTATTTGAGCCCCCCCCCTGAAGCCTTCCTTGGTAAGGAAGAAATTCTTGATATTTTCTGCTCGATTTCTTTGTAGGCCTTCAACAGCCTTGGCCTAGACTTATGGCGTGATTCCTTGAATTCGTTCTATGTTTTGTAACTGCGCGAAGCGAAGCGTAGCTCCATTTAGACGGGATAAATGCCCGGGGGAGGGTGGTTACTTGACCAGGTTTTGGTCGGGGACGTGCCATCGAAGCTTCAAAAACATACCCGTTCCTTGTACCAATTTTGCGAAAAAGTATACCCGACGTTATACCAATTTTGCGAAAAAGAATACCCGACCTTATACCAATTTTCCGAAAAAGTATACCAAAATCGTTCTTTAAGCCAAAATCGCGAAAATCGATACCGTTCCTTATACCAAAATCGTGAAAATCGATACCGTTCCTTATACCAAAATCGCGAAAATCGATACCCTTCCCGATGGCACGTACACGTACCCACAATATGTGAAGTACCCCCCCCCCCCCCCCCCCGGGGATAAATGCCAGAAAAGCTTTTCCTTTTGGCTAGCAGTTTGCAGACTAATTACAATGAGTCCCAGTTACTTTTGCTGAAAGCAAGACTGTCAAAACAATTCAATAGTGATAACTGCCATGATGTGATAAGTCTTATCAGATGTCAACTGTGAAAGGCCTGATGTTGTCTTGGGACAGAACAAAAGCTCTGCAATGCGTCATTCGAATGGAATTTGTACTTAAAACAATAATGACTACATTCAAGTTCAATCAACTTGTTCTAATTGCTTCAACATTTAACAATGGTCAAATGTTATGGTTAAATGAACGACAGACTCGAATATTTTGAAAGCCATTACGACGAAGGCCCTAATATTTTAATGTGGTCTAATCACACAAACAACAGGATATGACTGCTGCTTCGCAACTGAAAATGTATAATCCGGAGCAGTGGAATAATAGGAACCTTAGAATATCAGTCCCTTGCACCTTAGCATGATCTCCCTTTCTCATTGGAAGTACCCATTAAAATTCCCCTGTTCTCTCCTCTCGAGCCAACGATATTTTAGCTGGAAAAAGAGGCCGATCTATGAAACTCTGCCCTTGCCCTTTCAAAAGAAAAAGGGGAGTAGGACAGCTCCAATGTATCATTGATCCGGCAATTATGATATGTCTAAAGGTCATTCCCTTGTACACAGAAAACTGAAAGGGATTCCGCCAATCCTTTGATTTTACCGAATTCACCCCTTACCCTGACTTGGGGGCGAATTTGAGAAAACAAAATCTCTATTGCACCCCGTACAGGGAAGACGAAGATATAGAGTGTTTGATTTGCTGCGACCATTTGGACATATCGATCTTTCAAATGAGGTTTTGACACATCTTTTATTATATGGTGATAAAGACCTTCCAAAGGACCTCAACAGAAATATACTCGAGCTGACTCTACATTACATCCACGCAACTGGTCGCTTCAGTTGAGATCACCGTAAATCTAGTTAAACGTCGCCAAACCACTAAGTCCATTTTCGTAAAGTTTCTTGTCGTGGAGTCCTGTCCATATTTTCCTTTGCAAGCCTGTTTCACATTGGATGTTAGGCTTATATTAGGAATCCAGACCCGATAGCGGTGTCTTGAGCCATGGGGACCTTGGGTGGGGAGCAGTGACGGGGACGGTTGTTGTCGTTGTTGTTTCCTCGGCCGGCGTTCCGATTGTTCACTATTATATTTTGGCCTGACATCTAATGTGAGACCGGCTCAAATATTTATTTGTAAAAAGTTTTTATAATTAGCATTTCTATCTGTATTAGTTGTACCGTATGTATAGTAGTTTGTAGTAGTTGTATTTTTTTTTTAGTTTATATCAATTCCAGGGGGTAGACATGACATTTTGCTCCTCCTGGTCCCCGTCCTTGTAGTGTGGTATAGTAGATTGTAGGTAGTGTTTAGGTAATTTTGTTGTAAATTTTTATATTGAATATATATAAAAAAAAAAAGACGAAGATATTTGGAAAGTTTCGCGAGGGTCAGCGCAACGGTGCTCGAGTTTTACGCCACACAAAATTTGCTTCACGTTTTAATAATATAGAATATAGAAGATATAGATTTATCTCATGTTGTCATTTGATAAGTAAAATGTTGCCTCTTTATTCGTTTAATGACACCATATAACTTTACAATTGCAATTTACAGTCTATTACAAGATAACTGGCAACACTCTAGCATAGTCCCCTTCCCATACTTCAATGCCCCCCTGGCATCTGGTATTAATTCAAACCCTAACTTACGCGCATCCAAAGTCAACAAAACCCCCTGGTGAGATTTCTTTGTTTATTTCACCTTCCACCCCGTCTCTTCATTGAGAGAGAATCCCAGAATTTGAAGCAAAACCTCGTGATCGGAAGAGGGCGATCTGTAGCCTATCTGACTGCAGTTAGAACTTTACCCCCTGCTGGGAAGCAGGAGGTATTATGATCGAAATTTTTGTTTTGATATTCGCTTAGAGAGTTGGATTAAAGTTTGAAATGTTTTGACTGTGGTTCTAGCAAACAGTAGCAGAGAAACAAGAGAAAATATAATTGCTGCAAGGAAACACGAAGTGAAAATGGCGATTACTTGCAATTCCATCACAGGTAGGCCTCTTTCATCTTCCCATATCGCAGGATTCACACTCCAGAAATAAGTAAACCATGTCTCAACTTGAAGCTCATGGCGTCAGCAAAGTATATTTTCGCGCGCTTTTTTAATTATAGGACCCATTCCTCTTGTAAACAAACATCCCGCGATTGTACACCAAAGCGCTCACAGGAGCCAGTGATCGGAACAGGGCGATGGGGCTCTAGACATGTGATGGGATGGCAGTTGCTTTCATCTCTCCCCGTTGATTTATCCTTCTGTACCAAAACACTTCGGGCCTTTGTCATCTATGCTGGTGTCTGTCCTTCCAAGCAATCAGTAAAATATTTCTCCAAATATTTATGCATTGTTGTAAAGTTTTTTATCCAGAAACCTTGTACACCATCTGGTCCAGGTGCCTTCCAGTTTGGTACTTTTTTAAGGATACTCTTTATTTTCTCTCCCGTAATATCCACTTCCGCTTGTCTTGGCCCATCATTCATTTTCGTTTTAAAATCTTCTAACCACTCTGCCTCCCTGTTGTGTTCGACTTCTGTACTACACATGTCTGTCCAGATTCGCTTTGCTTCATTTGCATCTGGCACTTCACTTTCACCCTGTTCTCCTTCACTTTTGAGTTGTTTATAGAATCCTCCTTCGTTGTTCTTAAACTGTCTATCCTGTTGGTATTGCTTGGTTCTTTGGTTATATCTTTTAATCTCTGCTTTTGGCCTTAATCTTTTGTCTCAGCTCCTCCTTTACAACTTGCGATCCTTTCTGCTTGAACTTTTACTTTCTTTGCAATGCGTCTAAATCTTTTTCTTTATTGCCTTCCTTTCAATTAAAGCATTCACTCGACCTAGATCTCTGCTCAACTCTTTAACTTGCCAGTGGAGCGTAAGTTCCACCATGGTTCTTTTCTTTTCTCTTTGTTATTGCTTTTCACTCCAAGCATTTCTGTCACCATTGCTGCCCCACAATATATCAGATCATTAGTCTCAGTAATGTTGTTCACCTTGATCTTGCCCATTACGTTATCCACTTTCTTCACTGCTGCATACATCTTTCCTTTCTCAACGCCTCTCAGTGATGGTTGTGAGGAGTATCCTACCCTCACTCCGCTGATTCTTTTATGATATAATTATCAGGCTACTCCACAAAATAAATACAACACAGCTCTCCAATATTCCATTTTTATTTACTCAGCATTTTTACTTCACTCACAACCGAATAATATTCTACGGTTACGCCTACACGTTTTTTATGATATGAAAGTCGTACGACTTTAAGAAACCAATCATATGCTTATAACTCAACATTGTATTGCTAATGTATTATGATGCAACCTTCTAGAACATTTGGTATTTTTCTACAGAGTCTGCAATATTGTGTGAGCAAAACAATACAAGTCAAAGGTCATATCTACTGCGTAACTGTTGGGTGATGCTGCTGCGGGTATTCCTTGACTAGACATAGTCAAGCATCAGCTGGGTGCGCATGCGTGCGTCCTGTGCTGCGGCTCTGCGCGGCACGTTCCTCCTAGGGTTCCTAAACTCCACACCGTTTTCTAGACCTTGCTCGCCATTCTCTATCTTAGGATTCTCAGACTCCATAATCTTCTCTTCCTCTTCATTCACATTCATAACAGAAAGTTCTAAGGGATACAATTTCTGTAAAGGTCTGTTCAAATAATCTGGCTTACCAGCTCCACGCATTCGAACTTTTGCACCACGTGTGTGTCCATCTTTGCCAACTATTAGCTCTTCTACAATTCCCATTTTCCAAAATCCACGTTTCTTGTTTTCATCACCAACCAACACAATGTCACCTGGTTTAATTCCCACTGGTTCTCTGTCCTGCAGTCTGTGTGTTTCTCTCAAACCTGCAAGATATTCACCTCTCCATCTTTTCCAAAAATGACTTAATTTCAAAGTTAAACAGGAAAACCTCTTGGAGAGCTTATCATGATTTTCAAAATCAGATTCAAAGTAGACACCTGATGATAAATGGGAGAGTCTTCTACCATGAAGTAAGTGGGATGGCGTAAGAGGTTCTTCTAACTCTTCTTGATTGTATGTCAATGGGCGAGAATTCAAAGTATTTTCAACTTCAAATAAAACAACTTCCAATTCAATGAAAGATAATTTCGCACTGCCTTAGACCTTCTTTAAACAACGTTTGACACTACCTAGCATTCTTTCAAAATGGCCGCCCCACCAAGAAGCGCGCTCCAAATTGAATAGCCAACGAGTGCGTTTGCTGACCAAGAAGTCCTGTACTTGCTGGTCGTCATGTATTTTCTTCAAAACCTTCACAGTGGACTTGAATGTCTTTGCGTTGTCAGAAACAATCAAGTTTGGTGTTCCTCTTCTGGCACAGAATTTTCTCAAAACATGAATAAAGTTAAGAGCTGTAAGGTCATGAATCAGTTCAAGATGTAAAGCTCTTGTACCACAACAAGAAAACAAAACAATGTAGCATTTTCTCATCATACCTTGGACTCCCTTTGTGTACAAAGGTCCAGCGAAATCAACCCCGACATGAGTAAAAGGGGGAGCTTCGGATACTCTGAACTTTGGCAGTGGTGCAGATGGTGGTCCATGGTACGGTTTTCCATCATGTTTCCTGCAAAGAAAGCATTTTTTTAGAAGCTTTTTCACAAATTGTCTACCCTTACTTACCCAAAATCTACTCCTAAATTCTGTAAGGGTAGCTTCGGTCTTCAGATGCTTCACATTCTTGTGACACTCAAAAACAAGGAGTTCTGTCAATTTATGACTCTTCGGCAAAATTATAGGGTATTTTGCCTCATCAGAAAGGTCAGAATTCTCCAACCTTCCTTTGCACACAAGAATTTGATCCTGTAAAACAATTCCTAAATTTTGCTTTGTCTTGGGAAAGTCTGGCTGCCCTTGAAGTGAAAGCTGAGCGTCAATCAGCCATAACTTGTCAGCTTCATTGATTTCCGTAGAATCCAACTTTCCTGTGCAAAGATTCTTACCTGCCTTTCTTGCTTTGATGTTATTTATGAATCTCAACACCAAGGCTGTAACTCTCAATAGTTTCAACAAGGAACAATACCTACCAATTTCAATGACAGCGAGAGGACTGTAACCTCTTTCTTCTCTTCATTTACACTTTCAAAGCCTTCTAACATGATAGATTTAGGCCATTCTGACTCACCTTTCTTTAACCAGGTAGGGCCTTCCCACCAAAGTTTGTTGTCTTGAATTTGACTGGCTTTCATGCCATGTGACCCAAGATCTGCTGGGTTTTCTATTCCACTCACATGGCCCCACTCACCTTTATTTGTTGCAAGCAAAATCTCGTTCACTCTATGTTGGACAAATTGTTTCCATTCTCCTCTATTGAGGATCCAATACAGTGATGTTTTACTGTCCAACCAATACCTGACACTGTCAATTTTAATCTGTGAACTTAGAGCGGACTTGACTGTGCTCATTAGAGCAGTGAGTATCTTTGCTGACATAAGTTCTAATCTGTTAATACTCAGAAATTTCAAAGGGGCTACTCTTGTCTTTGAAGTCAATAACCTTGTGTATACACCTTTGGTTGTTTGGCACACAAGATAAACAACAGCAGAATATGCTTTCTTTGAAGCATCACCAAACCCATGAAGTGAATAACTCAACACTTTGCCTTCTACTCCATCAGAGTAACACCTGGGAATTTCTATCTTACCTGTCTGTTGTAAATCTTTCAACCATGTTTGCCATTTCAGTGCAATTTCCTGTGGGAGAGGTTCATCCCACCCCAATTTGTTAACACATATCTCTTGAAATAACACCTTACCTGTGACTGAAACTGGGCTTGTGATACCTAGAGGATCAAAGATTGCAGCAAGAGTACTCAATATTTTCCTTTTTGTAGGTGAATCAAAATCAGTTGCACTTACCTTGGCTAATTGAATTTCCAGTTTATCCTTGCCCATGGCCAAGCCTAAAACTTAGGTTTTGTGACCTGTGTCTCCCTCTGTGCCCAACGTCTCCTTTGCAAAACTCTCTTATTGTGGTGGGTCTTGTTTTTTCTCATTCTAATTTTGGATTTTCCTCTCTTCTTCATTAATTCTAGACATCAGTTCTGGATCGTTTGATTTCCATTTTCGTAGTGAAAAAGCAGCCAATTTAAGCCTGTCTCTCGCTTGCTCATAACAGCAGAATGTTTTTTCTGTAGTTTCACAACCTGTAACTAAATCATCTACGTAAAAACTTTCAGTTAGCTTTGACACAAATTCAGGATCAACATTTTTGAATGATTCAATGTGGTGCCTCAAGACTGCATTTAATAAAAATGGCGAGGAGCTGACGCCAAACACCACAGTATTATAGCGATAAACCTGCACTTCTGGTTTGTCTGCCTTTATATCACTTACCCAGAGAAAGCGAAGACAATCACGATCAGCTTCATTGAGACCAATGTTCAGGAAGGCTTTCTCAATGTCACCTATCAAGCAAACTTTGGTATGTCTGAACCTCAATAAGATATTAAACAGCAAAGGTGTCAATGGAGGCCCTACATGCAGACAATCATTAAGGGAGGTTCCATTCCTTGTTTCCTTACAAGAGGCATCGAATACAATCCTCACCGTTGTTGTTTCAGCATGATCTCGAATGACAGCTCGATGTGCCAGATAACGTATTTTGCCTGAGGGTTCTGGTTCCAAGTTTGCCACTTTCTGAATGATGCCAGCTTGTTCCTGTTCTTTAATGATTTCATCATACTTCACTAAGATTTCTGGTTCTTTCTTCAATTTCCTAAGTAATCCTTGCAATCTATGAAAACAAACATTGTAATTTGATGGCAAATCATCATGGCCTACTTTCCAAGGAAGACCAACTGTGTACCTTTCTCCTGAAAAAGAAATCTCACCAATCAATTTTTCATGCACTTCATTCTTTAGGCGAATACCCAATGTGTCTAAATCCCAAAGTCTGCTTACCTTCTCCTCCAAAAGTTGCTTCTCCTGTTTTGTTGAAGCTGAAACAAGATTAGCATTAGATACCGAGGGCTCACCTGAGGAAATGCTTCTACCTTTCAAGGGACCAGATAAAACCCAACCCAGGGTTGTATGTATGGCTACAGGGTCATTAGGCCCCCCTCTGATCGTTTCCCCCTTCTGAAACTGCCACATGAAATTTGCTCCCACAAGAATGCCAACTTCCAATTCTTCCTTGTTTTTGGCAACATCTGAAAAATAAAGCTTTTTAAGATGAGGATAATCATGTTTGACAAATTCAACATGTTCATTGACAATATTTGCTATTTCGGGCACAACAAAGCATTCAACATTGACACTTTCTCCTCCGTTCACTGGTGAAATACGAAAACTAACTATCTCTCTCATAGCATATTGCACCCGAATGCTCTTATTTCCAAGTTCTCTTTCCTCACATAATTTAGGCCCAATGCGCTGACAGTTTCGGCTGTGAAGAAGGACTTCTGATCCCCTGAGTCGAACAGCACTCTTACCTTCCCCTCTTTTTTCTCGTTAACAATAGCCAAGGCTGTCTGTAAAGCTACATTACTCCCAGAGATTGTGTTCCCCACCCAGGAAGTTGCATTGGGATCTAAGGGCGCGCCGGGAGCTGAGCTAGGAGTTTCCTTACGCGCAGTTTGCAAATCAATGGCTTTATTACTACTCAGACCAGAATTGCTACCACTGTTACATATAGAGACATGGTGCTTACCGTTGCAAATTCTACAGTTTATTCTTGACCTGCAGTTCATAGCTTTGTGTCCTGAATTTAGACAAATAAAGCATTTGGCAAACCTCTTAGCAATGTCTCTTCTTTCTTTGACTCCTTCCACTTTCTTACAATCCTCTGCTTGGCATGTTTTGTCGAGGCAAAAGGCACATTTTCTCTTCTGGTTGACATTCAACATGGCGCTTGCTGTTCCATTTCCAAGAATTTGATTATGTTGTTGCTGCTGTTGTTGTTGTCTCCTCACAGGAGGGGCTGTTTGATGACGAAATAGCATGTGATTCTCTCGTACTTTGATTTTCTTTTCCAATGCCTCAACAAAGTCTTCAATTGTCCACTCTAACTGGTCTTTAGGGTTAAACCTAATCATACTCAGTCTGATAGGCTCAGGAATTTTGTCCATCAAAAATGGCACAACAAAATGTGAATACGTTACCGGATCAACACCGAGTGTCTGCAGCCCACGATGATGACTTTAAGTTTGGTCGAGCAACTGACGTAATCTGCTGACATTTTTCTCCAAAAACTGGTGGCAAATTCATCAACTGGTTTGTATGAGATCGTTCAATAACATTCGGGTTGGCAAATCTCTTCTTGAGTATTTCCACTGCGGTGGCGTATGACGATTCAGTGGTAGGAACTCCTGCAATCACTGATCTGGCAGAACCTTCGAGATATCCACGAAGATATTTCAACTTGTCGACGTCTGCTAGATCTTCGTTGTGATGAACAGCACTGTTAAATGCGTCCCAGACAGAGATGGGCAAGATACTCTGAGAAATATCTTATTACAAGATACTGTTATTGGGAAAATTAAGTATCTTATTGTAAGATACTGTTAGTCACAAATAAATGTATCTTATTACAAGATACTAGATACTTTCAAAAAGTATCTAAGATAAAGTTTCAAGATACTAGTTACAAGATACTTTGCCAAATGGCACATGAAAAATGTCTCCTAATCTGCTTTGTAGGTGGCACATTTTTCAATTCACTTTGCACAAGTATTGAAATAATGCAGAACAGAGTGCATTTAATCTAATTGAGTGCATTTGTTTGGTCAGTCCTACTCCTAACGTATGTGAAAATATCCTCATTCCTCCTTGCATTCTTATTGTGCCTCCTGTGGAGCGTATTTTATAATTTATAAGAAATATTCCATATTAGTTCACTTCCCCTGAATTTTGTGAAGAAACGTGAGCCTAAATCCACCGTATTTCATTGTTGTCCCAAAATCATCTATGTATGCTGCGTAGGAGTGCGGGGAAGATAAGGATCGTGATCGTCGGAAACATGACGTTTTTGTTCAAGAAAGACAAATCAATAGATGATTGCGGGAGGAAATAGAATGCAATGATTTCTTCAACAGATGAGCCAAATGTGTTTCTGAAAGTTTTCAATAACAGTCCTTGTTTGCCTTCAAGATCAGGAGTCTCTCAAAAAGCCTGTCTCCCGAGAAAGGCTGGAAAATTATGTTTCAGGTTCATGCTCGATTTTATTCCTGTAGTTTTGCAACATCACTGTTTTCAGTATCTAATTATTATCTTCAAGATAAAAAGATAAGATACTACCTATCTCTGGTCCCAGAATTCTTGCCATTCAAAGATCTGTCCTGAAAATTTTTTTATTTCAAGCTTTAGCAACTTCACTTTTACTCGAAAGCCTGAACTGCTACTCAGGGATGCTGAAATACTTTCATGAGAATCACTTCTCGTCAATGACGAATTCCTCAACTTCAATTTGGCCAGCTGATCTTCAATATTCGACACAGTGATCAAAATTTTCTGTATGTAGACACCTGCCTCTTCCATTTCTTTGTCGATCGTTGCGTCTTGTTCCTTTTCAGACATAACTTCTAGCACCTCTTCAACCATCCTTTTCAAGGACTCCCTCGTCTCGATCAATTCCGTTTTTTAAGCCTCTAACTGTCCTTTCTTCGATTCATCGCTGCTTGTTTCTACACATTCTTCCACTTTTTTGATAAGCACAGTGGCGTTCCGTCTATGAATAATTCTTCAAAGGTTCATCTGGTAACAGTTTGTATCAAAGCTAAAAGGTCACAAGGTACGAAGAACAGTCACAGAAGCAATGCTGATCCAATGCTGTTTGGTCTTTGAAAGAAGTACATCCTTAAGTAATCCAATGCTGCGTTGGTCTTTGAATGTCAATAGTTAAAGAAGCAAATGCTGATCCAATGCTGTGCAAGTGGTCACAGGAATATGAACAGTTAATTTGCAGGTAGTGATCGAATGCTGTGGTAATCTTTACATGTCTGAAGCAATATTGATCCAAAGCAGTGGAAGTCTTTACAGGGGTGTCTCAAATTAATAAGTTGCCTTTAATTCCTACAACAAAATACACGAGATGTGAAGCTTTTGTGTATGAGATCTATAAATGGTTAAGTGGCAACATTAAAGGGGCCTTTTGCAACATCAAGCATGGTCTGCGAATACATCATTTTGTTTTCTCTTTGTTGTCGCCATTTTTTCAATGGTCCACAAAAATGAGCATCAATAAAAGATGGCACATGGTGGCTGGAAAGGCCAATTTAAGTACATATTGCAACCAAGCAGACAACATAAGCATTTCAAGAAACCAATCAAAATTCTGTCAGATGCAAAGAATCATGGTTAAAAGATACTTTCAATTAGTTGTTATTTGTGAAAACGTTTTCAAGTGCTGTATGCAAAGGAATGAATGGTGAATCATTATCATCTTGTTTATTACAAAAGAAAGAGCCCTATGACAAATATTTGCAAAAGTAATTGAGTTTCCTGAAAGATCAAATTCCTTTTTGGTGATTTTGCATAAGTATTTTACTTGCCACAATGGGCAATTCACTTTTTATCACCGCAATGGTCAATGTGTGATTCAATTTTTCTTTCCACAAACAATGCTTCTTGTGGTTTATTGCTAGCTGGTTTATTTGTTAGCGTAAGAAACGCTTAGGCCTAGGCCCTCGTTGATGACACATCTTTCTTCCTACCGCTTCTGAAATCTGTCCGCTGTAAAACAACACATGCTCAACAGAACGGAGAGGGTTAAGAGAAATCCTCTCATATTTGCGATGAAATTAGATGTAGAAAACGATGCTATACTTACAACACTGCGTGAAAATCTCCATCTTTTTCTCGCAATGAACGTGAGCATAGCAGTGAGCCAGCTTTGAGCTTCTCGCCCAAAATGCAACTCGTGGACTCTCAGTATAGACTCCAGTGCCAATTTCCGCTTCGATCAGCCGGAGTCAGCACGAAACTCCACTACCCGTAGAATCCTTATCAATCCCGTCTATAATGGCTGCTTCGCATGCGCTTCGCAGCAATTATTATTATTATCATTATTATTATTATTGTTATTATTATTATTATTATTATTATTATTACTATTATTATTTATATTTGAATCATTATCACAGTACAACTGGTAATGCATAGTCCACTTTCAGGTTACATCCCGTAACTTGAGAAAGTGTGCATGCTGTCTCTGTAGAACATATAATTGGTTCTTCTTGCTATTTAGTATTATGCCCAGTACTTTTCTAACTTCATAGAGTCCAATGCCGTTCCAGATGGTTAACATCCTTTTACTAAATCCTCTTCTTTTTGGGTCACTTTTTAAATAGCATTTCATGACTTTTGTCCATTTAGTTTTCACACTTGCAGTAGTAGGATGACGACCTGGGTCTGGCTGCGTGCTCCCAGTACCCATGCCGCACGCGACACCTTCACCTGAGGATCCGGTCCCGTTTACGTGGTTGTTTTCTGTTTGATTAGAAGATATCATTAGGGTAAGACGGGGTAAAGTGAACTATTTTGGAGGTTTTTCAAGGATGTCCTAAAGAGATTGTAGCTGAGGTCAACTTTTTAACGTTGTTTTGACATTATGTCTTTGGGTCAGTTTATCCAGCAAAAATATTTTTAAAATCTTTTTCCATTGTCTCAAAAAAGAGCTTTCTTTGGCGACCGCTCTGCCTAGTTCACTTTACCCCAGGCCGGGGTAAAGTGAACTACTCAGCAGTTGCTCGATAAAACCAAAATGATGCTGGTAATACCCGAAAACATGATTTATTTTGCTACTCTAACGAGTTCTTCGCATGCCAAAACGAAACAAACCCAAAAATTTCATAAAGAGTGATATTTAAAACAATCAAATTGTGACCTTTGTTGAGAACGATCTTTGCAGATCAAATATTAACCAAAAACTATTGTCTAAGTCACAAATTCGAGTCAGATTGCGAGACGTGAATACAAGACGATGAACAATAATGAAATAAGTCAGGGCTGTTAGTGAAAAAATCGTGCACATTGTGATAGAAGCATGAAACTTGGAAAGGATACACAGTTTGATGCGCTGAAAAAGAAAGGATGCAGACCCCTTCGAAAAAATGCCCCCTTATGCTATTTTTAGACTGGGGTACTAGTTTCCAGGCCTTCACAGTGGTTGTTATGATAACATTGCTGCAAATTATGATATTAGCATGAAACTTGGTAAGGATACACAATTTGATACGCTGAAAAAGATAGGATACAGACCCCTTCGAAAAAATGCCCCCTAATGCTATTTTTAGACTGGGGTACTAGTTTCCAGGCCTTCACAGTGGTTGTTATGATAACATTGCTGCAAATTATGATATTAGCATGAAACTTGGTAAGGATACACAATTTGATACGCTGAAAAAGATAGGATACAGACCCCTTCGAAAAATGCCCCCTAATGCTATTTTTAGACTGGGGTACTAAGTTCCAGCCCTCAACAGTGGTTACTATAATAGAATTACTGCAAATTGTGATATTTGCATGAAACTTGGTACGGATACTCAGTTTGATACGCTGAGAAGATAGCGTGCAGACCCTGTCGAAAAATTGCTAGCGTGCGTAGGCTAAGAATTGCCCTCTAATGCCATTTTTAGACTTAGGTACTAGGTTCCAGGCATCTACAGTAGTTATTATAATAACAGTGGTGTGTAAATTGTGATTTTGGACCAATACTTAGTAAAAAGACACAATTTCATACGAGGGAAATAACAGGATGGAGACTTTAGTTGAAGCTTGCCACCTAATGATATAGGCTCTGGTACTCTAGATTTCTTGCAAGAGGGTGTCAAATACAGTAAAAACTTGAGAGGTCTCACTTCAAACCAAAAGGAAACCCAAAAACTCCTCTCCTGTCGTATTTTAACAATTGTTTGTAGACAGAATCTATTATACGATATGAAAAAGAGCCTATTTACAAGAAATGAAGGAAGGCTTTGAAACAAGTGCAAATGGAAAAGGAAGGAGACAAACTAAATCGATCTGCTCCATTTGTCAAGAAGCATCGAATGAGTGCCAAGCTAATAAGTACGCATGTCGACAAAGACAAGGATACAGAAATGTGGCAGATCAATTGAAGAAATTTTAGGCAGTTGGAGAATTTGATGCGAATAATGAAAGTAGAATAGGCGATACTAGCTGCAGCAATCTTTCTAATAAGTTTAGGACCAACAGAAGTGAAATTTCACAAGTGGTATAACAATATATATGATCGTTACCACTATCAGGAACAACAAAAACAGCCACCTGCCAAGGGCCGAGACTCTTCAGCTCCACCAAGTACACGTGCAAGATACAATGCAATCAACTTGCAATTGAAGTGTTTCTTTTTTGTGAAAAAGAAGACGCAGATGATAGTCTTACGAAAGTGCAAACTCTAGGACTTGACAAGAAAGTTCGCAATTGCATAATTGCATTTATGTATCAAAGATTGCTGGCAAGATTGAACAAAGGAAATCTGGCTGCTACTGAGGCTCTTTTCCCATTAATCTTTCCTGTGTAGCGGCACTAAACAGTTGTCTTCGAGGAATTCGTGGAACAGATAATGCCGAGAAAACAGAAAGCTCTAGGTATTATTGCAGGGATGGTTCTGGGTGACATTCTTGAATACTCTAGAGATTATTATCAAGCACGATTCCATTCCCGGGACTTCATTATTCAAGCTGCATTGCCAACAACCAACCTTAGTCCTTACGGTGCATTAATGGAAAGTATCCAACAAGTGCACAGTTCATGTTTGTAGGTGAGGGTAAAGTTGCGGTTTTAGCGCCAAACGCTGGGATCACAGAAGTAGCTAAGCGCTATTCGAGTCCGCCACCCCTTGTCATGACGCTCAAGTGTTGGGGCCCTGCCGGGTATCGAACCCTGTCTGCCTGACTGTTCTGGCTGCAAAGTCAGAGGATTACACCACTGCGCCACAACACCTGTGCAGTCTCTTACTGAAAATATCGTTTTGGTAACATTTAGGGCTAGACAATTTAACAGCATCAGCATTTATCAGGTCTGGAGCCTTTGGGTATGGCATAAGAGACGAGTCCGTTAAAGTTGTCTTGATAACTATTGTAGATGCACCGAATCTTGTACCCTATACTAAAAGTAGCAAAAGGAGACATTCTGCTGAAGGGGTTTACACCTCACCATTTTTAGATTATCAAACTGTTTTGATCACAATTTGCAGCAATGTTATAAAAACCAGGCCTGGAACCTATTACCCCAGTCTAAAAATAGAATTCAGGGGCTTCGATCATAGTGGTCTGCATCCTTTCTTTTTCAGTGTATTTTACTGTGTATCCTTACCAAGTTCTATGCTAATATCATAATTTGCAGCAATGTTATCATAATAACCACTGTGGAGGCCTGGAACCTAGTACCCCAATCTAAAAATAGCTTTAGGGGGTAATTTTTCGAGAGGGTCTGCACCCTTTCTTTTTGAGCGTATCAAACTGTGCATCCTTACTAGGTTTCATGCTGATATCACAATTTGCAGCAATATTATCATAACAACCACTGGAGGTCTGAAACCTAGTACCCCAATCTAAAAATAGCATTAGGGGGCAATTTTTCGAGAGGGTCTGCATCCTTTCTTTTTCAGTATATCAAACTGTGTATCCTTACCAAGTTTCATGCTAATATCACAATTTGCAGCAATGTTATTATAACAACCACTGTGAGGCCTGGAAACTAGTACCCCAGCCTAAAAATAGCTTTAGGGGGCAAATTTTCGAAGGGGTCTGTATCCTATCTTTTTCAACGTATCAAACTGTGTATCCTTACCAAGTTTCATTCTAATATCATAATTTGCAGCAATGTTATCATAACAACAACTGTAAAGGCCTGGAACCTAGTACCCCAGTCTAAAAATAGCTTTAGGGGGCATTTTTTCGAAGGGGTCTGCATCCTATCTTTTTCAGCGTATCGAACTGTGTATCCTATCCAAGTTTCATGCTTCTATCACAATTTGAACAATTCAGCAATATTTTGGTTCTAACAGCCCTGACTAAAACAATATATTCAAAGTAGTTCACTTTGCCCTGAAACCTCCGCCCAGAAATAAAACCAAAAATAGTTATAAATCTATAACAATTATCAATATTCTAATTTCACAGTGCTGGCCATTTATCCTTTCCATGTCGATAGGTATGTTTGCTTCATCAATTCCCAACAAAATTATTGGATCAGTAACCGCATTTATGAATGAAGGTCAAACTTCGGCTGTCAAGTTTTTGGAGGTTTTTCAGGGAGCTGGTACCAGAATATATTTGTGTCATTAGAGCGAAAAATTATCCTGCAAATTATGATTCTCTGAAGGCAGAATTGTGAACCAAGTGAGACTGAAACTGGTCTTCTTCATCTGACTACATGTTCACATGAGAAAATAAAAAATCATGGGTAGTTCACTTTACCCCGGTCGAAGCAAAATATCGACTGGACGGTAGATCTTTTAAAATATTATGTTAGTGTACCAAAAAGTCTTTCTTGGCCCTTTCCTTTTGGAAAAAGTAAACACTTGGTATGTGCTTCAAATCGATGAAAACAATTATAGAAATGAGTTTCGTCTTGGGGTCAAAAATTAAGACCAAAGATAGGAGCCCAAACCTAACAACCATAATTTCTCGAGGTTGTTTTTACTGCCTCGGGTAAAAGGATTTTTTGCAACAACAGGAAGAACTATTTTGCAAAAGTGTTTCCATTTTCTGTGAGCACATATAGCAAAGCATTGGGCATAAATATTGTTTTATCATTGCATGTTTACTTTTGGAGAAAAGCGCGAATGTTGTGAGTAGTTCACTTTACCCCGTAGTTCACTTTACCCCGTCTTACCATACATCATAAGATTATGGGCTTGGTTTTATCTAGGTTTTCCTTCCCTGGGGTATTTTTATCGTGACACCATCACTAGGGAGGTTGCCAACCAAGGCCCTCCCTACTCATGAGACAGACTAGCCACCGCCGGACGCTAACCCTGTATTTCATGGTCTCGGGGAGAGCGAACAGGTACTACACCTTGCTCAAGGTTGACCTGGAGGTAGTTCT
Organism: Aurelia coerulea; assembly: GCA_039566865.1. Taxonomy (NCBI): domain Eukaryota; kingdom Metazoa; phylum Cnidaria; class Scyphozoa; order Semaeostomeae; family Ulmaridae; genus Aurelia; species Aurelia coerulea. The sequence continues at coordinate 12,815,881 of CM076950.1, forward strand.
TGCAAAGGGTAACCTCATTCTCCTTCGTCGAAGCTCCACAACCGGATGCAGTTTATACTTTGTTTTCTGTTATTTTTGATGGTGGTTTTGTCTTATTATTATTATTATTATTATTATTATTATTATTATTATTATTATTATTATTATTATTATTATTATTAGTCTGAAAGACAAACTCGTAAGGGCAAAACTTGCAAATCTCGATGAAGAGTTGATGGAAAAGGGCACCTTCAGATGTAATGGTAGAAGAAGTTGTCAGATTTGTCCTTTAATGAGGGAGGGAGATACTTTCCAAAATTTCAACTCAACAAGGTCGTTTCAAACGTTTTCTGGAAAGTATGACTGTAATTCCGAATACGTGGTTTATCTGTTGCAATGTGATCGTTGTAACAAAAAATATGTGGGGAGTACTAAGACAAAATTTCGGCAAAGATTTAATGTTTACAAGTCATACTTTAGGTCTTATTCACGCAAACATAACGAAGGCTCCCTTGACAGGGGGAAACCTATTCCACAAGCAAGCTTTTTTGGGCATTTTTTTTAAAACGGACACAACGGGGCATTTACGGTTGGGATAAAAATAATCAACGGGGCAGAGGATGTTTATTCACTTCGGAGGAAAGAACTTTACTGGCAGTATCGGCTTGGAACGTTCTCGCCAAATGGTCTCAATGAAAGAGCGGCAGATGTGGAATTAGACATGTTTGCGTGTGGAACAGCATAGATTTTACCATTACATCTGAAGGGTGTCAAGGGAGGCTGCGCTAACGCCAATTTTTGTGGTTCCCTCTGTAACTTCGTGCCTTTCTGCACGTGGTGGTAGGGTGGAATCCCCTATCGGGCTATCCTGGATTCAGCATTTGCTAAAATAGTTTAGCGGCTAGCGAATCCATGGAAAGTTACCTGGGGGAGCCACAGAAATAAGTTGGCACAGTCTCAAGTGGTTCATAAAGGCTCCCAGTTCCTCTTCACATTTCAATTAAACTACCAAAAGCTCAATTCACAGCTCTTAAATGGCAATATTTCTTAAGAATACAACGACAATGGTCTTTTGGGTATTGATTTTAGGCTGACTTATGGGTTTTTTTAGAACTTGTTTATGTATCATGTATTCAATTGTAAATTATATTTTATTTTAAAGTGTATGTATTGTGATGAACAAGGGCAGATTTTGTAATACAATAGCACGAGTTGCTTTTGTTGACACCTCAATTCAAAACGATTAGCGATCACAGACAAAGGAAATTCTTTCAACCAGTAATTCAAAACAAACAAAGCCGCAAAAGTTTCTCGGAAACCCAGGTAGCTAGCTTGCTCGCTGTGCATTCCATAAATTATTTTTAAGGGCAAACATGAGCATAGATCGAAAGAAGAAGGATATATCTACACATCTGCCGCTGGCATTTTATTTCTTTGGTCCAGAAGCTGAACAGTAAATGTTTTGATAACATCCAAAAAAATAAGAGAATTGAATTGCCTCCTAAACGGCTTGTGAACCAAACAAATAAAATGCCCGAGGCAGATGTGTATATGCATCCTTCTTCTTTCGATCTATGCTCATGTTTGCCCTTAAAACCAATTTCTGGAATGCACAACGAGCGAGCTAACTACCTTGGTTTCAAAGAAACATTTGCGGCTTTGTTTGTTTTGAATTACTGGTTGAGAGAATTTCCTTTGTCCGCAATCCCTAATCGCTTTGAATTGAGGTGTCAACAAAAGCAACTCATGCTATTGTATTAGAAAATCTGCCCTTGTTATTGTGATGTAAATAATTGTTTACTATAAATACTTGGCTGCCCTGTAAATAGCTCACACTGACGAAGATTTTTATCGAAACGTTTGAGGCATTTAACAGTTGTGTTTTTATATTTATTTTCTGTTAACACATGATGGTGGTTTAGTTTATTATTATTATTATTATTATTATTATTATTATTATTATTATTATTATTATTATTATTATTATTAGTATTATTATTATTATTATTATTATTATTATTATTATTATTATTATTATTATTATTATTATTAGTATTGAAATTGTCCTTTGATCTCGGCTATTTACAGTCAGGCTGCCGGGAATCCTCCAGATGCCCGTGGCAGCAAGAAGGTTTGTACCTTGCATGCTAACTTTGATATGCAGAATCTTCCTTTAATATTGATAGTGTTTTGCGAAGAAGGTGTGCTGCACTTGTAAGGATTATTTTTTGTATTTCTTGTAAGTTTGGCTCTCCAGGGATTGATTTGAGATGGTTTTGGTATTCTAAAATAATATTCTTTTCTTTTCTTTTATTTGTCTAGGGTATAGAAACTATTTTTATGTAAATTTTAGTATAAATACTTGGCTGTCTAGGATTGTAAATACACTGAAGAAGATTTTATATCGAAACGTCTGCCCTGAAACAGTTGTGTTTTTTATTATTATTATTATTATTATTAGTATTGAAATTGTCCTTTGATCTCGGCTATTTACAGTCAGGCTGCCGGGAATCCTCCAGATGCCCGTGGCAGCAAGAAGGTTTGTACCTTGCATGCTAACTTTGATATGCAGAATCTTCCTTTAATATTGATAGTGTTTTGCGAAGAAGGTGTGCTGCACTTGTAAGGATTATTTTTTGTATTTCTTGTAAGTTTGGCTCTCCAGGGATTGATTTGAGATGGTTTTGGGTTCCCTTTTTTACCATTCCAAGTGCACCAACTACGACAGGTATGACAGTTGTTTTAAGGTGCCATATCCTTTCTATCTCAATTTACAGGTCTTTATACTTGGCTAGCTTATCAAATTCTTTGACGGAAATATTTCTATCTGAAGGAATTGTCATGTTAATCAGGAGGCATGTTTTGCTCTTGTGGTCTTTAATGACTATATCTGGTCTGTTTGCTTGGGTAGCTCTGTCTGTGCATATTGGAAAGTCCCAAAGTATCGTGATATTCTCTCCTTCTACTACTGGTGGCGTTTTATGTTCATACAATTTGTCAGCGTGCGGTGTGTTGTGATGCTTGCAAATTTTCCAGTGTAAGTTCTGTTCAACTCTATCATGTCTGTTCTCACATTCATTTGGTGCAAGTATAGAGCATCCTGACACAAGGTGATATGTTGTTTCATCGTATTGATCACAAAAGCGACATTTGGGGTCAACCCCATTCTTCACTATTTTTGATTGGTAATTTCTGGTGAGCAAGCTTTGGTCATGCGCAGCCATTATAAAACCTTCTCTTTCAGCCTTGAGACCCGTTCCACGCAGCCACTGGTGTGTTTTGTCTTGATCAACATCAGCTTGTTGACTACGTTTTGGATACTGGCCATGAAGAGGTTTGCCTTCCCATTTTTCTTTTATTTTCTTCAGTCCTTCTTGTTTAGCTTTCTTCTTTAGATTCTTAGCTTGTAGTGCGCAAGGTAATTCGTCGTTTATTGCTGTTTCTATGTTTTGCTCTGTGGCAAACTTATTGCTTTCTTTCCTAATTGAGTGCATCCTTTTGCTTTGCTCGTGGATATTTACCATCTGTAGCATCCAGTCCTTAGTTGTTTCAAGGTATTTCTGTAAGCCGATTGTTGTAGTTTTCAGGCTTAATTCTAGCTGTATCATTCCTCTGCCTCCATCGTTCCTTGGGAATTATTATCATTATAATTATTACTATTATTATCATTATTATATGTTCTTTGCTTGTTTGCTTGTACAGTTTTTGCGACTGTGCCAAGGTCAGTCCATGACCCTAAGGTAACAGCAGTGTTTATTTGATGGACAACGTTATTCTCTGGATGTGGGCGCTTCCGAGGAGAGTAATCTTCTGCAATTCTTAAACTCGTTTTTGGCCAGGGATTTGATTTAAGTACTTCTCAAGGCCTTTCTTTATGAGTCCAAGTGCTCCCACTACAACTGGAAATGTCGATGTCTTCATTTCCCACATTTTTGCTACTTCTATTTCAAGATCTTTGTACTTGCACAGCTTCTCTACCTCGTTAATTGATACATTTCTTTCAGATGGTATACTCATGTCAATCATAATGCATTTCTTTTCTTCCTTGTCTTTGATAATTATGTCAGGTCTGTTAGCTTTTATCTCTTTGTCTGTGTTCACGCGCATGTCCCATAATATAGTGGCACTTTCATTTTCAGTCACCTTCTCAGGCTTTTGGTCATAATACTTTTCTGCAACTTGGAGACGGTAATGCTTGCATATTCTCCAATGAAGGTACCCTGCTGCCTTGTTGTGTCGCTGTATATATTCCGTTTTTGCAAGTACTGGATTATTATTATTATTGTTATTATTATTATTATTATTATTATTATTATTAGTATTATAATTATTATTATTATTATTATTATTATTATTATTGCAAGTAAAGATTGTTTCGCCTTCATTATTTAAGTATAATAGAGTCAAGAAAAACAAGAACTTTTCAGTGAAATATTTCGATTTTATGTAGATCTTCTTCAGTCACAATGTTAATAGATTATAAGAGTGTACCATAACGATAAAGAAAAGAATTATAAATTCGATTTAAGAGTTCTTCAAATGTCCGTGGAATTTCTGATTCTGATAATGCGGCGTAGGCCTTTTCACGGAAAGAAAAGCATGCTGGGAAAAAGGGAAAATTTTCGAGATTTCGACACCACACGGCTTCGAATTTCGCCAGGTTTGGCGAGGATTATTTTCGCAACAAAACCTCTCTCCTACGCACGAGCTAAAATGCTAGATATTTTGTGTGCAGATCGATAAAATCCTTAGACTTCAGAGCTTGCGAAATAGCATTAAGTTTTTTGATCTGCTTCCTCGAAATATTTTTGTATGAAGAAACAGAAACCCGAGGCAGTTTCGAAAATCGCCGAATCATGCATAGGCCCTTGCGACCAAACGCCACATTTAGGCACATAATTCTGCGACCAATTGAGGAAATCAACTGAAATTCAAAATTAAAGCACTTCATTTGTCTCTGAACTCGGATCGAAATTTGCAGGCTGCTGCCTAAACGCATACGAATGCAGGGAGGTCAGACAGCTCAGATCACATATCGTCCTTCGAGATGAAAAGTTTAGACCATAAGTATCTTTACAGAACCTGAGTTAAATTTCTTACAAAGCAAAAGAAGCCCTTGCATTGCCGATTTTTTCATCAAAATATTGTTGACAGATATATTTTCTACCATGTCATTGATATTTCTAGTAACCACCAATTTTGAAGTATCATCTTCTCCGAAAATTGTTTTCATCAGCTCGTAAATCTAAGTCAGGCCTACGATTCGATGTAAACTGTAAGATATTTTGTGAGATATTTTGGGCATTTTCTATTCAAGTCGAGAATAAATGTCCCAGGGGGGTCACTTGAACTTTTTATATACCGGGGGGGGGGGTCCATCCGCAATTTCCCAAATTCACTTAAAAGTATCAAATAAAATTTCACAGACCCAAAAATATCAACTAAAAATGTTTGATGAGACCCAAAAATATCAAAAATACAAAATCTTGCAACTGAGCATATAAGAAACTACTATTGATAGTAATTTAGACTGATTTGTATAATGAATGGTTTAAACAGCATCTATTTCATGGCACCAGGTATTGTTGGGAGACAGATACACAATTAGCAATTAGCATGCAGATCCACTAATGCATTCTTATGTGTAGAAACTGATGGAAAATATTTAATCAAGGTAGGTGCTTAAGAGGTGGCAAACTAATAAATAGACTACCAGAATCATGTCACAAAACCCACTTTGTGACTCCAAGATTCAGTAATTGACAGAAACCAAGGAAACCCATGGCTTCTCCATCATGATGGGTTACTCCTCACTAGGTACCATGGCTTACTATATACTAGTCAAACTGACCTGAGCTACTGTTGCTTTGAAAGGAATATCCAATTTTGGGGGACAGAATGATCTTGTTGGCAAATACTGCTATTTTGCTATGTTTTGTTACCTTGTTCCTCACTTTTTAGGATTCTTGGTGACAAAATTTTATTAACTGCGTATAGGAGCCAAACTCAACAATTAGTATGTTCCTCACACAAAACTTGGATTCCTCTTTGCATCTTGACAGTAATCCACTCCCCCCCCCCAACTACTCACCCTTTATTCATCACAACTGCACCCAGTGTTCCAGTACTGCTCCCATATTCGGGGTGGTAGGTGCAACTCGAAACTAGGCCAAGAAGGAACGCCTAGACCTAGTGTAGTAGGGGGCTAGGCCTAGATCAACAAAAAGTCCTCCAATCCAAAGTCCCCAGAGCCATTAAATTGATCTCACAGTTCAATCTATTACTATCTATTCTAATATCAATAGAATCATCAATCCACCAACTTTGGTGCTGCAGAGTGAGACAGAAGCTGGTTCTTTCTCTGGTCGTATTTGTCGTCTAAAATTCTGTCTGCCTGCCATTATCGTTGTTGGGAGTGCATCAGCCTCGATAGCATGTAATATCACGGGAAAGCCTTCATTGAAATAATTGAAATTTAATTTATTTGGTTTAAAATTTTTGTTGACATGGTTGAATGTTTTTGAACAAATTTTTTGTCGGTTTACTGGATAATTGTTCCTTTTTAAGTCCCAATGAATTTAGAACATTTTCAATCAATTCTAAATATTTTCAAATTAGTTTAAAAGTTCCAATAGTGGTTTCCCTGCAATAAAATTGTGAGGACGAAACGAAGGGAGACAGTCAAAATTGGCGGGAAAAAGTGAAATGTTGCCGAGTGTATGTCTCTTGTATGTGTCTTTTGTGTATGGACGGATCGCAAAAACCTAATTTTTACGGATGTTGAAAGAAATCCTAACTGTCTTTGATCTGGTATGCGTTGGTTGAACCCATAAGTATCAAAAATCCATATTTTCTAAATCAGCTACCCAAAAGTATCAAAAAGATGTAATTTTTAAATCAGGTACCCAAAAATATAAGATTACAAAGTAAAATCTTACCCATAATTATCGGATGGACCCCCCCGTATATAAAAAGTTTAAGTGACCCCCCTGGGATAAATGTAAAGAATTAAAGATCTACCAACTTTGACAAGCCTTCTTTCTAGTAGTAGTTTCCAAGCATATTTCTGAGTTTTGGCACTCAAAAATACAAGCGCTGTTATGCTGTCTCTGAGGAGCGAGAAAAACCAGAAACGATGAAAAAATTATTCTGCCGTTATGATGAACCTACTATGAACAGTGACTTGCAGCAACAATCTATGCATTCACGCGAAGAAAAATTTAATAGGCATCCCAGCTTTATATTCTTCGTAAAATAGTTTCCTGGTTCCTGGCTTCTTGTTGCAACTTTATATTCCACCTCAAATCAAAATCGATTTAGAAATAACGTGTAACAGAGCTTAGGTCATGTGACAACTGCACTCTTTCCTGAACTTTTAGTCATTTACTGTCTCATTCACTGAAAGGAAAATGATAAAGTAGTGCACGAATTTTTTATATGAAACCAAAAAGTTGGGCCAGGGCTGAAAGTTTCTCAAGATTATCAGATTTTGAGCAATCAGAGTTTCTTACGCCTCTTACGAGTTTCTGCAAGGTTCCATACCATCCTGAATATTTTAAAACAAAGTTTTTTGAATCCTCTCCAATGTTAAGTACCTTTCAAGATATGATACAGGTAACGAGTGAAAAAAAAGTGAACATATGGGAACGATTTCCTTTCTACAATAAATATTTTCTTGTAAACAATTTCTTACAAAAAATACGTGTGGTTCGGGAACTTCTTAAGTTTTGTTAAAATATTGTTATGAAATAGACCAAAGCAGAAACTATCAAATAAATAATATGAGAAGAAGATTAAAGCAACAGGAAACTCATCATAATTTAGACTTGTGTGGTGATGATTAGATGCAAGTTATTACATAAAGTGCCTTTAAATTTAATCAACAATCTTTTTTGATGAATTATATTTAGTACAAAACCGCAGAAATTGCTGGCAAAGTCATGCAGATTGGTATATATTATCGTTATGTCGGTTTTAACGATCTGAACCAGTTTCATTTTAAGTTGTCGTCCGACACTTACAGTCCTTACACTGCAGGGATCGCTATCGCTAGGTGGATATAGTTTCGTTTCGAGCCCAATTCTCGGCCAGCATCTCATCCTTGTGGGGGCTCAAGGGATTGCACTTGCAGATGTTTTGGAGAGCTTTTCACCCCCCTCCCCCAAGACACACCTCCTTCAAAGAGAACTAAAGACACTTTTCTTTCCACATTAAGTTACCCCTTGAAACATTTATACCTTATACTTTTGCTACAATTTTTGTCTATTGCCTTCATATATTTCCAAGACAGTTAAAGAAAGACAGTATTTGATGCTCAAAAAAGAAGCTTGCTCACAACTTTAGTTTATTCAGTGAATGACTAAAAGTTCAGGAGGGAATGCAGTTGTCACATGACCTAAGCTAAGTTCTGTTACACGTTATAGATTGGAATTTACAGTTGCAACGAGAAGCCAAGACAATAATTTACGAAGAATATAAAGCTGGAATGCCTTTAAATTTACTTCGTGTGGATGTATAGATTGCTGCTGGAAGTCGCTGTTCATAGTTTAGTAGGTTCATCAAAACATGATCAAAGCGGGCAGAATAATTCTTTCGTCGTTTCTGGTTTTTCTCGCTTTCCTCACACTCAGCGTTTTCATTTTTGAGTGTCAAAACTCAAAACTATGCTAGTAAACTACTACAAGAAAGAAGGCTGGTAAAAGTTGGTAGGTCTTTAATTCTCTACATTTATTCTCGACTTGTAGGAAGGTAGGGATTCAATCATTGCAATGTTTGGTTGCTACATTGAAACAAAGGAGCAGTACACAGACGATCAGAATGAGAAGCCATGTTTTAAAACATATCTAGACGATCACACATAGCGAGCCAAAAGTGCATCAGAATGAATTCAAGAATTGATTTTTCTCTTCTAAAAGGCATGCAGCCCCAAGAAAGTTAATATTATATCAAATCCTTGTGTTTAGCTTCAATAGCCGATGAATAGGAAATGCCCATAATATCTCACAAAATATCTTACAGTTTAAATCGAATCGTTGGCATGACTTAGATTTACGAGCTAATGAAAACAAGTTTCTGAAAGATGATACTTCAAAATTGGTGGTTACTAGAATTATCAATGACATGGTAGGAAATATATCTGTCAACAATATTTTGATGAAAAAATCGGCAATGCAAGGGCTTCTTTTGCTTTATAAGAAATTTAACTCAGGTTCTGTAAAGATAAAGATAGTCTAAACTTTTCATCTCGAAGAACGATATGTGATCTGAGCTGTCTGACCTCCTTGCATTCGTATGCGTTTAGACAACAGCCTGCAAATTTCGATCCGAGTTCAGAGACAAATGAAGTGCTTTAATTTTGAATTTCAGTTGATTTCCTCAATTGGTCGCAGAATTATGCGCCTAAATGTGGCGTTTGGTCGCAAGGGCCTATGCATGATTCGGCGATTTTCGAAACTGCCTCGGGTTTCTGTTTCTTCATACAAAAATATTTCAAGGAAGCAGATCAAAAAACTTAATGCTATTTCGCAAGCTCTGAAGTCTAAGGATTTTATCGATATGCACACAAAATATCTAGCATTTTAGCTCGTGCGTCGGAGAGAGGTTTTGTTGCGAAAATAATCCTCGCCAAACCTGCGGAAATTCGAAGCTTTGTGGTGTCGAAATCTCGAAAATTTTCCCTTTTTCCCAGCATGCTTTTCTTTCCGTGAAAAGGCCTATTACGAAAAGAATAAGTCATAAGAACATAAAACTCAAAATAAGGAATACATACATAAGATGCTGTTAATTCGGGAATAGTTTATAATGTGTTTTTGCGAGTTCACCCATTGCGCTGTTCATTCCATTGGGTTCTTTTGTGTCCAATCTAGCAATCCATTTGTCCTCAAAGTAGCCTAGATCTGCTTCGTTTCCTTCCACTTGCTGCAAAATATGCACTTTTAAGTTCTTATCGAATGTGCAATCTTGGCTATTAAAGAAATGCCTCCCGAGTTCCATTGCTGTTGGATCATTCCTAGAATCACTTCTATGTTTGTTGAATCTTTGGCTTACTGATGTAGAAGTGTAGCCGACGTAATGAGTGTTATGTTTGTTGCATTCTGCCGCGTAATTTACATTCTTGATTTGACAAGTACTTCCAGAAATGTTTGAGACTTCTCTTGACATTTCATCTTTTAGCTTATTTGTTTGTCCCATTTGTGGACATAGTTTGCAAGGACGTCCTCGTTTTTTGGTATTCTTTTGGATGCATCTTATGCTTTCTCCGTATGATTTGGGCTGTTTTGTTTCAGATTTAACTAATTTAGAGCGGATATTAGGGTTCCGACGATATGCGATCATGGGAGCATTTGAAAATATATTCCTCATATTTGGGTCTCCACGAATCATTAACTCGTATTTTCTATGGAGTATATTAGCTGTTTAGTATGTTTAGTTTAGTATGGAGTATGTTTTTAGCTGCACAAGGACTTGCCTTTCGCGGGCATGATGAATCCAAATCTTCACCAAACAGAGGGAATTTCGTAGAGCTGATGGATCTCCTAGGAGAGTACAGTAGTGAACTCAGGTCCTTTCTCGACAAAGAGAGAATCACATACACGTCACACGATCCTCAAAATGACTTAATAGAATGTGTTTATGAAGAAGTCAAAAGCGAAATCCAAAAACGGATTGACAATTCAAACTTCATTGCTGTGATGATGGACGACACAAGTGATTGCAGTAACATTGAACAATCAGCGGTATCAGTTCGTCTCATCAACAACGGTGAAATAGAAGAGCATTTGCTGGGAATGATCGACTCATCTGATGACCAATCAGCAGATGCATTAACAACGATCCTTGTGGACACGTTGGACAAATATAAAATCACACCAGAGAAAAGCAAGGAAAAACTGATTGGTCAATCGTACGATGGAGCCCCATCCATGAGTGGAGAATTAAGTGGTGTTCAGAAGCAAGTTCAAGAGCAATTTCCTGCAGCCTATTACAACCACTGTGTAGCACACAGAATGTCTCTATGTGCATCCCAAGCAGCAAAGAAGATTCCAAGAGTTGCTGCATTTTTCGACATCGTCGATAAAGTGATCAGATTTTTTAGAAGCAGCACAAAAAGATCTCATCTTCTCGGTCGTAGCTTACCTAAGCCAGGGGATACACGTTGGCTTTCACGTGATGTTGCACTTGGAGCCGTTGACACCTGGTACGAAGAAATTGGAGGTGTTCTGTACGAGATGGCACAGGATGCACGCGAGAAAGCCGAAATCCGAGCAACTGCTAGGGGCCTTTGTCTTCAGATTCAGCGAGTCGAATTTGTGTTTCTCATGAAGCTTTACCGGAAAATCTTTGACTTCTGTGCGCCAGTCATCAAGACCATGCAAAAGCCAACGCTCGATGCAGTGCAGCTTTCATCAATGCTTGATGACTTCAAGAATTCATTGCAGCAATTAGATTTTGATCAAATCTGGGAAGACCCAATAAAGATCGATCCAGAAATGCCAAGTATCCGAAGAAGAGAGGGTTGGAGAGGAATCGAGAATAGCATGGATGGTTCACCAGATAGTGGGAAGAAATCCTTAACAGCCATTGGAAACGAAGTGAGCAGAAAATTTTTGGAGCAGCTCTTATGGCGCTTTGAAAATCTGAAGAAGTTCAGCTGGATGGAACTTATCCACCCCACAAAATTTGATGCTAGGAGAAAGGCTTCGATAGATAGTACAAGGGTATTGATAAATGAATTACGTGCCACCTACCCATTTGCCGTACCCGACCAAGGTTCACATGAACACTGCCTCGCCGTCCTTTATAACAACAAAGAAATTGCCTTACTTCTAGACAAATTAGTAAAAGAACGAGATGCATTAGTTGCAAAAAAGATGAATCGTCGCAGGAGATTGGCAAGAAAGCAGAGCGATGAACCACAAGATGCGAATCAAGAGGAAAGGTCAAATGTTGAAGAGTAAGATCTGTTCGAAATTGGAAGCGAAGACGTTGACGTCGAATTAATAAAAGAGGGAAAGCCAACAGTGCAAGACCTGCTGACAGTTATTCAGAAGGCAGAGTTGCAGGAAGCACTTCCGCAGGCAATGATTTTAATCGAACTTGCTGCTGTCACACCTCTCACTAGTGTTCATTGTGAAAGGGTATTTAGCCGTATGAAAAGGGTTGTATCGTCTGGTAGAGCCACAATGCTACAAACCAGAAAGGAGATGCTCGTTACATTGCAGGTTGAGCACAAAACATTGAGATGGCTTTCAGAGCAAGCACATTTTAAAGCCAGTGTAACTGCACGATTTAAATCGTATAATCAGAGACGCATGGAGAGATTCTCCAGAAAATAACTTGGTTGTTGAACGGTACATTTTTTAGAAACTATCATTGAAATGGCGACTCTTCACCTCTTGAAAGTAAAATTGAATAAAGATGAAAAATCTATTTTCCAGCATCTGAGCACATCACAGTGCTCAGAAATTGGAAATTGAAGCCTTGTATCTTTTTTGGTCAATTTTTTGTCAAGAAGTGAATGAGTCTGCATTTCAATGATTTCAATTTCTACTTCCATGCAGTGACTAATTTGAAGAAATAACATAATTTCTTATCGTAATTGTTAAGAAATAAACTGTGATGTAGCATAGCTCTGACGTGACTACATTTGTTTTATCTGTATCTATCTGATTTATGGAATCCTATTCTCCAGTTTTTGCCTTAATTCGTGTGTTTATTTCTATAATCACGTTATGTCTCTGCTGATTTTCATTGCTCATTTCCAACAAGCTTTTTCATTTAGAGCGTTCTAAGCCAATCTAAAGGGCGTGGTCGCAAACATTTTTCCGGGGGAGTACCCCCGGACCCCCTGTTTTTTTCGGCTCGCTTCGCTCGCCGATTAACAAATAATTTTGGCTGCCAGCCGCCACTGGTTACAGGTGCAGTTTCAAATCTCATGCTCATCTGCGCTTTCCCGTTTTTGAACTTTCATCCGCTGTATGTTATTCCTTTGCCTATTTGTACCTGTTCATCTTCATTTTGGTTCTGACAGTACCTTGTTCCATCCTTTTTACCTCACTGATGTCCTTTTCGGCAGCTTATGGCATCGATATCCCTTGGGCCAATATTTCTTCTGCGGAGAAGTCCGAATTACAGTATCCCAGCAGAAATTTTGTCAAACTAGCGTCACATGTCCTCGTCACAGGCTTTTTTCTGATTTCAGTCTGCTTGATCTACTCAAAACGAATGCACACCTCTTCGTGGAATGTTCAGCTTACCGAAGAAAGGTTCTGGTGTTTTTGCATCATTCTTTGTATGCCCTACTAATAAGTAAGTTCATTGGATACTTAGCTGTAAATGCGCATATGAGGTCACTTCTGTTACTTGCTGGAGACATAGAATCTAATCCTGGACCTCCAATTAACACTTGTCTGAAGTTTTTCCATTGGAATTTGAATAGTATTTGTGCTAGAGAAAGCATCAAAATCCCTTTGATTGAGGTATACAATTCCATTCATCATTTTGATGTGATGGCGCTCTCTGAGACTATGCTGGACAAATCAATCAATAACGAGGACATTTACATACAGGGTTTTAGTAGGGAAATTTACCGTAGTGATCACCCAAGCAATAGTAAAACTGGGGGAGTGAGTGTATATTTTCGTGAAGGGCTGCCAATTAAACGAAGAAAAGATCTCGAAATTCTGCAGCAGACAGTTGTTGCTGAAATAACCATTTTGAGAAAAAAAATTATGTTTGTAGCAATTTATCGAAGTCCTAGTCAAAATAATGAACAATTCAATGTCTTCATGGATAAGCTGCAAATAATGTGCGATCACTTGCAAAGAGAAAGGCCTTATTCAATCATAATGACTGGTGACTTCAACTGGCGATCTACACAGTGGTGGGGGGAAGATATTGAAACTTTACAGGGAACTGCTTTGGATGAGCTTCTCGAAACAAACAACTTATACCAGTTAATCGATGAACCAACAAACATGAGGGGTGAAAGCATGTCCTGTATAGATCTTGTCATCACTGACCAACCAAACATATTTTTAGAGTCGGGAGTCCACCCTTCCCTTGATGATCACTGTCAACATAAAATAGTCTACGGTAAGCTGAACATTTCAATACCCCATCCACCCCCATATAAAAGGACGATATGGGACTATGCTAAGGCCAATACTCGCATGATTAGGGATCTCATAAGTGAAATTGATTGGCAATCAAGATTTGTGGGACTTGGTTCGATTGAAATGACAGAATTGTTCACTAGCACCATATTTGCAATTCTTTCTGCAAATATTCCAAATAGAATAATAAAGGTCGATGACAAGGATCCACCATGGATTACTTCTGAATTAAAAACTGCGATAAAACGCAAGCATAGGATCTTCAGAAAATACAAAGATCGTGGCCGAAGGTTGGAGGACTGGAATCTAGTTAAAGAAGTCCGAAATGAAACTTCCAGATTGATCACCAAGGCTAAAGAGAACTACTTTGTGACAATGGGCCGTAAGTTGTCTGATCCTAACCAAGGTATTAAGGCTTACTGGGCGATTCTAAACAGATTGATAAATAAGAAAAAAACCTCGAATATCCCTCCATTACTTGAAAATGGAATCTTCGTGACTAATTTACAAACAAAAGCAGATATCCTAAATGAGTATTTTGTTCAACAGTGCTCTACTATCTCGAACAGCAGCACTCTTCCGAACTTTCAACCAACGTGCAACGCTCTTCTGCAAACTCTAGGCATAGACAGGGAAAAAGTAACGAAATTAATTCGTGCGCTGGACACCACAAAGGCTCATGGATGTGATGACATGTCAAGTTCAATGATTAAGATCTGTGATACTTCTATCGTTGAACCATTGTGCTTGATTTTTGAAAAATGCCTTGAAACAGGAATCTACCCCTCCATATGGAAAAAGGCGAATATCATCCCTGTTCATAAAAAAGAGAGTAGGCAGAGCAAAAAGAATTATCGTCCAATCTCTCTATTACCAATTTTTGGAAAAATTTTCGAAAAAATCATTTTTGATGTACTTTATTGTCATCTGTGTGACCATGGGCTAATAACACCACATCAGTCTGGATTTCGACTTGGTGATTCAACGATCAACCAACTTTTATCTCTCACTCATAAAATTTACTGTGCTTTTGAGGAAATTCCTTCGATAGAAACAAGAGCAGTCTTTCTGGACTTGTCGAAGGCCTTTGATAGAGTTTGGCATGAGGGGTTACTTTATAAGCTCAAATGTAGCGGTGTATCTGGAGATCTTTTGACCTTAATCCAAAATTGTTTAACTAATCGCCAGCAACGAGTTGTGCTGAATGGGAAAAGCTCACGATGGGGTACAGTATCTGCAGGGGTTCCACAAGGCTCTGTTTTAGGTCCTTTGTTCTTCCTGGTTTACATAAATGACATTGTTGACAACGTTCGTTGTGATATTAAGCTTTTTGCTGACGACACGTCACTCTTCTCCGTTGTTCGGAATGATAGATCAAGTGAGGAACTAAACATGGATCTTGAGAGATTGCATTTATGGTCCTGGCAATGGAAAATGCACTTCAATGCGGAAAAAACAGAAGAAGTGATATTCTCCACAAAAAGGAATGTACCCTTCCACGATGTCTTAAAACTAGGAAATGAAGAAATTGATAGAAAAACAGAGCACAAGCACATCAGAATGATCCTCGACTCTAAGTTAAGTTTTCAAAGCCATATCAGGGAGGCTTTACTCAAGGCGAGGAGAGGGATAGGAATGATAAGGTACATTTCCAAATACGTGTCTAGAAATGTGCTTGATCAAGTTTACAAGCTTTATGTGAGACCCCATCTCGACTATGGTGACATTATCTACCATAGGTGTGACCCAGATATGAGATTAAACGTCACAAAACGACTCGAACAAACCCAGTATCATGCTGCATTAGCCTTAACTGGGGCATGGAGAGGTACAAATAGGCAGAAACTGTACGATAAACTAGGTTGGGAAGATCTATATCACAGAAGATGGTATAGACGCTTGAGTCATTTTTACAATCTACGAAACACAGGTTCACCAGGGTACCTCTTTGCTGAAATACCACCTGAACGTGAGGAATCATACAACCTAAGACATCCTCGAGTATGCGACCAGAATAACGGAAGAACTATTCGTTTCTCGCATACATACTTTCAAAATGTTCTTTATGAATGGAATCTGCTACACCGTGACATCAAAAATTCACAATCCATATCTGAGTTTAAACGGAAACTACTTGCAATCATAAGACCATCTAAAAACCCTGTTTATGATGTCTTTGATATAGAAGGTATCAAAAAGTTGACAAAGCTGCGTGTGAACTTCAGCGCGTTAAATGAGCACAGATATCGACACAACTTTGATTGTAGAAGCCCAATTTGCGTGTGTGAGAGAGGTATCGAGGATAACAAACACTTTCTCTTGCACTGCCACCAGTTTGATTTGATGCGCAGAGATCTCTTTCGCCAGCTCACCGCCTCTGGTATAGACATAAATGAACTGGATTCAAATACACTGTGCAATTTGCTTCTGTTTGGGAGCCAAGATTTAAACATAGTTGAAAACAGAATCATCATAGAAGCAACAATTTCTTTCATTGAAGCAACAGAGCGTTTTTAACTCAAAACGTAGAACGTAAACAGCAGCACCCCTCCCCCTTCCTTTTTTTAGATTTATCAGGGTAACTTGGTACCAAATAGTCAATAAAATGTATATATTTTTATCCACATTGGATCCCAAATTTTGAAAATCTTGAGTTTTTCTTCATCATTTGGAATTTGGTACCAAGGTACCTTACATTGTTTCTTTTGTTTGTTAAAGTATTATAATTGTAAGTGCCATTCAAAGTAGGGACCAGATGACCTTGTGTCCTTTCCTGCTTTGGATGGCACAGTAACAAGTAATCTTTTGTGTTTTAACTTTTTTGATGATGATATAAAGAAAAAAATTATTTTTTCACACTTCCAAGGGCACCTACAACCACAGGAACAACCTGCACCTTTCTCAATTGCCACAGTCTTCCAATTTCCCTTCGCAAGTCCTGGTATTTCTCCACCTTTTCTCTTTCCTTTTCGTGTACTCTTCCATCTGCGGGTTTTGCAATATCCACAATTATACAGCTTTTTGCCTTTTTATCAATTATAACAATGTCTGGCCTCATTGCCTCTATCACATTATCGCATTGTATATTTATATCCCAAACAATTTCACACTTTCATTCTCTACTGCTCCTTCTGGGTTATGTTCATTCCATCTTTCCTTATGTTCTAATGCATTTTTCTTGCACAGTTCCCAATGAATTTTCTTTGCTACATTATCATGGCGTCTCTTGTGTTCTTTCTGAGCTACTTTTTCACATTCACTTATTATGTGTTGGACACTTTCTCCTTTCTTTCCACACATCCTACAAAGAGGATTGTCAATACTCTTATCAATGTGGTGTTTTACATAATTTGTGCAGCACATAACAGCGCCTCCGTTTCAACTTTTAAATCACTTCTGACTAACCAATTCCAGGTTTTGTCCTTGTCTACCTTCTCCGGCATTTCCCTGATGAACTATCCATACATCCTTTCCCCCTTCCACTTGTCTTTAAGCTCCTGAGCCTTCTTTCGTTTGAATTCACTCTTACTGATGGTACAATCTGTCTCAATCGTCCCTGATGTACAAACCCCCTGAATTAACTTTTCTGCAGAATTCAATACAGCCTTCTCTTGTATTCCCTTATGATCTCCTCTTTCATCTCATTTTCTTTGATCTTATCCAGCTCGACTATCCCCAAATATTTATTATTATTATTATTATTATTATATTTTCTGCTTTAAGCACTGGCAGTTCTCATCGCCGAATTTACATCCCAAGGGAGCGGGTCACAACCCATGACCAAGGGTCCCTTGGGGTCATTCTCTTTTAGTACTCAAGTACTTTTCTCAATATCCTGGCTGTTCCTAATAGCGTCGTCTTCTGTAGGATTGCTGTATTTATTGTGATGTCCAGTTTTTCCAGCCATTCATCCAGTTTCTTGGTTACACTTCAAGTGCACCGACAATCACAGGTACTACTATCACACTTCTCATGTTCCAAATCCTCTTGATTTCCCTTTTCAAATCTTGATATTTATCCACTTTCTCTTTTTCCTTGTCACTAGTCCTACTATCACCTGGCACAGCAATGTCAATTATAGTGCATTTTCTTTCACCTTTATTCACAACAACTATGTCCGGTCTCCTTGCCTCGATTACATGATCACATTGAATGTTCACATCCCATGGTAGCTTTACCTCGTCAGTTTCAACTACACCGTCAGGGGAATGCTCATACCATTTGTCTGCCCTTTCTAGATCATATTTCTTGCATAAATGCCAATGCACCATTCTCGCAACATTGTCGTGTCTTCGTTTATATTCTTTCTGTGGCAACTTCTTGCACTCACTGACAATGTGATGTACAGTTTCGCCTTTCTCTTCGCACATCCTACAAAGTGGTGACTCTGCTGATTTGTCAATATGGTGTTTAACATAATTTGTTCGGAGGGCCTGTTCTTGTGCTGCACACAAAAGTGACTCCGTTTGTATCTTTAGATCAGCTTTTCTCAGCCACTTCCATGTCTCCTTTGCATCGATTGATTCCGGCATCTCTCTAACAAACTGACCATACATTCTTTTTTCCTTCCATCCTTGTTCTTTCTCATTCATCCATATCCTTTTGAACTCATCCTTACTGACAACATATTCAGTGTCTATCACTTTAGCAAGCCTAACACCTCGAATCAATGACTCAACAGAATTCCTGACATACCACCCCAAATTATTCTCCTCACTTCTAACGCAATCCTCGCAGCTAATCAGTCCACGTCCCCCTTT
Source organism: Aurelia coerulea (assembly GCA_039566865.1). Lineage (NCBI taxonomy): Eukaryota > Metazoa > Cnidaria > Scyphozoa > Semaeostomeae > Ulmaridae > Aurelia > Aurelia coerulea. The sequence continues at coordinate 12,834,734 of CM076950.1, forward strand.
CTCTCTAGTCAAATATAACCTGTCTGTATCACTCTTAGGGTGAAATGCGCCATGTATTGTCATGATCTTCCTCGATTTCCTATCCATTTTCTTTAATTCATCCTTTGTCCATTTCAGGATACCTGCTCCATATCTCAATACTGATACAGCCCACGTGTTAATTGCCAAGATCTTATTCCTGCCATTCAACTTCGATTTTAAAACCAATTTCAACCTCCTTTTATATTCGCTTGCAAACTTGTCTTTCATGTCCGTTTCTTTGATCTTATCCATTGTACCGAAGGCGCCGAAGTGTAATGGCTGCCTAATCAAGACTAGCTAATCAGGGCTCTATTTCACAGCACTGCTGCTCGGAGTTTCCTATTATTTTATATCATTTTGATGAAAGACCCAAATGGAGTTCACTAGAATAGAAGCTGAATGCGTATCGTGTTTGTGAAGTAGCTGACTGGAGCGACTCATTCATGGCTAGGCCATCAATACTGTTTTTGATGATGGGCCTAATGGCATGCATAACACAAGATCAGCAAATGCACGATGAACAAAGATCACATCAGGCTCATTCAAGGAGGAGATACTGGCATTACCGTGGAAAAAGAGGTGGTAGGGTTAAACCACAGAGAGTGAAAGATTTTGTAACAGGTGTGAAATCGTCAAATCTAGTCCATCCGGAACGTCGACTGGAAACAATAGATAAGAGTTGGAAACTGAAAGTTGGAACTGTAAATGTGAGATCCATTCGTAACAAATGTGGTTTGTTTATGGATTATGTGGTTGATAATAACATAAATATTTGTACTGTCACTGAAACATGGTTAAAACATGAGGATGAAGTTTTTCGAGCAGAATTAAACGCAACTGGTTATACCTTTAAGGACATTCCACGAGTTCACAGGCAAGGAGGTGGAATTGGTCTCCTCCATCGAAGTAATCTTATTTCTGATTTGGTAAATAGTGGTGAAACTACATCTTTTGAGTTTGCTGTATGGAAGATAGGACTGCCATGTTCAACTTGGCTGTTTCATGTTATCTACAGGGCTCCATATAGTCAAGCCCATCCAGTTACATCAGATCTATTTTTCCAGCAATTCTCAGACTACTTAGAATCAGTAAGCATTGGATCTACAAATTTTATTATAACTGGAGATTTCAACATACATGTCAACAAAAAAGATGATACTGATTGTAAAAGATTCAATGAAATATTGGCTGCCTTTAATTTATCTCAATTTGTAACAGAGCCAACCCATTCCTCTGGGAACACACTAGATTTGTTGATAACATCAGATCCAAACATTAAGTATTTCAATAAAACTCAGGTGGGATTCTACATCTCAGATCACGCTTTCGTTACTTGTCTTATGGGGGCTGAGAGGCCTGGACTAGAAAGAAAGGAAGTCCATTTTAGAAATACCAAATCTTTTGATCAAACTGCTATTGAAAACGATTTGGAAAATTTTGTTGACAGCTGTACAGAAGTTCACAAGCTTGATGACTTAATCAATAACTATGAGGCTGGCCTAAGGACCATTTTGGATAAGCATGCTCCAATGAAGAAGAAGAAAATCACAGTAAGGCCTTATCTTCCATGGTATGATAGTAGTTTGAGAGTTATGAAAAAGGCCATGCGTAAAGTTGAGAGTAAATGGGTAAAGGACCGGAATGAAGTGGATTTGAATGAATTCAAACAATTAAGGTGTAGTTACAATAACAAAATCAAAAGTCTGAAATATTCATTCACAAAGTCAAAGATTGAGGAATGTGCCCAAGACAGCAAGAAATTCTTTAAAGTTGTAAACCAATTAACAAACAATACAAAGATGAATCCCCTCCCCCCAGGAAGTAAAGAAGAGGTTGCAGAGTCCTTTTCAACATATTTTGTTGGGAAGATTGAAAAAATCAGGAGAGAACTTGATGGCTGTGATGAATTTGAGCCGGAAATGAGGGAAGTTGTGCCTTTTGAGAGTTTTAAAGAGATCTCTTCAGATCAATTGAAAAGATTCATAATGGATTCAAAAACAACCGACTGTTGTCTTGATCCTTTTCCAACTAAACTGATAAAGCAATTCATTGATATACTACTTCCTGTCATCTTGAAAATAGTTAATCTGTCCTTGTCCAATGGATATTTTCCAACTAACTGGAAAGAAGCCTTAATAATACCTTTGCTGAAAAAATATGGACTTGAGCTAGTAAACAAAAGTTTCAGGCCAGTCAGTAACCTGCAATTTGTGTCCAAAATAACTGAAAAAGCTGCCTTATCTGGCCTAAAATTACACTTGAATGAAAATCAACTGCTCCCTGGATATCAGTCTGCATATAGAGAAGATTTTAGCACTGAGATGGCTCTTACTAAAGTACATAATGACCTTCTCCTGGCAATGGACAACCAAAAAGTATCATTTTTTGTAGCCTTGGATTTATCAGCTGCCTTTGACACAGTAGATCATAATATTTTGAAGAAGGTTCTTGAAAGGCAATTTGGATTAACTGGGTTAGCACATAGATGGTTTGGTTCGTACCTTGAATCCAGATCACAAAGAGTTAAGGTAGATAACACTTTCTCTGGTAGCGTGGAGTTGAAATATGGGGTACCTCAAGGTTCATGTGCTGGTCCTGTGCTCTACAATATTTATGCGAGTACCCTAAGTGAAGTTTTCAAAAAGTTTGATATAGCAGTAATGGGTTATGCAGACGACCATGCTTTGTATTCATCATCTTGTGTAGACAAAGAAAACATATCATCAACAATTGCAAACATTGAGGTTTGCCTTAAAGAAGTGAAAAAATGGATGGGCAGAAATCGGTTAATGATGAATGAACAAAAAACTGAGTTTGTGGCTTTTGGGAGACGTAATGTGTTGGCTAATTTGTCTTTTGGATCAATTAGTGTTGGAGATGAGCCAGTGGATATTTCTTCAGCTGTGAAATACCTAGGTGTTTGGCTAGACAACACTCTTGATATGAAAAAGTTTATTTCAGATAGATGTCGCATTGCATCTCTGAAGCTGTACAACATCAGGAAAATTAAAAAGTATCTGAGTCGTGAATCACTTGTAAGACTTATCAATGCCTTAGTACTATCGAATCTAGATTATAGCAATGCTTTGCTGTTTGGACTTCCAGACTCAACCATAAGACCGATGCAAAACATTCAGAATTCTGCTGCTAGGCTAATACTTGGTCTATCTAAATTTGAGCATATCACTCCAGCTCTACAGCAGGTACACTGGTTACCAATCAGATATCGCATTCAATTCAAGCTCATGACTATTGTTTATAAAGCAGTTCGTAATGAGGCTCCAGAATATATACGTGATTTGATTGAGTTGAAACAGTCAAATTATTCACTACGCTCTGTCAATGGTACCAATCTGAGCATACGACGATCTCACCTGAAGTCTTGCGGTGACAGAGCCTTTTCAGTGTGTGCACCTAAACTTTGGAACTCTCTCCCATCAGAAGTCAGGACTTCGGAAACTGTTCATCTTTTTAAAAAGCGTCATAAAACATTTTACTTTAAACTTGCTTTTAATATCTTATAGAATATTGTAGATACTTACGTATACACGGGACAATGGACATATATTGTAAAGCGCCAAAGATAAATAAGCTTTTTATTTGGTTTCGCGCTATATAAATTTTAATGTATTATTATTATTATTATTTCCACAATACCCAGATACTTGTATCCATTTTCATCGATTTCTTTCATAATTTGCCCATTCGGAAGCGCAATACCATTTTGGTTCACAACTTTTCCTCTCTTCATTACCAGCACTCCACACTTTTTTAAACCGAATTGCATCCCGATGTCTTCGCTGAAGAGATGTACAGTTTGTACTAGTGAATCTATCTGGTCCTGATTCTTGGCAAACAATTTGAGATCATCCATGAATAATAGATGAATTATTATTATTATTATTATTATTATTATTATTATTATTATTATTATCTTTTATAAAAGCTACTTCAAGCCACTAATTAAGACTACCAAAGTTTGTTAGCCTATTGATTTTACAGTGTACACGACATATACAGTCTGAGTTCCAAATGTTCCAAATGTTGCACCACTCCCGACAGTACTTTCCTCATAATTGATTCACTGTCCATTAGCACTGTCTTCTGCATTTCCTTCACTATTCTTTCAGTCTCGGTTTCAGCTTCTATCATTTTTTTAACATTCTCCCACAATTTTCCAATTCCTCCACCCAAACATCCAACGACTAATGGGACAACTTCCACTTTGTACCCTACACGATTTTCCCTTGTTTCAAAGGCTAGCTGCTGATATTTATCCAATTTCTCCTTCACCTTTGCTTCGATGTTATTTTCTTGTGGGCATGCCATGTCACAAATCCATATTCTTTTTGTCTCCTTATCTTCAAGTGTTAGGTCTGGCCTTCTTGCCGAACTGCTTTGTCTCAGTTTGTACTCAAAGTCCCATACTAATTTCCCTTTCATATTCTCAAATACTTTTCCTTTCTCCCACTTCTCTTTGTACCACACTATGTTTTCATCGATTATTTCATACCTCTTTGCCCATGCAACAGCTAGAACCATCAACGCTTTGTTGTGACGTTGTAAATACTCTTTGCCAGCTAACATTTAGCACCCGGCTAACAAGTGATGAACTGTCTCTCTAAACGACCCACATAGTCTGCACATGTCTCCTCCATCTGCTATTCCCCTTGAAACTTTCCATGATTTCGTTTCAACCATCTGTTCTTGTAAGTTCACTATTGCTGCCGTTTTCCTAGGATCCAAGTTACATTCTAACCACATATGACACTCTGTTTCCTGCTTGCTGCACGTCTCGCTTTGAAATTGCTTTTGTTTATATTTCTCAATTAACAACATTTCGTTTCCTTTCCTCAAAACATCCTTGATCTTCTTCCAACTTTTCCTCCAGTTTCCAATTTGCAGTTCTCCATCTAGTTCTATACCTTCATCTTTAAACGTCAATGCGTGTCCAATCTCATTTATCATTTCCTCGGCTGCAGTTTTCAGCGAGTTGTATTCTTTCGACTTTTCCTGCTTCCATGCAACTTTTATCCATCTGCTTTCTGATGCCGCCATATAGCAAGCTACCCTGATCTTAGTTTCTGTGTATACAACTCTTAGAGATTTTAATCCTCGTCCTCCGACTTTTCTTTTTAGATATAATCTCTCTTCACTTGACTGTCTTCCTAACATGTTGTTATTTCTGAGCTCTCGTTTTATCATCTGGTCTAGTTCCTCAAGCTCTCCTTTTGAAAAGTTACATACATTCATTACGTATGCTGCTACAGGCATCACCTTATTGTTAATTGCCCGAATCAAGTTCTTATCATAATTTATTATTATTATTATTATTATTATTATTATTATTATTATTATTATTATTATTATTATTATTATTATTAGTATTATTATTATTATTATTATTATTCTTATTATTATTATTATAAAAACACAACTGTTAAATGCCTCAAACGTTTCGATAAAAATCTTCGTCAGTGTGAGCTATTTACAGGGCAGCCAAGTATTTATAGTAAACAATTATTTACATCACAATACATACACTTTAAAATAAAATATAATTTACAATTGAATACATGATACATAAACAAGTTCTAAAAAAAACACATAAGTCAGCCTAAAATCAATACCCAAAAGATCTAATTGTATGGTCTGGATGATCTGAGAGTCTGTGTAAATAATGTGTGTAGCCGTAGGTTTGCAGTATAATTCAGTGATGAGACAATGTTCATGAATTGTTACTCTTGTATCTAGAAAAACAACCTCTTTCTTGGAGAATTTAGATGTAAGTTTGATTTATGACTTGTAATTGTTCTCTTCGGCAAAGGAATTGCAATAGGAAAGAATTTTTTGTAAACTGACATGATCACCCTTCCATATGAAAAATAGATCGTCGATGTATCTTATCCATGACAATGGTTTAATTCCATGATATTTGTGAAAGTGTTGTTGCAATTCCGTTTCAAATTTAGACATGAATAAATTTGCAAAGTTAACAGCCATGGGAGTGCCCATTGCTGTTCCTTTAACTTGATGGAAGTACTTTTCTTTGAATTTGAGAGTATTCCATTCTCCCAAGAGGAAATAATGCATGAATGCATGAATGCATGTGGGTTTCATTATTGTTAGGAAGGAAAACAAAGGAAAATTTTGTGAATCGCTTTCCTTCGCTTTTGCAGCGGCTTTCTGCAGAAAATCTCTTATATCGACTGGAAAGAATGACCGATGAAAGCTGGGTAGATTACTGAACTTAATTGGACATATCTGGAATAAAACAAAACAGTTTTCAATATTATTGCTTTCATATTGAGGGAGCAGCATTTTTTCAAACACCAAGCCTTTTTATTAACTCACCCGGTAGAGAGGAGCTACTAGTTGACACCTAGTCTCTCTAAAGTTTCAAAAAGCCTGGTTTGGATCCTCAAGTGCTGTCTACAGTGGATAAATAAACGACGGGCTGTTTTCCAACTGTACGAAACATGGCAACCGGGACAGTTTGACAGCTAATTAAGCACGATCTTGCAAATATTCGACATGATAACAATTGTTTGGTGTTATCTTTTAACCAGACTAGTTTTGTATTTTGTTTGCCACCCTATTTACGATCTCTCCTGTTTTCTTTCAGAAAAATGCCGGAAAGAATTGATGCACAAAAGTAACAGTGGTATTTTTCGACTGCTGACTGTTCTGGAGGTATATCACTTTTTTTTCGCTGCATGATGTATATTGAATGGACAGGCTTTTGAGTTGGATTTATTTATTGATTTCATTCGTCAGTGTAATACACCAATTCAAATAGCAGCCTCGCTTTGGAAATTATTCAAAATTCTTTCATACGAAGTTTTGGAGGCAAAATTCAGGTTTAGCACCTAAACTTTAGTCGAACTGCTTCTTTTTATGCTGCTAGCGGCCGTAATGTTGATTTTATGGTGATATAAAGTTTGAAAACTTATGAGGGATTTGACCATGAAAATGATTTTGGGTGTTAACTTTCACCCCGAAAGAGTTTTCACGGTCAAATCCCTTATAAAGTTTTAAACTCTACATCGTCATGAAATCAACATCGAATCATGGAATCGACAACAGTTTAAAAACATGCAACAAGACTAAAGTTTGGATGTTAAACCCGAATCTAGGCTCGACATTTTCATATCAACAATAGGAAGGAATTTTGATAAAGTTCCAAAACGAGGCCGCTTAATTGAAGTGGTGTATACCACTGAGGTAGAATTTCGATGAAGGATACAGAACACCTCTGTTCGTTGTGCTAAATCTAGCATCAGTCTAAAGTAGGATTTTAACTCGTTGCAAAATGTCGATTGCTCTTATTTTAGCATGGGCTCCAAGTCGCAGGCTTGAAGATCACCCCAAACTCGCTAAAATCTTTCCTGAACCATGCTTGAAGATGAAAATTGCACACAGTTTTCAAAATCATTTAGATAAATAATGAATAAGAGAGGACCTAGGCAGGATCCTTGAGGGATTCCACAAGTTACTTCTTACTGAGTTACTTATATCCATAACTTGAATAAAATAATTTTGTTAGCTGTCGTTATCAACAGCTGAAAACTCTGAAACGGAATGCCAGAGAATTGCAGAAGGATTCACGGCTCGTCTCATTTTTAGTGTAAATAGAAAGGCGTAACTTAGTAGGCGAAGTAAGGCAAGTACACACAGTAAAAACTAACCTGTCGTGGCCCTCCATTCTATCGATCATCATTGGTACAACTGCCAAGCAACTTAAAGTGTCCATCTAAAGCCGATATTTGACGGTTTTCTATCGTGGAAATGGGCTTCTTTCAAGAGGCTTTCAAGCTTGCTGGATCTACCGTCCAGGTGTCCAAAAAGAACGAATGACAATGCTTTCGCATGAAATAAGTAGCCACGATACCAAAGCGATACATAATTTTGCCAAAAAAGACGTCTAGGTTGCCTCAGCTGTAAATATGGCCAAAGATTTCGTGGATTAAAACTGCCAATGAATTAATGACAGTCTTAATCCTATTCTAGATGGGTAAATCAAGCACCACTTTCTCATGGGGGGGGGGCTAAAAAGGCCCCTCCAGATGTTCTAAGCAACCGTAGTGCCTATGGCAACGCAACTTGGTACACATGATTACCAAGCAATTATGATTCTAAAAATAGATTCGTATGCTAATTAGTCACATGATCCGTTGCTAGGCAACGGAAAAACAATGGAAATTTGCTGATTTTGGCTCTCCTCCTAAAACATAATAATTTCCACCAAAAATAGTCAATAAATAACTTTAAAGTTCTTAATGAAATCTGTCAACGATTCTATTTTTGGAATTCTATTGTTATCACAACTGTCAATCAAAGTCATGGTTGACACCTTAACAAATTAGTTGATGCTTTATTGGCATTTTAAATACGTTTTTTAGCAATAAAAACGGTATGAAATTGATCTTGAATTGTTAATTAGTCAATTTTCATCATAATGCACTAATTATTTCATATGTTTATTATAAATATGACGTCATATATAAGTATGACGTCATAGACCTTAAATTTTGCTGATGTCAGCAAAATACAAACATTTATATATCAAATGAAAGTAAACTTCAAGACAAACTGATTGGTACCAATTGCATTGAAATCAGATGTGTGCGAGAAACGTTATGCATGTTTTACTGATTTTCTGAGAGACATGTTGCCGAATATGGGCATGTCATAGTCACGTGACCAATTATATAACAATGAACTATTGTTAATTTGATGCAATATTAAATTTGATTAAAAGTCACCCAAGTCCCAGTGTTTTATCATGCTTAGTTTAAGATTAATTACGGGAAGTATGGTTGGGGGGGCCTTTTTTGCCTCCCCCCATGTAGAATAGGGTTAAGCTTTTGGCCACTCCTGAAGCTATGCCTTTTTATTTCTAGATCACATCAAAATGGGACCTACAAGCAACTGTCAACACTGTTTCTTGTTTCAACGAGTTGCTTACTTCAGGTAAATATGATTCTTTAACTCTCAATCTAGATTTTTTCCCCGAAATGGCCATAGCGAAGGACGGACGAAGTTATATATATTTGTTTTCAATGAAGACTAACTACGAACTACAAATTAAAGCTATGAAGCTATTAAAGCACATACAATTACATACAATCGTGATGGCGGCCACGTGGTATGGTGCGGATGCTGTGGAGCACGCCACAGCTAGCGAAGATGATATTGCAACTATATCTGAATCTAATAATAATGATGATAATAATAATCATCATAATCATAATCATAATCATAACTACTACTTGACCAAGATGCTAAGCAAAAAACTGCTTAAAAACTGGTGTGTTGCCGTATTCCCAGGAATGTATCTGCTAAAGTCCGTTTACTACTATTAACTACTATCCCAGTGACTTTTTCACTCTGTTCCTCCAGATATAGTTTCCTCCAATTAAACACGATATCGAACACCATTTCATCACATTCTTTATATTTTCTTTACTTTGGGAGAATTTTCTCAATCCTTTCCATACGTCACTTTTTACACACCCAAGCGAACCGAAACAAAGAACAACCAGCTGCACTGAGAATCCATTTCTCTCCAGATAGTCACATAACTCCTTACATCTTGTAGCTTTCTCTTGATAAGCATTTTCCAAATATAAATCATAACAAACAGTTATTTCCACTATTGTACACTGCCTCTGGATACGATCAAGAATGACAATGTCTGGTTTACGATGAACAATCTGCTTAATTCCTTCTTTAAATTCATGGAATATGGTTTCTGCTAACAAGTTGGATGAAATTCTTGCCCGTGGCTTATTTTCCTTTATGAATTCTGCAATCTCATTCACAATTCGATCATGGCGACGTGAATAGAAATTCTTAAACTCGTTGCAACCGTTTAATAGGTGAGCTACGGACTCAGTATGACTGTGACAGAATGGGCATTCTGGATTGTGATCTCTATTCCACAGGTGAAGAGTAAAGTTAGTGGGAAGAATACTAAGTCTCGCTTTGATTGTAAATATCACAAGAGCATCATCAACTTTCCAATTATAATAGATCGAGTGTGACGATTTTATATGAACATTCTTAAGATTGAGATGACATCCTTGCACAGTTAATTCCTTAGAAGCCTCGACATCTCTTTTAACACACAACTGATACAACTTCTTTTGAAGCTCACACTGATTGTCATACCATGTTCCTTTAATAAGAGCCATCGCCTTGTCATTCACATACTTAATATCAACGTTCAAGCTTCTTGCATATCTTACCATGTCTGGCCAGTCGGACTGACAACCGAAATTTGTGTTACAAGCCAAGAAACCATCATCAGTTAATTCATATCCAAGGAAATTATTCGCACCATCTGTTGGCCTGACTCCTCTTTTTTTCATGTCTAACTCAAGAGACGACCTCGCAGTGTGCCTAAAATGCATGACGTCATGATTTAGCATTTTAATAAGAAAGGCTAAACGTGTTGATCTATAGACATCAGAAATTCGCTTAATGCCAAGACCACCATTTTCTCGGGGGAGGAATATCACAATTCGTGTTGTGGATTTGTAGAGGGAAAATAATTCTCGAACTGCGTCAGTTATTATATTGTCAAGCTGGTCCAACTGCTTCACACTCAGTCTTGAATTATAGAAATGGTGTAATATTTTTGCAAGAGCAAGATTGTTCATGGCACTTCCTTTTAGAGCTAAGGGTAAATCAGAACCTTTGATTTTCGTTACGAGATCTTTATACGTGTCAACAATGTCTGATATTTGTTTTGCATCTTCTCCAACAATTGAAATAGATTTACCGAGATATTTATATGGCTTATCACGTTGATACACAGGTAGTTTATTAGACTTAATTTCTACCTCAGGTGTAGCATTTTCTTTGCCCTTGTACCAATTGTTTCCCGAACGACGGTCATAGAATACAGCACACTTCTCATGCTTAACCTGCAGACCAGCTTCGTCCATTTTTTATTCAGCTGCCCCAATCATACTCTTTATCACATTTAAATTATTTGCAGCTAATACAATATCATCAGCAAACGCTTGAACTGGCATTGGATTCAAATATATCTCATCCCTTATATTCCTTTCTACGATTGCAGCAGCTACCATAGGCTTACAGACACGATCAATAACCATGATGAATAGTAGAGCGCTCAGGGGGTCACCTGTTTTGGTACCCCTTACGATGTGAAACCTTTTTGACATCTTATGGCCACAAATTACTTCAAATGATGAATTCTTGTAAAGATTTTCAATTATGCAGCAGTACATCAGTGGAACTCTAAACTCTTTTAGGGTTTCAAATGATAATGATGATAATAATAATCATCATAATCATAATCATAATCATAATCATAATCATAATAATAATAATAATAATAATAATAATAAAAACTAAACCATCATTCACAAAAAAACAGAACATGAAATAAAAGAAATTAAACTGTTTTCATAAAAATACGTTTCGATTAAAAATCTTCATCAGTCTACAACTTTACTGGGCAGCCGAGAATTTATACAGAAGAAGTTGTTTACAAACAAAAAGTACATAAAAATGTTAAATTTACAATTAAAAGCAATAACATCCTTTCCCACTTATGCCACTCTACATAATCTTTTTGTCCTTTTTAAATTTGAGAAGGGATTGGAGGCGTTTTAAAGTTCTACTGATTCCTTTGAGGCTACCTTGGCAACTCTGCAGTCACCCCAAGTGACCCTCCGATAGATTCGCTCGCTGCTAAAACTTTTTTTAGCAATTGCTGAATCCCGGATGGCCTGATAGGGAATTCCACCCTACCGCCACACGCCTGATAGGGAATTCCACCCTACCGCCACAATAATAATAATAATAATAATAATAATCCATTTCTTTAAAGTTGGTAGAATACGTCTATAGTGCACATCAAAAGATGTGCACTAATTAATACCAACTATCTACATAAATATACAAAAGCAACTTAATTACAATTCAACTCTTTACATATCTATTTACAAACTCTGCAGGTACATGTATTTACATTCCATTCTCTGATTTTTCGTTTGAAAGAGAGGACAGTGTCACAGCTCTTTACCACATCAGGTATGCTATTCCAAAGGTAGCTGCCTCTGTATCTTATAGAATTTGCCCCATAAGTTATCGTTTGGAATCTTGGTACCTGCAGGAGATCCTTATTGCGAAGGTTGTAATTCGTTTGCTTCCTCTCAAATAATTCCCACATAAATGCAGGGTTTATTTAATGGAGGGACTTGAAAACCTCCATGAGTAATTTTTGAAGATTTTGTAAATGGACTAGTTTTTGGCCTGATTTGTCCAGAAGTTCTTTGAAACTTGAACTGAAGTCATTGTACAACCTACTAAGTGTCCTCTTGTGGATTCTGTTTATCTCTTCATTGACAGTTTTTCCGCAGAACATCCAAATTAGGGGACAGTATCCAAAGTTTGACATGATAAATGAATTGTAAAGGAGCTTGGCCTGTTCAAAGGTAATGAAATTTGCAACCCTAGAAAAAGCACTTACTTTCCTGCTTGTTTTGGCACAGATAGCCCTAACATGGTTATCGAACTTCAATTTTGAGTCAATATCTATCCCTAATAATTTAACTGTATCTGATGATGGGACAATTTGGTTGTTTATCTCCGGACACAGTTTATGTGTATGATGCAATCCAAGGAGCATGATTTTGAATTTGGATGGATTTGCCACCATGAAATTGGTTTCAAACCAATCCAATACTATCCCCACATCAAGTTCCAAGAATGCGAGAACTTCAGGTAAATGCTTGCTGGTTGCATACAAAGTGTTGTCGTCTGCAAAATTGCAAACCATTGAGTTTTTACAAAGAAGATCATGTCATTTATTAATATGTTAAATAGAAGCGGTCCTAAAACGAAGCCTTGTGGCACACTTGATGTGACACCGAGCCACGAGCTATAAGTGACAGTTAATTTTGACACGCTGTCTTCTCGCCGTTAGGTAACTGTGCAGCAGTCGTAGACTGTTCATCCCAAAGCCATACGCTTCAAGTTTTGCGATAAGGAGATCATGTGGCAAGCAATCATATGCTTTTGAAAGATCCACAAGCACCGTGCCCACTATATTTTTATCATCTAGTCCTGCGCGACAGTTTTCGACCAGCTTTTTCAATGCATGCTGGGTACTGTAGCTCTGGAATATTGTCTGGAATATTGTTATCAAACTGTGATATAAATGGGCTGATTGTAGCAGAGATTAGAAGAATTCACGAGAGGAATTGTAGAGCGGATACGAATTTGATAGGCAAAGAGCTGTTCAAGTAACATGGCCTAGCCAAAAGCATGGTTATCGCACAACTAGATTGCATGATCATGAAGGGATACATAACGAAAGGTTCGCATGGTGGACGTGAATCCCTCTGAATAAATGAGTCAAAAGTTAGGGAAGATAACGATTCGTCTGAGGATAGTACCGATAAAGAAGAGAATGTCAATGAAAATGAAGAGGAGAATGATAGTGAAAATGAAAATGGAGGGGAGCATAAAAATGAAAATGGAGAGGAGAATGACAATGAAAATGAAAGTAAATTGTCAAAGTGTAGAAGTGAATTGGATGAAACAACTTCCAGGCATGAAAATAGTTCTAGAACCGAAGAAATCACGAGAAGCACTCCGAGAAAATCAACTGGAGAAAGTATGTCAAAGGAACGAACAGGAGATAAAGATAGATAAGAAAATAGGTGAAAAAGCGAGAGATGACATGAAGCAGAGAATTGATGATATGGAGAGAAAGCTAAGCTATGTCATAAACAAGATGGATAGAAAAGAAAGCTAAGAAAAAGATTTATAAAATAGAGCAGGATATCATTGTTTGCTGGGCAGGATCCAAATTTTGGAAAATGAAAAAAAGAGACCTTTCACTGGAAAATGTGGCCCTTAAAAAAGAACTTTGTGATTTGAAAAAAAAGGATGTTGGTAAAAATGATATTCCAAAAGAAAATAAAGCTTTTATTCCTAATACTGGTTTTAGAGAGCCAGGGCATGCTAGGCCCAGTGTTTTTAATCAAAATACAGCAGGGATGCCAAGGGATTTGCTGAAGACAGATGACAACTCATTATGGGGAGTATCAACAAAAGCTCCACGAACTTTCGAGCCAAGGATGTCTCAGGTGACCAATAGAAAGATGATAGACAACGAGTATACTCCTGTAAATCGTCTCGCAACTATTTACAATAACATTGAGACAGAAGAACAGACAGTTGCACCAAGGGATTTGACGGAAGCATCTAGTAATTCACGATGGAATATCCCAATAAAACCTGCCCGAAATTTTGATCCACAGGCATCCCAAGTGGCACTAAGAAATCGATATCAAGTCTTACAAAATGAAGACACATCCAGCAATTATCGTGGGAACAAATCCAATGAGTTACCAATGCTACAAACGGAGAAATCGAAAGATCGAGATAGGGTACCAAGAGAGATCAATCCAGCACCGAAACAAATCCCAAGACATCATCGAAAAAGAAAAGAAGAAGACATAAGTGTAATTGATTCAAGTGAGGAGCGTTTTGCTGCTACAGGAAGAAACTTCATGCCTGGGATTTACGACTATAATGAAGTGGTCAAGATGAGACCAACGCAAGTACGAGCAGGCCCTCCAAGGAGTGACATAACATGAAGGAAAACACTGCATGACAATACCCAAGAGAGACAAGATAATAGAGGCAACCAATCACAGAGGAAACCAACCTTAACAATATTTGGTGACTCCATGGTCAAAAAGATACGAAGTCAAGACATAAACAACGAGTGTCCTCCATACAAATCTGTCACCTTCGAAGGAGAGGAGGCTCATGGGAAGAAAAAGAAACGATGGCAACAAGAAGGAGGCGTGAACTTTGAAAATTGAAGATACACGAGTAGAGAAGTTCAAAAGGAATGCAGAAAGAAACTGGACGTTGGACTGTTTTATTTCAGTAGAGCAAGGACTAGAGAACAGAGAGCTGATCGTATGACGTTAACTTGGTTATTTTGAAGAAGTAATTGTGTTTAGGCAACCAGGAACCTTGATTTTCATGATATGTTTCACTTGCACGTTTTGTGTTTGATTGCTAGCCGTCTGTGCAACTATTATAGCAAATACAACGATTAAAAAAATAATTAAAAAAGAACTCGGAATCACATATGGTGAGGCCCAAAACCTACCATTTGTGACAAAATCTTACGTCAAGACCTTTCCCGGTGCAATAGTAGATGATATGTTTTCTTATGCGGGGCCTACAGTAAATATGAAACCAAGTATGGTTGTTCTGATGTGTGAAACGAACAACCTTCGCAACGAGGAGCCAGACCGAATTGCAAACAAACTCGTAGATCTAGCATTGACTGTAAACGAAAGAGTTGAAAAAGTTGCAGTATCGAGCATAGTCCATAGAGCTGACTCACAAAACCTCGAAGTTAAAAGAATGGAAGTCAATCGCCTGGTAGGAGAATCTCTCGAAAATCATGGAATAGATTTTATAACACACGACAACATTAAAGTGCAACATTTGAATAAATGGGGTCTTTACCCAAATTTCAATGGAAACAACTTATTAGCAGGTAACTTTATCGATTTCATAAATTCGACGGGTTGACCAGAAAGTAGAGAGATACATAATGTAGATAAATTAGATTCGTCCATCCATAATCTTAAACCTTCTTTTGAACGCAAATCACAATCACCTACGCTAAATGAAGAAGTAGACCAGATCGTAGTCCAATCGCCTACTTATACAGATATTTCTTCGGAATCAATTGATCCATGCGATATCGACAAACTTTTTAGCCTCCAGAACAGAGTATCATAACCACCCACTCATATGTTTCTTGAATATCAATAGTCTTAGGAATAAGATTATTGATTGGAGGATACTTATGGAGAGATGCTTACCTGATGTTTTGGTCATAGAGGAAACCAAAATAAATTCTGATTTCAAAACTGAAACATTTCTTGTGAATAACTACCAAAAACCTGTACGTCGTGAACGAATTTGGTGGGGGTATTATGCTTTATGCTAGGAAGGGTGTCGTCTGCAATCGAGTTCCAGTTTTAGAGACTCCTTCTCTTGAACTCTTGTGCTTTGAACTGATAGTGAGCAAAAAGAAATGGATTGTCTACAGTATCTATCGGCCCCCAGAATCCAGCAACATTGATTCATTCTTTCTCCATCTTTCAACCACTTTAAACTCTGCTTTAGATAAATACGACAACGTAATTGTAATGGGAGATATCAATATTGATACCCTAAACAGACAGGATGCTGGGCACAGTAAGCTAGCTTCCTTTTGTGATGCCTTTGGGCTGTCAAATTTGGTGACAGCCAAAACATGTTTTAAAAAAGCAGTAGTTCTTCTATTGATGTCATCCTTACAAATCGGCCGAGATGCTTTCAGAAAGCTTCCGTTTTTGAGACTGGCATAAGTGACTATCACGGTCTTGTCGTGACGGTTATGAAGTCGCATCTCCCAAGACTTAAGCCTAAGGTAATCATGTATCGCAGCTACAAAAAATTTAGTGCCGACAATTTCCTGTCAGATGTAAAGCTGGAAAATTGTTGGTACTTCTAAGGATTCAGAACAAGCTTATGATAATATTACCTGCACTTTTCGAAAGCTGGTCGACAAACATGCCCCTCTAGAAACGAAAATGCTACGAGGAAATAGTACTCCTTTCATGACTCGAGGACTAAAAAAGGGAATTTATACCAGAACGAGACTAAAGAGGAAATGTAACCGAAATCCTACAGAAGAAAATGAACTTAAATTTAAAAGACAAGGAAATAAATGTGTTTCCTTGCGAAAAAGGCAATTAAACAGCACTTCAAACAAGCAACAGAAAATGGACTGGTATCGAATGGTGCTTTCTGGAACCTTGTCAAGTCTTTCCTCTCTAACAAAGGAGGCTTGGCGGGTAGTGATATCTCCTTAGTTGAAAATAATGCAATCATTACCGAAGACAGAGAACTGACGGAGATATTTAAAACGATCACTATATCACTATTGTAGAACAGTCTAGCGGTGTAAAACCTTGCAACATTGCAGATACGGTTGCAACTGATGATGATCGGCAAATCATTAAGTTAATTCTTGAAGAATACAAAAACCATCCAAGTATTTTAGCTATCATTCAAAATTCTGAAATAATTTTCAATTCATTTTCCTTTCACGAAGTAGAAGATTGTCAAGTCAGGGAACAACTAAAGTCTTTAGACGGTAGGAAATCAACGGGTGAAGATCAAATACCACCAAAACTGGTGTTGTTAGCTGCAGACGAGCTTGCACTCCCGTTAACAGATGCAATTAATTGCAGTATACGAAACTATAGGTTTCCAATAGTGGAAAACGTGCCGCTGTCTGTCCTTTAGATAAAGGAGAGGCAAATCGTACAGTTGAACGAAACTTTCGTCCAGTCAGTATTCTCAATATTTTCTCCAAAATCTATGAAAATGTTTTTGAAAAATCAACTTATAGAAACAATTTACCTTTTCGTTGCTTCTTACAGAAAATCATATGACACACAACATGTCCTAATAAGAATGCTTGAAGAAGGGAGATTTAAGCTCGATAATGATGATATTGTAGGGGCTGTCCTTATGGATTTATCAAAAGCATTCGATTGTATTCCACATGATTTACTTATAGCCAAACTACATGCCTATGACTTGGATGAAAATGCTCTCGTCCTTATTTACTCTTACCTAAAACGGCGGAAACAGTATGTGAGAATCAACAATACGTATAGTTCTTTTCAAACTATTTTATCAGGTGTACCTCAAGGCTCTGTTTTGGGCCCCATTTTATTCAATTTACATAAACGATCTTTTCCTGTTTATCAAACGAGCGACGTTACATAATTATGCTGATGATAACACTCTAGCTTATTTTTCCAAGACTCTATCAAATCTGATTGAGGTGCTGGAAGAAGAAGCTGGAGTTGCTTTGACTTGGCTAAAACAAAATCAAATGATATCTAATGCAGAAAAATTCCATGCACTTGTTATTAGAAAGGATCGAACGAATACAAGTGGAGAAAATTTCAACATCCAAGGAAAAATAGTCAAATCTGAAGAAACGATTAAATTGCTAGGTATTCAACTAGATCATAAACTGAACTTTGAACAGCACATCTCTGAAATTTGCAGAAAAGCCGCATCACAACTCATTTTTTTAAAAAGACTGAAACAATATATTGGCTTTAGTGAAAAGAAGATTCTTGTCCAGAGCTTTGTATATTCAAATTTTGATTATTGTCCTCTAGTATGGTACTTCTCATCAGCTAAATCTGTACAAAAAATTGAGAAGGTTTAAGAACGTGCCCTTTTACACAATGATCACCTTCGTTCATATAGTGACTTACTGTCCAAATCAGAAAGGTGTACTATACATGTTTCCCGTCTAAGAGTTCTCTGCATAGAGTGGTGTCGCCCATTATGCCCATGTCGTCGCGAAGTTCTGAGTTAGATCCAAAAAGAGCAATCAATGAAAAACCAAATAGCTAGATTATATCACCAACTAATGGAGAAAAAGATCACAGAGTATTGATTTTTTGCGTAAACTCTTTAAATTGATTTTAGAAGATTTTAAAGAAAGGGGTAAAAACGTCGTTTTCTTCTAGCGTCGCCCATTATGGCCGCAGGAGAAACAATGAACACTAATCTCCGGTAAAAAGTTTTAATAAGAAAAACAGCTTTAATTACTGTTCTTTGTTTATCATTTGGTACTTTAAACCTAAAAATATCAATAAGAATTTACCTAAACTTCGAGTTTTGGCAACTGAAATACATGCTTCGAGTTGTTCTAAATCTTGCCTTATCTCTTGTGCATGGATGGATGAATTTTGGCATAGTTTCTAAAATGCAAATAGACTTAATATAATGCTGCGTTTTTCTGGGTTTCGATGATTTTCCAAGTCAGTAAGTAAGATTTTAACTTCAATCGACGGTAGTTGGACGGTTTGCTGCAGAGGCTGTAAAGTCTTGTCACATTTTTTCGAAATTATCGACGATAAAATGATGGAAAGAAATTGGATTTGTGGTTAGGTTATTCGTTAATATATCCGCTGGTTGTTATTGCGAAAAAGAGTGATTTAATGCCGATTACTGGGATTTTGCTGCGGGTGAAGGTAGGCCCATTAGCTTTCTTCACAGCATATAGCTTTAATTCGTCTGGGATTTTCGAAAATCACACAAACAAATATTTTCATGCTATTCCTGGACATAATTCACGTAACATGTGAAATTTTGAAAGCTATATCTTATTTGTAGCGTTCCTGAAGAATTCTTGAACATAGGCCAATTTTCGAAGGAATGAAATTCGATGTAACGCCGATCCCTTACGAGATTTTAACCAAATGCAGAAAAGCAAATGTGGAGTGGGGCCTCTCGAATCGATTCGTGGTAAAACCAGCTCTATATCTTTATTAACTTTATCTATATCTTTACCAACGGACTGAACAGAACCACAGACCGCTAACAAACACAGTTGTAAGTAACCTAATCTACTCACTCTCTTACCTTACCTATTCTCCTCACTACCCCCATCATTATTATTATCATTATATCGCAGTTAGTTTCTAACATTGCATTAATGGTTCCTTTGATTATAACGAAATATAAGGACAAACCCCTCAAGTTTACAATGTCCAATATGACTAACATAAAATAGCCACAATAAACATCTTCTATCATAGGGGTTTGTCCGCGCGGTTCCGAAACTGATGAAAAACGCGACAAAACATCTTTTAGCGCAAATTTTGATGATATAGCGAAATAGGCCAAAAACAAATAATCGCTAGAAAATTGGGCAGTAGTGCAGTTGCCCGGAATTTGCTAGCACGAATATACAACAACAACTTTTACGGTCGGTGATTGGACTGAAAACCTTACTTTTTCCGGACCAATGCACCTGTCACACGACCGACGGCCGTGGAAAGAAAAGAGGCAGAGACAATAGGTGGAGGGTGGGTGGGGAAAATAATCTGCGCTCCTCTGGTGCAAACCAGCGTGCTGCTTTGGTTATAGACGACTGATAAACATGCCAGTATTACTTTTTATATTCCTTTGAACAACAGACATTCCACGTGCAGCCGACATGCCCCAACGCAAGAAGTTACTTTCAACGATATTGTCACAAAGATAAAGTTGTAAACATGGTCACAAGGGACACAGCCCTATTGACTAAGAAACTAACATCACGTTCCATTAATTGCGATTAAATTGCATTCAATCGCCATTTAATGGTTCCTTTGATTATAACGAAATATAAGGACAAACCCCTCAAGTTTACAATGTCCAATATGACTAACATAAAATAGCCACAATAAACATCTTCTATCATAGGGGTTTGTCCGCGCGGTTCCGAAACTGATGAAAAACGCGACAAAACATCTTTTAGCGCAAATTTTGATGATATAGCGAAATAGGCCAAAAACAAATAATCGCTAGAAAATTGGGCAGTAGTGCAGTTGCCCGGAATTTGCTAGCACGAGTATACAACAACAACTTTTACGGTCGGTGATTGGACTGAAAACCTTACTTTTTCCGCCCAACACGCAGTGCCCCACCCAATCACCACCTGAGAGAGAAAGGCAGAAAGCAGAGAAAGCTGCAGGATTTGTGCTCTACGACCGAGCACTTGGCCACCCCTACATTAGGGGATTTGTTTTACTTTTTTTTTTACTTTTTTACTTTTCTTTTCTTCTGTCACTTCTTCTTCTGCTCATCTCCTTGATTCTTTTTTTTTTATATTTTCATAAATACATTTTCATATTTACAAGTTTGTTTTACTTCTTGTTTTTACGAACTTTACACCACAACTGCAGAACAACACAACGATACACATACTTATCCAGCCTGGGCCTGCCAACTATTGATTTTAGCCGTTTTGATTTAAAGAGACTAAAATGATGAGGATTGACTGATTGTTAAAAGAACTAGGAAATACAAAACTTCAAAACTGCAAAATCGTATGCCAGAGAGAGTGTTTTTGTTGTCGATTTTTGTTTAAATGATGCATCTGTGGAAAAAGGAAAGCCCCGTCCTTTGCAAGTTTCATCTGCAAAATGTAAAACAGAGGCTCTAAATATTTACAAGTATTGCTAAAAATGGATTGCCCTTTCAAGCCCTCTCCCCCAAAAAGAAGGCGGTAAGTTGATTGAAAGCAATTAATTACTTGCAGTTAGTGCAACTAGTACCAAAACTAGATGTATAGGCCTTCACATAAAGTAACTTTCAATTCAAAGGGAAACTATACTACCAAAAGGAAGTCGATTTGGATGCTGCAAACAAGAAACTTCGTTATCCAATCTGAACATAACAAGCAAATCTCGTGGGTTGCCATTGTAGGATTGTAGGATTTTTGCGTCAAAGCCCATTCTGCAAGTCCCGAAATAGTAGGTTTATTGCCCTCAAAATGAAGATTTTATATGATATTCTTTCCGATCTTCTTATATTTTTTTCCTTTGTTTTTGTTTTTGTTTTTATTTGTTTTTTGTTTTAAACTACACCTCAGGTGAGATTTAACATTGGTATCCTTGACTGCAATGGATTCAATGCATTCTATTGCACACATATCCTTTTCCCATATTCAATAGACAGTGAAGATACTTGCGAATATTTTCATTTCATCTTTTTCATTTGCTTTAATATTTTTGTTTTGGTGAAGTTGTTGCTTCTATACTACTTCTCTTCTCTTTACTAGCAGTTTGATATACTTTCAGCCCCTTCTAGGATTCTCCAACTAGTTTCAAGGGAGGAATATCATTCATGCAAACAGAGAGCAGTCCAAAGAGCTAAACCTGGTTGGCGTATACACTAGATTAATAGAATATTGAAACCCATTCACCAGAGCACATACTTTGAATTGCCTTACGGACCAAAAACTGTTTGTTTATCTAAAATCTTTATTCAACTTCGATAATCAAAACTAAATAATAGACAAACTCGCAAACTTGTCTTTTGTCTTAAACTTTTTTTTTGTTTTTGTTTTTGTTTTTGTTTTTTGTTATTTGATTTTTTTTATTTATAAGAGACATTTTTATATCCATAGTTAGGTTAACTTGAATGGAGTGAATTCCACCTGTCAAGAGAAAATTTGAACAAATTATTCAAATCTGAAAGAAAAACACTGCATTAGATTCCGAGGGCTAAACTTCAAGGTAACTGCCAAACGTTTCAGCATACACGTTTTACTTTACAAGCAACAGGTTTATCAGAATCCAGTACCATGATGACCAAAACTTCAAGAAACTCAAGCACTACCGCTCAAGAAAAATTAAGAAACTCTAAATCTTTTCTAGAATAAGAGTGGTAGATTACGGTTCGATACTCTCTGACAAAGCTACCTTCATTTTTCTTTTCAACTTTAGACTGCAAGAAACAGTAACTCTCAGCCTTAATATGCATGGCTTATCTGAGCTGACAATATCAATGCAAAATGCAAGCCCTTTCACGATAAGAAGGCTCAACTTCGAACCAAAACGCAATTTTTAGGCCCCAAAAAATAAGAAACTAACCCAGAACATTTTACTGCTGAAACAACCCAACGTTCAAGCGAAACTAAGAGACTTTTAGTATTAAGTGCTACCCAAGTTTCTTATAAAAACAAAAAATAAAATTGAAACAAAACAAACAAACAAAAAATCCGTGTAGATCCATAAGGTGAGGGCGTTGATAGAAGCAAAACAATTTTCATTTACAATGATAGCTATTTCCAGACCCGCAGTGTCCGAAAACCTTCAGGCACACACGCCTGAAAGGAATGTAGATACAAGCACGCATTCCCGAAATGAGAAATGAATATGACGACTGAGACCAGTTGAAAAATCGTTGGAATGCAAGAATGTGATGCTTTGCACGATTTGAAAATACCAAAAATCTTAGCCATTACCAAATGTTCACAAGATTATAATACCCAAGGCACTCAGAACCCCTTAAGAAGACTCTACTAGTTCCAAAACAATCCACACAGTCGCCTGTGGAAAAAGGAAAATAATGACAGCGAAACATTCTACTACGCGACACTAGCCCAAGCCCTAGTCACAAGACGGAATTATAAAAGCGTGAAGCCTGAGTACTGGTTTGAAACAAGAGCAAATAATACAGTGTCCAAAATACAGATTTTTCCAGGTACAATGCTAGAAATCCAACCGGGCGTGGCTTCTTGAAAAGCGCCCAAGCAGTTTTGTTTTAACCGTGAAAATGACAGGAAAGTCGGGAAAGTCACGATTCAACATATAACATAAAGCAATACTAGCTCCTGCAAGAATATGGCGAACAGTGTATAAGATTATCTCAAGTGACCAATTAGAACAGGAGACCGAGTTCGAATTGGGCGAGGCGAGCACAAGCAAACACGACATGCAGCACAAGGTGGGCAAGTAAACAGTGCATGCAACCCTAAAGGAAATGAAATGAAAAGGTCCAAAAGCCCACAAAAGCCCATTTACCTCACTCTGAACCAGCCTGAAAGCTCAACAGTGTCATCGTGCAAAGCTTCAGCAGCAAAATTTTTAACGCACGATATACTGCATGTCGCGATACCCGCCAGGCCTCAAAACGAGTCGGTCGTCTGATCTTTGGCCAAATCCCAGATCTTTCCCAACATAATACAATTCAAATTGCTCAAAGAGTCAGCCAAAATATGAACAAACATTTAGTAAAGAAAATAAATTAATGGTTGGATCTCACCATGAACGACCAAACAACAAACCACGCAACATCTTGGATAGGCCACTACCTTCTCAGCGAAAAATAATCTGCGCTCCTCTGGTGCAAACCAGCGTGCTGCTTTGGTTATAGACGACTGATAAACATGCCAGTATTACTTTTTATATTCCTTTGAACAACAGACATTCCACGTGCAGCCGACATGCCCCGACGCAAGAAGTTACTTTCAACGATATTGTCACAAAGATAAAGTTGTAAACATGGTCACAAGGGACACAGCCCTATTGACTAAGAAACTAACATCACGTTCCATTAATTGCGATTAAATTGCATTCAATCGCCATTTTACATAATCATTATCATTATTATTATTATTATTATTATCATTCTTATTATTATTATTATTATTATTATTATTAGTATTATTATTATTATTATTATTATCATCATCATATTATTATTATTATCACCATCAGCATTATTATTATCATTATTATTTTGATTAGCATCATCATCATTTTACTACATACATTACATAGCCGTTATAAACCTAACCCATATAACCTCTGCGTAGCCATCATATCTAACCAATCACGTGTTACTTCTCCTTTTCAAATCGCTGTACATATTCAAATTTTTATTATAACTGTCACATTACAGCCCTGAAGAAGTCCTGCATGGCAGGACGAAATATTGGCAAAAATTAAATTAATCGTATTTGCTGTTGTTTTTTGTCGTGTTGCGGTGTTTCTGCCTTTAAATTTATTCATTTTTTCGTCATCGCAAGCATCTTCGGATCCGGCAATCGACGTTGGTATCGTGGCCTTTACTTTTTCAAATTATTTTATCGCGTACCTTCGGACACAAGTTCAACCGTTACTGGATCGAGCGTATAAACGCCGTACAACAACAAGTAATATGGGTATCGATTTATCTCAGTGGAGACTCAAAATTGGAACATTTAATCACAATCATCATGTATATATTCAATCTGATTCAACAAATAAAGAAGAATTACACAATCAATCAAATAATCATCGGAAAACAACATCATTTAGCCTATGTATCCTTTCACTTTTATGTATATATTTCATCGCTATCTATCCGCTTTTATGCAATGACATCGAGACAAACCCTGGTCCCACTTCAATCTGCTCTCATCTCAACAACAACGAAAGATCTCTCTTCAATAAAATCAAACGGACAGAACTAAAATTAATTAAACACCAACACCACCTGGACTTTCTACAAATACAAGCCTCACAACGCACCGTACCGCTAGGTCTCATCCCAAAGCTTACACCACACGCATCTCTTAATCCCGAAATGAACAATCTTTGGCATCACAACACAATGATTTTTGCACAATCTCAAATGAAACTCCTGATTTATCAACACCAACAAACAATTTTATCCATTCAACACGACGTACAAATCTTATGGCATCAGTTATCATCCTCCCTCTGCAACTACGATTTATTTTCAAGTATACAACAAAACATTTCATTTTCCTGCTACAACCTTCGCCGCGAACTGCAATCAAGAAAATCAAGAAAAATAGAAAAACAAAATTCAAGACATCGAACACCTATTAAAATCCGTCATTATTCAAAAGTATCAAATTCAAATAACATAAGTCCTAGGCATCTGTATAATAACAACACTAACCCTTACCGGTCTTTTAATCTCCATAGGCCTAACCGCATTCATCAATCAATCCAAAGTAATACCAGGTCTATCCATAATCACCAGCCTTATCTTTATGATTTATCGCAGCACAGCCATAATTTTCATGCACATTCTTTTCCCATCTCTTATCATTTTTCATCTAATTCTTTCTCTCTCAGTCAAACTCCATCTCCTCCAAGGCTTTCACCTGTTAACACTCCTAAACGTAAAACCACTTCCGTTCCTAAACGTATCACTTTCTTTCCTCACCTCAACGCTACTAATACGAGTATCCCTAACACAGCAAAAAATAATCAACACCAATTACAGGATCAAACATACACTACAGCCACTGTACACGAAGACAATACCAAAAATAACAAAGCAGAAACCGACCACAGAACTGAAAACAACAACAACAACAACAACAACAACAACAACAACAACAACGCTTCACAAAATGACCTGACAAATAATGATTTTAACCATAGTAATGACAATAATGAAACACTTACAAGCAACAGACTCAACGACGAAACACTGAACGAACAAAGGAAACCAAACGAACAAGACACACACAACCAAAATCACAACAACAAAACACGCAACAAACGGAAACAAAAGAGACCAAAACACTTAGAAACAGATACAGTCATCAACCTTTCTACAGTCGACCTTACAAACGCTGAACTATCACTTCTCTCACATGGACTTAACTTTTGCCCTACCCCACAGAAAATCGACTGGAACGAAATAAACGCTGACCTAGCAGAATTCAAACGGAGACTGCGACTCAAGCATTACTTCCACGACAATACAGAAACTGAAGATGACAGCACTGACAGAGACACAGACAGAGACACAGACAAAATGACAAAAAGATACAAAAAGACTAGCAACTGGACACCACCAAGAAACTTAGACCCGTCACTAGACTCCTACATAGATAACGTCGAAGACAACATAAACAACATACAACCCACACGCATATCAGACAACCTCACCAAAGACGAACGCACCGCACTGAAGACCTTATCCAAACGCACGGACATAATCATAAAACCGGCAGACAAAGGTTCAGGTACAGTTGTGATGGACAGACAAATGTACATAGACGAATGCAACAGACAACTGGACGACACTAACTTTTACGAAAAACACAACAAAGACATCACAAACAAAGTTACAATTACAGTAAAACAATACTTACAAAAAATAAAACAGGACGAACACATAGACAGCGATACATACAGTTACTTGACCCCACGTGACCCAAAATGCTCTAGGTTCTACATACTACCCAAGCTACACAAAAACAGAGACAAACCCCCTGGCAGACCTATCGTCTCTGCCAATGGCCACCCTACAGAACGCATCTCCGAATTCGTCAGTGACACCCTTAACCCTCTCGTCTTTAAACTTCCATCCTTCCTCAAAGACACAACTCACTTTCTAAATAAGCTCTCTAATATGGGCACCCTTCCCTCTAATTCGCTTCTCGTTACTTTAGATGTATCTTCACTCTATACTAACATACCCCACTTCGAAGGCGTTCAGGCTGCCAGGGAGTACCTTGACAAACGCACCACACAAAATCCTCCCACCCAAACCATCTGTGACCTTATAGACATCATTTTACGCAACAACAATTTTGAGTTTAACGGACAGTTCTACTTACAGAAACACGGCACAGCTATGGGCACTCGCATGGCACCCCCATATGCAAATCTTTTTATGGGGGTCTTTGAAGAAAATGCCCTAAAAAACGCACCTCACAAGCCCCTTGTTTGGTGGCGTTACATCGACGACATTTTTTTAATTTGGACTCACGGAGAGGAAAAACTCACAGAATTTATACGCACACTCAACAACATCCATCCCAACATCAAATTTACCAGTGACATATCTTCCACCAGCACACATTTCCTAGACGTCACAGTAATACTTAACGAAGACAACAGCATCTCGACAGACCTCTACGTCAAACCCACAGACACACACCAATACCTCCTCAGCACATCCGCCCACCCCAAACATACGAAAAAGTCCATCCCATACAGCCTTGCACTACGATTACGACGCATTTGCTCCAACAATGACACTCTTAAGAAACGCACAAATCAACTGCTTACATACCTTACAAACAGAGGATACAAACGCAAACACGTACGTAACGAAATACGGAAGGCTTCCAAAATAACGCGACAATCCAGCTTACAAACGAAACAGAAAAAACCTAACAACAGAACACCATTTGTGGTTACCTACCACCCTAGTGTACCACAATTAACGTCCATACTTAACAGCAACTTCCACATATTACAAAACTCGACAAACTGTAAGGAAGTCTTCCCAGACCCACCGATACTTAGTAACCGCAGACCAAAAAACCTCAGGGAATACCTGGTGCGTGCCAAAATGAAAAATGACGCTACCACCACTCCCAGAGGAATATCTAAATGTCCATCACGACGCGACTGCTACACATGCCAACACATACAAGACGGAACACACACAGTTACTTTCACAAACACCAACGAAACCTTCAACATAAGACAAAGCCTCGACTGCAACTCCACTAACGTCATATACTTACTACAATGCAAACGATGCTTACGCGACAAAAAGACTGACTGCCAATACATAGGACAAACAGGACGACGCATAAGAGACAGACTCAACGAACACCGACGAGACATTATAAACAAACGTTCCGACACATCCGGGGTTGCAGAACACTTTTGTAAACCCAATCACTCCGTACAAGACTTGCAATTACTACCGCTACTTAAGATACATGACACCAGAGAGAGTGTTAGACGAGCCAAGGAAAATTACTTCATTGACTTAGCGAACACTCTCTCACCCAACGGACTGAACAGAACCACAGACCGCTAACAAACACAGTTGTAAGTAACCTAATCTACTCACTCTCTTACCTTACATATTCTCCTCACTATCCCCATCATTATTATTATCATTATATCGCAGTTAGTTTCTAACATTGCATTTACATAATCATTATCATTATTATTATTATTATTATTATCATTATTATTATTATTATTATTATTATTATTATTATTATTATTATTATTATTATCATCATCATATTATTATTATTATCACCATCAGCATTATTATTATCATTATTATTTTGATTAGCATCATCATCATTTTACTACATACATTACATAGCCGTTATAAACCTAACCCATATAACCTCTGCGTAGCCATCATATCTAACCAATCACGTGTTACTTCTCCTTTTCAAATCGCTGTACATATTCAAATTTTTATTATAACTGTCACATTACAGCCCTGAAGAAGTCCTGCATGGCAGGACGAAATATTGGCAAAAATTAAATTAATCGTATTTGCTGTTGTTTTTTGTCGTGTTGCGGTGTTTCTGCCTTTAAATTTATATCTTTATTACTCGAATATCCATTTTTCTTTTCGTGAAGGTACTCGAAAATTTATCTCGAAAGCCTTATTTTCAGTCATGTGATCGGAATACGACGATATCATTGGCTTATAAGCGTGAAATTGGAAGATTTGCGGGTTTCCCTGTGCCCTATTGAAAGATTTGACTTATATGCTACAAAAACATGGCCGCAAAGCAAGCCAAGCGTGTTTAGGAGAAGTATTTCACGTAACATATGAAATACAAAATCCGTTTCCGCCACGATGAGTTTCTCTTTGTAAGCCGTCTGATTGGCCTAAAGTCGCCCTGATTGAGGGCCCTGTGGTATCTTCCGGTTTTCCAGCAAAATCTGCGCTTCCGAAGCACCACAGGCGACCTATATTTGTAGTAAAAGGACATTTTACGGTACAAAAACAGGTCGATTCTATTGAAAGACCAGAAATATATTTTTTGATATTAGGGATTCGTTTAAATATTTTTCAGGTCATAGAAGGGGGGAGAATTGATGTCAGCTTGCTGAAAAATCTTCGAACGTATATACGGTAACAAAGATCAACGGTTACAGAAACAAAACGCAGCAAACACATTGAGAAAACATTTAATAGCAACCAAAACTCTTTAATCGTTGATATACTGATAATGTTCGCATCAAGTTGTCTTAAATTTACACGAAACGAAGTGAAAGCTTGGATACCCTCAATCAGGGCGACGTCGGAAATTTAGGCCCTCTGGACCGCAGTGTGCTTGAACAGCTCGCTCCAAAAGACGATGTCGCCAATGACAAATATATTTTATATCAACAACGGGGAAGAGTTAAGGACGGTATTCATGGTAAGTTCCTTTCTGAAAATTCTTTCGCTCAGCAGGAATATTTGGCCAAATGTGAAATACCCTCAATCAGGGCGACACCCTCTATCTATGCACTGCCACTGATTTTCTCCTTGCTTTTCTGCCCCTTCTTCTGATTATTATTATTATTATTATTATTATTATTATTATTATTATTATTTTCAATTTCTTTACCGTTGGATACATAAAAATGATAGCTAAAAGTAATCAGCTAATTAATTCCAACGTTAGTTAAAATTTTAAAATACATTACCTTTCTGTTCTTCCCACAATCTTGGTGAAACGTTGTATTGGCCCGGAAATTTGGGATTTCAGCCTTAACGAAAAATATCGGGCACGCAATATGTGCCGGTACGCTGAGGTCCCTGAGGTATTTTCCTGCATTTAGCCAATTTGATCGAGGTTTGATCGAATTCAAACATCGTACAAGGTGTGCCTCAATGATTATCAATCAGCGAATTTCTTTTTTTGGAGACAAAGCTTACTCTGAGGGATATGCTTTTCAAGCTTCTAATTCTGAGTGAAATTAACACTATATTATACAAGAGTGGTAGTTCCACCTTGTTTAGAATCATCATACTCTTTTCGAAAACGCAATGCAGTAGGGCGAATCTGTGCAATAGCAGAATGCCATATTGCAAGTGTTTGTACCATTGTCTTTCTGAGTGGAACATACTCGATCACGAAATCAGATTATTATCCACAGTAAGATAGTACTTTATTTTTTACATTTGCACCAATAATGATTCTGTGCAAAGTTGCCCTTGTGTGCTTGACTCTTTCTTGATTTAAAACTCCATATCCATTATTATGGACATTTTTGCATCTGAAAGCCTCGCAATGTATTAAACTAGCTAACAGAAGATTGCTTATGCTAAAATATTCAGTTTTCTTTAGTTTCTCTCCTCAGATGCTTGCTACTATCTTCAACTTCCATTTTTCCCAGAAGAACAAAAGTATGCCTTCTGTTAAAGATTTGAAATTGTGGAGAATATTCTCACTGCCAACAGCAGCAAATTTTGAACAAGTCATTTTGTTTATTCCCCCATGGCTCTTGAAGTCATCCTATAGATCTAAGCCTCCAAAATAGCTTGCTAATACAAATGATAATGATAATAATCTTATTTAAGGTTGGTCTATTTACAATAGTAATATAATCACTAATTTATACCAACTATTAACAAAAACAACTTTAGTAGAAAATATACAAATTTACAATTCTGGCTATTTACAAATCCGGCAATTACACTTATCGCCAAGCCAGTGCTTGATCGCTCTTTTGAAAGCTGCAACTTTTGGAAGTGCTTTTATCTGGTCACTAAGGGTGTTCCAAAGGAGGCTTCCTCTAAAGGATAATGACTCTATTCCAAATTTTGTTCGTGTTTTTGGCAATCGACATAAATTTTTTATTCGTAGGTCGTATTTCACAACCTTTTCTTCATGAAATTCCCAAATATATGAGGGGTTCAAGTTGTTCATTGTTTGGTAAATTTCGATCATCAGTTTCTGGAGATTTTGAACATGTATTTTCACGCTTTCGCTTTTCTCCAGTAACTTATCAAAGGAAGAGTCATAGTCCTTGAAGAGGATCCTTAGTGCACGTTTGTGTGTGCGGTTTATTTCGTTATTAGCAGCTTTCGTAGAAAAAAGCCAGATCAACGGGCAATAGTTGAAATTGGACAGTATTATGGCATTACATATCAACATGACCTGTGGTCTTGAGATATAAGTATTTAGCCTTGAGAAGGCATTTATCTTTCTATATACCTTGGAGTACAAATTTTGTATATGGGCAGTGAAAGTCAACGCGTTGTCAATCTCTATGCCCAACAATTTAACCTTATTCGTAGTTAGTATTTTGTTATCATTGATATTGAGACGCAAGGTATTTTTTTTCTTTCAATCCAAGAAACATCACTTGAAATTTGCCAGGGTTTGCTACCATTCCGTTTTCAAAAAACCATTCTATAAGTGCGCTAAGGTCATTTTCCAGCCTTGGGACAATTTCGTCCAGACTACAGCCACACGCATAGAGTGTGGTATCATCTGCAAAATCTCACAAGTCTGAGTCTAATTTTAAGAGAAAGATGTCATTGATGAATATATTAAATAATACTGGTCCCAAAACAGAACCCTGTGGGATTCCCGCTCTAACGATTTGTTGTGAGCTCTTTACCAATCCAATTTTAACCCTTTGCATCCTATTTTTTAGATAGCTATAGATCAAGCACAGGCTATTTACACTGAATCCATAGGCCTCCAGCTTAGCAATTAGAAGATCATGAGGCAAGCAGTCAAACGCTTTTGACAAATCCATCAATATAGTTCCCACTATTCCAGATGAATCCAAACATTTCCTCCATTTTTCAATTGCTCTGATTAAAGAGTGCTGGGTGCTATATCCTTCACGAAACGCGGAAAGAAGATTTGAGAATTTGTTGTTAAAAAATTTGATCATTTGATCTTTTAAGAGTCTCTCATAAATCTTAGATGTTGAAGGAAGAACACTTAGGGGCCTATAATTTTCTTTAAGAGTTGCCTCATCCTTTTTTAATATTGAGGATATATCAGCTTCTTTTAGTTTATCTGGAAAGGCTGACTCGTGGATGGCACAGTTTATACAGTCTGTCAGGAAAGGGCAAATGAAATTTTTGGTTGCTTTGAGCAAGAATGTTGGAATAATTCCACTGTGCGATTTCTTTACATTTAAAGAATCAAGTTGTTTTTCGACCTCCCATGGGTTTACATGAGAAAATTCAAATTTATCGTCACTGGTTCCATATTTCTGTTTGATTGCTATATTACTGGGGTGCGTATTATATTTTTGAATTGCCATAGTTGTCAATTGTTCGATCGTAGTGTCCTCTGCCACCTCATGAACCTCTCTAAATGTAGGAGCTATATCCAGACTGTCTGTTATATTAGTGAAATATGTATTAACGCACTCTGCAACCTCTGCGTCCTTCGAGAGTATCTTATCGTCTTCAATCAGGGTGATTTTTTCACTCATAGCATTTGTATTTGAAAATAATGGTTTCACAGTTTTCCAAAATTTTTTGTCATTTTCTATCGTCTTCGATTGAATGGATTTAAAATACTCTCGTTTTCTTTTTTTGTTCAAATTTACAACATGGTTCCTCTGGTCTTTGTAATTTCTAGTGTCAGCTTCTCGCTTACTTTCATTTGCAATGTTTTTCAGGTTTGTTCTTTTCATTATAGCTTTTCGTAATTCCTTGTTCACATGGGGTTTGTTATTTCCCCTTATAAACTTTGTTTTCTTGGGAGCATTTGCTTCCAGTGCATTTTCTAAAGCTGTTTCGAAATTTGTGTAACTGACCGTTGGCATAGACTGGAGATTTCGCATTAAGTCTAACACAAGGTGCTCTTCTGACCATTTTTTGTAGTTTCGATAAACCAATTTTTTTGGAGGAACCTTGCTGTAAGTTGTTTTAAGGATTGCGTATATAAGATGGTGGTGATCACTAAATCCTGTTTCAAACGACTGAGTCTTCATAAGCGAGTGCCGCTTATTCGTCAATATTAAATCAATGCATCGGCCCTTGGACGACTTGAAACATGTAGGCCCTTTGATAATATTTTTGAGATCATGCTTCTCCGATAGGGAGCACAAATGTTGGTTGTTTGGTTCCATATTGAAGTCTCCAAGGACCAATACATTTTCAAATCCAGACAGTCTGTCTAGCAGCTGAGATAGTTGTTCTATAAAGTAAGCCTGATTTTGATGTGGAGGCCTATAAATTGGAAGCAGCAACCATTTCTGTTTCCTTACATTAATGTCAAATGGGATCACTTGGATATCATCTGGAACATTAATGTTCGGAATTTTCCGTGATATGAGGTTGTCTCTAACGTAAACTAATATCCCACCACTGTTTTCTGTCACATCAAGCCTAAGTGGTTTCTTAAAGCCAAGTATCTGGAACTGGCTGTCAGGGAAAGTTGAATCTATCTTCGTTTCAGAGATTAATGTTAACACATCTAAATTATCTTTCACCATCATCGAGAAAGATTCAAATTTGTTCCTTATTGAATTGATGTTGATGTAACCTATAATTATATTTTTTGGGTATTTTAGACGGAGGGATTTTAGCTGTACGAAAGATTCAGCCTCACTTTCAAGTGAACACTGCGGCACATAGGTGTCAGCATTTAAAATCTGAATGTTGTGCGAATTTTCAACGATGGCGGTCGTGCGAATTTTCGTAGCTTATGTTTTCCTGTTTTCGTGGTCTGTTTTCACAGTCAAGAACCGTGCTTTTTGCACCACAGACTCCTTAACCATCATGATGAATAAAGTCGACTTCAGTTTGAACGTCAGCGAAAGTTTTATCAACTCGTCGATATGGGTTTACCAACAACAGCGAGGTTTACGTCTTCGAACATCAGATAGGCCTACTTTCATCCGACTCGTGTTGTTACTTTGCGGAGACATAGAAACATGCCCAGGTCCCGCCATAAAATGTTGTTCGTGTCGGAAAACCGTAAGAAGAAACCAAAGCAGAGCTTCATGCACTCGATGTGACAAAATTCTCCATCTGAAGTGTCTCAACAAGGACATACACAAAGATCTTTGTCTTTCCTGTTTATCAACTATTGATCATGAGATATTGGGTACTCCTACTGGCCAAGGAACTGCTGATAATATGAATGCAAATACGACCTATGAGTTACCTGAGCTTTCAGAATTGCAAAGTAAGCCTGGTCTTAAAATTTTACATCAAAACATCAGAGGACTTCTGTCTCATATTCATAGTATTTACCATCTAATGGAGAACTTTAAAAAGATTCAAATAATTTCACTTAGTGAGACCCATCTCACTTTACAAGAAGAAGCTCAAGCCACAATCCCTGGTTTTGATTTTATCAGCAAGCCACGATCATCTAACCCGGACAAAGGTGGCGGTGTTGGGGCATATATTGTCTCCCATCTACCGTATCAGAGAAGACGTGATCTTGAACATCCTGAAGTAGAGTGTATTTGGCTAGAAATGTTGTTCCCGAAAACAAGGGGAATTCTTATTGGCATTATTTATCGTCCACCGGACACTTCAAAATATTTACCAAAACAATATGAAGAAAAGTTGAGATCAATGCTGGAGCTAGTGTCCATTGAAAACAAAGAAGTTCTCATGTTAGGAGATTTGAACTGTAATTATTTGGCAAAATCTGATCACAAAGAAATAAAGAACATAATTTCCTCATTTGGTTTGAAACAGCTGATCACAAGTCCCACGAGGATCACGAACCAGTCTTCCACACTCATTGATGTTATTTGTTCAAATGAGCCTCAAAACATTAGCACTGCAAAAGTTATTCCTGCGGGGCTAAGTGACCATGAGATGGTCGGCTGCGTTCGGAAGCTAAACAACATTAAACAATCATCGAGGGATATAAAATGCCGAAATTACACAAATTATAACCCGGTTTCCTTTTGTGAGGACGTAAAGCATGAAGATTTCTATCAGCTTTATTCCGAAACATGCATAAATTCCGCCCTAGAGAAATTCAATCACGGCCTCAGGCGATGTATAGATAAACATGCACCTGTGGTAAAGAAAAGAGTAAAGGGACGCATTTGTCCATGGCTTTCCAAGGAACTGAAAAAAGAGATGAATCTCAGAGACAAGCTCCTTCGCAGAGCTCGCCTCACGAAGAGCGAAGTTGATTGGTCAACTTACAAACACCAAAGAAATAGGGTAAACAATCTCGTTAAATATAACAAAGCCAGGTATAACAAAGAACTGCTCCGTGATAACGCAGACTCAGCTGAAAAATTCTGGTCGGCTTTAAAGAAGGTATATCCAACAAAAACAAAATCTGTATCTTCAACCCCAGTACTGGATGTAAATGGTCAGAAGACTACAGATGGTAAACAAATAGCAAATGCTTTTGCCAATCATTTTGCAACTGTTGCAGAAACACTGAAAAGAAAATCAATCCTTCTAAAAAATTTCATCTGGATGCCTCATGATAGCACTGCCCCTTCATGCTCTAACCGTTTCTCGTTCAACAAGGTAAATGCAATTCAAGCCTATAACCAGCTTAAAAACCTAAAACGGAAAAAGTCTGTCGGTTTAGACGATTTTCCACACGGTATGATAAAAGATGCAGCTTCCGTTTTGGCTGCACCTTTGGCATTTTTGATTAATCTATCTTTGGAAACTGGGACTGTGCCATCTTCATGGAAAGCAGCAAAAGTCATACCATTATTCAAAAATGGTAGCAGAACTGACACCGATAACTATAGACCTATATCAGTATTACCGGTCATGTCAAAAATCCTGGAAAGGTTCGTGCATAAGCAACTAATGGATCACTTGGAAAAGAACTGCTTGCTTTTTAAGCACCAATTTGGTTTCCGTTCAAAGCGTTCTGCGGAACTGGCGGTTACGCTCTTTACTGATTACATAAGAAAGGAGGCTGACAGAGGCTCTCTAACAGGGGCAATTTTCATTGATCTATCAAAAGCGTTCGACACAGTTAGCCATTCAAGTGTTCTCAACAAGCTACCATCGTTTGGAATTTCTGGGAATGAATTAATGTGGTTCACTGACTACCTCTTCAACCGGACTCAGGTTGTTCACTGCAATGGATTCCCTTCAGAAGTTGTACCAATAAGCTGTGGGGTCCCTCAGGGGTCGATAATTGGGCCTTTACTATTCATAATCCAGTTTAATGCTGCCCATAAGGTCCTAAAACATTCTAAAATCGTAACTTATGCCGATGACACAGTTATGTACATGTCTTCTAGCTCTCTGAACGAAATTGAAATGAAACTGAGCGAAGATCTAGACAGCCTTAAATCCTGGTTTGATTGCAACGAATTAGTAATTAACCTGAGAAAGGGAAAGACAGAAACCATGATTTTTGGAACATCAAAAAGGCTAAATAAACTTGAATCAAAAGTGATGGAAATTAGCTTGAATGGTGTGAAAATCAATGGAACCTCCAGCTATAAGTACCTCGGGGTTCATCTAGATCAAACTCTGATCTTTGAAGATCATTTCAACAAAATCTACAAACAAGCTGCTGGTCGGCTAAACCTATTGAGAAAAATCCGAGGCCTTATTGACTCTGCGACTGCGGAACTGATTTACAGAACAATGATAATGCCAATTTTTGGGTACTGCGGATTGATCTTCCTGGCTCGGTCTCAGTCGTACAAGAACAGAATTGAAAGCATTGAGCGCAGAGCCAGAGTTGTTATAAAGTCAAGTAACCTGACGGTTGACCTACGTATACCTAAAATTGATGCAGTAATTAAGAAAAGAGCTTGTACTTTGGTCTTTGATAATCTACAACGAAATGTCTGTGATGTGATGAAAGAATACTTCATTAAAAATACACACGGAAAGAACACAAGAAATGAGGAACGATCAGTGAAGTTACCACTAATGAAAACGGAATTTGGACGAAAAGGACTTTATTTCTTGGCTGCAAAAGAATTCAACGACTTGCCTCTACAGGCAAGGAAGATCGAATCTCGACTTCTTTTTAGACAGTTTTTAGATAGCCATTTTAATAATATTTAATTCTGTAAGTATCTAAGGTTCACTTGTATTTTGATTTTAATTTTGTAAGTTTTAAAAGGACATTTTTCCTGTAACTATTAAGCTAGCAGGACCCTAATGATAACAATATTGTAAATATTGATAGGTTATCCTGTTGAAATATTCGTAAATTATTATTATTATTATTACTACTGTCATTTTGCGTTATTGTCTGATCTGGATTCGATAGCACAGAATTTGATGTTCAATAAGTTTTAAAAAACCTAATAAAGTTTCCTGCTAAGAGAGAGTCTCCTCGCTGATTTAGATGCAGTTTCTTTTTACCAAGACATGACATGTCAATATTTGTGTTTTCAATTATCTTCAAATTTAGTTGAGTGGCAAGGGTCTTAATTTCATTGTTGGCTTTGTTGATATCAACTTTCATATCTAGTGCTTGCTTATCCTTGCGTATGGTAATGGTTGGTAGGGCAAAATCTGTATTGGGTGACTCTTTCTTTGCCTCTTCTATCGCCAATTTCAAATTTTGTATTGTATCAACTCCATTGGTCAAGTCGTTGGTCCCCGCGTGAATGATCATGCAGTCGGGTTGTTTCTGGCAGCAGGTTTGATGTGGTCAACGATATCTCGACTTGTAGCCCCAGGATGAGCCCTTATACGTACATTATGATTTCTCTGCAATCCAAGCTCGTCTAAACCGTTGAGAATGGAATCGCCAATAATGATGATTTTCTTTCTCTTCTTGTCAGCCTTACTTGGCTCGGCTTTACTTTGTTGTTGGCTGTCTTTAGATTCTTTAGTAGTCTCTTGTGGGGCACTCCCAGTACTGCTGTTGGTTGATTCATTATTCTTGTTCTTTTGTTTCTTTTCGTTCGATCTTGGTTCATTTGATTCTTTCTTTTGCGGAGACTCTTTGTTCTCAGGTGCTTGGGCTTGGGCACGCTTTTCCACTGAATCACTTTGTCCCAAGAGTGATGAATGTATACAATGGCAGTTGTTTTTGTTTACGTTATAGGATTCCGTAGGCCAAGAGGTTTCTCAAATAGTTTTCCTATGGTCTCTTGCTTATCCCTGAGTTGCCTTTCCAGTGAGATGATGCGGTCTTGAAGGCTTCTGACAAATGCTTCCTGTAGTGCCTCATAGTTTGGCTCACTGGATTTATGTGGGCTCTCCCTCGGTCTAGGCGCAAGTTGGGCTTTAAGGGACAAAATCTCTCCATGGCTGAAGCGTTTGAAGTCTTCGAGGTCGTTTTGGAGTGAATCCAGGCTGTTTGGGTTGTAAAATATTTCATCCTACTCAGTTTGGGTGGCAATCGATTCCCTGTCATCTTCGATGTATATCTTTGGATGAGAGCTCATTCGATAGGCTATCTTTTGATGTGAAATCACAGTGTGGATCTGTTTTTGTTCTTGTGCGCGTTGAAGCATGGCGGCTGTCGTTTCTTGTGACCAACCAAATTCTGCAAGGCAAATTTCGCTGATATTGATCAAATACTGGCCCTTGTTCTTCTCCTTTACCATTTCAATCGCCTTTAGTACTTTGCCAACATCACTACCTATTTCTTCACTTACTATTCTGTTAGTTTTATCCATTTTTGATGGGAGCTCGTAAACACACTTCTGATCGCTACCAACACCAACAACGCAAAATTTAAAATACTCATACCTACAGTATTATCACTTATTTGCTGAAAATCTTAATTGTCCGATTCTCTTTTTGATGATGTTTCACGACAAGCTTTAAAAACTAATTTGATGTTCTTGTAGTAGCTCAGTAATAACACAAATTTAAATGGTGGAAGATTATAGTTGCTTTCAGTTCTCCAAATCTCTCATGAAACATTTTGTCGTTGTAACTTTTGTTGTTAAATGTACTCTCATTATACCTTTGCAACTAAACAAAATAGACAATTACGCTAAAGATGGTGGCTAGGAACTTTTTACCGAGATGTAGTGCGTTCTTTTATCAAATTCCAATAGAATTTTTAAAGATTCATAATTAGAATGCAGTGTGCTGTATCTTGGTAAAAAGTTTATTGTGGCCATCTTTAGCGTAATCGACTATTCAAACATGAGATACTGACCAGACCAAACTTTCACAATTTTCATGTTAACATGGCAAACTAAAGTCAAACATACTATAAATTATATAAAAAGGTCAAACTTAGCATTTCTTTCTTTTTGCCAGCCTCGTGTCATCTGCAGAAAACCAAGATTTTTGTCTCCCTTTGTAAATTCCTTTTGTATTTCCAGTCATTGGGGCAGTTGACCTGACAACCCGAATGGTATTGTCATTATATCCAAATTGGACAACATCCGGATTGTCATTGCGCCTCCCTAGTTGTCTTTGGCACCCAAAGTACTCTACCAAACAGTCTTGAGAGAATCTCTCAGTTAAAACAAATTTGCACCCTTCTGCTAAAAGAAACTTTGTTGCCTCAATTAATGATAGGATGGTTATCTTTAGTTCCTCAAAAGTCTGCTCTGACAGGAACGTTTTTGCTTTTGCAGCTTCCGAAAAATTCCCGGGCCTTTCTTGTATACTTTTCTTCCAGGTCTCCAAGTATGGTATGAATTTTTCTTTCAACCAAGAAAAGCGTTCATCATCTTCTGAGCAATATGGTTTGCGGAATTCTTTCCTTGTCCTTGCATGCTCAACTCTATTTCTAACATTGCAGCAATCAAAGAAAAGATCCAGCATTTCACAAAATTCTGCTGTGGCATGACAATCTGAAGGGTAATATTTGAATAGAACTTTTGCAACTGTATAGCTCAGTACTTGTGTGGCCAAATAAACTTTCATCTTGGAATAAGGATTTAAGTGGACATGTTCATGGGTTAATTTTGGTGCCAGATGAAGGCCGCGGACGAGGTCATCATTGTATAGCTGCATTATGTGACTGCACATCAAGGTCTTTCCATCATTCCACATTAGTCTGGATTGCAAACCATATCCTGAATTGTGCAAACAATTCCTAGACGTTTTCAACAAATGATGGGGGTCTGCAAAGAAATAGATTTGACGGTGTTTTGCATAAAGGTTGACAACACGATATGTTACCTCATTTTCTGCTTCATTGCCAATTTTTCGGTGGAGCTTGTAAAATTTCCTATTTGCTGATGCCCCATCACTAACAACAACTATTACCCATAGATTACATGCCTTCTCCAAATAAAATACACTGCTCCAAAAGATTGGCAGGAGCTGAAATGATGTTACAGCTGTTGTTGCAAAGTTAGCAAATGGGTATTTAAGATCAGTGCAGATACCTCTCAAGTAGATCACCAGCATATGTGTTGCTAAGGGTATTTCTTTCTCATCACTGACAAAGTTTAGGTCTGGATCACCAAGATCCATGAAACCTATAAGCTGACCAGAGTGCTTGTCCCAAACAAGATTATTCTTAATCTTAACTTCATCAAACATTAGAGCAATATATCGCTGGACATTTGACAAATTTGTGGTTATAGATGTTAATTCCTCAATTATCTGTTTGTTGAAGCCTTGCTTAGGTTTCACTACATTTCTGTAATCTCTTAGAGTCCTCTTGCTTGGTAGTTTCAACACCCCACTTGACCTGAGTTCTTCATATGCGGATGGTGATTTTGCAGCAATTGACAATGAGAAACGAATTATCATAGGATGATACCTGATACCCTTCTCATTTGTTTGCCATGCTTCCTGTTGCTGTCTCCAAAAAAGTTTCATAAAAGGACTATGTTTCTTGTTATTTCCTTCAAGGATAGTGGCAATATCCCTCTCTAATCCTTCGTCAACTGTCACTGAGTTATTATCTATTTCCAGTTTCATTTTTTCAATCTGTTTCTTCAGATCTTTACATTCCAGCCTTTGCTTTTGTAAAGCTAATTTCAATTTATCTGGTCTTGTTCGTGACACAGGTGCTTTCGCTTTTGCAGGGGACAGAACTTTTTTACATTTTTTCTTGCGGGATTTTGCAGGGATGCAGGTATCACAAATAGCTTTTTCTGACAACAATTTGCAATTCGTTGATCTGAAATACTCTTTACTAATAACCTGTGTTTCATTGTCACCATCACAATCATCTCCAAATGGGTCAATTTCTCTTGCAACAGAATGTTTGTTGAGGCCATCATGAAAAGCACACAGACCTTGACAAAGAGTAAGATTTGAAAGTTCTCCTAGTATTGATGCTATTGTGTCATGGCGAACATTTCTTTTGTAGTGTTTGTAAATTGGATGGTCATCTGGCAAAGACCATCCAAAGACAGCAACTGAAAAGTCAAGGCTTTCATCAACGATTACCTTGATCTTGCAAGCAATAAATCCCGTTTCTTTCTTTTCAAAGATATATCTGTTTTCATGCAGTTTCCTGTCCCAAACATTTAGCTTCAGCTTGCTCACTGATTTAGAAAAAAAAATCAAAGTCCTTGTATACCCTTTTTGGCTTCTTTTCTGATTGCTCTTGACTCTTGCGCTTTTCAATTTGTGAAGAGCTTGAGCTCCTTGGCTCTGGTTTTTTCTCAAAAGATCTTTTAGGCAAATTTTGTGTTGGTAAACTTCCAAATCTAACTTTCTTTCTGTCAACACCTGTAAGGAAAAGATTTTCAATTAATTAAAATTATGGCATTTCATATAGTAGCCTCAGAAATTTTGTCATTAAAAAATTTAGAAATTTCCAGATTTTCCTAATTTTGTCACATCTCCAGATGTTTGCATCCAACAGCAGCATCCCCCCCATACTTTGGGGATTTGTTGGTGTGTGTTTCTGGTTTGTTCAAGATTTCTCTTCCAAATTGGGTGCAAGCACCAGCACCACCATTACAAATATTAGTGAGGGTAGGTAATTTCCTTTTGGCGTGATGTGATAGTGCATTTCAGTTCAAGAGATATACAGTAACTTTATACTTGAATTTTCATCCACATTTAGGGTTGTTGTATCAAGAAGCTGATATTATTTAGGATCTTCAAGTGTGCACCGTACGAAAACATTGTAATTAGGCCTATTGTTTATTTTTTCTATTTGTTTTGGCCGGTCGGCCACTGTTGCTAAACACAGCGAGAAAGTAGGATGAAATCTCACTATAAACCCGTCTTATAGATTCCAAAATAAAAATAAAGTATCATTCGTTGCATACTCACTGTATTCAATGTCTTTTGGGGCAAAGTGCAATTCGCATATGTGCAGTGTGTCTCGTTCTTTCTGAGACTTGAAGGAAGGGTCTTCCTGTCTATTTCGCTCTATGACTGCAATCCATTTTGCTCTAATGCTTGTCGCCTCTGCATCAGTCGCCTTTGGAACTTTAAAGATTCCGATTTCTGGATTTCTTCTGCTTGTGCTACACCCAAAAATAGAGCAGTTTGCTCCTGGCATATCTAGTTGATGCAGCCAACGTAGCCATTTTCACAACTTCAAAACACTTTCGTGCACCCTAAGGGCCTGGGGAGAGTGAATAGTTAATTGATGAACATGCGGCCAAGAACTCTTTGATCTGTGCCGACATTCCAGACCAGTCGCTTTCTATAGACCCTGGTTTTAGCAAATAAATTATTGCTGCTTAGCGCATGCGCGTAGCAGACATTTAGACGGGTTGATTGGAATTCCTGTGTCGATGAGTGCGTTGTATGTTTGTATGGATGCAAAAGCCAAAGAAGCATCG
Source organism: Aurelia coerulea (assembly GCA_039566865.1). Classification (NCBI taxonomy): domain Eukaryota; kingdom Metazoa; phylum Cnidaria; class Scyphozoa; order Semaeostomeae; family Ulmaridae; genus Aurelia; species Aurelia coerulea. Next base: position 12,877,540 of record CM076950.1, read on the forward strand.
CGCTCGCCGACTGAAATGCTGCCCACGCAACCAAAGAAGCATCGTGCTCGCCGACTGAAATGCTTCCCACCCACCGCTTTGATTTTGGATGCAAGGAGTTGACTCACGTTCATTGCGAGAAGAAGAGGGGAATTTTCACGGACTCTAGTACTTATCAAATCATTTTTTACATCTCATTTCATAGTAAATAAGAGAGGATTTCTCTTTATACTCTCTGTTGTGTTGAAAATTTGTTCTTCTGCAGAGGACAGGTTCCAGGAAGATGTCATCAACGAAGGCCTAGACTACTGTAGGCCTACCTACCTAAGCATTTCTTACACGTTCACAAATAAACAGCAATTACCTGCCCTTTGTGGCAACAAATTAAACGTATAAACCCATTGTGGTATTGCCACTTGTAGCAACAAAAGCCAATATATCAGAAATTCCCACTGAGGCACCTGACAACAGTGACTTTCCCATTGTGGAAAGAAAAAGTGAATCACCCATTTGTGGTTATAAACAGTGAATTGCCCATTATTGTGGCAACAAAAGCTACTACTTCAAATAACTGAAACAAACTGCAAATTAAATGAATCTGATCATTCAGGATGCTCAATTTGGGAAACATTTGTCAAGGCTCTTTCTTTAGTAATACACAAGATGATAATGTAATGATTCACCATTCATTCCCTTGCATACAGCACTTAAAGATTTTCACAGATAACAACCATGCAATTTTCATATTAGATGGGTACATGGTATCTATTATTCACAATACAAACTCAGGGTTTTATGTAATCTTTTAGTAGAGTATTGTTGCACTTTAGAACAGTAGATGTTCCATGATTTTTTTTAGAACAGAAGAGATAATTTCCCATTGCATAGAAAATCACAAGAGAGGATTGCAAAAGAAAGATAATTGAAAGGATCTTTCAACCATGATTCTTTGCACCTGAAAGAATTTTGATTGGCTTCTTGATTAATTTTTCCCCTCCTTTAGCACAGATTTTTCTTGTCAGTATATTTCTGTTATCTACTCAGTTGGAATATATGTACTTAAATCGGCCTTTCTAGCCACCATACCTTGCATGTACCATCTTTTTATTGGTGGTCATTTTTGTGGACTGTAAAAATGGCAAGAACGAAAAGACCACACAATGGTGTGTTCATAAACCATGCTCCTTGCAAAGGCCCCTTTAAAGTTGCCATATGGCCATGCACATATACATCTCATAAACAAAAGCTTAATATCTCATGTATTTTTTTGCAGAAGTGGAAGGTAAATTATTAATTTGTGACAGCCCATGTAAAGATTAACACAGCATTGGATCACATTCTGCATATCAGCTGTTCATATTCCTGTAACAGTTTGCACAGCATTGGATCAGTATTTGCTTCTTCAACCATTGACATTCAAAGACCAACGCAGCATAAGAAAGTTATCTTACAAATTAGTTTCTGGATGCACATTCTTACAAAAACCAAAAAGCATTGGATCAGCATTGCTTCTGTGACCATTCTTCACACCTTGCGACCTTTTAACTTTGATACAAACTGTCACCAGATGAACTTTTGAAGAATTGTTGTGGTCAACTGTTGTGCATCATATACCCTCAAGACTTGCTTTCATTTGAGGCAAAGTACAAAGCCTGTTATTTGACACAGAATTGAAAAGGGGAACACTTTGTGTGTTGAAATAGCAGTGTTGATCTATGGCCAAATGAGAAAGAAAACCATACACTATTTGAGGTACCACCTAGGAGAAAGAAAGCCTTGCAGTCCAAGAAAGTACAAAATGAACTGACATTGATTAACTGAGTCTTGAAATTGCAATTGAAGACTTGAAGTGAGATTAATATCGCATTGAGTTTTAATGATTATTATAGTCATTTAATGTAGTCTTGACAGTTACAAACAGTTCTCATGGTTTTTTTTAATTGTTTTACCTTAAAAAGCTTACATTTAACTTGGTTTCAACCACATGCTCCAAAATATCCACTCTGACATTTATTCTTTTGACAATCTGCGGAATCTTATTATCAATAATGCTATGAGCAGCACTTACTTTACTGCGTTAACAGCTAGTTATCTCTATAAATTCAGGCATAATTTTAAGGATACAATTGATACAATGTATTTAATAAATGATGTCATTGAGTATACGGGACAATATTTGCTGCTCTTTCACTTGTACGATGTTTGCAGAGACGTGATATTCTCAACAGTTTCAATGCAATATTGCATCAACATGGCTTATCGAACCTTTCTAACGGAATTCTACTTAGAGTCTTGTTGTAATGTCAGAGGGCTGTCAATTGTCTCAACTACAGAAATCATCAAGGCAATGATACATGATACATTCATGCATCAGAACGTTTTCGATAAATCGCTGCAACCCTTTCCTCTCGGAAACAATATTTATCATGTCATCAGATAATCTCTTTTTGGAGTCGTTTTTGATTACAAAGTCCAACTTTGTAATCTAGGAAGGGGCTTCGATGTCAGTCAGTCAGTCAGTCAGTCAGTCAGTCAGTCAGTCAGTCAGTCAGAAAGAAAGAAAGAAAAAAAGAAAGAAAGAAAGTAACCCACTTCCGTCATGCTCGTTATAGCGATTGATAAACGTTTTATCTCTGCTAATTGGCACTGAAATAAGAAAGCGCTTTTTTTTTTTTTTTTTTTTTTTTTTTTATTCAAATATTAAATTTTACAAGATACTTTACATTCTACTATACCTAATTCTAATTACTATACGACACTACAAGTACGATACCGTGGGGAGCGAAAGACTATGACTACCCCATGGCCAATATCTAAAAACACGAAACGTTAAACCGTATACAATCACACTACGAACAATTTATAAATTAAAGGATACTATACTGGATTCAGTTTCACTCCAGATGTCAGGTCAGTGTTGCGATGAATTTGTTGATGCAACGAGTGCAACTCATTTGGTGTAGATTTAGGTAAGTAAAATGCCTGACCATCTGATGTGAAACAGAATTTACAAGGAAAAGAAACACTAACGGTACGGGACTTGGTGATTGCTTAGTGCATGGCTAAATTCTCAATGGATCTTAATCAAACCGACCAGTTTCGTGGATGAAGCGTAAAGTTAATTCGAGTACATTTCTATTCAACTCATTAGAAAGGTCTTCATCACCATACAATAAAAGCTGCGTCAAAGAATGATTTGAAAGATTGGTGATTTGTACATATGGTCGTAATAATTCAACAATTTCAGCGAGAAGATTTTGTCGTTGAACATCAAAAGAAGGGCAGAGCAACAAAAAGTGCTCCGTGTCTTCAATGCCATCGCTTGTTGGGCACATTGGGTTTATGGTATCTCTGAAATTATGCTTGAATTTATGGAGATTTAACTTGCTGAGACCAACCCTGAGTTGTGTTAGGTAGGATAATCCTGTGGGATCGTGAATTCCAAATACAGATTTTGCAGGGGGACGGATTATTGATAAGAGCTTTTTCTTAAAAACAGCAATAGAAGGTGCAAGTCTCAATTCAGGCTCAAGCTTATTCCATTCGCATAAACAGTTTGGATAGAAGGAAGACTTAAATTTTTCTGTCCTTGCCTTTAGTCGCCCAATGACATCCTGTCCGCGGAGACGGTACTGCGACTGATGAAGAGGGGGAATTGGATCAACTGTATACTCAGGACTAAGATTATTTATAAACTTGTAGAACAAGGTAAGGCGTCTACTCCATCTTCGGGAACTCAGTGACTCCCAACCAAGCTCTGCGTACAGCTTCTCTCGAGATGTTCCCCTCCATGTACCTGACACAGCTAAGGCAGCAGAATACTGTACGGACTCTAGCTTTTCCATTAAATTTGGTATAATAATATGTTGACTGAATTCACATACTTTGGCAGGAATATGGTAAATGGCATCACCATAGTCTAGGTGGGGTCGAACATAGAGCTTATATAATTCATTTAGGGTATGCCTTGGCAAGTATTTGGAGAGATATTTTAGCAAACCAATGCCCTTTCTCGTTTTAGAGATCGCTGATTTGATATGAGCTGAGAAAGACAGCTTTGAGTCCAGGATAATTCCTAAATGTTTGTGTTCATTTACTTTCTTGACAGGTACGTTGTTAAAAAGAATCACTGGATGATCAATTTCGAGCTTTTTCCTTGAAAATGTTAATTCAACAGCTTGTTTCTGCGGATCAGGATTAAAGGACATTCTCCAAGCGTGAGCCCACCGACTTATCAAGTTCAAGTCATGGTTCATGTCATTTGCAGCTGTATTGGAATCTCCTACCACTGTAAACAATGATGTGTCATCAGCAAATAACTTAACATTGCACTTCAAGCCTACAGCTAGGTCATTTATATACACAAGGAAAAACAAAGGACCTAGAATAGAGCCCTGGGGCACACCTGCGGAAATATCTCCCCAATTAGAACTCTGCCCATTCAGCACAGTCCTCTGCTTTCGATCCTTGAGAAAACTTTGGATTAAAAAGAGAAGTTGTCCAGAGACACCACATCGCTTTAATTTATAAATTAGACCATCGTGCCATACCCTATCAAATGCCTTAGAGATGTCAAGATACACAGAACGAACATCAAGGGGAGGGTTACAGTCAAAAGCTTGAAATATTGTATGTGTTATTGAGAGTAACTGGTTAATTGTTGAGTCACCTGGGCGAAAACCTGATTGATTTGGGTTAAGAAGTTCATGTGATACAAGATGCGAGTAAAGAGAATCGTATATGAGTTTTTCAAGTATTTTCCCAAAGATTGGTAAAAGAGAAATAGGGCGGTAATTCCCCTTCAGATTTTTTTCATTTTTTTTATGAACCGGCACTACGTTTGCATATTTCCAAATTTTGGGAAATAGGCCACGCCTCAAACAGTTTGTGAAAATTATCTTGAGTGGCAGAACTAATGAAACATCGCTCAACTTTATCATCCTTACAGATATTTCATCCCAGCCATGTGCTTTATTGGGATTAAGCGATCTTATGATATTAAGTATCTTTTCGTCAGAGATGGTGAAATCGCTTATCAGATTCGTAGTTACCGGAGAATCTTGGGGAATTTCACTACCTGTGTCAATGGTCGTGCATTGAAGTATAAAATAGTCGTTAAATATCTGTGCCTTTTCGGAGAAATCCGTTACAAACAGCCCGCTCTCTAAAAGAGGTGGTATGATAGGAATCTTAACTTTGTTTAAAACAGTGTTTATTAAGGTCCAGTAGGTTTTACTAATTGTGGTAACCCACAATTCGATGTCAGTCAGTCAGTCAGTCAGTCAGTCAGTCAGTCAGAAAGAAAGAAAGAAAAAAAGAAAGAAAGAAAGTAACCCACTTCCGTCATGCTCGTTATAGCGATTGATAAACGTTTTATCTCTGCTAATTGGCACTGAAATAAGAAAGCGCACAGAAAGCGCACAGAAGACAGAAGTTTTCCGCGATCCTATAGCAAAATTTGACGTCGGCTTATTTCATGTTAGACAGATTTGACACCGTAAGATGGATAAATCACCATGATGTTTACCCTGACACAACAACAAATTTAACCAGAATTGGCACGTTCTTGACCTCATTAGTAGCTTAATTATGTTAAAGCAATCGTTTTCTAGAACGAACGAATCATTAGCCACTTATTGATAGTACTCATTATGCAAGTAAGTCAACTTTAGAGGATGATGTAACAGGTGGCCTGCACAGAGGTTAGCACTCGCAGCATCACCGAAGGTAGAAGGACCACGCTCCAACACAACCACAGATACAAACGTCGCAGGTGAAGTTGAGAGGAAAGGTACAGAATCCCAGCAAACAATGGTGCCATTGAATAGGGGAAGGCACGTGATCACGCGGAACCAAAACATCTTCATGCATATGATTCTGCACAGATGTTATCTCCCTGACTGCTTGTCTCAAATTAGATGCCCGCAAATAGCAACAATTGAAACGTTCTGTAGGGTTCTGCATAAGTAATTTTGCGTTATCGTAAATCTCACATGACATTTATATTCAGATATTCTTATGCTTGCTTAGATCAGGACGGACTTTGTAATCATCCAAAAGGATCTTATGTTTCTTTCTGTTATATCTGTTATCCAAGTCAAATAGTAACCAGGACCGGGTTGTTCAAACCACAATTAGCGCTAATCTTGGATTAAAGGCAATAGTCCTAATCCGGTGATACCATAATACCAGTTTTGGACAACCTGGCCCAGGTGACTTTTACCCATGCATAGCTTGATATCCATTGAAATTCCCCAAATGTCTGACCTGACATCTATTTTGGGACAGACTTTGACTTAATTTCAATTAGCGTTGAATCGTTATGAAATTTCATACTCCCTGTAGATCGTTCTGTAGTTTTGTATGACTGTGTGTAGATTGTAGCTTTGCTGCATTGTAAATATCATGAGCCTGTAAAACATTTCTGTTTTATTTCGGAGAGCATAGGCATCATTCGTCGTACATAGCCGATTGCTCGTGGCCCATGGTCGAAACCGCCAAAGCCTCATTTTCACGGACCAATCAGAGAGCTAAAAAGCGAGGGAGACAAAAGAAACCCGTGAAGATTTTTCTAAATTTTACCTACCTTCATAAAACGCAACCAGGACAAAAAACTGCTTGAGATTTCTCGATTTTTTTTAAAGCAATCTACTCTCCAGATGTTTGGGAGTAAAAGTTTGGATGCCGGTTAAAATATCTCCAGGATTGGTGGAGTTATGGCCACAAACAAACCGATAAGGCACTGAACCTTGAGCAATAGAAATTCTGGCCGAGAAACAATAGTAATAACAATAGTGATTGTTTTAAGAACGACGCCCGAAAATGCCACAATCTGCATTTTCAATTGTTCTTGCTATTGTCTTTCGCTAAATTTTCTTTTATTGAAGATTCAATGCCCCTGAGGTTTCTATGTGAATTGAAAAAGTCTACAAAGGCTTGTTCGGGCATTTCAAGTCATGTGGCAATACTCTAGGGAAGTTTCTGTATTGTACGACTTTTTACATTCATGGCAAAAGTTTGCTCGTTCCGAAATAACTTATGAAATTCAAAAGAGGTTTTATCAAGAGGCTTTATCACCTGACTTGAAGTGGCGTAAACAGGTCTCGACAAGCCTTCGCCGATTTTGTCTATTGGAGAGGTAATAACTCCGCCAATCCTGGAGATATTTTAACCGGCATCCAAACTTGTACTCCCAAACATCTGGAGAGTAGATTGCTTTTAAAAAAATTCGGGAAATCTTAAGCAGTTTTTTGTCCTGCTTGCGTTTTATGAAGGTAGGTAACATTTAGAAGAATCTTCACGGGTTTCTTTTGTTTCCCTCGCTTTTTAGCCGTCTGATTGGTCCGTGAAAATGAGGCTTTGGTATGGTGGTTTCGACCATGGGCCACGAGCAATCGGCTATGTACGACGAATGATTCCCAAGCTATTTCAGAGTGCATTGAAACCACTTCGCACTAGCGATATTCCTCGTCTAAAAGCAATCCTTTCATTTACAGGCAAACGCATCGGTGCACTGACCGATTTCGAGCTTCCAGAGGTGCTCTTCCAAACTCTTACAACTGTCTTTGCACGTGACACGTCAAAAGAATCCGCCATCACAGAGGAACTGATAGTATTGCTTCATGTTGTATTCTCGAAAATGGGAACAAAAGGTGAGTTTAATGATTTGGTTGGTATTGAATGCAATTTCTGTATCGAATGACTGGAAGAAAAACATTGACAACAGGAATTCTTCGGAAAAATGTTTGCATCAAAGTGTTTGCACAACTCGGTGCGCCAAAGGGAAACGCTCAGGCGTTAGGAAATTATACCGGGTGTCCCAAAAGAGAATACACATTTTTTTATATATTCAATATAAATGTTTACAACAAAATTTACTTAAGACACTACCTACGATCTACTGCTACCCAAGATAAGGCTCAAATCCTTACTGGTTGCCAGAGCATGCGGAAATCATCCAATTTCATGCTTGTCAGCCAATGAGATCACCGCTTTCTAGCCCCTGGAGACAAAATCGGTCGTTTGAGGTAAATTTTCTAGTACCCTCACTAAAACTGAAATGGATGCTAGAATACTTCAGTTATTTGCAATTTTTTTTAATAAATCAGTTGTGGGGATTTCCGTCCAGAGTTGTTTACATGTTTAGGCACATAGCTTGTTTGGGGCCGGAGCTGCGTTCATTTTCCGGTCGAAGAATATTGACCTTCGTTGAAATATCTATAGAAATCGCTACAAATGAGATATACAGATAAGAATTTCAGCAATTATGCATACTGACCTCAGCAATAACCCAAACTCCTTTACTGCTATCATATCTCAAAATTGGAGGCAAGTTCTAATGATTTCTGGTAGAGATATCATTTGGGCCTAAGCTTGTCCTCGCTTAAAACTCATTCCATTGCACTTAAAAAGTAATGGTAAAATTCTAGAGCTGAATAATGCACTTACCCATGACTCAGGCACCAGTTTGACTTCGTTTGCCTTTTTTACATTAGCAAATTTTTATAAGAAACGACCAGTTGTGGGTGAATTGCAAAAACTTTCCTCGGTCCATATTTTTATCTGCACAGTCTATCCGCTTCAAACAACAAGCAGTGAACTTTGTATCATAAAAGTTTTGCATCACAAAACATTCCTATAGAACGATTCCATGCGCCTTAGTGAGGCACTCGTGAATTTTTTTCACGCATTTGGTTCAATCAGTCAATGCAAACAAACAAAAGTGCAAAACCGGGTATCTTTTTTAGCGAACCCAAAACAATGTTTTGTTCTTTTTATGTTTTGCATTGATTGAAATAAGAACGAAAAGAACGAAATGCGTGAATACAATTCACGAGTGCCTCGCTAAAGCGCGTGGAATCGTTCAAAAAGGAATGTTCTGTGATGCAAGACTTTTATGATACAATGTCATAGTTCACTGTTTGTTGTTTGAAGCGGAGAATCTGTGTAGAGAAAAATATGGACCGAGGAAAGTTTTTGCAATTCGCCCACAACTGGTTGTTTCTTATAAAAATTTGGCAAATTAAAGAAGGCAAACGAAGTCAAACTGGTGTCTGAGTCATGGGTAAGCGCATTATCTAGCTCAAGAACTTTACCATTACTTTTTAAGTGCAATGGAATGAGTTTTAAGCGAGGACAAGCTTAGGCCCAAATGATGTCTCTACCAGAAATCGTTAGAAGTTGCCTCCAATTTTGAGATCTGATAGCAGTGAAAGAGTTTCGGTTATTGCTCAGGTCAGTATGCGTAATCGCTGAAATTCTTATCTGTATATCTCATTTGTAGCGATTTCTATAGATATTTCAAAGAAGGTCAATATTCTTCGACCGGAAAATGAACGCAGCTCCGGCCCCAAACGAGCTGTGTGCCTAAACATGTAAACAACTCTGGACGGACATCCCCACAACTGATTTATTAAAAAAAATTGCAAATAACTGAAGTATTTTAGGATCCATTTAAGTTTTAGTGAGGGTACTAGAAAATTTACCTCAAACGACCGATTTTGTCTCCAGGGGCTAGAAAGCGGTGATCTCATTGGCTGACAAGCATGAAATTGGATGATTTCCGCATGCTCTGACAACCAGTAAGGATTTGAGCTTTATCTTCTGCTACCCGGTGAACCAGAAAAAAGTTACCACTTTTGAAAATTCATGGCCGCTAGAGTATTGAATGGATTGGAATGAATCCATATTTGCTTGACAGCCAAAGGATCGAAGTATTTTTGTGATTTTTCTCGCCTTGTTATATGCATTGGAAATATAAATGATTTAGCTGTAGGCCTAAAATGTAATGCTAAGTTATTTGCTGACGATACATCATTATTCACAGTCATTGAAGATTTCAATACAGCTTCTGGTGATATGAACTATGACCTAGAGTTAATATGACAGTGGGCTAAAAATTAGGGAATGTCATTCAATCCTGATCCTTAAAAAACAAGCTGTTGAATAAACATCTCAAGGAAGAGAATTGAATTTGATCATCCAGTGATCCTCTTTAACAACATACCTGCGAAGAAAACATAAACATTTAGGAATTATCCTGGACTCAAAGCTTTCTTTTTCAGCTCATATCAAATCAGCTATCGCTAAGACAAGAAAAGGCATTGGGTTGCTGATATACCTCTCCAAATGGCTGTCTAGGCATACCCTAAGCGAATTATATAAGCTCTTATGGGCGACCCCACCTAGACTATGGTGATGTTATTTACCGTACTCCTGATTTGTTTGTTTGTTTGTTTGTTCATCTTATTTCAATTCGATAATTAACTCTAGCCAAAATACATACACATTATATACATATATATATAAGTTAGCTAATCTAAATCGAATGATGTTAAATTAAATAAACGAATAAATTAACAAATTAAATTCAAATGTGAATAGAGGAAATACTATGAACAAAGTTTACAGACTGTAATATTTACAAGCATTACATTTACAGCTTGGTCCGTCCCATTGTTTTATCATTTTTTTGAAACTGTTAAGGTTTTCAGCTGATTTTAATTCATTCGGTAAACAATTCCAGATTTGAGGTCCCATTGCTTTAAGGCTCTTAGAACCGAAAGTTACTTGATTTGGCCGAAAATGATTCAAGTTATTCGGATACCGTGATGAATAATTTGAAGTCCTAAAACTAAAGATGTTATTCATAAATGATGGATTCAAGTTTTTCATTGTTTTAAAGATTTCGATGCAAAGTGCCCTTTGACGAGCAACTTGCATTGTACATTTTTTCGATTTGAGAAGTAGATCACAATAGGTACTTTTGTGATCGTTATACAGAAATCTCAATGCACGTTCCTGTATTCTTTCAATTTTCTGCAATGATTTTGATGATGAAAAATACCAAACTAAGGGACAATAGTTAAAATTTGAGTATACAAAACTTTGAACCAAAACTTCTCTTTCAGCAAAACCAATAAACGACCTGAGTCGTTTCAGAACGTTTAGTTGCGCCGCCGCTTTCTTGCAAAGATTGAATATATGTGGGTCAAAATTCAATTTGTAATCTAGTGTTACGCCTAAAAGTTTGACATTTTCTTCCGATTTGATGGTGTGTCCCTGGAAATCGAGGTTTATGCCTAAAGTATTTGTCTGATCTTTTTTCACAAAAAGTGCATGGAATTTGTCAGGGTTCGCAATCATTTCATTTTGCTCGAGCCAAATTAAGGCATTACCTGCTTCCTTTCCCAAAACCTTGACGAGATCCGGCAAGGACCTGGAAAAGTAAGCTAACGTATTATCATCAGCATAGGTGTACATGGTAGCTTGCTTAATGAAGAAGAAAAGATCATTTACACAAAAATTGAAAAGAATAGGGCCTAATACAGATCCTTGGGGTACTCCTGATACAATATCTTGAAAAGAACTGTAGACATTATTTATCCGCACACTTTGGCTCCGTTTTTTCAAATAGGAATAAACTAGAACTAATGCATTTTCATCAAAACCATATGCATGGAGTTTGGCTATTATCAAATCATGTGGGATGCAATCGAAAGCTTTTGAAAGATCCATCAAGACAGCACCTACAATGAAATTATTATCAAGTTTAGATTTCCAATCTTCCACGAGTCTGATTAAAACATGTTGAGTACTATATGCTTTCCTATAAGCTGCGACAAAGTTTGATAGGGTGTTATCTAGAAAGGGCATTAATTGTCCCTTTAAAATTTGTTCAAAAATCTTAGAAAAAGTGTTAAGTACGCTCACTGGACGATAATTTCTCTCCACAGTGCGAATGGGTTCACCTTTATCTAGGGGGCAAACTGCGGCAGTTTTTGCGTTTTGGGGAAATGTGAAATTACGAATACTGCAATTTATGGCGTTTGAAAGAGGGGCCGCTAATTCGTTACTAGCCAGAGAAACAAGTTTTGGTGGAACCTGATCAACACCTGTTGATTTACTGCCATCCAGCCTCTCTAATTGGAGCCAGACATCTCTGGTTGAAACCTCTTTGAAAGAAAACGTTTCAAAAATATGTTCGGGGTCTTGAACTATCGCTAGAATACTCGGGTGATCCTTGTATTTGTCAAGAATCAGTCTCACAATTTATCTGTCATCACTTGTTGAAACTGTATCGGCAATGTTGGAAGGTTTCTTTCCAGAAGTATTTTTGACAATATTTATGTAATAATCGTTAAAAATCTCACATAAATCGTGGTCATCAGTAACAATTCTATCATCCTTAACCAGGGAAATATCGTTACCAGTCAAGCCACCTTTGTTTGAGAGAAAAGGCTTCACGAGATCCCAGAAAGCTTTATTTGACATCAAAACCTTGCTTGTGACTTTCTTAAAAAAATTCTTAATGGCTTTTTTACGTAAGGCAACACATTTGTTTCGCTGCTTTTTATAAATGTTTTCATTTTGCTTGGAAGGATATTTATTTAATCGATTTTTGAACCTGGAACGAGTATATATAGCCTTTTTCAGTTCTGGATTCATAAAGGGTGCATTATTTCCCCTAAGAAACTTCGTTTTCTTGGAAGCATGTTTATCAACTACATTTCGGAAAGCTTCAGTCAGATGGTCATAAGATTTATTAGGGTCTGTTTCATCGAACACAAGATTAGCCTGCTTGACATCCTTCAAGAAATTTTCGGGGACGAAATTTCTGTAGCTGCGATATTTAATTTGTTTCGGTTTTAGCCTGGGAACAGTTGATTTCATAGTGGTAGCTACAAGACCATGATAGTCGCTCAGACCTGTTTCAAAAACGGAGGTCTTCTGAAAAGACCTGGGTCTATTTGTTAAAATAACATCAATTGATGAACTATGATTCTTTGTGAAACAAGTTTTCGACGTTACTAGATTAGATAAACCGAATACATCGCAAAAAGAAGCTAATTTGTCAAAACCAGGATCTGTCTTACTATGGGTATCAATATTTATATCACACATGATAATTATGTTATCATACTTATCTAACGCACGATTTATAGAAGTTGATAAATTTGAAAGGAAGGTTTCTATATCATAATTTGGAGGGCGGTAAACGCTGTAAATGATCCATTTCTTTTTTGTAACTACCAGTTCAGAGCACAATAGCTCCAGAGAAGAAACTTCAAAAGTGGGTACCCTATTGCAAATGATGCCATTCCTTGTGTATTGCATGAGGCCACCTCCAAATTCAGACCTATCTAGGCGCGTGGACTCTTATAATTATTGATAAGGAACAAATCAGTTTTGAAATCCGAATTCAATTTCGTTTCTTCTATGAGCAAGATATCAGGCAGACATCTTTCAGCAATCATTCTCAGATCCGTGATTTTATTTCTGAGGCTGTTTATGTTTAGAAAACCTATGAGCAAATTTCTGGTGCACTCGACCCTCAGATGGAAAAACTTTTCAATACCATTTCTAACTGGCTGTTTCTAACATAAAGTTTGTCAATTCAGTGAAAACATTATCTTGCCTAATTTAATGGAAAAGTTAGAGTCTGTTCAGTGTTATGCTGCTTTAGCTGTATCAGGAGCATGGAGAGGAACATCCCGCGGGAAGCTGTGCGCAGAGCTTGGCTGGGAGTCACTGAGTTCCCGAAAATAGAGTAGACGCCTCACGTTGTTTTACAAGTTTAGAAACAACCTAAGCCCTGCATATACAATGGATCCAATCCCACCACTTGATCAATCGCACTACCAGCTTAGCAGTCAGGATGTCACTGGACGAATACTGGCAAGAACAGAAAAATTCTAATGTAGCTTCAATCCTAATTGCTTGTCCCAATGGAACAAGCTTGAACCTGAATTGAGACTTGCACCATCTGTTTCTGTTTTAAAGAAAAACTTTCATCAATAATCCGCCTGCCTGCAAAATCTGTCTTTGGAATTCACGATCCAATCAGATAATCATATCTTACTCAACTAAGGGTAGGTTTCCGCAAGTTAGACCTCCATAAATTCAAGCATAATTTTCGAAATACCATCAGACCAATGTGCCCAACCAGCGATGGCATCGAGGATACTGAGCACTTTTTGTTGCTTTGCCCTATTTTTGATGTTCAATGAAGAGATCTTCTCGCTGGAGTTGTTGAATTATTACGGCCATTTGTCCAAATCACCAATCTTTCAAAGTTGCTCTTACACCGCTATTGTTATATGGTGATAAAGGCCTTTCTCTTGACTTGAACTCGAAAATACTCGAGTTGACTTTACGCTTCATCCACAAAACTGGTCGATTTGACTAATATTATTTCAACTTCTAGTCACATACCATGCAACCACCAAGTCTCTTAAAGTAACGTTTTTATTTCTTTGGAAATCCTGTCTCGCAATGTCAGGTATGTGGTACGAAATACGAAAAAACACACACAAAAACAGAGTTTTTCTCGCGACATTTGTTTTTGAGTCGTTACTGCCCCAGCCTGACATCTAATTTTAGGCATTCTCTAGTAAAGTATTTATCGTTTATGTCTGTAGCATTTATGTAAAATTGTATGTAGTTTAACTCTTATTTTTCAGTTAACGCCATGGGGTAGTCATATTCTATTGCTCCTCATGGTATGGTTCTTGTAGTATTGTTAATTAGTTTGTAGGTAGAGTGATCTGTATAGCATGTATTGTAAATTTTTAAAGGTAAAGATAAAGTAAAAAAGCATTGGAAAAATTGGTATATCCAAATGTAGAAAAAGTTTGTGGTTGCAAAATGACTGAAAAAGGCCTAAAATACATGATCAAATCATGGAGGACTCCTCGCTCAGAAGAACACAGAAAAAGCAATTTCTCATGGGTGAGAGATATCGTCTGCACATTTATTGCCATGGGATTGAAAATCTTTAGTATCTGTTTGAGAATCCATGTCTTATTACTCTTGAGAGTGTATTGTTCTATGAGAGGAGAGTCCTAACGATTTGATTAATTGTTTCAGGCCCTTTTTCAGTCATTTTGAAAACATGAAATTATTGTAAAGTTGAATTGACCTATATTTGCAGTGCCTGAAAGAAGATGAGAAAAATCACAAAAATACTTTGATCTTTTGGCTTTTAACTAGAATTTGAATCTTTCAAATCCGTGAAAAACCTGTGGTGCTACGAATTTTCGAAAGTGGGAACTTTATTCTGGCTCACTTGGTATATCACACTACAAGGACGGCGGCCAGGAGGACCAAAAGATAACTAATATAAACTACAATACATAGATCTCTAAAGTAGTATGGTGTTCACTGAGAGAGAGCCTTATTCACGCTTGCTCTTATATAGGAAAATTTGAATAGGCATGATTATACCTTTTATACGTATATAAATATGCTTCTGAATATAGCAATTCCATTGTTGGAGGTGTACTCTTCGTGTGCCCCTCCATTCCCAGAAGAGAAGGAACTAAAGGCTGGACCTTGCCCCCAGTGAACTCATGTAGCCTTGGTGACCCACTTTTCATGAGAACACATGGTTCCTTGTGCGAGGAACGTGATTTTGATGAACTCCGCGTGCTCTCAACAGTGTGATTGGCCAGAAGGTCCATTGGGATCCGATCATTCTAGAATCCCTGTGTCCACAGAGACCATTCTGCAGGCTGCTCTTTCTAAATTCTTTCACAATTACTATTTTTGATTTAATTTAATCATTCTATTGAATGAAAACAGTTAAACCTTTATGTGCATGGGCATTCAAACAATTGAATAAATCACTAGAGATACGAGGGTGTGCGCACTGGTATTTTCTCTTTCGCATAAATTGGCCAAAATGTCGCGCCCAAGTTTTGTTACAAACAGAAAAAGCTATGAACGGATGGATTGGGCTAAAGTCGAAGGCGCTTGAATCAAGAAGAGAATCCTGGTGCTACGAGAGACGAAGGAAAAAACTTTTCAATGTCCAGTGAACTTTTGTGAGAATCGAACATTCTTTAGCAAAAGAGGAAGCCGCAAGCACATCGATACAAAACACTATTTACTACTATTTTGATGTTAAACCCAATGACAGGATAATTGAAACGTCGATTCAACAACAGAGCACCGGGGGGAATTCAAAACATGACGATACAGCAAGAAGGCGTGCTGACACCACTAAAAACCGCATTTCTCTGTGAAATCAGGATTTGGAAAAAGTTACATTGAGTGGCTTTGTGCTATTTATGGAGGGGACATGGCATTTTTTTCATTTTCATTT
The DNA here is from genome assembly GCA_039566865.1 of Aurelia coerulea. Taxonomy (NCBI): domain Eukaryota; kingdom Metazoa; phylum Cnidaria; class Scyphozoa; order Semaeostomeae; family Ulmaridae; genus Aurelia; species Aurelia coerulea. The sequence goes on from CM076950.1 coordinate 12,893,624, forward strand.
TAAAATTGTTTACCCAGGGTACAAATTCAGTATAAATACTGTTTTACAATTGGCCCTGCAAAAAATTACTTACAAAATTAAAAAGTTATATACTACAAAATTTACAATAAAAAGAGCGGAATACGTCAAAATTAAAGATATATAAATTTACAGCGATACACCTCCATATATAAAAGGTTTATTTTTCATTGATTTTGGACTTGAAGGCATTGATTGAGGGAGCCATCTTTGTATCCAAATCAAGACTGTTCCAGAGACTGGCCCCACGATAAGCAAAGGATTTTTGGCCATTGCCAGTTCTCAACATGGGTATAGCAAGGTTTGTTTTAGAATTTCTTAACTCTCTTGGATGTACCTCGGACAATCTCACGAAGAGATCGCTAAGATATTGAGGTGCAAGAGAGTTAAGAGATTTGTAAACCATAGAACCTGTTTCTTTATTTATCAGCTTTTGTACAGATGGCCAACCAAGTCTCTGGAGCAAAGGAGCTGCAGATGCATCGAAAGGGCTATTTGTTACTATTCTGGCTGCTTTATTCTGTAATTTTTGAAGCACGTCTAGCTTTGAAGCACCACAAGAGCCCCAGACAGAACAACAGTAGCTGAAATGTGGCTCCGTGATGCTTCTATATAAATTTATCAAAGTGTCAGTTTGAACAAAATTTTTTGCATACTTCAATAGGCCAATAGCTCTGGAGATCTTCTTTTGAACCGCGCTTATATGACTTTCCCAGGTAAGGCAATTATCAACCATGACTCCGAGGTATTTTGTTTCGTTTACCAGGTTGATTTCCTCGCCCCCTACTTTGAAAGAAGGAAGTGTGCTAAGATTGTTTTTTAGTTTTTTAATTTTTGGCTTTGAACCAATTATCATAGCCTGGGTTTTAACAACATTAAGGGAAAGCTTATTACCTTGTAGCCACCTTTCAATGTACGACAGCTCCTCGTTGATTACTAGGTCCAGTTCCTCACTTTTATCAGAAGAATACGAAATTGCTGTGTCGTCGGCATACATGGTTGCCTTTGCTTTCTTTAGAGCAAATGGCAAGTCATTTATGTATAGTAGAAAAAGAAGAGGCCCTAGGCACGATCCCTGTGGCACTCCAATATCAATATTTTCAATGCTAGAAGTTGTGCCATTGACTCTGCAGTACTGCTTCCGATTATCAAGATAAGAACTGAACCATTTGTGCGCAAGTCCAGTAATTCCATAAAATTGCATTTTATCTAAGAGTATTTGATGGTCAACTGTGTCGAATGCTTTCTTGAGATCTATAAAGATCATCGCAGTATACTTCCCACTGTCTATGTCAATGTACCAATCACTAGTTCCTTTTAGCAGACATGTCACAACCGAATGCAGAGAACGAAATCCTGACTGGTGAGACGCTAGATACTTGTGCTTATCTAGGTACTGGTATAACTGATCATATATAACCTTTTCGAAGAGTCTTGAAACGACCGGTAGAACAGAAATAGGCCTGTAATTTGAACTATCATCAGGCTTGCCTCCTTTGAAAATAGGGGCCACACGGGCTATTTTCCAACTTTCTGGAAAAGACCCCGAAAATATGGAAAAGTTAAAAATATCACAGATGGAATTACAAATCACGGGGAATGCAATTTTAAGGAAGTTACTCGCAATGCCATCAGATCCAAACCCAAGTGATTTTTTCATTTTACCCAGAGCTCTATTAATAGTAGTTATATCTACAGGATGAAATTTAAATTCAGTCGGTTGCTCAGTGGATTCATTTATTTTGTACTCTCCAGACAAAAGTGGGTTGGGTTGCTGTGGTATCTTAACACTAAGATTACTTCCCACACTACAGAAAAACTCGTTCATAGACCTGGCGATACCTGAATTCTCACTAATTACCTCTCCATCAACATTAAGAGATCCAACGTTGGTTGTCTTCGATCGTTTATTTAGTAAGAGATTGAGCGTTTTCCAAGTTTCTTTAAGATTTCCTTTTTCAAGGGCGATCTTTTGGAGAAGTATTCCCGTTTCAAACTTTTGTTTAGATTATTGACTCGGTTACGAACGTGTCGGTATGAGGCCATTAAAATTGAAGAATTATTCTTGATGGCCAGGCTCTTAAGTTTATCCCTTGTACAAGCAAGGGCTTTAAATTCCTTAGTCAACCATGGGGAGTACTTATCAGAAACTTTAAATTCTGTTAGTGGGGCGTGTTTTTCAATAACTAAAGAGAGTAGATATGACCACTTGTTGACTGCCTCATTAATATCTTTACTTGAACTGACGATATTGTCCCAGTCAATCTGACCTAGATCCGACAAAAAATTGTCACTGTTGAAATTTTTCAACTTTCTAGTGGATATAGTTTTACGTTGTCGTTTTGTGGAGCCCATAAATTTCCTAGTTACATAAACAAGATAGTGATCGCTTAAAGTAATATTAAAGACGCCAGATGCAACCACGTTTTCAGGCTTGTTTGTGGCTATGTGGTCAATAAGCGTTGGTGTAGTTAACGTCACTCTTGTAGGCTCACCTATCATTTGCGTTAGGCCAAACAAGTCATAGATCTCAATTAAGTGTGCAGTATTATTGAGTGAGCTACTGTACTCATCAGCTACCTTTAACGAGAAGTCACAGTTGGTATCACCCAGGATAATCATTTCTTTGTTTTCTCTATCGAGAAATTCTAAATTTCCTTCCAGTTTTTTGAAGGACTCAACAGGGGCAGATGGAGGTCGGTACCAGGCGAATATTAGAAAAGGCCTGGCTCTTACAGGTTCAATTTCTATGCAAACCAATTCGAGAGACTTTTCAGGTATGTCCGTTCGTCTATTGTGTTTTAAATAATTGCGCACATACACAGCAACTCCACCCCCATTCCTGTTCCTGTCCTCCCTGTGTAGAGTGTAACCCTCAATCTCGAGCAAGTTATCGGTGATTTCACTTTCAAGCTTAGTTTCATTCACTGCCAGGAAGAGGTTCAAGCATCTCAAAATGCTACACGTGTGATGAAATTCCTGAAGTTTTGCAGCAAGGACGATGACGAAGAGCTCTCCGAAGAACATGTTGATTACTGCATTGGTTCTGCGGGACTTATTTGCAATTTCATTGAGCACATAGAGAAAGAATGGGGCCTTGGCAGTTCAGTACAATTTGGCTATTTGCAGGCAATAACAGATTTGATTGACTTTCGTAAATCGAGTGGGTTATCGGCAGTAGTCCTTGGTAATTGGCCATTGGCTAAACGAAAAATCACCGAATGGTCCAAAAATCTGTCGATAGAAGTTCTCGCAGCGTCGAATCAATGGGCTACAATGGACGAAATGGAACAAGTTATACCATTTCATCTTCCCCGCTACAGAGATGTTTAGAATCAACAATCAACTGAAGGATATCACTGTCCAAAAAGACAAGGTTTTAAAGTTGATCAGAATGCTTGATACTAAAAAAGCTCATGGTTGTGACGAAATATCAGTGTCTATGATTAAGATTTGTGACAGTTCTATTGTAGACCCATTTTGTATGATCTTCGAAAAGTCTCTCATCACAAGGCTTTACCCATCTTGGTGGGAAAAAGCCAACATCATTCCTATCCACAAAAAGGAGAGCAGACAAAGCAAAAAAAACTATAGGCCAATCTCGCTATTATCAATATTTGGGAAAATATTTGAGAAACATATATATGTGTAGATGTAGATGTAGATTTATATGTGTATGGATATATAAAGATGAACAAAAATAAAGACGAGCAGGAATAAATATATATAAATTCTTTCTCAATTCCCAACTAGTTTCGACCGTGTGGTCATCATCAGGAGAATGAGTTATACTTTCTAATACAACAGTTTTATAAATTCTTTTTATAAATGTGACGTTAAATTAGTTGTTTCAAATTAATTATGATTAAGAAGATGACAGGTCACAGGGGAACAATGTAATAACAAAAAATGAACGTAATTCTGTTGCCTGTCCATCTGTTTAAAGATCTATAGTCTTATATTTTCTGGGTGGTTAAGCTTGGTGTTTAGGCCATTTGGGGTGAGAGTTCTAAGACGTAATATCCAGTTGTCTTCGTTTGATTCTAGTATCGACGTAATTTCATCTGATACGTTCTTTTCAATTTTTTTCTATGATGGTAAATTTGGCATCTCTGGCAAAGTCGTGGTTTGATAAGCGAAAGTGTTGTTCGACAGGGAGTAGTTTATCACAGTCTGTTGATTTGATTCTGTGCCTATAGTTGTTGAGTCTAAAGTTGAAGGGCCATTCAGATTTTCCGACATATTGTTTAGAGCAAAGTGTGCATTCGAATAGGTATATGACGTTTCTGCTTTTGCAGTTAGATTCGTGGTAGATTTTATAGGTTGTTTTAGTTACACAGCTCGTGAATGAGTTAGTAGATTTGCGATGATTGCAGCATAGGCTGTTTTTAATATTACATGGTTGGCAAAATTTAACAGTTTTTGTAGTTGGTTTCGTACGGGTAACCTTGTTATTCGAAATATTGTTGCCTCCTATCATTTCTTTAAGGTTCCTTGGTCGACGATAGGCTATCATACCAGGTTCTTGGAAAATTTCTTTTAAATTTGGTTTTAGTTTTAAAATATCCCAGCGTTTCTGGATTATTTGGGCCATTGGGGGTAGGGTATTGTTGAATGTTGTTACAAGGGGGATACGATTAGATTTCTCTTTATTTGTTAATTTTAGGGTATCTTTTCTTGGGATATCAATAGCTTTTTTTATCTGGTTATCAACTAAAGTTGGAGAGTAGCCACGTGCTATGAATTGTTGTTTTAATATGTCACTGTGTTTATTCAATTCGTTATTATCAGAGCAGATCCTTCGTAGTCTTAGGGCTTGGGAGTAGGGTAGGCTTTCTTTAAGATGTTTAGGGTGGGAAGATTTCAAATGTAGATAGTTGGGGGTATCTGTAGGTTTTGTGTGAAGCGTTGTTTGTAATTGTCTGTTTTCATCAATGTATATTAAGGTGTCCATAAATGCGACTGATTGTGTTGATTTTTCGTGGTCAAATTTAATGGAATCATTTTTCGTATTAAGGTTTGTCAGAAATTCATCGAGTTTTGTTTCACCACCTGTGTATATAAGGAAAATGTCGTCAATGTATCTGGCGTAAAAGAGGCAATCATTGTTAATTTCTGGATAGATGTGGGTTTCTTCAAAATGTCCCATATAAATGGTGGCATATGAGGGGGCTGCTACAGTGCCCATGGCACAACCTTTTATTTGGAGAAAATGTCTTCCATTAAAGTTAAAGTTGTTTATTGTTAATGTGTGGTTCATTAGGGTTGCTATTACTTCTGTAGGTGGTTCTTTTGATACTCTGTTATCAAGGCATTCTTTTAGGGCTGATATTCCGTCGTTTTGCTTTATGTTTGAGTATAAGGACCTGACGTCCATTGTAACTAGAATTGCGTTATGTGGTATTCCTTTGATGTTCTTTATTTTTTGGTTTATGAGGTCTGTTGTATCTCGTATATACGACTTAACTTTCTTAGCAAGGGGCTGTATGAAGTTATCAACGTATTTTGATAATTTAGTGGTGTGACAGTTAACGGAGGAAATTACTGGCCGTCCAGGGTTGTTCTTTTTGTGTATTTTTGGAAGTAAATAGAAGCGAGCAGGTGACATTTATTGGTTTTAGTATATCCGATGTTTCTTTGTCAATGATATTATTTGAAATCATTTTGTTAAGTGAGTTTATCATTATTTTCTGGTAATCTTCAAAGGGGTCAACTGTGAGTTCTTGGTAAAATTCTGTGTTGTTTAGTTGGCTATTGGCCTCTAAGAGGTACTCTTCGATACCCCAGATAACTATTGCTCCACCTTTATCGGCTCTAGTTATGACTAAGTCATCTCTTTCTGTGAGTGTCTTGAGGGCTTCACGTTGCTTTTTTGTCAGGTTATCATGTGGTAAGTTTCGTTTTTCGTGGTTTTTAATGTCCTCTTTGACTGCAATTTCAAACGTTTGGATAGTTGTATCTATGTTTTTTGACGTAAATGAAGTGTTTCTTTCTTTGAGTGATTGTAAAATAGTTGGTTCATACTTGGATATTTCAAAATAGGCTCTTAATCTTATTCTTCTAAAAAATGATTTTAAATCGTTTTCTAATGTGTGTTTATCAAAATGTGGTGGGCGGGGGCAGAAGTTGGGGCCTTTACTTAACAATTTAAATACATCTACAGTAAATTTATTTTTGCTTAAATTAATTATTCGTCCATCTGGATCATCTTTAAGTCTATGAGTCTTTCGAAGTTGTTTCTTAAAAGTTCGAAAACTTGCATTGTGGTGGTAAGCAGATCTTGCATGCCCCCTTCCAAGTTTCTTGGTCCGGGGCTTACCTGGTTTTTTGAGTAGTTGTATGCGTTTGTGTTTCTTGATGGCTGAAATTGTGTTATTGAAGTCGGAGTTTGAATCTGTGTTCTTGTTGTCGTTGGATATCTTCTAGGGTCATAATTACTTGTTGTTTCTGGGCTACGTGGTGTTGTTCTCTTGCTCTGTGTTGGTTTGAGGATGTCTGCGTAGGTGCGTGGTTTTGTTTGTGTTGGTGCTTCCTTTGGTGTTGCAGATTCATCTCCCGGATGTTGCTGTCTTGTTTTTGGGTAGGATTGTTGTGCAATTTTCTCTTTGGTGATTGTTTGTTTTTCTCTTGGTGTTCTTTGTCTTGTTTGTCTTGAGGTGAGGTTCCATCTTTGGTGTCTGTGTATGTATATATATGTATATACATATAAAGACATATATGAACATCTGAAGGCCAATCGTCTTCTTAGAGATAATCAGTCTAGGTTTCGTCCAGGTGATTCAACTGTAAATCAATTGTTGGCCATTACCCACAAAATATACAGTGGTTTTGATCAAATTCCAAGCAGGGAAACGAGGGCTGTATTTCTGGATTTATCCAAGGCTTTTGACAGCGTGTGGCATGCGGGCCTGCTCTATAAACTAGAAAGTAATGGTATTTCGGGAAATCTTTTGAAACTAATCAGAAGCTTTCTCTCACATCGACAGCAGCGCGTGACTTTAAATGGGCAATCCTCTGAGTGGCGGGAGATTTCTGCTGGTGTACCCCAGGGCTCTGTATTAGGTCCATTATTTTTTCTTATCTATATTAATGATTTAACAGATAACTTGCAGTGCGATGTCAAATTATTCGCTGATGATACTTCTCTGTTTACAGTGGTTGAAAACGAAACTGTTTCTGCCCAAAATATGAATAGAGACAGGGGGGCGGATCTAGGGGGTGGCGAAGGTCGCTCAAGCCACGGTCAGATTTTCAAAGATTTAATTATTCTCCAACATTCTATCAAAATCGCGAAAAGATATTCTAAAACAAAATCGACGTTAGAATTGTCTCGGCAGCGCTCAAAAGAAAGCATTTTCTCATCCAACTCAATGAATAAGGGCCACTAAGTCCAAAATCGTAACCACTCATACGGCAGCTGCAAGATCCTTACAGCCAATCACTGAATGACTTTTAAAAGATTTGAATATTGGCGGGAGCCACACTTGGCAGATCTGAGCCACGGTCTTCAGGATTCAACCAATCATCGTGCATTCCGAATCATTCCGAATTTCCTTCAGGTGACAAGGATGTGGGGATGAATAGGAGCCATCAAGATGATGAGAGCCAAACACAACAGGATCAATCAACACAAACAGAAGAGTTTGATTATGTGTTTAAGGAGAAACGCAGTTTCAGCAATAACGATTTTCTATGGATTATTTTTGTCAAGATGATGGAAAAGTTCGATTTACACTGGTTTGCCATCTTATGATGTTTTAAAGGCAACATAAGAATTTGTGTCACCCCGTGTGACCAGAAATTCACTGTCAACAACAGAGTTTCAAGAATTTATTCTCGTTCTGATCAAACTGCGATTGAATGTGCCCCACCAGGATCTAGCATACAGATTTAGCATTTCCTTGACAACAGTTTCCAGAGTCTTGTCACATTGGTTACTTGTCATGGATGTTTGCCTTACACCTCTGATTTCATGGCCTGAGAGGGCTGATTTATGGAAAACAATGCCTCAGAGTTTTAAGTACTCATTTGGAAATAAAGTGACTGTAATAATTGATTGTTTTGAGGTTTTCATAGACAGACCATCAAATTTACTTGCAAGAGCACAAACATTTTCCTCCTATAAGCACCACAACACTGCAAAAGTACTGATAGGAATCACCCCACAAGGAACGATCTCATTTGTATCAAATTCTTGGGGAGGTCGCACATCTGATAAATATTTGACACAAAATTGTGGCATATTAGGCAAGCTTCTTCCCGGTGACCTAATCCTAGCTGATCGAGGGTTCACTATCCAGGAAAGTGTCTGGTATCATCAAGTCAACATCAACATACCAGCTTTCACGAGAGGAAAAGATCAACTTGATCCAGTTGATGTTGAGAAGACACGGGGTATTGCAAATGTTCGAATTAATGTTGAAAGAGTTATAGGATCACTCAGACAGAAGTACACCATTCTCCAAAGCACATTACCAACTGATTATTTGACTTGCAGTAAATCAGGACATAATGAAGAAAAATCTGTACCTTTACTGGACAGAATCATTAGAATTTGTTCAGCATTAGTTAATTTGTGCCCTGCTATAGTTCCTTTTGATTGAACAAGTCAAATTAATATTTGGAAAACTGTTCTCAGCATTTTGTGTACAAATTTGGCCTTGTTGTTAAAATAATACTGCTCACACTGACATCAGCTTTATATCGACCAGGTAGATTTAAACCAATGAAATGAATTTGACTTGTTGAATTGATCAATTAGAATACAAAATTTTATGTAAACCTGGTTTAATTCAAACTGGTTTGCCTAGCAAGTGTGAATGGAATATAATGCATGATTTTTGCAAGACAGATTTAAGTTTCAAGTTGCTTTGGCCCAGAGGCTATGCTACAGTATTTAAGTTTTGATTTGACTTGCAACCAAATCACTGGGTCACAACATCATTTACAGTAAGCATCCACATAAAAGAAACTGAATTTGAGAAACTTTTGCCTCAAGATGAAATATTTTGGACAAACTTGGAGCATCTTTTTTGCAGGTGCTTACTCTTGGACTTACCACAAAGATAAACACTAAACATGCTGCTTCTCAATTTTTTGTTACTTGACAATAAGTTCAAATGACAACTCAAAATTCAATGTTCCAACCCTTAGTAATTTCCTCATAATTGATAAGGGGGTTTAATGTTGGACTTTAATGAATTATTTTACACATTTGATTCCTATGCTATACTTTGGTTTTATTCCCATGGTAACTCAAAATCTCAGTGTGCTATTTTTGTGTACTCTTTCATATTTTGGGAAAGATTGGGGCCTTTTGTCAGCCATACACAAGGCATTTTCAAACTTAAAAGTAGCTCATTACTGCATTTGGTGTAATAGCTGCACATGAGCACAGATGGGGGTATTCTTCAGTAAAGGACTGAAAGCTTAATACTGTAATATGTGGTTCATAAATAAAATGTAAAAGAGATGAGGCAAATGAAATGGGAGATACCAAATTTAAAATGTTTCAACCAAGGGAAGCTTCAAATTTTTGTTCACCAATTATATGGGTAGGGGGTGCTAGCTTCAAAAATGGGTATTTAGAAAGCCGCCACCTTATAACAGGTCACTTTTTCAAACAGGGGGGAGGATGCATTAATTGTAGGAAATATAGTTGATAACAAAGTTATGAAAGAGTTGGAAACAACTCCATATGACCAGATTCAATACACTTAAACAAATGCTTTCTCATTTGTGGAATGTTAAATTCAACAAATGTAGGGTCCTGTCCAAGAGTCAAGCATGTTGCGAAGGCTATTGCAAATACTCCACAGTCAAAACCATTCTGCTGCTGCTGAACTGGTCGTAAATCTTTACCTCATTTTCCTGGCAGCCGACTGAGCTAACACAAATCCAGTGACTGTTACCAGTGTGAATGATTTGAAAAAATTCTGAAACAATGTCATAATTTCTTACAGGTCCCAGTGTAGGCCGTTGAAATCCTTCAATTATTGGGTTTTTCTTTTTCAAAAGTACCTGAGCTTGGTGTACAATCACATCATTCTTCCATCCGTCTTCTGCTTTTATTAGTGCGAAGTCTCTTTCGGTTACTTCTCCACTTCTGGCATATTTCTCTGTCTGTCCAGTTGTGATCTTTGTAATTGATAAATCATCTTCTTTTTCTAAGCTAATGGGCTTGGGCTTCTCATGCTGTATGCCTTTGCATTTGCACCATTGACATAACCATGTGGTTTTGGAATTACTTGGCATTCTTTTATATTTGAGGCAAGGAAGATGAAAATAGGATCCATTCTCACATGAATCATTGTGGCATTTCAATGATTTTTCTCCGACAACTGGCTTGCTTTTGCAAATACAAACAGTCTCCTTAGTGACTGACAAATCTTTGGGTGCTTGCCTTTTAGGTAAAGCCTTGACTTCTTTCTTATGTTGCCCTGACTTAAATTCAGGTAACTTTCTGCAATGAGGGCAGTACCACTTTTTGGGAGTTTTGGTGACAGCGGATGGAAGAATGCACTCGATGTGAAACTCTTTGATTGGGCAAACATCATTTGCACATACAATAGTTGGAGATGGTGAATCTGTAGTGCAATAACATATGCTGTTTGTTGAAACAAGCTCCACTGCCTTGGGCTTGCTGGTGTACCACCTGCCAAGAATTTCAGGGAGAATGCAAGTTCTCCAAAATATTGACAGTTTTGGAACTTGGTCTTTCCAATGGATTTCATCAGGATAAATGCGTTCATGAGCAAAATGAGCAGAATCATGTTCAAAACCACATACAACAAAATCATTGTACAGCCTCTTTGTTGTGAACACCTGCTGTTGAACTTGATAATAGTAGGCATGTGATCGTTTCAAAAACATAATCTCCATTGCAATCTTTCTCAAGGCAAGAAACCTTCTTTGTAACATAATCATCAAAGTTGAAACCCTCTAAACAGTAAGGGCATTTCACCTCCCCACAACCTTGACCACAGCAATCACAAGAACAATAAAAGTCACAAGTTGCATGCAAGAAAGCCAGCTCTGCATTCACCAGCAATCCACATTTTGTGACTTGAAAATTAAGATGTGTCATTGCCATGCACATGATAGCACTAGCCTCATGTGCACATCCGTGGCTTGTTGCCTTTGATGTAAATTGAAACAGTTGAGGGTAGCAGATTGCTTTTATCAGGGACTGTGATGGCAGAGATGGGTCTGTGTGACATGCTGCCTTGCTTCTTGATGCACCAATTCTCCCAGCCCGATGAAGAAAAAAAGCTGCACCTTGAGATTGTGACATGGTGTCCTTCTCAATCTGCTTGATCTCTTCTTCTGTTATACTTATTGTTGTTTCATAACACTTTTCCAGCAATTCAGGATAGGAGAGCTTCAGATATGCTTCTTGAAAGAGATCTGGTATTTTCAAGATTTCGTGGCTTTTCATTACAAAAGAATCACTACATACATACATACATACATACATTTGCTATTTTTTAAAGCAGGTTGCCTATAAACGCAACTATAAAGCTGATGTGGACCTGCTGTCTACTAAAATAGAAATAAAACATTTTACAAAAAAAAGAAAGAAAATTCTAATAGTTTTAATAGTTAAATGTTAATAGTTTTTAATAGTTTTAACTGTGATCACTAATTAGGCTGACGGCAACTGGTTTTGATTTGCATTTGCTAAGTGCTGCATAAAATGCTGAAAGATCCTCTTTTGTTGGTTCTTCTATTGGCTTATACTTAGTTGGGTTTGGCATCTTGATCTCTGATGGTTTATTCTGGTTTATGTTTGTCACCTTTTTATCCATCTCAGCTTTGAGCTTTCTAGCTGATGCAAAATTAATGCTAGCTATTGGCAAGTAGTCAATATCTTTGGAAAATTTTGGCATGATCCAGTTACTTTTAACTTGAGTACAACTTAGCTGATCTTTTACCCTGCCTGTCACCTCCAAGTAAAACAGAATGCTTGCCACATGGGAACAACATTCACCCAACCCTGCCATGCAGGTGCAGTGAGCTGAGCATACAGTGCCTGTCTTCTCTCCAATAACCCAGCACTTGACTAGTGGGTCATTCATTCGTTGTGAGTGCTTTACCTGTCACAGAATAACATACTTCTCATTGATAATTGTGCCTTCAACACTTTTGATAAAGCCAGAAGCCATCTGATTATACGCCTGCAAGCTTTTATAAGCTTTAAACTGTTGATTCGTGTAGAAGCTGGTGTCCAAAACAACATATGACAAAAGATCACACGCTTCAAGAGGAAGCAAGCATTCAGGGTCCAAGTTTGATTTTGGAATGAGCCATGGATCGATTCCGATGCTTCCAATCTTTTCAATGTAGCGTTTCTTAACATGTTCGTCCAAGCTAACAGCGTATTCCGACAATAAAACTTTCACTTTTTCACTGACTTGTGGCGTTGAATTCGATGATACATTCTCACTACTACGGATTTTGTTCACGTTCGACGCCATCATTAATCAAAATATCAATGTTTTGGTACACCAACATGGCGACTGCATCGTTTTCGAAACTGATGTGACGTCACGAGAAAAGACAGTATTAGACGCCGTGATTTGCAGATCGCAATGAGATGCATTAAAAGATAAACAAGTTAAGAATTTAGTGATTTCCAGGGTCGAAATTAACCGAAGTAAAATCTTCCTTTTACTAAAATGTAATTTCTCCCCTTCCAGAAAAATCACGGAAGACAGGCCCAAAAAGGAATCTTATCTTTCACCAGTCAGATCATCCATAACATAATTTTCAGCTAATACATTCTAAATCTCCGTTCTACTTCCATTATAAATCTCAGTTCTATTTCCATTATAAATCTCATGATGTGCAAATGTGTGGGGAATGGAAACGCCTCGCGACGGTGAGGTGCCAGTAACCTAATAGAATAGAAACTCGAGGAATTTTGGCCTCGAGTGTGGTGTCGGGGAAGCTGGGCCCCAGTACCCACTGGTGAGCCATGGAGGGAGCTGGGCCTCGACCTAGCCTGTCGGGGGATGGGCCTACAAGCAAGAGGCTCGATCCTTACCTATGAACGCGGTCCCCAACGAGGGAGATGGGCCTCGTGATTTTTTGCTGCGTGCATGCGGAGGAGATGGGCTCCGATTCGAAACACTGAATTTGGTGCGGGGGAGATGGGTCCCTACTCAAAATACTGAATTTGGGCTCCTACTGGAAACAGGAGCACATGACAACTGTGGAGGATTTTGGCTCCCAGCTTGTCATGAGGAACCATGAACGTTATTTTGATGTTAGACCATTTTTCGAGTTTGTGTTTGAAGTGTTTTGTTTAAACAGGCACTTCACCGCCACAAATTGCTTCGCAATTCCCCACAAACGAGAGTAGCAGTAGTAGGGCGTATGCTATTAAACCCACCCCCTTTTAAACGTGTAAAATAAGACTAATGATAATAATGATACAAATTATAAAACAATAATAATAATAATGATAATAATTAAACGGAATGGAGGCTCATCATCAGGAGTTTTCGTATGCAAATATCAATTGTGAAAGACAAAACGGAACACCCAGTGCACAAAAGCATGGTTCTAGGAAGACCGGAATTCGAATTTCGCTAATTGTTTGGTTAGTTTGTGTTTTGTTGTACCCGCCGGCCTTGGGGGGGGGGGTAGTGTAGTGAGTGTTTTGGCGCCAAAGATTACGTACGACTGAGGCTAGCCTCGTTTTAAACGGATAATGCGAATGAAAACAAAATGGAGGATTATAGCAACTTTTCACGGGAAAGGTGAAATGGAAGATTCTGGTAAGATGGCGGCTTCGGGTACGTCTCCGTTAGACTTATTACAGTTCGTCCCTAGTTTTGCTCGCTATTGAGTAGAATTACTAATTGAATTGAATTGAATCGCTCTCTCAAACAGGGACTCATAATCAAACTAACTCAAAATCAAGACAAAAACTCGTTTTCACGTCAAGTTCCTGACGTTACAATCAGATTGCAGCATTCGGGGCTGCTCGGCTGTGATTTGCTCATTTGAATTTCCCGCGTAAATTTTTGAGTTTTCGGTCAAATTTTCGGTAGTTTTCGGCATTGTCGGTGCCCTTGGTCGCCCTGTCAAGAAGACCGCTTCGCGTTGCTTTTTGCCAAAATGGAGGTTGTTATCATCGCAGCTACGGACATAATAAAGATGATCTCAAAAGGCACTGTACGAAAGAGTTTTGAAGGGAAAGGATGCATTTGTTTGTTTGCCAACTTGCTGTAGGAAGACCCCGGAAGACTTACTGTTTGGCGAATTTAAATCGTGAAACACAGGATTCCTGTTTGGCCTGAGCAAAACAAAAAAGGAGCTTGAGGTAAGCACTTCGACCCGGCAAAAAGTTAAGAGAAAACTCACATTCGATGTGAAAAAGATACCCGAAATTTCTTAAAACATTTCTCTATAAACAGCAGGAGTATTCGTATTTGAAATTCTTTGCAAATTATAGTAAATTTGTCAAAAGAGGCTTGAACCTTGAAAACGTTTCTTCGTTCTTGCAAAGTGCCGATCAAGTTATCTTTGCTCCTGAAGTTTGAAATCACAGACTACAGTACAAAGCTGCTTAAACAGAAACTATTTTCAATCTTACGAAACAAATGTGTCATAAGAGTTTTGTGGATAACTATATATTTTTTTGGAGAATTATTTATAGTTTTGAGAATGAGAAGCCTTTTTGGGTGTTTTTCTTTGCGAGAATAATTTGCGTTCGTTTCTTGAGCTTCCCCGACCGAAGAACATTCTAGAATACATTGCAAAATTCTCCTGAAGATAACGCCAGAAAACTTGCGCATTTTAAGATAAAGAATAACCGAAACTTGTTGAAACGTTTATGCTTTGTTAACCATAGTATTAACAGCAGAAATATAAGTGATTGAAATACAAAATGGCTCGTGCAGGTTTTTTGCGTAAAACAGTCTCACATAGGTTGCAGAAGGCTTCAGCATAAAGTTTCTGAAATATACCTTGGGTTCCTTTGGCAATCAAAACAATCATGATTGTATTGTTTACATTTATCATTGTTTCATTTGAAAAAAATCAGATTCCGCTGGCTGGCTGAATTTGACGAAATCTTTATTGTTTTGATTGTCAAAGGAACGCAAGTTTGTCTGGTTCACTCATTCCGAAAAAGTTTGAAGGCGTGGAAAAGTCACATGACCTCTATCACAGTTAGGAAGTCTCCCTGTGGCACGACCGATCAATCGAATCCATCAATCAATCAATCGACCGACCAAGTTTCGGTCAAATTCTCGTACATTAGTTTTGTCCTCGTTTTCACAAAGCTTTTTCATGAGTCGTATATTGAGCGAAAAGGTTAAAGTCAAAAATATAAAAAACGAGGGAAATTTACGACGAATTGTAATCAGTCTACGTCTCCGTGCCGAGATATACACAGGTAAATATAAACTATAAACAGCAAGCATTCACTGATGCTCTGTCAGTGGGTTCTCTCCGAAAAAAAGGTGCGATTAATTATGATACGACCCCACCCGACGATTAGGCCTACCTCTAACTAACCTAAAGCAGTCGGAATCTGAAACTAAAGATACAACACAACACGATCCTCCCAAGATCAGCCAGCCAGCCTGAAGTGAGTTTGGCCAGCAACCTAAGATATTCTTCTTTAGAGATATAAACTGCAGTGTAATGATTCTTGCATAGCATAGGTATTTACCATCTTTGGAATATTTTATTTATTTCTTATTTTATGGCAAGAAAAGCCTTTTTGGAAACGGAACCGATAACCGAACGGTACAGGTGTTAAGGCCGCGAAGGCAACATTCTTTGTCGTCTAATAGGGCATTTCAACCAAAGCCATCCTAAATCTATTCAAATTCTCAAGTATCAAAGATATGGAAGACACACATGAAATCATTTCGAGTAATTTAGATTCTGACAAATGGCTTTTCTTAATAATGGAGGCCTACAGATTAAAAAGATGGCCCTTCCTGAGATTGGGCCTACAAATATTCCTGAAAGGGCAAGGTTGCATTGCACAACAATGTCTCCCTTGTTTTTGTTTTGCTGGAAACGTAAGCTGGAAAAAATTACTTCTTGTTTGCTATTATCTGCAACTGCTAATTTTTTCATGAAAATTCATGTTTGCCCAGGCCAGAAAATTTGTGTAGGAAAGCAAACCTGCAGTGTGGCCATTGATTCTACTACAAAGTTAAAATAGAATGCCAACTGACGAGAGGATTATCTACTCCTTCCTGTTGCCTTCGATCAAATCCTTGGCAGTATTAATTATAACTGAAGGTGGCAGCTCGATGTATCTTTTGAAGCAATCAGATGACCATCTACCAAGAGTCTGAATTAACCACAGTGGCATCCCAGCTGCAGCCGCAGCCATGGTTGCCCCCCTCCGAAAACTATGGCTTGCAAATTCGTTTGGTTTCAGGCCGATATTGGCAAGAAGTCTTCTTAGCTCTGCTGTGAATGAGGCTTTAGTTAAGGACTGACCATTTTTGTAAACAAAAAGGGACCACTTGGTGGCTTTCTTTTACGGAGGTACTGTTTTATGGAATCGCTCGATTATCAAGGAGCATGGAGATTCGCTCGATTATCAAGGAGCTGGGTATACATATCCTGGCTATAAATGAAACCAAGCTAGATGGAAACATTGCTGATGAACTCGTTAACATTGACGGTTATTCCATTAAAAGTTGTGACCGTAATCGAAATGGTGGTGGTGTGGCAATTTACATAAAGGATAATTTGTTTAAAAAATGCAGTGTTCGGGAGGACGTCCCTGTTTCCTCTCTTGAAGCTGTGTGCATTGAATGCAAACCGGTTCAGTCCGCTCCATGTTTAGTACTTGCTTGGTATCGACCCCCTGATGAGTCTGTTGATATCTTTCGTCAACTAGAGGAATCTCTACAGTTTTTGGATAACGAAAACAAAGAACTCATCCTTTTAGGCGATACAAATTGTGACCTTTTGGCTTATTACTCAAGCGAGGAACCGAATTCAGCAAATAGCCTAGCCGCGCATTCAAAGCGTCTCATGGAAATCTATGATCTCAACATTTCAATTTCAATTTCTTGACAGACTCTCTTGGCACCCTTGATTGTGCGGTTCCTTAGGGCTCTGTGGTTCAATCACTAGAAATTCATCAAGGAAATGCGCTACATAAGATATACCGCCCTTTTCATACAAAATCCACTCTAGTGCCTCTGACATTTGGTTGAATAAGGCTGGCGCACTGCGGAGGCCGAAGGGAAGGACCTTATCAAAATAATAATAGCCCCCCAGTACATCCCAAGGAGCTCCCAGTCACTGGGGTGGACTGGAATGAGCCGAAAAGCTGATTCAATATCAGTTTTTGCCATGTACGCACCCTTGCCTAAATTCTGTATTGCTTTTATAGCGTCATCTACTGTAACATAAGACAAAGAGAACTCCTCTTTATCAATTGAGGAGTTAATGGATGAACCAGACTTAGGATAAGACAAATGAAATATTGTACGATACTTACCCGAGTGCTTTTTTGGGACCAAACCTATTGGGGAAACCTGAAAGTTTAGGAAGGGTGGCTCCAAAAAGGGGCCCGCCGTCCGGCCTAATTTTACCTCTTTATCTAGGTTTTCTTGAACTTTACCCGGGAGAGTTGAGGCTGTAGGGAGATTTCTAGAAAATCTAGGGGCCCTTAGACCACTATAACCGACCTTTGCACCTTCGCGTAAATCAGTACACAGCTTACTGACAAATTGCTTGTTAGGGTGATTTGCTAGGTTTTTCTCCAATATATCAACATTAATAGGGGTCACTGGTGCACCAAAATCCGATATGTTCTTTACAGAGATGGATTCAGAATTAGAATTAAGAAATTCATTCGATGGCAAGTCTAGGGAAGAGGGGACATTGGTATCCTGGATGGGTTCCCTTACATAACGGCCTATTGCAGACATGTCGGAAAGAGCAGGGACGGGATAAGCACTCTTTTCCTTTGTTGTAGTTGTGGCAGATTCGATCCCTCTTTGCCCCAACTCCATCAATATTGGAGGGTCCATCGGTGAAAAGGCTCATGTCATCCAACAGCTGGTCTGAATTTGCCGTGAAAATACAAAGCCAAAGCTGCTGGTCAATCTGCCCCAGTTTAGACTCCGGCTATTGGCTGCCATACTTCTAAACTTCTTGTCATAAAGAAGCCATCCCAAGCTTCGATGATATGAGGCGGCATACCGAATAGTTTCCAGATAGGAAATTAGTTCCATGGCTCTTGGGGGGAATTTGTTCACAACGATCTTCATGTAAATAATGAAGTCATTTCTTCACTCCGAAATGGTCTGTAGAGCTTTCTTTGGCCTGTTCTTTATAATTTTAAATTCATCATTACTCCCAATACTGATGGAAAGATTGTTGGACAATGCTGCGTCCATGGAGAGCTGGTGCAAGTTAATGGGTAATAATTTTGCAAGATCAAAAAACTCACCAGATTGAATCTGCTTCACATACTGAGCTGGACTGTCGGGTGATGAGCATGCATCAAAGCTGGTAACAGGGAATGAGGTAGGGGCAGGGGCAGGGTTTGTCCACGATGAGAGAAGATGTGGGGCTTCCATCTCTATGTTTCTCGGTGCAGTGGCTGATCTTTGCAACGCTGGCTCCGGCTCTGGTCTTGTGATCGTTGTCGTGCCGGCTTGGGATCGTGACGCATTCTGTGCTGCTAGGGTCGCACGAACTGCCTCTTGTGCAACTTGTGCCATTCTGTTTTGAACAGCTCTTTGCACCATATCTTCCACCCTTCTCTCCAGGTTTGCGGTGGTCATTGCTCCTTGATCTCGCTCAATTGGAACTGATGGCCCGGGGATGATTGCTGCAGATTGCACTGGTGGTTGCACACCACTTGTGCTAGGCTGAGAACTCAGCGTATTGTTGGAAGTGCTTGCTCTTACCTCACGCCTCTGAACTGGTAGTGCTGCTGCTGCTGCTCTTGCTCGTTTCGGCGGCACTTTAGGCATGTTTGAATTTGAATTTGAGTGTCAATTTATTTCGTTGCAGTATAGTTCGAATATTTCTCAAAGGTGAGAGGGAATGTACAGTGCATTAGTATTTGAGATGAGAGAGACAGAGGATCATCACGTGTCGTGATTAGGCATTTGCGTAAGGCTGATTGGTTGACCCAGAATCGCACCATTGAGCGGGCTTATGATTGGTTGCCTACTGCCATACGTGTTTAAAATAAACTATTACGAAAGAACTACCTATCCTAAAATTACTGACAATGGGGGATAATTTATGATTCGCGAAGCAGATTTTTCTAAGATCTGCAGAAGATAGGAGCCAATGAAATTTATTGGTTGGCTAGGGGATCAATTAGACGCCGTGATTTGCAGATCGTAATGATATGCATTAAAAGATAAACAAGTTAAGAATTTAGTGATTTCCAGGGTCGAAATTAACCGAAGTAAATCTTCCTTTTACTAGAATTTTGTGAGATATGAGTCATTTTTGCAATTCGCTCACAAGGTACTCTTTTTCGAGCAAGGATTAGTAAGACCTAATTCAATACTTAACATGATACCTTCGTTAACCCTGAAGGCCCCAAAGAGTCGTTTTTAGTTAGAAATGAGCAGTCTGGGTGCATCTTAGTTGCCAAAAGTTCAAATGTGAATTGTTTCTTATTTCTCAAGTGACCAAAGAGGTGTAGCTGCAGAGCAAGTAGTCCCTAAAACACAATAACCTAGGAATGTATTCAAAAATCTTTAGGACCAGTTAGATGTGTTACAAAAGTTGCCTGTGCCCCGTTTAGAAATTAGGAAACCCACAAACTTATATCAAATTAAGAGTAGCTAAAGAGCTTAAAAGTCTCCCAGTATTTGAAGTAGCTCTTAGCTCAAAATTTGCAGAGAACTTTAAGCTTGTCCTACAAAGGTATCCTTTAAAGGTGTCCTTCAAATGTGTCCTTCAAAACTTTCTCACAGTCTCAAGTAGAAATGAAACTGTGATGAAAAATAAACTTAACAATCAATTAGATTAGAAGATGAGCAAACAGTTATCATGCACTCGATGTGTTTTAAGCTAAATAGGAATATCCCTTTGGACATACGGATCCTCTGCTCTAGAACTGCTCATTGTTTAAATATACTCTCAAAATCCATTCTTTAGATCCATCCCCATCGTAACTAGCTTTGTAAAACACTCTTTTCGTGGAAATATTGATTAATTCTGGCACTTAAGCATTTCTTCTAAGTTTTATGTAGATGAGAAATCTTTGTTTTTATATGAGGAGTCTGTGCTCCTGAAGTACTCTTGCGCTTATCAAATGAGTTCCTAAGGTTTTCTGAAGCTCGGAGATAGTCCTAGCAATGATTTACCGTTGATAATATTAATGAGAACGTAAAGATCGACCCAGGAAGAGGTCTGATAATTTTACATTTCAAGGACTATTCTGCTCATTTAGTGCTCTTTTTTAACATCTCACAAAGCAATAGCACCAACAATACAGTCTTCAGTCAGCCTGCAATATCTCGCAGACATCATTGCAAGTTAAGATTAATTTATTACTTAAAGACTTTTTAGCTCATTCGATCCAAAGACTCAATGGCTTAACAACTACTCCTAACTTTGACCGTTGCTAGCTCAAGAACAAAGCGTCATAGAATCATGGAGTAAAAAAATACCTAGAAATTCAGTGTTTTCTCTTCTTATCAGCCAGGGCCTTGCGACACTTTTCTATGATTCTGAATAGGGCATGTTCTGTACTATGTCCATTCCGAAAGTTGCACAGCAAGTTTGAAAGAAGACCGTAAGCAAATAGGTGGATTTGTTTGGACATCAAGCTTTCGAATATTTTGGATATTGCTGATAGCACACTGATTGGCCTGAAGTTCTATTTGAGGAGAGAATTTGAAGAGAGAGATTGGTGACACGTCAGCCAGTTTAAGTTTATCGGGGAAGGTGCTATTTGCGAACATCTGGTTTACAAAAAATGTTTAATATCCAGGAAACTACCTGAAATACATTTAACTATATCTGTTGATATAATCCTGCTAGTTTTTTTCGAACGATTTAGCTAATTCATTTCATTCCAGACTTCTAAAGAACTAACAGGTTGAAATTCAAATATTTTGTGAATCCGAACGTTATTTTTGAATTCTAGCAATACCAGGATGGTTCTCGTATTTTCTCATTGCATACAATACGGGGTCATTGAATGGTGTGAGCAGATCGATGCTCTCAGGCTCATTAAGGCGTAATGTGTCAGTGATTTTAATGAAGTATGAATTCAAACAATTGCTAATCTTCTGGTCATCAGCTATGAGAACAATTAGAACAAAATTATCTGCAAAAGATCATTTTAGATTGCTAGATATTGATTTTGACAAAAAATTAAACGTTATAGTCAAAGTCAATAAGAAAATAAGTGCCTTTTCTAGGCTCAATACGTATATTTCTAGAGAACTGGCATTAACAATTTACAAGGTGGGTATCTTGTCGAACTTCAATTATTGCCCTTTGATCTAGCTATTCTGCAACAAAAAGGTACATGCAAAGAGATTGACCGCACACACAAATATGCTCTGCGCATCCTCTATAAAGTATACGGATGTCCCTTTGAAACATTGCTCACCCTAAGTGGCAGCTTTTGTATACATGTTAGAAACTTGTAGAAATTAATGACTCAAATCTACAAGTCCATGCAACATCTTAACCTATCGCTTGTATGGGAATTTCATCAAAAGAAGCATTTTACTTATATTCTTAGAATACATAATCTGTGCATACTGCCACAATTAAAGACACAGTGCTATGGGCAAGAATCACTGTCCTTTAGAGGGAGTTTCGTCTGAAACACACTAGATGATAGTGTTAGAAATGAGCCAACAGTTTAGTTATTGTACTTAGGTAGCTTCATACCTATATTTTGAGTTTAAAAACCATTATTTAAAACACACTTACACTTTAACATTTTCTTCTCAGTTTAGTTATTGTCCGTTGATATGGATGCTGTGCGGAAAGGTTGCTAATAATGATCTCGCTAATAATAATGTAAATACCAACTTCAAATATGGATTGAAAAACTATCATCTTCAAGAAGAGTGATTTTTTCATTGACGGTGTTCAGTGTTCGATTGCGTCTAGCCGAAGAGGGATGTATCACTCTTCCGAAAAGGCGTGCTAGTCTTTTCTGAACGTTATGATATTTAGGGATTTTGTACGGATTTTTCTTGAGAACAAAAGGATTTTGCCAGAGGTGTACGAGATTTTTACAGAATGATACGCCCCTCGCGTCTAGCAACGTTGTAGGAGCTGTCCGCTATTACTGTTTGACGAAGAGAATTATTGGATTCTTTCGGAACATCCCGAAAATTATTCCTGAATCCTGATAGAACGACCAAAAATTGGTTATAAAAATGAGGGTGTGCAAATCTCGGGCCAAGAATGCATCGAAAAAGTCACGAGTTCCAATGTTTGGACGAACCGATATTTTGTGTTCCTGCGCAACAACGTATTTACACTGCAGTGATCATACTGTAAAATGAAATGAAGTGAAAATATTGGGACGAGTGGAGTAAATCTAAGTAAGTTCTTGCATGAAAGAATCCCAGAATGTGTATGAAAACATCTTTACGAGAGGCTGGAAGATTTCTTATGATTGTTCAATAAGGAGCTTCCTTTGATAAATGATACATTCCTCTGTCAACCAGTCATTTGTAAAGTTTTGGCCCATACCGAATAGTTGCAAAGGTCTAAAGCTTTATAAAGGTCTAAATATGTAAATAATGCTGTATCATTTCATGTGATCAAATTTCAAATATGAGAGATTGGAAAACAAATTTGAAATTGCAACACACTCTGTCTCATAATGTTTAACCATTCATAGGCAATTGAAGAAACAGGCTGTCTAGCGTCCTATAAAGGAGACCATATGTCCTATGGTGGCAGGCTGCAGCTTCTCGTTTGTCAATTTCGTATATGCGGGGACTTACTGTACATTTCAACTCTGGATTATTGAAAGTATCTGTTTAAACTAGTTGATTCATGTGTGCACAAAATGAGCTCATTTTCTGCCAGTTTTGCTATGAGCCCCTATTGAACCATTTTCACATGAAGATGCTCCCTTATCATGGCTCTATAATTCCTTCTCTTTTATAGATAAAAGGTTTCCAGTGCAAGCACGAATTACTGGAGCTTTGCAAATTAGTCTGAATGTCGCCAAGCAAAATCCACAAAATTTTAAAGTTTTACATCCCGTACTTCAAGTTTTGAAAATCTACGCTGGGAGTCGTAAGTATTCTTTATTTCTTCACGATTCAGAACTGTTTGCTAATTTCAATGAACGATTTCAAAAAACTGTTCCTAAGTGAGAAGACTTTCCAAATACTAACACAATTATTTTGCTTCAACAGTGAAGTGTACATTTATTTTCATACCGGATGACCAAAAAAGTGACCCAACGCAATGCGTTATAGAAGAAAAATGAGTGGCTTATGAAAATGCTTCAAACGTTGTGCTGTTGCTAAAGACTAGCATACCTTAAAGACAACTTTTCGCATTTTTGTTCGGCATGGTAAATTAACCGAATTTCAAGAAAAAGGGCATGCTTGAAATCCTCAGGAAGTCGTCAAAAACAGGAGATCGATTTAAGGTGACTCTGTTTTCATGGCTGACGTGCTCGGAAAGCCAGTTTTCAGATACTCTCCCCCCCCCCCCTCTCCAGCAACTTATCAATTGCTCTCAAACCAATCGGTCTATCTAAATTATCTAAAAGCGCGATTTTACTCATTCTCGGCATTATATTATGCAAAATTGTTTGTTTTTGCAGCTTCGGAGAAGGCTGATTTCAAATATTTTACTAGAGGAGCATCGCCCTAAATGGTCAGCTAACGTTGTTCATCACGTCTGACCGCGCTGCAGAAGCTTCGTCCCAAGAGGAGGGTGTAGAAGGGGTTTTGACTAGCTGACTAACAGACTGTTTTGCACACTGACTAATGACTAATTTGGTTCAAAAGCAAAGACTAATGACTAACTATATTCTGTAGTTGACTTTTGACTAAGCCTATTTTTCTCTGCATTTAGTCAAAAGTACATTTGCACAGAGGCCAGAAGTAACACAAACCCTGTTTTTTCAGCAATGAATGTCAAAAGGAATGGAAAAAACGACTAACTTTTATCACACAAAAAATATTCTTTTTAAAAACAATCAGTGGCAGGGACGGAGGAAGCATCTCAAACTTGGGGGGGGACGACACTTCAAGGGCACTTTTTCATTAAGTTAAAGGGGCACTCCCTGAAAATAAACGCGCATTTCTTTGTTTTTTGCAAAAATTTTGGGGAAGCACGTGCCCCCAATGCCCCCATCGGTTCCTACGTCTCTGATCAATGGTAGGCTGAGATTTTTTTTAATTCTTCTTGTTTCCTTCATCAGCATAAATATCTCGAGAGTGGGCCCAGAAAACGGTTGTAACACATATCCAGTTTGAGTTCCCTCTTCTTCCTCCATTCAGGAAAGCACTTCTACCCGAACGTTCAATTCAAAATTATTTTGGGTTACCCATGGTCATACCTCTCGGTCAAGCAAGGGACACAAAACGACCTTATCGTGTAATACAGTAGTCAGCAACCTGGTTCTATCTTGACGTTTTCGGCTGAGGAAAAAGTGTATTTTATCAAACGCAATTACAATTCAATTTTGGCACTATCTAAGGACAAAGGTGATGAATGTTTTGGGAGAATAACTGGTCTTCCTGACAAAGAAATAAGCAATCCAATTGTGACGTGCATATATTTGGCTGTATGCAATATAATGTCACTTTTTACCCCGTTCTCGGGGATCTACAACTGTCTGATGCTGGTGTCAGCAGGAAGCCTGGTCTTGTGATACATAGGCCACTTCTGTCATGTTCTAATCGAAAAAGGGGACAGATAAGGTGTTTATGTATAACAGTTTCACCCGCAGCTTGGCACTCAAATTCTTAAAACTGGTGATGCACCCACAAAATCGGAGTTAAGGTAAAAGAAACTTTGATTGATTTTCCATTCAGACAAAGGTAATTAGTGCAATTCATCATGCACTTTTGCATAGAAGAGTTCATAACAGAAATTTCACTTTCAAAGGAAATTTTGACTAATTGAAACCAAATGTCTTGACTAGTGACTAACTGGACGCTTTACTGCTTGACTAGTGACTAGTGACTAGCGGTACCCCCCTTTCTACACCCTCCAAGAGGAATTCGACACTGCATTTTGCAGGAAAGTGCCTGAAAATTATTTGTTGATGCCATTTCTGAGATTCTGTTTTGTTGTTTTCGTTTTGTACCGCCTATCCTTGTCCTGAAGGATGTTTTGAAAACACTTACCTGAAAAGGATAAAGGTGAAAGTATTTGATGTTCTTGCTTTTTTCTAAGCCCAATATTTGTTCTCTTTGTGTTGCCTGAGGACTTTATATAAAGTACAGCTACAGTTTGTTTACAGATAACTCCAACCCTCAAGAGGTTTTTTTTTCACATAAATCAGTGAAATTTGCAATGTATGTAAAATCCGGCAGTTTTATCTCGGCAGTGGTCAGACTGGCCTTCCTGCACCCCTATTGGTCGGCCTGTAGATTCTGACTTCTCCAACTGACTCTCCTGTCAACCACACTGTTTCGAGGCATAAGGTGAAAGTGATAATCCTGCTTAGGTTTGCTGCGACGAGATAAGCTGAACAAGGTAAATTCGAAGGCATCGTTATGAATTTAGGGTACTTCAAAATTAGACGCCATGCCAAAGATTACGCCGTTCAGACTGACTTGCGTTTGAGCTGAAAATTTACCAAGACAAATAATAAGCTAGTTATTACATTTAAGTTCAGCTTTGAGAAAGAGTTAATGAACATTTTGATCATGAGTTGCCCTGTCCTATGGCATTTCCTTTGTTGTATTCAATTTTGTTTCGAAAGCCGACCATTTCGGGCGAAGCCTCTCTAGTTTCAAAAGAACTTCATTTTCCAATGAAAGGAAAAGAAAGATGTTGCAAAACAACTTGTGACTGAAAATGATAAAAAAAGATCCATACATTGCGAGTTGCATCTGTTTACAATGTATGGAACCTTTTTGATCATTGCAGTCACACACACTGTTTTGCAAACATCTTTCGTTTCTTCGCCTTGGAAATCAAGCAATATATTTCATCGCTCGTGCAAGCAAACAGATTTGCAATACAGATGATAGATTTGCACTGTCAGTCTCTAAAGAATTTCGAATCGTTTCGCACATGCTTGCAAGCACTTCACTGATTCTTTTGCAGTTGCGATTTGATTTGTTTATCAACTAATTTTGAAGCGATTGTTACCTCGCTATACATATTTACACATATACAAAAAATCTAAATTGAACATACAAATGAATAAATTAAAAGATTGATATGTAAGTTAAATATTCAAGACACATATGGACAAGATTTACTGGATATCATTGAATTAACAGGCGCTACATTTGATCACATTCTTGAAACTATTTAGTTATTGGCTGATTTTAATTCATTTGGCAAACCAGTCCATATCTGAAGTCCCATTGCCTTAATGCTATTGGAACCAAAGATTACTTAATTTGGCTGAAAATGATCCAAATCGTCTGGATTGCGCAACGAAGTTTGACGTTCTAAAACTAAAGATATCATTCCTGAATGCTAGATTCAGCTTTTTTAGTCAACAACCGAGTGAACAGATTTTCTAGTGTTTGCTTAGAATTTTATGGCGGAAGAACTTGGCAAGATTTTTCACTAGAAATTTGGCTTGTGTGTCCGTGAATATATAATGTGAGTGGTAGAAAATTTGATTAAAATCTTTAGATTAGCGGAGTGGAAAATGAAGTTCTTCTGAAACCAGTAAATATTTTGAAATGAGCCTTCTCCAGAGCCGTGAGAACAAACAAGTTTGTTCAATATATATTTCGATTACCAAGAATATGAGTAACACCAGTGGCGGACACTTTACCAAACATTGGGGGGGCGAAGCTATTGTTTCAGTTAAAAAGCATTGTTTGTTTCAATTGTTTTCGAACAAAAGATCTTTGTTCTAGCCAACATTGGGGGGGGGGCGATCGCACCCCCTCGCCCCCCCAGGTGTCCGCCACTGAGTAACACCATACTTTTTACAGAATGTTGATAGACCAATTAATTCTAGAGCAATTGATACGTTTCTGGAAAGGACGATTTCTGAAAACTATTTTTCCATGCTCATCAGTGCGGAAAGCGGCGTTACCCTCCGACCGTTTTTCATACAGACTGGTAATAGGCAACTAATCTGAAGATTTCCAGAGCAATACTATAGTTTCTATAGGTACCTGAAAATACTCTTGCCTCAAGGGACAAGAATTCTCCTGGTTTTCTGTAAGCAATTATTGAAGGTTTCAATTTGCGTGGAAAGTTTAATTCCTTTGAAATAGCAGGTGAAAGGAGTGACTACCTTGAGGCATAGGGTAGGGTGGGGTAATGTTTGTCTAAAATGAGCAAAATCTGAAAATGGATAGCTGGTAAAACGAGACTAAAATGCAAAACATTTCAAAAGTTTCGTTTAATTGACATTCAGTGCTTCTTCTTTCTTGGGAAAAACCCTCAGCTCTCACAAAGGCAGTTAAATATTTGTCAAAAATTTTCTCATTTGGCAACTAAGATAGGCCCATTTTTACCGACGAGCAGGAAAAGTGTGTCTATTTTCAAAACTTGTACAAAATCGGAATACGAAATAATTGAAAAAATTAATGGACTTACGTTTCCCAACTGTTCTCTTTTCAATAAAATCACAGTCTTTGCCTTTTATCGCAAGCAATCCCGTGCCCGCGACGAATATAATACTACGGTCATTATGCTGTGATCCACCATCGTTGCGACTTGCAGGTCAGTGATCGAATTCGATAATAACAGTCAAATAAAGATGTTTGCAGTATGTTTACTCCAATTGACTTGTTACAAGACAGCAACTGCAGTAATAGGAAACCCGTTTTCGCATTTTAGACAGAAAACAACGTGGCAAGATGAATATCAGTGCGAACATTTTAGGCAATTCAAGGCTTTGTTGAATTTGAATTATGGCTGAATTTTCAGTAGGCCCACATTACCCCGCCTGGTAAAAAAATGAAAATGAAAAGAACAGTCGCGTCAATGACTTCGAAATGAACGTTATTTCATTTGTAAAAGACCAAACTCTCACCTCATAGTCATTAAATTGACCAGAAAAGCAAAACAACAGTGGCAGGAGAAAGTTTTCATGGGCTTTGAAATTCTTGCACAATAGGCCGTTCAGTTAAGTTATTTTATAAAACCAGTGGAGATACATCTAAGACGACTGTTTTATGTAAAAAGGCAGTTTATTATGCAGACATTAAAAAAGAAAAATAGCCAGCCTTTAGTCCATTTAACAAGGAAGGATATTTCTAGCGAAAAGCTCAGTAGACCCACTTTACCCCGTGGACCTACATTAC
Organism: Aurelia coerulea; assembly: GCA_039566865.1. Lineage (NCBI taxonomy): Eukaryota > Metazoa > Cnidaria > Scyphozoa > Semaeostomeae > Ulmaridae > Aurelia > Aurelia coerulea. Next base: position 12,922,060 of record CM076950.1, read on the forward strand.
CCCCACCCTACCCTATTCTTTCATAGAATACTGATAGTGGATACCTAAATGTTTACCTTGGAATAGGACCTGCTACAGTAATTATCAGAAAAAATTTTAATGAATCTTAATAAATGTCATTTGTAAACTGATGGAAGAGGCAGGCGTATCCTTGTCTCTTGAGACGAGAATGTATTTGGGTACCTAAGGACTTTAAATTTGCTCTGAAACTTTCGACCAATGAAGGAATGTGTGTATGTATGTATGGATGTATGTATGTATGTATGTATGCATGTATGTATATATGTATCATTTGACCATCAAATTAATTACAGAATAAATTATGAAAAAGAAAGTGGTCTAATTTCAGATACATAAAATTTACAGGCAAAAGCTAAAAATAAAGTTTGAAAGCACCCTAGATTAAGAATGGCAGGGATAGCATTAAAAGGTGAATACGACCTTGTTTCCATAATGGTCCCTCCAGAGGTTCTATCAAAAGAAATGTGTTCAGGAAAAAAAAGATTTTGTGTCAAAACTGAAGAAAAAAATCATTCTCGAAAGTATTAACCAAACGTTTTCGTTGACTGATTTTGGGTTTTCAATAATATATGTAGAAGCTATCATCTTGACTTTGGAGATATTCAAAGTATTTATCTTTGATCTCTTGTTTGAAACTGTTGATGTCTTTTTACAGATTTTAGTTCTGATGGTAGATTGTTCCATGTTTTAAGTCCGAGATATGAGAGACATTTTTGCCCTGTGTTACCTTTTTCGGAAAGGTCTATTACCCCCACCCTACCCTATTCTTTCATAGAATACTGATAGTGGATACCCAAATGTTTTACCTTGGAATAGGACCTGCTGCAGTAATTATCAGACGAAATTTTAATAAATCTTAACAAATGTTCTTTGTAAACTCATGGAAAAGGCAGCCGTATCCTTGTCTCTTGAGACAAGAATATATTTGGGTACCTAAAGACTTTAAATTTGCTCTGAAACTTTCGACCGATGCAATGAAGAGCTGCGCTCGTGACATTTTTAAATTTCATCCTAAACCTGACCCTGCATCTTATTTTCTTATTTTATTCTTATTTTATATTATTTATACAGGGTAAAACATTCAGTTATACTGTTTTACAATGTACCCTGTTAAAAAACTTACAAACGAAAAGAAACTATCTAAATTTACACGTAAATCTAAAATAAAACTAAACTAAAATAAAATCTAATGTTAGGCAGAATAAAATATAGTATCCCTTAGGTTTTAATCGTTCGTAGTGTACCTAATTGTATGTAGTTTAACGTTGCGTGTTTTTTCTATTGGCCATGGGGTGGTCATTGTCCTTCGCTCCCCTTGGCATCGTCCCTGTAGTGTTGTACAGTATTAGGAATGTATAGTAGAATGTAAGATTTATTCTTATAATATGTTATATCTATAAAAAAAACTTTTGACTGATTCAGCTATTCCCAAACATAGGCCTCGAATCTTTAAAAATGTTGATGTGAAATTCTATTAAATTTTCTCTGAAATAGATCGCTTGGAAAGAACGTATGGGTTTTTTTCTGTAAATTTTTCAATGAAAATTTATTGTGTTTTCTTTCACCAGCATTTATCGCCAGCGATCGTATTTGATCCCGTGTGTTGTGCGCTAAGTTATACTTTGGTAATTTCATACCTTCATTTTAAAACCATTATTCTAAACACACTTACACGTTTCATGTTTTGTTTTCAAAATTTTCACCGCCCCTCGGCGGCCTCTTCAGTGAGAATGTTCAAATCTCGCAAACCTTGTGTTCTTGCACTGTTCGTAAAATTTACGTTCGAAAAATTGATCAGTTCGAATCCGTTGTGTCGTTGTCTTGATTTGTTCGAGTTTCCCCACTCTTCTTTCGTATTAAGCATTGGGTTCAATTCATTGATAAACACCGCTTCCGTAACTTGCCTGAGCATTCCGTCACCCGAGCACGTAGCCAGTATATCCACCGTAACCTCTTGCGGAACTGCATCATGCCGTTCTAACATGTGCTGGTAAAACACGGAATTCTTTTCACTGTTTTCGTATTTGGTGAGGTGCTCACTTACTCTTTCTCCGATGCTTCTTGCTGTTTCTCCAATGTAGGTACCTTCTCTTCCATTGATTTCTGCACAGCCGAGACATTTCACTTTATAAACGACATCTCTTGTTTTACAGTTAACTATTGGATTCACCCTGCAAACTTTGCAGGTATCTTTTCCACAAGAATTGTTTTGAAACGGATCAGATTTACTTAAGATGTTCCTCAATGATTTTCCTGATCTTTCAACAACTCATATTTTTAACTGCGAGTCTTTCAGTGCTTTCTTGCATTCTGCCGCTAGCTCTCCATTCGGTGTTACATCAACAAACATAACCGTCTCGTATCCTCCTTGCTAATACCATCTGTTCTTTTTCTCTGTCTTTTGCATTTCCCTTCTTTCACGGTGCCAAAATTTCCCGCGATACATTGGACATTCTCCTGTTTTGTCACGCTCTACAATCTTTTCAAACTTTCTTTTGCCCTTTTTGTAGACCTTGATCTTGTCTTCTTGCGAATAACCAGAGAACTGCATTCGGTGGAGGAAGTGTTGTACATGCTGTGTTCTTTCATTCTTTTCGCACTGCCGCGAAACAGTCCTCATTATTCTTACTAGGTCTGCAACTAGGATGTTAGTCTTGGCATCTTGAGAAATTGCAGAATCTTTATTGATGACACTTTTACTTGCAATTTTCTTCATGTAATGTGAATGAAGAATTTGATTTCGTGTTACATTATCTACTTTCACTTGCCCAATCCATTGTTCTAGGTCTAACACGGACATCCTTCCATTGTCATGATTTGATGGGTAATCTACGGTGACTCTTATGCTTTTGTGGATTCCATTGGCAATTCTTTGAATACGTTTCATCATTGCTTCGTCAGACTCTTTTCTTCCTGGTTCCGCTGATGTCATTTTGCATACGATATTAATGTCGTAGACATAGCGTGAATACATTTGAACGCTTATTCCATCGTTTTCCAATTTCATTTTCACTTGTTTATCCCACCATACTATAAACAGGTTTGCGACGTCTCCAGCTATTCCTACCCCTATTGCTCCTCCTTTCATTTGCTTGTAATATTTGCTGTTGAACCGGAATATGTGATTTTCTAATGTGACTTTCAAGCTCCTTCCAATGGCAAACGCTAGCATTCATCTTGTCTCTGCTTCACTGCTTGGTTTCTCTCTTCCGGCTGTCCATCCTGACCAACGTTTACTTTTATTTTTGCACGTTCCTGAATCAAAGAAATTCGACGATGAAAACAAAGGTCCTCCTACAAGACCAGTATGTGGAGCAGTTGTCGCAAGCAACTACCGAATATCTTACTTTCTATCCATGTTGATAAGGCCACTGATTAGGGAATCTTCAGATGTTTGTGACAGCACGGAAGATCTGTTGAGCAGAGTTAATGAATACAACGAAGACTCAGATTTAGAACAGAGTATCCTAGGAAGTATGGATGTCGAAGCACTGTATCCATCAATTGACATAGATTTCGCTGTCGAAAAATGTCAAGAAATGATTGCGGAAAGTGACCTAGAATTTAGGTACGTAGACGTGGAGGAGTTGAGCCTTTTCCTTGCATTAACAACAACGGCAGAAGAACTGCAAGGACACAACTTAAAGCAGTATTGCCCAACAAGGTCAAACAAAGGAAGAGCACCAACACTCACAGCATCAGGAACGTGCAAAAATAAAAGTAAACGTTGGTCAGGATGGACAGCCGGAAGAGAGAAACCAAGCAGTGAAGCAGAGACAAGATGAATGCTAGCGTTTGCCATTGGAAGGAGCTTGAATGTCACATTAGAAAATCACATATTCCGGTTCAACAGCAAATATTACAAGCAAATGAAAGGAGGAGCAATAGGGGTAGGAATAGCTGGAGACGTCGCAAACCTGTTTATAGTATGGTGGGATAAACAAGTGAAAATGAAATTGGAAAACGATGGAATAAGCGTTCAAATGTATTCACGCTATGTCTACGACATTAATATCGTATGCAAAATGACATCAGCGGAACCAGGAAGAAAAGAGTCTGACGAAGCAATGATGAAACGTTTTCAAAGAATTGCCAATGGAATCCACAAGAGCATAAGAGTCACCGTAGATTATCCATCAAATCATGACAATGGAAGGATGTCCGTGTTAGGCCTAGAACAATGGATTGGGCAAGTGAAAGTAGATAATGTAACACGAAATCAAATTCTTCATTCACATTACATGAAGAAAATTGCAAGTAAAAGTGTCATCAATAAAGATTCTGCAATTTCTCAAGATGCCAAGACTAACATCCTAGTTGCAGACCTAGTAAGAATAATGAGGACTGTTTCGCGGCAGTGCGAAAAGAATGAAAGAACACAGCATGTACAACACTTCCTCCACCGAATGCAGTTCTCTGGTTATTCGCAAGAAGACAAGATCAAGGTCTACAAAAAGGCCAAAAGAAAGTTTGAAAAAAATTGTAGAGCGTGACAAGACAGGAGAATGTCCAATGTATCGCGGGAAATTTTGGCACCGTGAAAGAAGGGAAATGCAAAAGACAGAGAAAAAGAACAGTTTCAGTTTCAGTTTCAGTTTCATATAATTTAAATTCCACTACATACAATTTATAGTCCTAAATAAACAAACGAATAACTAAACTACAAAGATAATATTACCGAAAATTAATACAATGATACCGAAAATTAATACAATATGCAAATACAAAGAGGAGCTAAATAGATTGTATGCAGAGAATTACTTAAAGGAGGAGCTCTCTCAATAGGTAAACTAATCGAGGAGAGAGCCCCCCCCCCCCCCCCTATCCTAAGATGATATAAGATGAATTTAGATGACTTTAAACAATTGTGCATTTTCTATTATTATAGATTAATATAAATTGTGGCATTATTAAAATAGCTTAGATTCATCGGTTGACTTTGTTCAATAAGAAAACTTTCATTTTTGTTTTGAAAGATATTCTTGATGGAGCATTTCGGAGTTCCACAGGTAATGTATTCCAAAGTTTAGCACCAAGATAACGAATCGACTTCAGACTATATTGAAGACTGTTTTTTCGGGACATATATAAATCACCTTGACTGGCCTGTCTTGTGAAATACTGATGAACAGATGAATTGAATAGGGAAAAGTCATGAAAGCAACCAGGTGAAGTTTTATTAACAGAATCAAAACAAAACTTAAGAGTCGGAGTTCAAAAATCTCAGAAAGTTTCAGAATCTTAAAATAATTGAAGATTGGAAGGGAAGGAGACATGCGAGGCTGAAACGATATAGCTCTGACTGCTTTTTTCTGTAATTTGAAAATTGGATCAATGTATGATGCATATGTTTGACCCCAAACAATAAGACCATGTTATAAGAAGGACACAAACAAAGCATTGTACAAGCAGAGAAACACATCTAATGGAAGTAAGTTCCTAATTTTGAAAAACATTCCACATGTTCTAGCTAATTTTTTATAGAGTTCACTGAGATGGTATTTCCAGCTTAGATGTTCATCCAGGAGGAGACCTAAGAACTTAACAAACTTAACTCTTTTGATATGTTTCTTCCCTATTTTGATAGTTAAATCTGAAGGAACATTGACAGACGAAGAATGAAAGATAATATAGTTTGTCTTATCAATATTTAAAGATAATTTATTAGCATCAAGCCATTTCTTTACTGATCTCAGCTCTCTGTTAACAATTTTAATCAAATGAGATAAATCTTTGGATTCATAGTAAATATTTGTATCATCAGCAAAGAGATAAAAATGAAGTTTCTTAGAAGCATTTTGTAGATCATTTATGTATATGAGGAAAAGTAATGGACCCAGTACAGAACCTTGTGGTACACCACAAGTAACTGAAAGCAAGTTAGAATTACTGCCATTAACAGAAACATATTGCTTTCTATCAGATAGATATGATCTAAACCACTCAAGGGCACATCCACGAACACCATAATGTTCCAGTTTTGAAAGCAAAATTCTATGATTAACTGTATCAAAAGCCTTTTGTAAATCAATGAAAATACCACAACCAAATCTTTTATTATCAAGTGTATTTCTTACAGCTTCTGTCAAACTCACAAGAGCATGGTCAATTGAGTGGTTTTCTTGAAACCCAAATTGTAAAGAGTAAAGAACTTTATGTATTTCAAGGAATCTATAAAGTCGTCTGTACATTAGCTTCTCAAATATCTTGCTGAAAATAGGTAAGAGAGAAATTGGCCTATAGTTTGATGGTAGCTCAGGATTTCCTTTTTTGAAAAGAGAAATCACCTTGGCAATTTTAAGTTTATCAGGGAAAATACCTGACTGGAAGGACTGATTCGCAAGAAGAGCAAGAAGTGGGGAAACAGAGTATCCAATAATTTTAAGTAATTTTATAGGTATAGTGTTAGGACCTACAGATTTGGAAGGATTTAAAATGCTAATTAGGTCATTAACTTCTATCAAGGTAACTGGAAAAAGGAAAAGTGAATTGCAAGTTCTATTAGATAAATAGTCAAGAGAAGACTTTGGAGTCATTGGGATTGTCTTTGTTATGTCATCAGCAACATTGACATAAAAATCATTAAAGATATTTGACATTTTAGAAGGATCTGATGTTACATTTCCATCTCTGCCTTTGATTTTATTAATTGAAGAAGAAGCGGAAGACTTATGAGAAATAATTGTCTTGATACCTGACCACAATTTTTTCATATTTTGACTATTGGTTGAAAAATAATTATGAAAGTACCGGGTGTCCCAGAATGATGTATTATCGTTTGATTGATTATATGTCCATAACCAATGAACCGATTTTCAAAAAGTTTATTTTATCCAATTGCCGAAAGGCTAAATTGCATTTGAGGATGTTGGTTGTGGTTTGGGCCGATGTCTTCATGTCGAAAAAGAAGATCGATAAACCTGCTCAAATTCAAGCCTTATATGGCATGAAAAAGAAACGGCCTTCTTTCCCAGTCAACATTTTAGATGTGATGCAAAAGGCTGAACTTATATGTCGTTCAGAGAATATATGTCGTTTAGAGAATACGAATTCAGTTAATACTGAGTTCAGAGAATACAAATTCGAGTTCAGCCTTTTGTATCACATCTAAAATGTTGACTGGAAAAATAGGCCGATTCTTTCTCATGCCATCTCAGGCTCGAATTTGAGCAATTTATCGATCTCCTTTTCGACATGAAAACACCGTGGTAAGACCACAACCAACATCTTAAAATACAATTTAGCCTTTAGGCAATCAAATAAAACAGAGTTTTTTGAAAATCGGTTCAGTGGTTATGGACATGTAAGCAATCAAACAATAATACATCATTTTGGGACACCCGGTATCTTGCTTTACTTTCTTTTAATTCATTGGACACACGGTTTCTAAACTTCTTATATAGTTTGAGGTTATCAGGGGTCTGCTGTTTCTTTAGTTTCTGCAAAATTCTGTCATGGATTCTCATCATCTTCAGTATTCTGTTATTTATCCATGGTCTATCTTTGAGTTTCATTTCCTTTCTACTCCGCTTTCTGATTGGAGCATGCTTATTTGTTAAAGTATTAAGATCTTTCAAAAATTTGGCAAATTTATTGTTCACATCCAAGTCACTGTTTTCTGAATAAGTGAAGTCAATCTGATTGAAGTCATCTAGAAATTTCTCTTCTTTAAATTTGGAATAATCATTTTTGAGTGATTCAGATTTGCTATGACTAACATTAATATTTTTCAAAATCAAGAACTGGGGAAATTGGTCAGTAATTTGCATTACAATATTGCCACTTGTTATATTAGCATTGGTAGCATTAGTGTATATATTATCAACAACTGATGCTCTATGTTCAGAAACTCTAGTTGGATGATGGATGCAAGGAAGAAGACTGTGAGAGAAAAAGTTGTTGACAAATTCACTTGTTGGTGTATGGGAAGCATAATCTAAAAGATTGATATTGAAATCACCCATTATAAACAGTAGCTTGTTTGTAGATATTTTAGAGAGAAGATTTTGAAAATGAGACGTAAGGTTATCAATAGCTGAGCTAGGATGCCTGTAAACACAACAAATTAGGAAATTTTTGTCATTTTTGTTTTCAATTTCAACCCATACAGTTTCAAAATCATCTGTGCAAGAATCTAAGTCACTTCTTGGACTGGAAATAAGAGAATCTTTAATGTACAAACCAACACCACCATTCTGAGAGAATGATTGAGTCTTAAAAAAGGTATATCCAGGAATATCCACATTTGTAGATAGCGGATGGTCAGTGGAATGCCATATTTCAGACACTCCAATCACATCAAGATTCAAATTAGTGTGGGCAGACAAAGAAACTAATTCATCATGGTGAAGGGATAGGCTTCTTATATTTGTGTGAATGATCGAGAAATCTTTAGAGGATAATTTTAAAGAAGAGAGTTCAGGTAAAGTGAAGTAGCGAGAAACAATATTTTGAGGCATATGGTCATCAATATCATAATCACTAAGATTGGGCAAGTCCATAAGGTTAGAAGTAATTTCGAATGCGGGTGCAGAGTCAATTAATGAGGGTAGGTCAAAATCAGGAAGTCCTAAAAATTCTTCATTTGCTAGTGAGCCAAATGGAAACATATCCATGGTACATTGTTTACAAAACCAAGAAACATCATCAGGTTCTTTTTCAAGTTCTTTATACTCTGAAGCAGAGGTACCATTGCATTTCATGTGGACATAAAGATTGCAGTTATTACAAAAAATTGCCTTTTGGTTGCCAAGTATGCTTTTGTGGCAAATACCACATGGATGTTTAGGAGGATTCATTCCTTATTATGAACTGTTGAAAAATTGAACAAAAAAACTTAAAATAATTGGCCTCAGCTGAAAAACATGTTTTGATAACAATACGCAAATGTATGTAAGACACAACATACTTGATATTTCATGACAATCAAGTTAGGTATCAAAAGATACCTCATGTTCACTCTCACTTCTGGTGGTCTGGTTGACATCTGGTGGTCTAGTTGGATTGAATGGCTTCTTGTCTTTGATAATCAGCTTGTCAAGCACAAAGAATGCAACTTTACCCTATCGTCTTGCCTCTAAGAGCATTGGTACTTGATCTTGCCTCTTTTGGAGTGTGCGACAAATCCGCCAAGAATCTCACACCCTCTGGCTTGATTTCCCTGGCCTTCTTCAAAACAATCTCTTTTTCTTTCCACTTTGAAAATTTTTGCCACTATTGGGCGAGGCTCTTCTGGATGGCCTGACCTATTATTGCTCCTTCTTGTACGACTGTTAACACGATGACACCTCTCTATTTCAAAATCTTCGTTTATGCTTAATTTGTCCTTGATTGATTGCTTTACTACCTTTTCCGTATCATCCCAGGTCTGCTCAACGTCCTTGTCCTCAGGAATACCAGTAATTCTTATATTATTCCTTCTGTTCTGATTTTCTAAGTATTCAAGTTGATTGTCAACTTGATCAGCTTGCTGGTTTATGTCATTCAACAGATGGTATGAGCAAGGAGGATACGAGACGGTTATGTTTGTTGATTTAACACCGAATGGAGAGCTAGCGGCAGAATGCAAGAAAGCACTGAAAGACTCGCAGTTAAAAATATGAGTTGTTGAAAGATCAGGAAAATCATTGAGGAACATCTTAAGTAAATCTGATCCGTTTCAAAACAATTCTTGTGTAAAAGATACCTGCAAAGTTTGCAGTGTGAACCCAATAGTTAACTGTAAAACAAGAGATGTCGTTTATAAAGTGAAATGTCTCGGCTGTGCAGAAATCAATGGAAGAGAAGGTACCTACATTGGAGAAACAACAAGAAGCATCGGAGAAAGAGTAAGTGAGCACCTCACCAAATACGAAAACAATGAAAATAATTCCGTGTTCTACCAGCACATGTTAGAACGGCATGATGCAGTTCTGCAAGAGGTTACGGTGGATATACTGGCTACGTGCTCGGGTGACGGAATGCTCAGGCAAGTTACGGAAGCGGTGTTCATCAATGAATTGAACCCAATGCTTAATACGAAAGAAGAATGGGGAAACTCGAACAAATTAAGACAACGACACAACGGATTCGAACTGATCAATTTTTCGAACGTAAATTTTACGAACAGTGCAAGAACACAAGGTTTGCGAGATTTGAACATTCTCACTGAAGAGGCCGCCGAGGGGCGGTGAAAATTTTGAGAACAAAACATGAAACGTGTAAGTGTGTTTAGAATAATGGTTTTAAAATGAAGGTATGAAATTACCAAAGTAGAAAATTTATTGATATCTTGATTAGTTTCAAATTGGTGGCATTTATTGAATTTGAGGCTACGACGTCATCAGATTTCTAAATCCTAACTCAGATAAGCTACAGATTTCTGCTTGCCACCATATCGTAGACCTTCGTAGACTATGGTCTTCTTGAATGTTATATCACTTTTCTTATATCGGTTTAAGATTGATGATGATATAAATTTTTATATTTAAGTTGCCACTATTTTGAATAAAATCAAGATATCAAAAAATTTTCCACGGCAGATTTTCAGCAAAGTAAGTTCTTTTCAAAACGTTCAATTTAAAGAAATATGTTATAGAATTTTACATCCACCTTTTCAAAGAATTGAAAGATTTGAGCCCTATACTCTATTCCCATTGGCTGAAATGAAGCGTGCTCCTTATATGTTTTGAAAATGCTGTAAATAGATCTCCTGTTTTTTCACGATTTCTTGAGCATTTCAGTCATGTCATTTTTCTCGTAAATTTGGGAAATTTACCTTGCTGAAAAAATTCGGCGAAAAATACTCACAACGTAGCCTAGTCTTTTAAGCGACAGAACAATGTTTGAAGTATTTTCAAACTTTTTTTCAAACGATCTTCCATGTTAAATTGAATTAACACAAAAGCACAAACGAAATTTTAGGAGTATTAATGTTGTTCGAAGTTGTGCAATTGTTTGTGTCTCCCACCATCCTATGTCACAAGGTGATTCTATATGAATATCAAATTTACTACCGAGTGTCCCAAAAACTGTATACAAGTTTGGAAAATTCTGGCACAGAGAGTTGAAACCCAATTATCCAAAGCGTATTTTCACGTTAACCCTCAATGGCTAAATTAAATTTTGATATTTTTCTGACCACTGTTGGTAGCTTGGTTGTGGAGTTATATATCAGCAAACGCGAGATTTACCCTTAGGCCCAAACCAGAGCCACCATTAATAGACCACTGAGTAGGCAAGAAACCCTAAAGCATAGTGACCCTCAATATCTTCAAGAAACGATTTATTGCTGATTTGACTTGATCTAATAAACGAAACTAAATCAAAGATTTTATTTGAGAAATTGTATCACTGTATCTTATTGGTCAAGGGACCTTTACTCAAATCAACCAGTTTTTGTTTAGATTGCAATTTCCGTGTAATATAAAGTCCTTGATTAATGATAATTTAATACCGGTTGCGCCAAAATAAACTATGCACTTTTTGGCAGGCAATGATAAATCGTACACTAGACCGATTTTGAAGATTCATAACTTAATCTTTAGCAGAAGGCCTGAATTTCCTGATATTTCTTCATTTCCTAGAATCATTAGTTCCTCTCTATTAGAAGCTCTGGTTTGGGCCTAAGGGAAAAGTTTACACTTGCTGATTTATTGCTCTGCAACAAGTTACCGAAAATTAAAAGAAGAACATCCAAATTTATTTCAGCTATTGATGGTTAACATGAACATTGCTTTTGGGTTGTATGACGAGAACTCTTGGCCTTAACATTTTTCAAATTTGTAAACAGTTTTTTGGGACACTCGGTACTTGATTGAATATCAAAGCCTATTAATGTTTGCTTTGTAGCTGTTAATTGCAACATCATGGTGAAAGGAGGTGCTATTGAAACTTTCATAAAAATCCTCCCATTTTGTGGCCAGAAACGTGTTTTATCAGCAAAGTAAGTTACACTTGTCCAATAAACGCAATGTGATTGCACTTTTGCTTGCATGCTGTTTGTGCTTTCTTCATTAGTTCATTTGATTGCGCAATTTCTGAATTAAATGCTGAATTTCTTTCTATTTTTAAGAAGAAATATGAATTCCGTCGGATTCTGATTTTTCTAAGTTTGAAAGACCGAAGAATGTTTTGAAAATCGAAATCGACGCTTGGTAATAGATTACCGCAAAGGGCAGAATGAAATACGCTTGTCTTTTAAAGAAAGTATATTTAGACTTCCGTATATTTAGACTTCCTCAGACATATCAAAAATGTTTATTTGTCTTTTATGAAGCACAGAATCAAAATGTTGAATTTCATGCCAAAATACATATCAATAATATCGGGTTCACCAAAATAAACTAGGCAGTTTTGGCAGGCCACAATAGATCGTACACTGGACCAATTTTTAAGATTTATGACTTAACTAGGATATTTGGCAAATTTGTCCATTTTCAAGTTTTAGAGCCAGAAGCGAGTTTCTTAAAATATTCGTTTTCGAAAATACTGAAAACGATCACAAAACGTCGATAAACTTTTCTAAAGAATTTGTAAAGTTCATAATGGCTTTGAATCTGTTTTATCATAATGTCAGATCCTGCAACGGTAAGGAGGTAGTGCTATGTTCGAAACTGAGACTTTCCATGAATGATCTGATGATGACATTGCTCATGGAGTGATGGATGAACACCAGGTTCAATGATTAGTTTTAGGTTGATCAGTAAAAATGAAACCAATGCAAGATTTAGAAGTTTACTTTTGTTTTACTGCAAGATTGTATTAGGACTATTTTTTATATCATATTATATGTATTAATTTGTTTTTAACAGGTCAGTTTGGAAAACAGTATTTCTAGCTTATACTGAAACTTTTTACGTGTCTACATATTATAAAATGAAAAGTGAAAAAATCACCCAATGTATGTATGTATGTATGTATGTATGTATGTATGTATGTATGTATGTATGTATGTATGTATGTATGTATGTATGTATGTATGTATGTATGTATGTATTTATGTATGTATGTATGTATGTAATTTTGAAAAAGAAGGTGGTCTAATTTCAGGTACATAAAATGTACAGGTTAAAGCTAAAAATAAAGTCTAAAAGCACCCCAGATTAAGAATGGCAGGGATAGCATTAAAAGTTGAATACGACCTTGTTTCCATAATGGTCCCTCCAGAGGCTCTATCAAAAGAAATGTGTTCAGGAAAAAAAGGATTTTGTGTCAAAACTGAAGAAAAAAATCATTCTCGAAAGTGTTAACCAAACGTTTTCGTTGACTGAAGTTGGGTTTTCAATAATATATGTAGGGGCTATCATCTTGACTTTGGGGATCTTCAAAGTATTTATATTTGATCATGCAGGTTTTAGTTCTGATGGTAGATTGTTCCACATTTTAGGTCCGAGATATGAGAGACATTTTTGACCTGTGTTACTCTTTCGGAAAGGTCTATTCAATTTGTTTTTTGATCTTCGAGTTATTCGGCTCTGGCCAACTGGTAAGAACATCTCTGACATGTAGGATGGGGCTGAATTATCAAAAAATTTGAAAACTTTTGCAGTAGGGCATTTCTCAAATCTCTCTTTCGTGGGGAGCCAATTTATATTTCTAATTCTTTGATTCCTATATGTGCTCTGTTATTCAAATTCAAACAGAAGCTGATATAGACTGATTACGATTGAGTCCTAGTAATCGCTACCACCCACCCACCCTACTCGCTCATACTAGGACTCATGGCTTCCCAGCCAAATGGCTGGCCCTGTAAAGGATTTGCCTCGCTTTCAGAATTGACCAGTGCTAAATTACGGAACAGCGCAGAGCATCAACAGCAACAACAGTTGCCCAGCAACCGCCATCGCGATTCTTCATCAAGTCGGTAATGCACATTTTCAGGGAGTGATCTTGATGAAAAAAGGTAAGATAAAGTTCTTTTCGGGTCCTACATTTTGTTTAGGAATACATTAAATGGCAATAACACAGCTAGGTTGATATCGTTCTGCCATGATCTGATCAAAATGTTGGCATTTATAGTATAGACATAGACAACCCAGGTCTCGGTAATGAGAAAATGTTAATAAATATGTATGGCCTACTCTTGTGGCAAAACGTTTTCGCTACGTTTTTAAGCAGTTTGTGTTCTCGCTGTCAAACTGACTTGGTCTAGCTTTGGTCAGCTCATGTCAAGAAATTTACCATTGTAGCAGATGAGAAAATCTTTCAAAATAACTGTCAAAGAAAGGTATGAGCAAAAAATTATCATGAATAATCGAAAGTATGAGATTTCATTGTTGACGGGAGGGCTAAAGGAATTAAAGAAACAGAATTTCTACTAGTAAATTTAGTTTGTTATTCTTTCATATGAAGTTTTCTTTCATTGCATATCTTTTTTTATCAACAGATCAAATTCCAGGCACATAACAGAAAAAAACTGCATCAGTGAAACAAATAATCCTATCCTATAGTTTTGATCCATGATGGAGAAAGCAGAAAATTCATTATCTGCAAAATCTTACTGCAAACAACTGTTGTTTGCCTAAGCTGCAGGAACAAATGCAGAGACTGTAACATCAGTAATTTTGCATTTTGATATGTGCAATCTAGGATTTAGAATGTTTTCAATATGTACTTTATTTTATTGTGAAAGGAATTGACACTTTGTGAATTTTAGAACATTTTGTTTTTCTTGCATATTGACCTGTGACTCCTTGTCAACATATTTCTGCTATCATTTAACAAATTGATTTTCAATTTTGATTGACAAAAACTGCACTTTGTAGGGGACGTAGGGTGAAATGGCTGGGAATAAAATCGGTAATGCTGATTGTTGGAGTACAGTAGACTGAACTGTTAATTAAACATAGGTCAAGGAGGATTACAGTAGTTCCAACAGTTATGAATAGAGAACAGTTTGTCAGTTAAGTTTTCCTTTTCCATGAAAGTTATCAATACATTTTGCTGTACCCATTTTATCCTAAGCTCAACTATTTTACGATTCTTGTCAAGCTTTCATCAAATACTGCAGCAAATACTGCACATTAATTTTGTTATCTAATATCCTTTTTTATCCAAAGCTTGCTTTTACATTGAAAAGCTTGCTTGTACACTGAAAAGCTTGCTTTAGCACTGAAAAGCTTGCTTTGACACTGTAAGGCTTGCTTTTACACTGAAAAGTTTGCTTTTACACTGAAAAGCATCAAGATCCCAGGAATTGAATTTGACAAACTAGGTTAAAATATTTTGCACAAGAACAAGAAACCTCAGCACAAAATCCTGGAATGCTTTGGAATTAACTGTTTACAAATTTCATTGCATTGCCAAACTCCCAGCCAAACTAAACTTCTAACTGTGTGTGATTTTGAAGTATGAACTCATGAAGTCAAGGTAGTGTTTCAATTATCATAAAAAGTCAACTTATGATGCAAATGTAAACAAAAAATGTTTGGATTTAGAGAGAAAAAAGCAGTGAAATTGGACCATGGATAGAGGTCAGTAAACAAATTTAATTGAGCAAATGGTCGGTATATGACAAGGAAATATTCCATGCATACTATTTGATATTCAACAAATTGTTGTCCCCTGCCCTTGGATATGCAGCAAAATTAGCAAAACTTAACTTGTGGCCTACCTGCATCTAGTGATGCCAAGATAGTGATGCATAAAGCGAAGTGGGCCTGCCTTTTTTACATATTTTTGATCTAACTGCTTTAATCACCAAAAGTGTAAGAAACTCTTGTGCAAAGAAAATGTAAATCGAGAAACTGTTTTGCTTAATGAAGGAAATCCTTGTCCTATTTCTAATTCATTTTCACTTTTTACTGGTGTAATATTACTCGGAAGGCACTTGAATGAAGATGCCAAAAATGCCATAAACCAATTTCCATTCTGAAAAGATTTTAGAAATGTACAGTATATTGTTGACTTACTTGCTCGATGCTCGAGGCAGCTTTGGATTTCTTCGCTGAGATTTGGAAAGCTTTCTCAAGTTTGAATATCAAACATTTCAACATGAGAACTGTTTCAAAATATTAATGTCCGGCCTGTTGTTGGCCAATGTATTCTTTGTTGCCCGACCGAGCATTATTTTATCCAGGCACCCACACAACTCTTTAACAAACGATACGATGTCAGAACATTCATTTTCTCTTCCCGTTCAACATAACATCATCACCTTGTAATATGTTGAAAACTCCCAAGAAGCATTCACCTCTGCTTGACTTTTAAATTGTAGTAAAAACAGAACGAGAAGAAATGACGAATACTGACGAAACTTGGCGCCACAACGGCTCACAACGGTCTGATTTGAGGTCTGGGTGAGAGAGAAAAATGGCGCGAAGGGGTTTCGACCCTGTCGACGCGGCTTTGAACTGATCAACAAAGGCATTGTCGAGACTGAACTCATTTTCTTACGAATGTAGTCTTCCTCTTCTCTTCAATGATTGCAACTGCTGCAAGTATTAAATTGAGCTCACCAAGGAACGAAAGATAATTGTTGTTGCAGAGCCTTCGCCCCTAAGCCCTGAAGTGCTTCGGCCTCGCAGCTTTGCGACTAGTTGCCGCCATCTTTCGGTTGTGTCAATCAGTGGTCCGGGAAATATCATTTCTAGCCTCTTTTTGGCAGCTACTGAAAATAAACCAATCATTGTCAAGAAAAAAATCATGTGACCACGAAATTAGGTCATGTGACCAAAATGAAGCTCTGTGATTGGTAACACAACTTCTTGTGGTACTCGGCCTAAATAGGGCCAGCCATTTGGCTGGGAAGCCATGAGTCCTAGTATGAGCGAGTAGGGTGGGTGGGTGGTAGCGATTACTAGGACTCAATCGTAATCAGTCTAAAGCTGATACAGTTATTTTGGGCTGTCTGAATTCTTTTGTTTAATAATGGAAACCAGCACTGCTTGCATAGTCAAAATGGGGCAGAATTAGTGTGTTTGCTAGCAACCTGCGAAGGGAGAAGTCGAGAAAATGTTGCTTTCTGTGGAGAAAACTGAGCCTGTCGTTGATTTTTCCGAGGATTCTGATAGCCATTGATTCGCAGACAGGTCCTCATCAAGAATACAGCCTAGATACGTGACTGAAGTGTATTTTTTAATCTCGATGTCACCTCTTCTGAGATGTCCAGTTTTTTCTGTTGGTATGTTTATTTTTTCTACCAATGAGTATCGATTTTGTTTTGTCCTCTCCGAAATGAATGCTTAGTTTGTAATCAACAAACCGATCGCAAAGAGAATTGAAATTTATATTCAATTGTTTTTTCTATTTCATTGACGTTATTATCTCAAAATACAAGACAGGAGCCATCTGCATACAGGAGTAAGTCACAGTCTTTTACCTGTGTCATGCCATTTACTATAAGAGAAAAATGAGCGGGCCAAGAATAGAGGCTCGTGGAAACCACACGATAATTCACCAGGTAATGAGAAATATTTCCTATGTTTACAAAGAAGGCTCGGTTTGTGAAACCAAAACATGACTGAGTCAGCAAAGCCAAGGTGCTTCATTTTGTTGATGAAAATTTTATGGTCGATTGTGTCAAACGCTTTTCGTAGATCTATTAATATCATGCCTGTAAACATGCTATTTTCAAATCCCCGTACGATTTTGTCACTTAGATATAATAAACAAGTGTCGGTTGAGTGGTAAGGACGAAAGTCAGATTAGTAACGATAGAGAATTTTGTTTTTATCGAGGTATTCTTGTATCTGCTCGTGGCAAATTTTTTCAATTTGCGGCAAAAATGAGATTGGTTGATAATTTTTTGGTTCATCTTTCCTTCTCTTTTAAAGAGAGGTTTCAATTTTGCTTGTTTGCAATCGTCGGACAGCGTGCTAGGGAAATTGAAAGATTACATGGCTCCGTAATTGGCATTGCTGATATTGATGCCCTTCCATGGGGAATTTCCCTGCAAGATTATCAGGTCCTGCTGCTTTTGATGGATTTATTCCCTCCAGGAGTTAAAGATGCTACATGGTGATATGGTGAAGTTTACATTTTTCATTTTAAAGATTGTAGTTTCTTGTGATATTCTTTAACACTGTCTATACCGAATCTACGAGGTGGGTTTGGTAGCTTCTGTACAAGCTCTTGAGCCAAAATTTGAAAAGAAATTCTTAAAAATGTTAGAGTTGATTTTATCATCGAAACAGTGTTCACCATCCATTTTTAGCAAATCTTTAAGGGCTTATCTTCTTTGGAAGGTAGACCAAGTGATTTTAGGCTTTTCCATAATTCTTTAGGCTTACCAATAATATTTTCATTTAGTTTGCCAACAACGCAATTTTTCTTCTTCTTTTTCTAAGTGACAAAACGTTATTTCAGGCTTTGCTGAAATTAACATGGTCTGTGTGAGTTTTTCTCGTTTTAAATTTGGAAGGCAACTTGTTTCGAATCCTGATCCCTTCAAAAACGTCCTCATCCATCGATTCCTGAGTGTTATTTCTCACACGAATCTCTTTCAATGGAGCTATCTCATCTATGACGGACATAATCAATTGTAAAAAATGAGAATAAGCAGCATTGATGTCAATAAACTCAGAGTATGTTAAGAATTCAAGCAATTTGCTTTTTTTTCAGAAAAAGTTCTTTACTGTAATTTTTCATTGAACTGATTTTGATGTATTTATGATCATGATTTTGGCTCCAGTACTTTTCCTTGTACAGTAAATCATTTCGTGGTCAGATAAGGCTAGGTGTGAGGCCCTCTGCGGAGGCCCCCAAAAGACTTTCTGCACAAATGGGGAGTTTGACCCCCGGACGAGAGAGACGAGAAAGAGAAGAAGAAAAAGACACGAGGAAGGACGCTAAATGACTGAGAGATGAAAGTATTCGAGTTTTGATGTAGAAGAGTCTTGATTTTGAAGGATTTGGTTCTGGAAAAAGTCGTATGTTTTCTTTCGAGTGAATCGCTTGGTTGAGTCGTTACATATAGTTTTTGGGTCGTTGTTGTGTGCGTCTAACAATTCTGGTGACCTCGACGTGACAGTTAATAACTTTTCCGAACTGCAGATCTGTGAGTACGATTTATTTATTCATTTTTGTGTCGATCATTCAGGAAGAAATTTGTGAAGAACAGAGTGAAAGGAAGACGGAAGGCCCGTTCGCAAGGGTTCCTTTTAGTGTTGAGTTTGGCTGAATATTGTGTTGTAAATATCTCGGATTAAAGAATTTTGGAGCGATTCCAATATAGAGAACAGAAGAAATGTTTGTGTAAATATTGAATAGAGGATTTATACCTGAACTTTTGTTTTGAATCGACTTTTGTGTGTTGCTTTGTGTCTATTTGAGTGTGTTTCTTGTTGCTTTCTTCGCGTGCGTGATTGCATGACTACGCGGCGTTTGTTTACATTTTGTGGAGCTAAATCGTGCATAGAACAAGCTCAAAATGAATGAGGAACTAGAAGACATAAAACTTGAAATTCAAAGTTTTGCTTCGTGTTTAGATAAGGATGAACTCTACACTGTTTGTGAAAAACTAAAAATAGAAAAGTCAGACTTTGAGGGGAAATCCCGTTTTGCCACGGTAAAAGTCTTAACGAAAGAAATTGAGAAACTGTTAGATAAATTGAAAGACGTAGAAAAGGGTGGCATTTTTGAAGCAAACGTTGGAAATGATTAATCCAAAATCAAGGGAAACGGAAGACCCAAGTAAAACAATTGATGTAGACGAGGAAGTAAGACAGGAAATTGACAGGGAGGTCTATTTATTGCGAGAGAAACAAAAGAGAGAGCTCGAAGCTTCAGTTTCAGTTTCAGTTTCATATATTTTAAATTCACTTCATAAAATTTATAATTTACTATACTAACAGCTAACTAAACTACAAGGAAAAGAAAATATTACAGAAAATTAATACATTGGTACGGAAGCCATTAAAGTGCAGTTCAGCAAAGGCGCAGGGAAGACGGGGGCTGCGCAAGAAAACCCAGAAGCAGACCTGGGCAGTCTAAGATCAATCTTGAAGAAAGATTTTCGTATTTTGGGGACAATTGGGTCTCAGGGATCAAGGGATCAATTATCTTTTATCAGTTTGAGCAGACAGATTGAAAGTGGGAAAGAAAAGGGCTATTCTGACAAGGAAATAATTGAGGCTATAATAAAATGTATTGCCCCAGGACTACCCCTGAAAGATTATCTCGAAGCTATGAGGGAAACTGGCCTCCCTACTGTAATAAAGATCATCAGAGCACATTATCAAGAAAAAAATGCCAGTGAGCTCTATGCTAGCCTGTCCAGTCTAGTGCAGACACCAAATGAAGAGCCACAAAATTTCCTACTCAGAGCTTTGAACCTCAGAGAGAAAATTATTTTTGCCTCGAAACAAGAGGGTAGTAAATTAAAGTATGATGCGGCCCAATGCCAGTCAATGTTTTTGCATGCATTAGAAACAGGGCTTATCAGTAACAACCTGAGGTCAAGAATGAGGGTATTTATTCAACAACCGGACATAACGGACGCAGAGCTGATTGCATAACTCAACCTTGCAGAAGCAGAAGAGTCGGAAAGAAATGCAAAGGTGGAGATAGGATACAAGGGAAAAGCTAAAGTCTCCCAGATACAGGAAGGGGAAACAGAAAAACCATCAGCAGCGGAGAATCGATCTGCCCCCAAGAATAAGACATCAGCCCCCCTCAAGACTAAAGAACCAGCTGCTCCCTTTCACGAACAAGTGCTTGCTGAAATCAAGGCGATGAAGGCAGACATGACGTCACTGAGACAAGAGATGAATCGAAATTCAGTTGGAAATCAGCAAGGGGCAAAGAAGGAAAACCCCCAGCAGCCCCATGAAAGAAATCGCGGACCAAGGCAAAATCGAAGAGGGTGCAAACAGTGCTTCAAAAATGGGCAAGGTGAAACATGCACCCATTGCTGGAAATGTGGGGATGCAAATCATTTTTCATATCAATGCTCCCAATTTCAGGGAAACTACCATCGGCTACTGCAGCGGGACAACCAGTAGCTGGGAATACAACGCAAAAGTCCCAAATTTGTAACAGCTGTGGTGTGGAAAAAAATGCAATATTTATTTGTGGTGGATGCTTAAACATCAGCTACTGTAGTAAAGATTGCCAGAAGAAAGACTGGGACTACCATAGACCCCTCTGCGAGGCGATGCAGCAACACAAGCAACTGTATAGTACCGGAAGAATGGGCCTAGGTGATAGTAACGACCTAGGAGTGTACATTAGCCATATCACACCGAAAGAAAGGGAAAAAGTTTCGAAGTTAGTTGGGACGAAGTGTATTGTAACTGCATTTATGAACAATGTTAAGGTTGAAGCATTATTTGACACAGGTGCTCAAGTATCAATTATAAGTGCACGGCAACTGGCAGACTATTTCCCAGGCATTGAGATTCAAGATGTAAAGAATTTACTTTCTGAAGGTAAAGATCTCCAATTGATGACTGCAAATGGTTCAAAACTTCCTTATAAAGGATGGGTTAAAATCGATTTTCAACTCTCCCAATCAGATGAGGGTTCCATTGAAGTTCCAATGTTGGTTACAGATTATACACTGGAATAACCAATTATTGGATGCAACGTGATAGAGGAGGTCATAAGAGAGAAAGGATTAACTACAGACCTAGCAGGAATTATATCATTGTTATCAGGAAGTTTTCATCAGAAGTCGCAAAAAGACCTTATGACATTGGTAGACGTCATTAATTCATCCATTGAAGAAACCACCAGTATCGTCAGAATGTTCAAGAAAGATTTTGTTGTTCGAAAAGGTGAAACTAAAAGGCTCCCATGTCGTTGTGACATTGGTTTGGTAGAAAGGCAGATACCTGTCCTCTTCGAGCCTGATGTGGATGCACATGTACCTCCAGGAATAGAGATTTGCCCATCACTCGAAATGCTAAAGAGAGAAAGTTGTAATAAAGTTTATTTGCAAGTTATTAACAACACAGTCCATGATATTACTTTGAAGGGACGCACTGTTTTAGGTACATTACAACTCGTGCGATCAGTTACTCCTACTGAGATACAACCCAAAGAGCCACCGGTGAAGCAAGAAGTTCAGCAAACAATGACAAGGGGTCAGAAGAGGAATAATCAAGTGAACGAGAGTACAGACGTTATAGAAGAGCTTATTCCTAATGTATCACTAGGAGAACTCTCAGAAGAACAGCAGGTTATGGTCAAACGTATGCTGTACGAAGAAAGAGACATCTTTTGTGTCAGTAAAGATGACATTGGATGTGCGGAAGGATTAAAGCTAAAAATAAATTTGGCAGATGAAACACCTGTTGCGAAACATTACGTAGCTGTACCACGACCGTTATACCCAGAACTAAAACAATACATTGAGGACCTCCTGAACCGAGGATTCATAGAAAAGTCAAGATCACCTTATAGTAGTTGCTGTGTTATTGTACGAAAGAAAGATGGATCCATGAGACTTTGTGTTGACTATCGGGATCTCAACAACAAGACACATGCAGATTCACATCCCATTCCAAGGATTCAAGATATATTAAACAGTCTCGCGGGACAGAAATGGTTCTCCACAATTGACCAGGGAAAAGCATATCACCAGGGATTCATGGACCCAGAAAGTCGACCCTTAACAGCATTCGTAACACCATGGGGGCTCTACGAATTGGTCCGTATGCCCATGGGATTAAAAAATGCCCCTGCAGAATTCCAACGCTTCATGGAGAACATTTTGGACGTCTACCGAGGTCACCTGCACCATCGATGATGCTTATTTTTACCAAAAACTCACCCCGATGATTTTGTTCAAAAAAGTGAGAGAAAAAGCTTGCCTGTGGGACCGGCTTACCCGTATGAAGATTACCACTGAGACGCTTTTGTTTGTAGGTCCGAAAATACGATTTATAGACGTTAAATCTCTGGCGAAATTTAGTCTTCGTACTACCGACATACTTTTTATTGCAACATTCGCATTGTAACAAGTACATTCGCATTGTATTATTATTATTATTATTATTATTATTATTATTATTATTATTATTATTATTATTATTATTATTATTATTATTATTATTATTATTATCAATTTATTTCTCGTTGCATTAAAACACATGGTAGCTAAATAAAAATGGTAGCTAATTAATTCCAACGTTAAAGCCCAATATACAATATTACATAAGAAAGTAGTGGGTAAAATATTTACAAGTCATCAACAAGTATACAATATAAAACGGATATCTAAAAACATTTATCATACATAGCCTAAGTTCGGAATGAAAGTGCGGCATAATTTGCATGGACAGTTTTCCCCGTACCAATTTTTTATCTTTGTTTTAAATTGACAAAGGGTTTCTGAATTCCTAATTGTTGGTGGTAACATTTTCCACAGCTGCGGACCTTTAAATCGGACGCTTTCTGTCCCGTTGCTGACAGATCTTGTGCTGACAGTTGCAATGGCAACCAGGACCCTTGGTAAAATCAATGGCAGGCTCAGATTCCTTTACAGAAAGCAAAATTTTCTTGACCTTTCCCTTCGAAGATTACTGGCAAATGCACTAATTCAACCCCACTTTGACTTTGCATGCAGCGCTTGGCTTCCAATGTTGAATAAAAGATTAACTAAAAAAATTCAGACGGCTCAAAATAAATGTATCAGATTCTGCTTGAATCTGAGTAACAGAGCACATATAGGAGTAAAAGAATTCAAAACTGTAAACTGGCTCCCCACTAAAGAAAGGTTTGAGCAATGCACTGCTGCAAAGGTTTTCAATTTTTTTGATAATGCAGCCCCATCATATATGTCAGAGATGTTCTTACCAGTTGGCCAGAGCCGAGTAACTCGAAGATCTAAAAACAAACTAATTCAACCTTTCCGAAAAAGCAACACAGGACAAAATGGTCTCTCATATTTAGGACCTAGAATATGGAACAGTTTACCCTCAGAACTAAAATCTGCAACAAACAACAACAGTTTCAAACATAAAATCAAAGATCAATTCTTTAAAAATCTCCAAAGTCTTAATGATAGTCCCTACATATATCATTAGAAATCTAAAAACAGCCTACAGACATGCTTACTTATCATCCTTAAGAAAGGCTTTATTTCAGGTCTAGATGAATTTCTGTTTTTCATGAAAACTTTCTCTGTTTATCTCGCTAATTTTTCCTTTTCTTAATTTCAAAGGGCACTCCTGGAGGGACCATTATGGAAACAAGGTCGCATTGACCTTTTAATGCTATCCCTGCCATCTTTAACCATGGGGTGTTTTTATTAAATTAGATTTTAAATTAGATATGTAACTTTTGCCTGTAATTTTTTCAAACTTGTAAATATTGTAATTAGAGCTTTTTTTCTGAATCTGTTATTTTTCATTTTTATTTTGATGGCGAAATTTTACATACATACATACATACATCTCATTCTGGGTTGAGTAAATTCGTTATTGTTTCGCAAATTTTAGTAAGTTGTATTTTCACGGAAGACTTCCTGCATAAATGAAGGGTTTAACTCATTTCTAGTTTTGTACATCTCAGTCATAAGTATTTGCAAGTTCTTTGTATGAATAGTAACTGCACATCTGTAATAGCTCACTAAAAGTAGATTCGGTGTCCTTATATGTAATTCTCAAAGCCCTTTCCTGTATTTTGTTGATTTTTTGGTTAAGCTGCCTGCTGTGAAACATCCAGATTAAAGGACAGTATTGAAATTGACTGGTAATAAATGCCCTCTTCAAGTTTCTTAGTTTGTTCTGACCCATATGGTTTTTCTCGCGAAGGTTTCTAACGATTACCTCACAAACAGACAACAGAGAGTTAAAGTAAATGGTTCCTTTAGTTCTTGGAAAGACCTAACACGTGGCGTTCCTCATGGGTCAGTTTTAGGCCCTCTGTTGTTTAACATATACATTAATGATCTTTTGCTTTTTATACAAAACTCAGATGTCTGCAATTATGCAGATGATACTACTATCTATGCTTTCGATAAGAACCTAGATAACATAACTCATAAGATTGAAAATGACTGTAACGTAGCCTTAGAATGGTTTGCCGACAACTTTATGAAATTAAACGCAGATAGATGTCACCTGTTGGTTCTTGGGCAGAGATGTGATGATCCAGTTGCTGTTAAGATTGGAAATACTGATGTCGTTAATAGCTCTGAAGAGAGCTTACTCGGAGTTCATATTGATGGCAAACTCTCCTTTGACCATCACGTCTCGAAACTTTGCCAAAAAGCTAGCAATAAACGCTATGCACTTGCCCGCATATCCCCGTATATGGATTATCTGTGTCCACTTTATGGTCGAAGTGCTTCATCCTATGAATTTCAGACATTGCAACAGAGAGCCTTGTTTGGTACTACTGTGTTAACGGTTCAAACTTCATACCTACCTATTATATGGTTCCTTTCAATCAAGGGAAGCAATGGATGGTGCCCTCAGCCATCATCCTATAAAAAGGCTCTGTTGCAACATGTTGAATGGAACGTTGATAGACCAGTTCCGTAATAAAAAAATTCTGTAATTACCACAAATTCATGTTGCTCTATTTGTTATATTTATGGCCCATTTCCAGTTCCCTTGGACTTTGAATTCGCATCCAAATCCACACTTTGAAGACGTTAGGACGATTGCTTACCATTAAATCATCCAATGAAATTACTTGACTCTATTCACGATGCTCTCTTGTAAAGAATAGCGATGGTAGTGTGCCCTTTTGCACTTTCGGCTGCATTATTGTGATTTGCATATTTCGTAAAGACTTTTCCTTTCATGTCAAATTCGGATGCAATTGCCTGCCGATTGGTGAAAAAAAGATTCGGATGCAAAATCTTAAATCCAAAGGAATTAAAAATGGGCTAAAACATCAGAACTTCAGATATTGTCAGATATTCTCGACCATCTCTTCCATTGCTGGCATCAATCAGCAACTCTGCTATCCTTTCCTTAACATAGGTGCAGCCTAATGTTTAGATGGGCTTATTTTATGGATATTGCCCAAATATGATGGCTTCGTTGCTTTGATAGTGCTTGAATCACGCCTGAAGTGAAATAGCTTTTGCTTGATTTAATTAGAGGGGCTGCATCACACCCCAGCCATCCGACTCTTATGCCAATGTCAATGCATCTGTTCTGAATACACTTCCTCTGTCAAATTTTATTATTATATCTGGTAGTCAGCTTGATTGGCCTGGATAACCCAGCGATCAGGATTTGATGCAATTCACAACATTTTGCAACAAAGTTTGCTGTCTGGTATGGTGGAAGGAGAGACAAGTCGATGCCATTTTCATATTCTTTCAATCTTCTAAAAGAAATACTTCATCACTTTGTTTAATGAATACTGCTGCTTTCTTTCAAAACTTCTACCTAAAAGAAGTTCCAATCCATCCAGCTCTGGTCAGACATTATATCTTGCTTGACTATTTCCTAAACAGCGAACTAGGAATGTACCTTTCATATATGTTTCCACCAAAACTGTTTTCCTTTACGAAGAATGCCGTAAAAGCTCTTGCAAAGAATACCGGGAGGCCTGTGTAATTCTGGAGACCCCAGAGGGGGCTCATTAGAGAGGGGAAGGTTATGCACCTTGACAAGGCTATGAACAACAGATTTTTAGTTCCTATGCCCCAATTATGTGCAGTCAACAGACAATTTTACGAGTCAAATGCTTTTTCATTGTGGAGGAAAGCTTTTGTGACATTTGCTTTCTTGTGATGATGCTCAATTTCTTCCACACGTCAAGCGATGTTCCATTCTTGGCCTTTATACAGGACGTATCCCGTGCCATAAAAGTGAGCGTCCAATGAGTTATTGACTGGTTTCAAGCTATGCATGTTTCATCGGCCTTAAAATTATTTCTTTCCTTCCATTATTTCCAAAAATGTGTTAAAGTCATCAGGGATACGATAATCGGGAGTTCATATGCTAAATTTATCTTCGTCACAAGAAAGAACCCTTTTTGGAATTTCTACTGTTTTCTGAATGTGTCTGGCGTTCTAATATTACCGCTGATGTTAGTAGCCATATTCAAAATATAAGATGTTCTTCGCGCTCTTGAGCAGTGAAGTCCCGGCTGCATTAATCCTGTTTTCCTCCTCCCTTTTTCGACCAAAGTGGCAAGTTCATCAATGGTGTGAGGGTAAAATGCAAAATCTTCCTACCGGAAGAGACGTTGCTGCATAACATCGAAACTGAGATTCTACACCCAAGAATAACTGGAAATTGATAAGATCACGTGTTTTTAGTTTGTTTGTTTGTCAAATTATTTTACATCGATTATGTACATACTCTAGCTTACTATATACAAATGTACAAAGTAAACTAATCTAAATCGATGGATATATATAATTACATAAATAAATATTTTTACAGTATTTTGATAATCTAACTAAATATAGAAAACTAAAGAAAACTAGTTCATTGATACATATTGACAGGCACTACATTTACAGTCTGGGCCGTCCCACTTCTTTATCATATTTTTAAAACTATTTAGGTTTTCGTCTGATTTCATTTCATTTGGCAGTGTATTCCAGATCTGAGGTCCCAATGATCGAAGGCTGTTGGACCCAAAGGTGACTTGATTTGGTCTATAATGCTGTAAGTCATTGGAGTTACGTAATGAGTACTTGGAAGATTTTATTTTGAAAATATCGTGCATGAAAGAGGGATTTAAATTGTTTAAAGTCTTAAAAACTTCTATGCAGAGAACTCTTAGACGGGAAACATGCATAGTACACCTATCTGATTTGGAAAGTAAGTCGCTATATGAACTAAGGTGATCATTGTGTAAAAATCTAAGGGCACGTTCTTGAATCTTCTCAATTTTTTGTACAGATTTAGCTGATGAGAAGTACCATACTAGAGGGCAATAATCAAAATTTGAATATACAAAGCTCTGGACAAGAATCTTCTTTTCATTAAAGCCAATATATTGTTTCAGTCTTTTTAAAACATTGAGTTGTGATGCGGCTTTTCTGCAAATTTCAGAGATATGCTGTTCAAAGTTCAGTTTATGATCTAGTTGAATACCTAGCAATTTAACCGTTTCTTCCGATTTGATTATTTTTCCTTGGATGTTGAAATTTTCTCCACTTGTATTCGTTTGATCCTTTCTAATAACAAGTGCATGGAATTTGTCTGCATTAGCTATCATTTGATTTTGTTTTAGCCAAGTCAAAGCAACTCCAGCTTCTTCTTCCAGCACCTCAATCAAATTTGGTAGAGTCTTGGAAAAATAAGCTAGAGTTAGTTATCATCAGCATAATTATGTAACGTCGCTCGTTTGATAAACAGAAAAAGATCGTTTATATAAAAATTGAATAAAATGGGGCCCAAAACAGAGCCTTGAGGAACACCTGATAAAATAGTTTGAAAAGAACTATACGTATTATTGATTCTCACAGACTGTTTCCGCCGTTTTAGATAAGAGTAAATAAGGACGAGAGCATTTTCATCTAAGCCATAGGCATGTAGTTTGGCTATGAGTAAATCGTGTGGAATACAATCGAATGCTTTTGACAAATCCATAAGGACAGCCCCTACAATATTATCGTTATCGAGCTTAAATCTCCATTCTTCAAGCATTCTTATTAGGACATGTTGTGTGCCATATGATTTTCTGTAAGCAGCAATGAAAAGGGAAAGTGTTTCATCTAGGTATGGGATAAGTTGATTTTTCAAAATTTTTTCATAGATTTTGGAGAAAATATTGAGAATACTGACAGGACGAAAGTTTCGTTCAACTGTACGATCTGCCTCTCCTTTATCTAAAGGACAGACAGCGGCACGTTTTCCATTATTTGGAAAACTATAGTTTCGTATACTGCAATTAATTGCATCTGTTAACGGGAGTGTAAGCTCGTCTGCAGCTAACAAAACCAGTTTTGGTGGTATTTGATCTTCACCCGTTGATTTCCTACGGTCTAAAGACTTTAGTTGTTCCCTGACTTGACAATCTTCTACTTCGTGAAAGGAAAATGAATTGAAATTTATTTCAGGATTTTGAATGATAGCTAAAATACTTGGATGGTTTTTGTATTCTTCAAGAATCAACTTAATGATTTGCCGATCATCATCAGTTGCAACCGTATCTGCAATGTTGCAAGGTTTTACACCGCTAGATTTTTCTACAATGTTGATGTAGTGATCGTTAAATATCTCCGTTAGTTCTCTGTCTTCAGTAATGATTGAATTTTTTTTAACTAAGGAGATATCACTACCCGCCAAGCCTCCTTTGTTAGAGAGGAAAGGCTTGACAAGGTTCCAGAAAGCACGATTCGATACCAGTCCATTTTCTGTTGCTTGTTTGAAGTGCTGCTTAATTGCCTTTTTTCTCAATGAAACACATTTATTTCTTTGTCTTTTAAATTTAAGTTCATTTTCTTCTGTAGGATTTTGGTTACGTTTCTTCTTTAGTCTCGTTCTGGTATAAATTCCCTTTTTTAGTTCACGAGTCATGAAAGGAGCACTATTTCCTCGTAGCATTTTCGTTTTTAGAGGGGCATGTTTGTCGACTAGTTTTCGAAAAGTGCAGACAATATTATCATAAGCTTGTTCTGGATCCTTAGAAGTACCAAAATTTGCCAGTTTTACATCTGACAGGAAATTGTCGGCACTAAATTTTTTGTAGCTGCGATACTTGATTACCTTAGGCTTAAGTCTTGGGAGATGCGACTTCATAACCGTCACGACAAGACCGTGATAGTCACTTATGCCAGTCTCAAAGACGGAAGTTTTTTGAAAGCATCTCGGCCGATTTGTAAGGATGACATCAATGGAAGAACTATTGCTTTTTGTAAAACAAGTTTTGGCTGTCACTAAATTTGATAGCCCAAAGACATCACAAAATGAAGCTAACTTACTGTGCCCAGCATCCTGTCTGTTTAGGGTATCAATATTGATATCTCCCATTACAATTACGTTGTCGTATTTATCTAAAGCAGAGTTTAAAGTAGTTGAAAGATCGCGAAAGAATGAATCAATGTTGCTGGATTCTGGGGGCCGATAGATACTGTAGACAATCCATTTCTTTTTGCTCACTATCAGTTCAGAGCACAAGAGTTCAAGAGAAGGAGACTCTAAAACTGGAACTCGATTGCAGACGACACCCTTCCTAGCATACAGCATAGTACCCCCACCAAATTCGTTCCTATCACGACGTACAGGTTTTTGGTAGTTATTCACAAGAAATGTTTCAGTTTTGAAATCAGAATTTATTTTGGTTTCCTCTATGACCAAAACATCAGGTAAGCATCTCTCCATAAGTATCCTCAAATCAATAATCTTATTCCTAAGACTATTGATATTCAAGAAACCTACGAGAGGGTGGTTATGATACTCTGTTCTGAGGCTAAAAAGTTTGTCGATATCGCATGCATCATTTGATTCCGAAGAAATATCTGTATAAGTAGGCGATTGGACTACGATCTGGTCTACTTCTTCATTTAACGTTGGCGATTGTGATTTGCTTTCATAAGAAGGTTTAAGATTATGGATGGACGAATCTAATTTATCTACACTATGTATCTCTCTACTTTTTAGTCAACCCGTGGAATTTATGAAATCGATGAAGTTACCTGCTAATAAGTTGTTTCCATTGTAGTTTGGGTGAAGACCCCATTTATTCAAATGTTACGCTTTAATGTTGTCGTGTGTTATAAAATCTATTCCATAATTTTCGAGAGATTCTCTTACCAGGCGATTGACTTCCTTTCTTTTAACTTCAAGGTTTTGTGAGTCGGCTCTATGGACTAAGCTCGATACTGCAACTTTTTCAACTCTTTCGTTTACAGTCAATGCTAGATCTACGAGTTTGTTTGCAATTCGGTCTGGCTCCTCGTCGCGAAGGTTGTTCGTTCCACACATCAGAACAACCATACTTGGTTTCATATTTACTGTAGGCTCCACATAAGAAAACATATCATCTACTCTTGCACCGGGAAAAGTCTTGACGTATGATTTGTATGAAGGACACTCGTTGTTTATGTCTTGACTTCGTATCTTTTTGACCATGGAGTCACCAATTATTGTTAAGGTTGGTTTCCTTTGTGATTGGTTGCCTCTATTATCTTGTCTCTCTTGGGTATTGCCATACAGTGTCTTCCTCGATGTTACGTCACTCCTTGGAGGGCCTGCTCGTACCTGCGTTGGTCTCATCTTGACCACTTCATTATAGTCATAAATCCCAGGCATGATGTTTCTTCCTGTAGCAACAAAACGCTCCTCACCACTGTGATCCAGACAGGGAATTAATCCCAAAAAATGAAAATACGAGTATACACTATTTGAGGGTTTCATCATGGCGAAGAGACATTGAGCTATTCGATAAAACAAAAATTTCTTAAATCCGACTCATAAATCCAGAGATATGATTTTTTAAAGTTTGACTAAATTGCGAACTGTTGTTTACATTGCAATTTCCGGCCTTTTGTTTGTGTTATCGTTGAAAACCCATACATTCAAGTTCTTGTAACTCTTCAACAAATGCACCGATTTTTTGAAACTTTTTTTTATTTTACAGATAAACACCTAAGCTATCTAAAAATACAAAGCTATTTGCAAAATCTCAAGTTGGTATATCAATATTTGTCAAAATGGTGTATGACCTTTTTAAGCACAAAAACCAGGCAAATTATCAAAATTCCGTTTGTTATAGTGAAAACAAAAAATCTAACTAAATCTAACTCTTCAAAAAAATATCACAATTGAATATGATGTCTTGAGAGAATTTCTACCAAAGGATTCGTACAGCTTCGTACAGGAAAAAAAGTTATCACACATTTGGTATACATACATACATACATACATACATACATCATTTATTTTATAAAGCAGGTTGAAAAATGGCAGCCTCGGGATGGCTGATGTGGACCTGCAAATTAAAGTTGATAAATGAAAGGAAAACTTAAAAAATTTTAAATTACAAGTTCTAACATTAATAATATATAAAATCTTCACATCTGTTTCTCACACAAACTGTCCCTTTAGAAAAGTTTAGCATTCTCAGTTTGTCTCTATCTTCTTTTAGTTTTGTCCTAAAGATCTGTTTACTATTCGCTTCTTTAATATTGTTCGATATATGATAGGCCCTTTTGGTTTAACGTTGATTTTTTGGCAATGATTTTTGGCTTTGTACATGATTGAACTGTTCCGCATACGAACAGTGTTTATGCAAACTACTTTCAACTATCTTAGCTTTACTTGAGTAAAGCTTGTGTCTCTAAAGTATTTAGTTTTTGGTCGATAATCTAATTCTCATTGTACATGTCCTTGATAAGGCCTCTTCTCGGTTTAGTGTATCGATCACCTCACTTTAATGATAATTGACTGCCTGATCTTGGTCGGCTACGTTTTTTAACTCGTTCATCTACTTCATCACTGAACACTCTTTCTTTTACACGCCAGGCTTCATCCTTGACTTTAACTTGATACAATTTTTGGAGTACTAATTGAATTTTATATGCGTCTTCCTTCAGCCCCCCTTTCCTCTATCAGTTTATCAGCTAGTCTAGATCCTTAAATTTCGCAGTATATTTCGTGTTCTACTTCGTACATTTATCCTTTAAATCACCGTTTTCAACTATGAAATCATAAAGCTCGCCATTCGTTGTGATAAACGTGATTGATTTTGTGACACATAGCTATTGGAATGGTTTAAAGACTACAGGCCAGCAGTTTTGTGTTTTAACAGTCATTGTTTTATTTTGTGGTAGGAACTGACTTGGAAATTAACATAGAAAAAATTCTGCTTCTCAATGAGGCATGTGAAACATACAGGCTTGGCTTGGGTCAGTCATAGTTACGAGAAAAATTTTTTTTATTGTTTTGCAGTTTCATATCAGTTTATGTAAAGTTGCGTCATCCTGTAATTTGAGCACTCCCTGCATCCCATATACAGTATGGTGAGCTGTAGACACTCTCTATGCGTACTATCAAAGTTTAAAAGTTGAATATATATTTTGAAATAACGAGGTAAAGTTGCCTTGCCTTAAACAAAGAGGCATTTAAGGCGAATAAGTGAATGGAAAAGTAGTGATAGGGGAATGTAGGCAGTAGTTATGTTCCAATAAAAGTCGCCACAAGCATATCCGGACTATTGACGCCTCTTCCCTACCATATCGAAGCCCTTGAAGACTCAGTTAACATTTTCATTGACTATGGAATCAAGATAAAGATAAAAACCGAGTCGACAGACAAAAAGCATGAAAATGTTATACCAGAACGAGATCTTTATCAACAGTTGGTCGTCAAGGTTTCAGTGAGTAACTGAAAAGGACCTACCATACCAAATGTGTGATAACTTTTTTTCCTGTACGAAGCTGTACGAATCCTTTGGCAAAAATTTTCTCAAGACATCATATTCAATTTTAATATTTTTTTCGAAGAGTTAGATTTAGTTAGATTTTTTGTTTTCACTATAACAGATGGAATGTTGATAATTTGCCTGGTTTTCGTGCTTAAAAAGGTCATACGCCATTTTGACAAATATTGATATACCAACTTGAGATTTTAAAAATAGCTTTGTATTTTTAGATAGCTTAGGTGTTTATCTGTAAGACAAAAAAAAGTTTCAAAAAATCGGTGCATCTATTGAAGAGATACAAGAACTTGAATTTCTGGGTTTTCAACGATACAACAAACAAAAGGCCGAAAATTGCAATGTAAACAACAGTTCGCAATTTAGTCAAACTTTAAAAAATCATATCTCTGGATTTATAAGACGGATTTAAGAAATTTTTGTTTTATCGAATAGCTCAATGTCTCTTCGCCATGATGAAACCCTTAAATAGTGTATACTCGTATTTTCATTTTTTGGGATTAATTCCACGATTTCTAAAGAGCTGGATCACAGTGCTCACTTGAATCAATTACACTTATGTCTTCTTCTTTTCTTTTTCGATTATGTCTTGGGATTTCTTTCGGTGCTGGATTGATCTCTCTTGGTATTCTATCTCCGACTTTTGATTTCTCTGTTTGTAGCATTGGTAACTCATTGGATTTGTTCCCACGATAATTGCTGGATGTGTCTTCATTTTGTAAGACTTGATATCGATTTCTTAGTGCCACTTGGGATGCCTGTGGATCAAAATTTCGGGCAGGTTTTCTTGGTATATTCCATCGTGAATTACTAGATGCTTCCGTCAATTCCCTTGGTGCAACTGTCTGCTCTTCTGTCTCAATGTTATTGTAAATAGTTGCGAGACGATTTCCAGGATTATACTCGTTGTCTATCATCTTTCTATTGGTCACCTGAGACATCCTTGGCTCGAAGGCTCGTGGAGCTTTTGTTGGTACTCCCCATAATGAGTTTTCATCTGTCTCCAGCAAATCCCTTGGCATCCCTGCTGTATTTTGATTAAAAACACCGGGCCTAGCATGCCCTGACTCTCTAAAACCAGTATTAGGAATAAAAGCTTTATTTTCTTTCGGAATATCATATTTGCCAACATCGTTTATTTTTTTCAAATCAGAAAGTTCTTTTTTAAGGGCCACATTTTCCAGTGAAAGGTCTCTTTTTTCATTTTCTAAAATTTGGATCCTGGCCAGCAAACCATGATATCCTGCTCTATCTTGTAAATTTTTTTCTTCGCTTTCTTTTCTATCCATCTTGTTTATGACATAGCTTAGCTTTCTCTCCATATCATCAATTCTCTGCTTCATGTCATCCCTTGTTTTTTCACCTATTTCCTTATCTATCTTATCTCCTGTTCGTTCCATTGACATGCTTTCTCCAGTTGATTTTCTCGGAGTGCTTCTCGTGATTTCTTCGGTTCCAAGACTATTTTCATGCCTGGAAGCTGTTTCAACCAATTCACTTCTATACTTTGACAACTTACTTTCATTGTCATTCTCCTCTCCATTTTCATTTTCACTGTCATTTTCCTCTTCATTTTCATTTCCATTCTCTTCCTCATCGGTACTATCCTCAGACGAATCGTTATCTTCCCTAACTTTTGACTCATTTATTCGGAGGGATTCACGTCCACCATGCGAACCTTTCGTTATGTATCCCTTCATGATCATGAAATCCAGTTGTGCGATAACCACGCTTTTGGCTAGGCCATGTTTCTTGAGGAGCTCTTTTCCTATCAAATTCGTATCCGCTCTACCATTCCTCTCGTGAATTCTTCTAATCTCTTCTACAATCAGCCCATTTATATCACAGTTTGATAACAATATTCCAGATTCAGAGATAATTGCAATATCATCTTCGCTAGCTCTTGTGGCGTCCTCCACAACATCCGCTCCACACCACGCGGCCGCCATCACTGAAATTGCAATCGACTTCCTTGGTTGCTCCAATTAGGACAGCATTGCCTCGGAGAGGAATATGATGACTTCAAACCTAAATAGCGCTATGGACCAGCGTTTTAGTACGATTATGATAGTAAGATTTGTAATTTTATTAGGATGACAAACATCAAACTTTATAAAAAGATTTTCACCTTTGACCCCGCTTTGGGGGCATTTGCCTCTATATTTCAAAAAACAGTTCCTCTCCCATCAAGATAACATCGAAATTCGGGTTTTACACCCCTGAATTGGTATAGTGACATCTTGCTGTGTTGCCCCCATTTAAGGGCAGGGTTACCCCAGAATGATCCGAAACCTCAAAAATACCTCTTATGAGCTAGATGGGGCCATTATCAATGTTCTACAGCTAAAAATGAACGTTTAAAGGGGTATATCGAGAGTCTTAACAATAACACATGTCCTTAGATTTTGGGGGTATTTACCCCCATATCTAAGAAACGGCCCCTCCCTCATAAAAAGGACATCGATATTCGAATTATATGCCCCAAAATTGACCAAAGTCACTTGGTCTCATAAATTACCTCGTTTGGTCGTACTACCTCCCCCCCTTCTGCTACCGGACTAATAGTTCCACTGCTCCGGATTATACACCTACATCGGATCGGATTAAACACCGGATTATACTGATACATCATGGGCAAAGGATATACTCATCACATAGGCTTCCATATCATTCATTGAATTGGATAGTTATCGCTTGAACTGAAAAGTTAGATTACTAATATGCAATTACCTCGTTTGTTGGTACTACCCCCCCCCCCTTCTGCTACCGGACTATGTCTCTTTTTTTTTGGTTATCCTTTTAGTGTTGCCTCAGGTGAGGATCTTTCTGATGGCACTTTAATTCCTTTTGTTGTTGTAGGGTAATTCTAGAGATCCTCACTCAGTTGGTCAAGTCAAGTAAGTATCATGAACAACTACCGGGTGTCCCAAAAAAATTTATACGGATTTGGTTGACTCCAGCGCCGTGAATTTAGCTTTAATCAATGTCTAATCACTCTACAGATGTTCCTCGATAGTTAACGTAGCATAGGTACCTTGTTTGTTGAAATTGGTACTTTGAGAGCAGACATGTTAACCTTGAAAGTTAAAATTTGCCTCTTCCTACAAACCAGAGCTTTGCTTTTTGGCCTAAGCAATTACTTAAGGCACAGCATATAAATCAACGATAGCTTTGATAAAATTTGAACAGCATTAGATCTTATGTTATTCTGTTTTCCAGAAGTCACCCATTGGGAAATTTCTTAATTTTTCATTAATTTCAGTTCTTAACTTCGATGTGCTTCAGGAATTTGCGTAGGCCAAAAGGCCAAAGCTCTAGTTTGCAAGTGCACGCAAATTTGTGCTTTCAAGATTGATATTTCTGCTCTCAAAGCACCAATACCAACAACAAGGTATCTATGTTCAAGTTAACTATCGAGGAGCATTTTGAGAGTGATTAGCCATTGATTAAGGCTAAATTCATATTGCTATATCGCTAGAGTCAACCAAATCTGTATATATTCTTTTTGGGACACCCGGTAATAGTTTGCTTTTTTCCATTTCGTTTTTGTCTTGTCTGCCATTTTGATACATAGAACGTTGGATAGATCGAACTAATTTTGTATTCATTCAGTCAAAAATATTATACTGACACTTCTGTAAAGTTTATCAAAATGTAGACCCATGTAGCAGATAGAATAAGTAAAAATTCTCAGCCTTGTTAATGAACTTTCTTGATTCCACCGCTTTAGTTATTCGTAACACAATATTTCCTCAAAATTTGAATGGCAGAGTGTTTTGATCAAAGCTATTAACAATTACTTTATAGTTTTAAGGAGGAATTTACCTCTCACATGGAGTGAACTCTCGTCAGTTCTCGTGGCAATATTTTAAAGTTCTGTTTTTTTAGCATATTTGATCAACAGTTTTGACGATATTCTATGTCTCTTCTGACTAGGTCTGATTTAGGCCCAAGTTTAAAAATCAGTACCTGTTGACTGATTTTGAAAATGTTTGCAACACATTATCCCGCTAGATTACGCTTCCTGACGCCCGCCCAGAGTCTAGCTGGAACTCGGAACTTATACTTTTTGGCAATTTTAGATAAAAGGGCCTAATAGATCACAGTGCATCGATGATTTTAATCCCGACTGTAAATTTCCCATTGTGTTTATTTAAAACAAAATCCCAAATAAGCTGGCTTGTGGAACAGGCTTCCTCTGGTCAAGGGTGCCTTCATTATGTTGGCGTACAGTATGTATGATTGTTACGTATAAAATGTAAAATGTACAGTATGATTGTTAAGTATAAAATCTTTGTTGAAATTTTGTCTTTGTACTCCCCACATATTTTTGTTATAACATTCACATTGCAACGGATGAACCAGGAATTGCAGTCATACTTTCCAGATAAGTTTTAAACGACCTTGTTGAGTTGGAATTGTGGAAAGTATCTCCCTCCTTCATTAACCCTAATCCTACCGGGCTTTTTTTGATCTAACATAGCCGGGGGGGGGGTGCTTTCCACCCCCCCCCTCTATAAATGGCCGTAGACTAATGGGAAATCATTGAAACTTGGCAAGGGCGTAGTCCTAACTATTCTTAGCCGATTGGTAGTTTTGGGCGTGGCCACCTCATTAGGTGACGTCACTATGACGTCATAATGCCGGAAAATGTCAAAATATATGGTTTTCCGGCTTATTTGTTCTAAAAAAGGAATAAAGGTAATCTGGATGACTTTTTCCATTCTTATTTGGCGTATTATTCATTTCCAATTCAAATATGATGCATATATGTGTTTTTAGACTGTTATTTTGGAAGAAAATGACAAAAATTGATGACGTCATAATTAAAAACTGTGTTTTTCTGCCAAAAATTTATAATAATTGGCTCAAAAAGCTTTTAAAGTGTTGCATAACGCAATTCTATGCATTTTTAACAAAATCTGTTGGAAAAAACTTCAAAATTTGCCAAAATTGCCCAAAATGGCGGCCCAAGTGACGTCATCATTTTATCAATAGAAAGCTAATTGTTTGCTGATTCTTTTAAAGTACAATAGTTAACATTTGGAACTAATTCTAGGAGGAAAAATATCAAAATCATTAATTTTTCCAATACCTTGCTCCAAATATGGTAGTGTCACCTGTCACGTGACGCCTATTGTCCAAAAATTTAATAGTTAAAATGTAGCTTATAGATAATTAGAAATTGTCAGCGAGTTTGAGGGTCATAGCTTTTGTCGTTAAAGAATGCTCTGCAAAAAACTGATAGGGGGGGTGGAAAACACCCCCCCGGTAGGATTAGGGTTAAAGGAAAAATTTGGCAACTTCTTCTCTCATTACATCTGAATGTGCCCTTTTCCATCAACTCTTCCTCGATATGTGGAAGTTTTACCCTAACAAGTTTGTCTTTTAGATTTTTTGCCCCTCGGAACGAAACGAACATTGAAAACATTCTTGTGTTAACTACGAACCAAAGGAACGTTTTGATTCCCCGGAATGATTTCGTGCACATTATGCAAAGCTGGGTGATATGTAAGCACCAAAGGTATCCTTGTGTCATCCTTGGCCTTTGGTTTGGTATCGTGTAAAGCTGCACTTTTTTCAGAAGAGCACGTTCAACTTGACTATCAACCTTAGATTTTAGATGTTCTTTTAAGCAATTGGTCAAACCTATTTTCTTTGATCATAGAGAAACATGCCCCAATGACGGAAATGCGTGTCTCAGAGAAATACTGCCCCTGGATTGACAAGGACCTTAGAAAACTTATGCAGACCAGGGATAAACTAAAAAAGGCTACAGCCAAAAGAAAGTCCCAATTCCTTGTATAGACATCATATAGACAGGTCCGTAACAAGGTCAATACCCTAAACATCCAACTAAAGAAGCAGTATTTTACTAATAAGATATCTGCATGTCAAGGTAACATGAAAGAATCTTGGAAGGCAATCAATGATCTCCTCAATAAGAGATCAACGTCCAGTCATATTGATTGTCTTAAAGAGTCTGGTTCCGAAACTGTTCATAAAAAGGATATTTCTAATGAAATTAACAGTTTCTTTTGCTCAGTAGGCAAGGATCTTGCTGACAAAATAGATCCAGTCCCAAATCCCCTTCTTGCAGGTGACTATGAAATTAACAAACATAAGGCAACATTCCACTTCAGAACAATTGAAGTGCAGGAGATCAGGGATGCATTTTCCACGGTTAAGACAGCAAAGAGCTTTGGGACTGACAACATCTCTAGCTACTTTCTGAAACTTGTGCTGCCTTTTATTGAAAACTCGCTCGCTTTCATGTTCAATACATCCATTGAAACAAGTCGTTTTCCCGACTCATGGAAAGTTGCTAGAGTTACTCCAATTTTTAAGGATGGAGATAAAACTGTAAAGTCTAACTATCGACCAATATCAGTCTTGCCCGTCATCTCAAGGCTCTTTGAAAAACTAGTAACAAATCAATTGTACCAGTTTATGAACGATAAAGGCTAATTTCCAGTCAGTGGAATTTTCCGAGCGGGCGGAATTTTAGACAGTAAAACGTCACTCAGCCGTAACTTTCTATTCAATGCCAGAGCGACATTTTCTCTCGAATACAATAGAAATTCCGCCCGTTCGGAAAATTCCACTGACTGGAAATCAGCCTTAACGGTCACTCTTCATCTGGCCAATCCGACTTTTTGCGCCTTCATTCAACAGTAACATCCTTACTTAAAAATACTGATGACTGGTTTATTATTATAACATTATTTACAGTTGGTTAAAAAAAACTGATAGTTCTAAATTGAACTAATTAAGACCAACTATTTACACAAAAAGGAATACTAATTACAATGAATAGATAAATACATGATTATAATACAGAAATATTTCTGGTGAAATTCCCACG
This sequence comes from Aurelia coerulea, assembly GCA_039566865.1. Taxonomy (NCBI): domain Eukaryota; kingdom Metazoa; phylum Cnidaria; class Scyphozoa; order Semaeostomeae; family Ulmaridae; genus Aurelia; species Aurelia coerulea. The sequence continues at coordinate 12,962,168 of CM076950.1, forward strand.
GACTCTTTATCTACATATTTTGCATGAGCAACTGTCACCCTTCCACTCTTTAATTGATCTCTTATAGCTAGCACTGGTTGCCAGGCTTTTTATTGAGTCAGACAAAGTGTTCCAAAGGATGGCCCCCCTGAAAGATAATGAATCATTCCCATATGACAAGGTGTTGGTGCTTGGTAACCGTAGAAGATTTTTAGTCCTTAGGTTATAGGCTACATCTTTTGCCTGGAAGATATTCCACATAAAAGATGGATTTTCCGAATTGAGGCATTTATATATTTCCAGCATTAATTTTTGCAAATTTCGAGTGTGAATAGCACATTCGCTACCCCTAGCTAACAGTTCAGCAAAGGGGGCTGCGAAATCCTCCCACATTATTCTCAGTGCCCTTTTATGGACTCTGTTTATTGCTGCATTGGCATCTTTCCCACAGAACATCCAGATTAAAGGACAATAATTAAAATTTGACATGATAAATGTATTTATAAAGAATACGCCTCTTGTCCTGATCTAAATATTCTGCTACTCGTGAAAACGCACTGGTCTTGTTGTTGGCTTTTGTGCAATATGTTTTTACATGTTCGGAAAATTTTAGCCGGGGGTCAATAGTAATACCTAAGAGTTTCACTGTGCTAGTTGCAGGAATCGGTTTCTTATCAATTTCAAACGCGTATTCCTGGTCTGGTTTCAGCCCAAGAAACATGACTTGAAATTTGGAAGGATTTGCAACCATTCCATTGTCCCGAAACCAACACAGCGCATTATGGGTATCATTCTTAAGACAGGATATAACATGTTCTAGGTTTTGACTGCATGCATATATTGTATTGTCATCTGCAAAATTACAGAACTCTGACTTAGTAATGGCATATGTGAAATCGTTCATGAAGAAGTTAAACAGAAATGGACCTAACACTGAACCTTGGGGGACACCTGATTCTATGTTTTGCCATTCGCTAAATGAGTTGCCACATTTGACTCGTTGCTTCCCGTTGGTACAATGCAATGGACCTTGGAACGCTTGTGGGTCTAGTATTCATTGACCTTAAAAAGGCATTCGATACCATAAACCACAATATTCTCTTTTCAAAAAGCTCGAGCTTTACGGTGTACAACAACGTGAACTTTCTTTGTTTAAATTTTACCTAACCAGCAGGAAACAATTATGTAGGGTTAATGGGGTTGATTCCAAAATTGGGGACATAGAAGTCGGTGTTCCACAGGGCTCATGTCTTGGCCCTCTTCTCTTCCTCGTCTATATCAATGACCTCCCACAAGCTGTCGAAGATTCTACCGTGTCCATGTATGCTGATGACACCAGTTTGTGCTACCAGTCTCACGATTTGACTCGGCTGAACGAGGCTATCAATAGCGACCTTAGGAAATTGGACATTTGGCTGCATGGCAACAACCTTTCCCTGAATGTTGCAAAAACTCATTCTATGCTAATTTCTACAAAGCAGAAGCACAAGATCCTCAAAAATCAAAATAGAGACTTGGATCTGAAATTTTGCGATAATGAGCTTGAAGTAGTCAAAAAGACAAAATACCTTGGTGTGCAAGTCGACTGCTCCTTGGATTGGGAAGAGCAAATCAAGGCAGTTTCTAGCAAGGTCTCAAGGGCAGTTTGCTTTTTAAGATATGCCGAGTCTTTTCTCCCGAAAGAAACATTGCAAACTCTCTACACAGGTATTGTCGAGCCTCACTTTCGATACTGCTGCTCTGTCTGGGGCTGCGCCGGTTTAGCTGAAATTAATCAGTTGCAAAAACTTCAAAGCCGTGCTGCAAGGATAATAACGAATACCAACTTCGATGCCCCAGGCAAACCTCTTATTGAAGGGCTGGGATGGAAGACCATTGACCAGCTGGTTACTGGTGAATCTAAGGCAATGGTCTTCAAGTCCCTGAATGAGGTTGCTCCACAATACCTGTGTGACATCTTCACCAGAAATTCGCTCTGCTCATCATATAGCCTTCGCAATACGGGGACCGACCTGAAGTTGCCGATGAAAAGGTCAGCTAATGGCCAGAGATGTTTCTCTTACAGAGGTGCAAAACTATGGAATATCCTGTCAGCCGAGTCAAAGCAGGCAACCTCTCTGTATAGATTTAAGAAAACTATTTAGAAAGAGGCACTTTTCTTTCTTTCGTTTTTCATTGTAATTTTCACCATTATTGTACATAGATTAAAAATATTGTAAATAAGGTTTTATAGTTTTGTTTAATTAATAGCTTTTATTTCGTACCATTGTACCTTAGATTGTAAATAATGTTTTTATCGGAGGGCCCCTTAAAAATCAACTTGTTGAACGGCAACCCTCCTTAAAAGAATTAAAAATGCAAAGAAAAGAATCTTGTTTTCTTTATAACCCCTTGTCAACAGCTAATTTTTCTTAGTCCACCACCCTATTTTCGAAAAAAAGTTTCCCCTGAACAAATGCACCGAATTTTGGAAGCCTAAGTGTGATGTAAGAGTTGATGGGTATCAATAGGTTTTTTTTAAGTAAATTATTGACAATTGTTTTTTACCTTGTTTGATGACTTGAACATCAAGAAAGCTAACCATTCTGCAGTGAACTTAATCGAATAATGGGCCCCATTAAGGAAATTTACAGAATCTCTGAGTTTCCTTCCCCGTGGAACCAAACCAAAATGACGTCTTCTATATACCTCCACCACAACCATTGTTTTCACGGAGCTTCCGAAAGTAACTCAAGAGCCGCTAAGAAAAGAATCGGATAACTTTGAGGAAATTTTGTTCCAGTAGCAGTACCCCTAAGTTGCTGGTAAAAATTACCTTCAGATTAACAAATCCTTTTTTTTAAACCACACGAGCACACGAGCAAGCTCCGTAAGGGAGTTCATAGAAATGGCCTTATCTTGTCGATGTTCAAGTGCTTCCCGTAACGCTTCCAATCCCTCTTCATTTGGAATGCTTCAGTAAAGCCCAACAACATCCACTGTACACAAAATACCATTTTCGGCAAGTTGCCCCAAATCGCAGATTTTTTTGGAGGAAAGGTCTGAGGGCTGGTATCTTTTATGTAGGACCTAACCTTTTTTGCCATTGGTTGCAAATGATGATCCAAATATTCCGAAATATTTTCATTAAAATATTCACAATTGGAGATGACAGGTCTCCCTGACACACCTTTCAACCCTTTGTGTCTCTTTGGGAGGAGATAACTGCGTCCTAACCTTGGATTGTTCACCATAAAATGTTGTAACATTTTTTCGTCGATATCTCCTCTATCTCTTATAATATCTAAGGCATCAGCTATGTACTGGTAAAGCTTCTCCGAAAGATCGTTATGAAGCTTGCTGTAAACCTGTGAAGCCCCTAATTGCCCATCCACCTCCTGGATATAGTCCTCTCTGTCCAACACAACCACCCATGATCCCTTGTCATCCTCCTTCATAACGATTGTTCGGTCAGCTTTCAAATTGTTGATTGCTGCACGTTCCTCCCTACTAACATTACTATAATTATTTCCTTGTGCACATATATTCATAAATTTCTCCTCTAACTTACTAAGGTACGACTCAATTGCAACATCTTTGTTTCGAGGATTAAATATACTACGCGTCTTAAATGCTGGATAGTCCGAAAAATTATCCTATCCTCTAAAATACTATTTTAGACGAAGACGTCTGCCGAAACTTTCCAATTCAATTTTAATCAAATCAATCTCCTTAGAAGTCATAGCAAACTTCAAAACCTTTGATAATACTGAAATCTCTGGCTCAGATAGAGCTTTTTCGATAAATTTACAATTTTTTCATTCACAAATTGTCCTTCAATACGTCCATTACTATCTATTTTGCAATGAAAATTTCCATTATTTGATAACACAGCGAAGAAATGCAAAACGAGGCTGGGAGTGAGCCTTTCGCAAAAGAAAAATTAATGGCTGGCCGGATTAGAGCCGCCGGATGCCAGTCTCTGGTTTTGGCAGCCGATCGCTATGTGCGCGCCAAAATCTGCGCCCGACTCAAATCAAAACAGTCTTTCATTTATTTATCATATTTAAACACAAAATCCCTATCAGCTAAAAAAAGAACTATTCCTATACAAAATAGACATCTATTTACAAATAGAATATTACAAATTTGCTGATCTCGCTAGGGATCGTGCTTCGGGAAGGATGCTAATTGTTTAGGAATTCCTTCAGTTTCCTTTTGAATATGCTAATTGTAGAACTCATCCTGATTTCTAATGGGATTTCATTCCACGTCGTAGCACCCGAGTAGAACATACTGCTTTTGGAGAATTCTAGGTTCTGTTTTGGGGTGTCCAGATCGAACTGATTTCTTGTTTAATAGTTAGATAATTGAGATCTGGTAACAAGCCTCCCTCTTAAATTGTCCGGGCAGAGACCATTCATTATTGTCATTAATTTTTTTAATCATTTTGCCTTTCATATTCCGACCCACTTTTCCCGCTCGTCGTAAAAGGTGGGCCGATTTTAGCTGCCAAAAGAGAAAATTTTTTAAAAATATTTAACTGCCTTTGTCAAAGCTGAGATTTTTTCCCAAGAAAGAAGAAGCACTGAATGTCAATTAAACGAAACTTTTGAAATGTTTTGCACTTTAGTCTCGTTTTAACAGCTATCCATTTTGAGATTTTGCTCATTTTAGACCCACATTACCCCCACCCTACCCTAATTCTATCAATCGCACGCGGATCGCACGCTAATCGCACGTGCGGTTGACACAGGCTCACGTGTTCAAGGATTTTGTTGCCTGGCCAGTTTTTTGCTGCGATGCCTTATGAAGAATATTACCACTAAATAACGTATAAATTGATCAGTAAATTACCTGTCTTGGCCAGATGGCTCTCCTTCAACTCGTTGTTTCTTCCTTTTCGGTGAAGAGAGATATGAAAAAGAATCTGAAAGACTTTGTATTATGTCATCATCATCTGATTCCATTTCGACATAAAATTACAGCGAACCGCCCACAGCTGAAAACCAAATTGGTGTAAAAGGTAGCTGGTGATGTTCAAAGGGAAGGATAGGCAGAAGAATTTACGGGGGATGACAATCTTTCGGGGAATTTGTCCTTCAGAATACATTGCAAACATAGGTATCAACTGGTTATCAGGCTATCCCCGTCGTAATATTTTGAGAACGCTCTGCATGTTTCTTGGCATTGGTTCGTATGAGCGGAAGTTCCTGGGTTGGAAGGGAGGAAGTTTACCAAGCACGATCTCTTGTTTGACAGCTTGATGACATCGGCCTATTGTTGTGTGCGGTGATGACCCTCTGGTGTTAAGGGTCCTTTTCATCTTTAGTACTTAATGGTCCTAGGAGTCCTAGGGGTCCTATTGTCTTAGGGTCCGGTTTTTACAACATGCCCTATTTTCGTTTATTTATACTATTACATGGTTTAAGATAGTAAGAAGCTTGTTCCAACTATAAATTTAACGAGGTGAATCTCTTTCCTTCGCAATCCAACACATAACAAAACGGATGAATAATATCGAATAACAAAACACGTGATACTACTCTACTCGGAGGGTCCTGGGCCCTAGTCCAAATACTACACTACTCCCTTTTTAGAAATAAACGGATATACTCGATAAGCGGTTATATAGCACTAGATGGTAAAGGTTGTCTATAACGTTTCGGTTGTTTCGTTTATCGAGAGGAGCTACGTCGCTGTTGCTGTTGCTCATGACGTGGCGGTTGTTGTTGTACTGTATTGTCAGTCGTCGAGTCGATGTCATTGTCATCGTCAGACTGTGGGTTAGTTGGTCTCGGTATCTGTTTGAAGTGAGATACGTTTCGTGTGACCTTATGGTTGTTACGTTGTGCAGTTACGCGTGATTTGTTGCGGTAGATTACGATGTACGGTTTGTCGTTAAAACGTGAGGTCAGTTTGTTCTCTCTGTCCTGTTTCACCAGTACATGATCTCCAACTTTGTGATGTTGCTATCCTTTGTATGTCTTCTATTATCTGCGTATTGTTTATTGTATTGTTTGCAATGAAGAAACAGCATTATACTGATAGGATCTCTGAATGTAAGGGCAATATGAAAGAATCTTGGAAAACAATTAATGAACTTCTCAATAAGAGATCAAAATCAAGTAGCATTGATTGTCTCAAAGAGTCAGGCATTGAATCTCGGAACAAAAAGGATGTTTCAAATTCAATGAACAACTTCTTTTGCACTATAGGTAGAGAACTAGCAGATAAAATACAACCTGCCGCTAATCCCCTACTATCAGGTGACTATGAAGTTAACAAAGACAAGGCCAAATTTAACTTCAAGACAATCGAGCTGAAAGATATCTGGGATGCATTTGCCAAGGTTAAAACATCAAAGAGCTTCGGGATTGACAATATCTCTAGCTACTTTATGAAGCTTGCTTTGCCTTATATTGAAAACTCTCTGGCTTTCTTGTTTAACACATCCATTCAAACCAGCCAGTTCCCAGATTCATGGAAAGTAGCTAGAGTTACCCCAATTTTCAAAGATGGTGATAAGACTGTAAAATCTAATTATCGCCCAATATCAGTCTTACCTGTCATCTCAAAGCTCTTTGAAAAACTTGTTTTTGACCAACTGTACCAGCATATGAAAGGAAATGGCCTTTTCACAGCTGACCAATCTGGGTTTTTACGCCTTCACTCCACGTTGACTTGTTTGCTTAAAATGAACGATGATTGGTACAATGGGCTTGATCTCGGTAAATTGGTGGGATTAGTGTTTATTGACCTGAAAAAAGCATTTGATACGGTCGACCACGACATTCTTTGTAAAAAGCTCCAACTTTATGGCGTGCAGCAGCGAGAGCTATCTTGGTTTAGGTCCTACCTATCCAACCGCAAACAATTCTGTAGGGTTAACGGTGTTGATTCAGATGTCCAGGAAATAGAAGTGGGAGTCCCACAGGGGTCATGCCTTGGCCCCCTTCTCTTCCTCATCTATATCAACGATCTTCCCCAGGCTGTCCAAGATTCCTCTGTGACTATGTATGCTGATGATACCAGTCTGTGCCAACAGTCGAACAATTTGACTCAGTTGAACGAGGCTATAAACAGTGATCTTAGAAAACTGGACACGTGGCTGCAATGCAATAAGCTGTCCTTGAATGTAGCAAAAACTCATTCAATGCTTATATCTACAAAGCAGAAACACAACTCTCTCAAAAGTCGAAACGAAGTCTTGGAACTGAAAATACGTGACAATGAGCTCGAAGTAGTTCAAAAGACAAAGTACCTTGGAGTACAAATCGATAGCTCTTTGGACTGGAAGGAGCAAATTAAGGCAGTTTCTACCAAGGTCTCCAGGGCAATCGGCTTTTTAAGACATGCTAAGTCTTTTCTACCTAAGGAGAGTTTGAAAACTCTTTACACAGGCATTGTTGAGCCCCATTTTCGATATTGTTGTTCTGTTTGGGGTTGTGCTGGTTCTACAGACATAAACCAGTTGCAAAAGCTTCAAAATCGTGCTGCTAGAATAATTACAAATAGCAGCTTTGAAACCCCAAGCAGACAACTTATCGAGGAGTTGGGCTGGAAGACTATCGTAGAACTCATTGATGTTGAGTCTAAAATGATGGTCTTCAAGTCGCTCAATGATTTGGCTTCACAATACCTGTGTAACCTTTTTATCAAAAACTCAACAAGTTCCTCCCGCAGTCTCAGGAATACTGAGACTGCCAAAGAAAAAGTCAACAAATGGGCAAAAATGCTTTTCTTTCAGGGGAGCTAAACTATGGAATAGCCTCCCAGCTGAATCTAAGACGGCATCCTCCCTGAATGGTTTTAAAAAGTCAATAAAGGGTTAATTTTTCTTTCAATTGTAAATATTGCATAATTGTAAATAGGGTTTTAAAGTTATGGTTTTTTAGTGATAGGTTATTTTAGCTGTATATTGTAATTAAGTTTTTATTGGAGGGCCCCTTGAAAAACAGCTTCTGCTGAAGGGCAACCTCCTTAAAGGAATGAAATATGAAATATGAAAAATATGCAATGCTGCTCATTGTTTCGTGCCTCTTTGTGTCTATTCTTCGCTGTCTCCTTTAACAATGTTGGAAGCTGTCCATTAACAACACGGTCGAACAATAGTTCAGCTGGAGGTACTTTGGTTGTGGTATGGGGGGTCGTTCTGTATTGTAACAAGAATCTGCTGATCTCCTGCTGCCATACTGTTCCTTCGATTTTGGCTGTTTTGAGTGCTTTGCCAATGGTTTGATTAAAATGTTCCACTTCAGAGTTTCCCTGTGGTCATTTAGGTGTGGAGGGGTCTTTACTAATACCTAAATGTTTCAAATATCTGTCATAATCGTCGCCATTGAAGGGAGGTCCATTATCTGACGTTACAGATGTTGGTAATCCATGCACAGCAAAGATCTTGTCCAATTTAGGAATGACAGTGGAGGCTTTAGTTGAGCGAACAGTTTCCACCTCAGGGAATCGGGAATATCGATCAACGACAACAAGTAATTAGTCACCTGAGGGGAGAGGTCCATAGAAATGTATGTGCAATTTCTGCCATGGACCATTAGGCAGTTCTGACATGGTCAGGGGCTGGGGAGGATCTGGTCTCCCTGTGGCTTGACATGGAATGCATCGCTTGATGGTTTCATCTGTCAGTTTAATCGATGCCAGGAAACCACACTTTTTCTCTGAGTAAAGCTTTTGTCTTTACGACGCCTTAGTGTGCCTCATGGGCTAAATCAACTGCACGCTATTGAAGAGACTCCGGTTTAACGATACGTGAACCGCGAAGAATTATATTGTGAATACTGCTTTGATTGCTTTGTACGGCTTAGCATGATCTATGTCCCAGTGTCCGTTTCTCAAGGCTGCACGTACTGCGCGTAATGATTTATCTGCATTTGTAGCCTCTTGAATCTCTGTTATAGAAAGCGCTTTGGGAGCAGCTGACAAAGCTAACAAATTGACATATTCTTCCGCCATCTTTTCATGAATGGACTTACTGCTGGCTGTTGGGTGCCGTGACAGAAAATCGGCTGGATTCTCAGAACCTGGTTTGTAAACAACTCTAAACTCATATGGTTGCAGTCGAAGAACCCAGCGTTCAATACGAGCAGACGGTTTGGAATTTGCATTTCCATACCGGGTGTCCCAAAAAAATGTATACGGATTTGGTTCACTCCAGCGATGTGAATTTAGCTTCAATCAATGTCTAATTACTCTACAAATGTTCCTCGATAGTTAACTTGAACATAGATACCTCGTTTGTTGATAGTAGTACTTCGAGAGCAGACATGTTAAGCTTGAAAGCTCAAATTTGCCTCGCCTTGCAAACCAGAGCTTTAGCCTTTTGGCCTAAGTAATTTCTTAAGGCACAGCGTATAAATTGATAGCCTTGATAAAATTTGAAAATATTAGATCTTGTGTTATTCTGCTTTCCAGAAGTCACCCCACAGTCACCCATTGGGAAGTTTCTTAATTTTTCATTAATTTCAGTTCATAATTTCGATACGCTTCAGGAATTTGCTTAGGCAAAAAGGCCAAAGCTCTGGTTTGCAACTGGACGCAAATTTGAGCTTTCAAGATTGATATCTCTGCTCTCAAAGCACCAATACCAACAAATGAGGTATCTATGTTCAAGTTGATGATCGAGGAACATTTTGAGAATGATTGTCCATTGATTGAAGCTACATTTACATCGCTGGAGTCAACCAAATCTGTATACATTTTTTGGGACACCTGGTAGATGACTTCTAACGGTTTGTGGTCCGTGATAAGCGTAAATGGAGCACCGTGTACGAAAAGATGGAAGTGTTCTACTGCCCATACGATACCAAGTGCTTCTTTCTCTGTCTGAGAGTAGCGTTTTTCTACTGCTGATAATGCACGGCTTGCGTAGGCTACAACACGATAGTCTTCAGAGTCATGACTTTTCTGGCTTAGAATTCCAGAAATTCCGACAGGACTGGTGTCCACAGTAATGAAAGATTGCTTATTTACGTCAAAGTACGCCATTACATGTGCAGACGTTAAAGGAGAATGTCATCGTAAAAAATTTGTTTGATATGATATGCTATTTATCATGGTAAACACGATCGTGAAGTAATTTTTTGAATATTTCTTTTAGTTTTTGAATAATAGCACTTTCTATTGCACATTTCTCTGCGGGACAATTCTCGTTCATTGTCGTTTCCGAGAATTGATTTCGGATGTGTGACGTCAAATGTGATCAGTGGTTTTCGGTCGGCGGTCCCACAACAGCATCGTTTGATTAGGCCAGTGCACGAGTTGGCGAAGGAAGCTTGCAAAATGGCTCATTTTAACCCATATAACTGTTTGGAAGACAGCAGATAATTCGTTTTCAATAAGCAGGGTACTTCGACATCAAAGATTTCGAGGAGAACGTCGCTATTTTCCGTTACAAATGGATTCCATTTTGGGAAAAGACATGAGACGTTTCGTTCCAGACCAAACTTTGATGATGACCAGTTCGAAGCTAGTCAAACGTTCTTGAATGTTTTGGGGTGCTCATAGCAAAGAGATGCAATCCTAACCTAACAATATCTGATGGGGATGAAAGGGCAGGCCAGACTAGATCATGCAAGGAACGAAAGTCATCAAAGCAAGAGGAAGTAAACAACCAATCTTGACGAATTAAATATCGAGTCTCGATGAAATTCTCAATAAAAGAAAACCTTGGCAACTGTGTGGCAGCACTAAAAAGGTAAGACTACCAAAATATGTGGGAAATATGTTGGGCCAATCTAAGGGTTATTGGTTAGCAGTTATTTTAGATTTTTGTTCATGACAAAAACATGCATGTCTGAAGGGCATGAATGATCATAAAGTGTGGCCTTTTATGCACTACGAGTAAGAAAAAACAAGATTAAATAAAATGGATTGCTTCTAAACTTATTTCATATCAACTGCCTTTGATATCAAATTTCAGTAGGCATTCTATCACCTGGATAGTACTTGCAATACACATAGTTTTTTATCAGCAACTAAGAATTTAGGCCAGTGCTGAAAGTTTCTTAAAATTAGCAGATTTTGAGTACTCGGAGTTTCTTAGGAGTTTCTTAGAGGTTCCACAAACAATCTTTATCTTCATTACCTTTTCCCCTTGGAACATGTCAAAACAAGGTTTTTAAGGCTTTCCAATGTTTAGAAATTACTCAAATACCTTACGTTACGAGTAATGTGATACAGGAGACAACTGAAAGTAAAGTAAAAATATGCCAAGGGTTTCCTTTATCAAAATAAATAGTTTGTTAACTTATATTTTCCGAGTGCTGGAGTTTCTTAATTTTTTGGTGATCTAAGAGTTGAGTTTCTTATGGGCAGTTTCTTATTTAAAAAAATATGTGTACAATATTATGAAATTCCTGTCAACTATTGGTCTAGCATTTGAAAATCTTACAGTCTCTTGTAAGCCAGGTATTCAGGCTTTAACGTTTGCATTTTGTTCATAAATATAGTTCCTAATCCTCCCTTTCAGTTTGTCCCTGACTTATTGGCCACAAATCACATCATTCAAGTTGGAATTGAGAGGAGACATTTTAATTATAAAATGGACACCTTTAATTATGGAAAGAAGCACAGTATGGACAACAGAAATGTACTATTAAATACCTTGTTCTGAAATAATTGAGAAAAAGTAATGATAATATTATTAGACTTATATGGTAAATTTTTCCAGAATGACAACTTACATATGTACAATAGATCTTTTACAGTAGCTATACTGCGGAAGACCACGAGAGACATTTTTCATATTTTCATTCAAAAAGTTTGATTGAGTGCCACCCATTTCCATGGTGGATTTCATATGGTATGGTGGCACCTGTTGAACACATTGAAAAACTGGTTAAAATTTCTTACAAAAATGTGAACAAATATTGTTCCATCAGGATTCTTTTGTAAGACACCGAAAAGATCTATTTTTTCATGCCAAGTTGTTGAAAAATGTTCATAACAGCTTTCAAAAACCACACTTTGTTAGTAGCCAAAACTTTCAGTGGAATCAACACATGTATAATCAAGGTGGATAATTAATGGAGGTTATAAATTTGCTGAAGGAAATGCCAACACACCTCTGGTATCTTTTGCTAAACAAGGAAATGGCAAATGCCAAGAATATCAAACAGAAACCTTTTCCACTTGGTCTGAGTGAGCTTTAATTAACTGCTGCGTTGATTTCCTTGAATACTGCTATGGGTGGAATTTTCCTGGTACCAAAATCTGGTACCTGGTACCAAAACCTGGCCCTCTTGTGTTATTTCCTGTTTAATGTCCCATTGTGTTCAACACATAGATATCCCTCAGCTGTTAGTTATAACATAATGTTTTCAATCTTCAAACATGACAAGAAAAACATTTTTCATTCTGTAATTACGTCAGTTGGCATGCTACCTGTGGCTATACACAGGATCCCTTCCTTGTGGCTATACACAGGATCCCTTCCTTGGAATTTTCCTGGTACCCTTATACAGCCCTTGGAATATTCAAAACAGTGAATTCTCATGTCTGATGAATTGGACTTCAACGGCTGGAAAAATAGTTTCTTCTTCATTTCCACAGTATATGTATGCGATACAGGCAAACAAACTGACAACAGCTAGAGTATCACCTGTACAAAAATACAAGGCCAAGGGTAGAGTATCAAGTGTACAGGCCAAGTGTTGGCCTTGTAGCGGGGATTATGACCTTGTTATGACCTTGTACTAGCCTTTCAAGAAAATTACAAGGTTATCAGTAAGATTCCAAGCTACAACCAGTCTAACACAGGATTTCCACCAGGGTTCCACAAGGGTAATTAGCAAAAACAAGGCTACAAGGCCACAACTACAAGGCTTGTAAATTGCTATTACATGGCCTTGTATTTTCGCACAGGCAACATATATATTTATTGTATTTGTCAGTGTCTTTTTTACAAACTTCTTTGTCTAAAACTTTAAAGTTAGTCAGAATGATTTTCAAGGACTTTTCGGAAGGGTTATGCAACAATCACAAACAACTAATTTGTTGCTTGTGAGTGAAGTTACCAAATATGAAATATTTCATCAATATCTGCTATGCCACAGGAAGTTAGGTAAATGGAGTAATTATGAAAAGGCCCTCTTGTGTTATTTCCTGTTTAATGTCCCATTGTGTTCAACACATAGATATCCCTCAGCTGTTAGTTATAACATAATGTTTTCAATCTTCAAACATGACAAGAAAAACATTTTTCATTCTGTAATTACGTCATTTGGCATGCTACCTGTGGCTATACACAGGATCCCTTCCTTGTCAGCTTTTAGAATACAAGTATATCTTGCATAAATCTTGTGGAAACACACTTCAACTGTCATGCATCCCTTGATGATACCTGAAAATACAATATGTAAATTGAAGGGAATCATCTAAATGCATTCACTATAAGCAAGCTATAAGTTGGGACTGGGAGAGAACTTTTTGATACAACAAGTATTTTTATGAGTAACCTATTTATCATTGCAGGGTTTTTGAAAGGGCAAAATAAGAAACAGAAAGTTAATTGCAAAAACTCGTGCTCCATCTATAATCACGTAAAATAGTCATGGGCCTAAATAAAATAAAGAACGGCAACCAACACATCAAATAATTCCTATGTAACTGAGGAGAGAAAGTTATTGTTAAAAGTAGAAGATTATTCAAAATATCACCTGTTTTGGAAGTCGAGAGTGCAATCGCTATTTTAGAGCGTTTCGTTTAGGACATCGTTTGATTCCCGTCTCCTCTCTGTCTCCTTCGGCATCCAATCGGATCTGGTGATGATGGACATTTTCCCTTCATTTCCATTAGACCACAGCTTTCCATAAACCCTAACATGAAATCTAAAGTTTTGTCAACCAAATGTTTGTTGAAACCGAAGAGTCGTCTCGTCGCTGATGATACGAGTTCTTCACTACTTCCCACTTGATGGGCCTAATTCGCATTCTGACCACTGATCGCATTTGACGTCATAAGCATCGCGTGACATGCTGCGGGAGAATCGGCAATCAATCCCGTCCTTTTTCGTAAAAGGGCGTTTCCCGCCACTTCACGGGCCCCTAATTCTCAAACGAAAAGAGATATTTCAAAAATGTTTTCAGATTTGGAATCTACGTCTAAACTTCCGTTATGTGGCAAAAGATAGTTTTACGCTGCCATTCTCCTTTAATGCTTCCTTGAGTTTGTCGAATGCCTTTTGTTGGGTTTCTCTCCAAACGAAGTGTGCATTTTTCTTGGTTAATTCTCTTAACGGCTCGGTTATTGTGGCATAATCAGGTATGTAGCTGCAGCTATAATTAGCCCTACCAAGAAGACTTCTGATTTCGTGAACATTTGAGGGAATTGGAGCATTTTGTAAATCTGACACTCTCTTTGGATCGGGTCTGACTCCATCGGCTGTGAATATCTGTCCAAAGAACGACAATGATGTTTCAAGAAACTTACACTTTGTTGGATTAAGTGTTAGGCCATTGTCTGACAGACGTTGTAAACAATTTGAGGGAGCCTTGTCGTGCTCTTTTCGTGACTTTCCAAAAACTACGATGTCATCGTGGAGGTTTTGAACTCCTTGGATCCCTTGTAATGTGGTCTGTAAAGTATGCTGGAACAGTTCACTGCTACAGTTCATGCCATAGTGGAGGCGCTTATAGCGATATGTACCGATGTGTGTGCTAAAAGTAGTAATAAATCTGCTCTCCTCCTTAAGTTCAAGCTGATGGGAAAGCTTGGTTCAAATCCAGCTTCGAAAAATACTGGGCGCCGTTGAGGTGATTACTGACATCATTCACTGTTGGAATGAGGAACTGGACTCTTTGGATAGCGTTGTTTGCTTTTCTCATGTCCACACAGATTCTTACACTGTTTCCGTCCTTCTTCGGAACAGTAACAATAGGACTTATCCAGGGAGTCGCTTGCGTATCCGGGACTTTTTCGATTATGTCCTCTTGCTCTAATTGCTTGATTGCATCTGCAACTTTCTTTCTGAGATGGTATGGAATTCTCCTGTGATGTTTACGGTTATTTGATGCCCTTTGAATTTTCCTAAGAATTTCACAGGCGTATCACTGCTGTATGGAAATGCCTTTGTGTTAGTTGCTTGGAGATTTACGCGAAGCTTTGAATATGTGCCTCTGTCGATTACGTTTATTGAAGCACCCGTATCTACCATCATGTGAAAAGAATGATTTAGAACTTTTACTCGAACATGAGGGCTGTTCTTTGTGTTTTTATCCACTGCATACATATATTCAGTTTCTGATTCTGAAGATGAATCGGAGTGGATTAAGGGGCGAATTGTTTTCTGCCTGCGACGTCGTGTGGAATTTGGTTTCTCGGCTTTTCCACCCTGTGCGGAAGGTTGGCTTTTCCTTCTCCTGCAAAACTTGGCGAAATCGTTAATTTTACCACAGTTATGACATTCTTTCCCTTTTGCTGGGCATGCAGACGAATGGGGGTATTTTCCACCGCAATTGTGACATTTTGCCTCAATCTTGTTTGTTTGAACTTCAGGAGTATTATCCTTGGCCTCGATTTGTTTGGTTTGAAATTTGCTCATTTTGTCCCTGCGTCCATCGAGGAGCATTTGCTTGAGATCATATTTCGGATCGCGTAAAGCCTGTTTACGTATTTTCGAGGAGGTTCCCCCGATGATAATTTGCTCGTCTAACTCAAAGTCTTGATCAGCAAATTCACATGGTTGAGCGAGAGTTCTCAATCGCGTAATGTAATGATCCAGTGTTTCATGATGCTCTTGATATGTGTTTCGAAAAATATACACGTCGTATCTTCGATTCTTCTGTGGCTCAAAGTAGGCCGTCAGCTTTTCTTTGGCAGTGTCGTATGCATCTGCATTTCCTGTATCCTCAATTTGGGCGAATATTTCTCTGACTCGAGACCCTGCTTGATAAAGCAGCAAAGCCCGTTTTCTGGTGTTGTTGTTTATTCCCGAAGCTAAGATATACATCTCGAAATCTGCGCGCCATTTCTTCCAGCATGTGGATAAACTTGCACCGACTTCGGCCTCCGTGTTAAATTCTTGTACAGGTTGAAGCGATAAGGCAGACATCTTTGGCCAGCTATTGTACAAACATCTTTCTTACGTGTTTTTTTATCGATCGTCGCCAGTTTAAGATAGTAAGAAGCTTGTTCCAACTATAAATTTAACGAGGTGAATCTCTGGCCTTGGCAATCCAACACATAACCAGACGGATGAATAATATCGAATAACGAAACACGTGATACTACTCTACTCGGAGGGTCCTGGGCCTTAGTCTAAATACTACACATGGGGTTTTCTGTAGACAGTTCTAATTTGATCCCTCTCACCTGTTTATAAAGCAACAGAAGACCCTTTTATAATGTGTAGCATAAATACAGATGTTTGGTTATTATCAAATTTAGATCGTTTATTGTTTCGTTCCTCCGCTCAGTTGTCATTGCTGTTTTAGAACGGATTTCAGAAATGGCGAATAATTTTGGGTTTTGGTGAAGAGTTGCATTATCGGACAGTACGGCGAACATACTTGGTCACATACAGTCAGGCTGATTTGAAAAAAGTTCCAGATCGAGCAGCTTTCACGCCCGACAACACCTTTCTCGAGGAGTTCAGCCTCGCTTTGATGCCCCTATACAAATGTATAGGAAAATGACCGGAAGTGAATATTTTCGTCGACTTTGAACGTTTTATGCAGTGATGCGGTGTGATTTTTCCGCGTTAATTTAATCTTAAAAGGTAGTGAATTTATCTAAGAAATGTTTAAAACTAAAATCGTTTTGATTTAAACTTCCCGGTAAGCTCCACGCAATTTGACAGGAGTGATGGTCTTATTTTAAGAGATTTTCATCCGTATTTGGGCAAATTTTTCGAATTCATTGTCTTTGTTGAAGTAAAAAGCGCCTTGAAAGCCATGACATTTAGAAAATCCCGTACATCGTAGAAATTGTTTTGAAGCGGCGTGGTCTGCTTGCTGCTTGCTTTCAAGAAAACCCTTTAATTCTGATAGGAAACGAAGCAATAAACCAATATGCAGAGCACTAGCGATCCATTTACTGCCAGTGAAGAACCAGAGATGCTTTCATGTTTTCAAATAATTCTCCAACCCGCCAGAAAGAAAGAGACAAGAAGAAGCAGCTTCCAACGAAAGAACTCGGATATTTATGGATCAAGAACTAAAACCGTTTTGTTTATGATGGCAGATGTCTTTGATGGACAAATGGATAGCAAATTATAGAAAATATGTTATTTGTACTGGGCAAGTTCCTCTCAATGATGGAGCAACTCAATGCAGTCTGGAAATCTTCTCTTGGTGGCTCTAAAAACTCACAGACAAGGAAGATAGGGAAGGATGCTGTCTATTGAAATTGCAATGACTATTTCTGAATGGACAACGGCAATAACTGCTTTTTGGTAATTTTCAGAAACTCATGAATAAGCATAGCATTTCACCTACAGGGTGAAACGGGCGAGCTTTGTCTTTGTCTTTGCAAACAATTGTCTTTGCAGATCAAATTCAGAATAAGTTTCAGACTGTTTCAGAATTGGAAGCATTAAAATTTCATTTTTGTGATGATTCAATTGCTATTATCTTACCATCTTCCTATCATCAGAGTAAAATCATCAGAGTATCAATTATTGGATTACTCAAATTTTTTGATATATCATAATATTGTTTTTCATTGAATGCTTTGTTTGCAACAGTCATGTTCCATCAGTTTTGCATAAGTCCTCAGGCATTGAAAAAGCAAGAATTGCAGTCTTTTGTGGTTGTTGTCAAATGCTGCTTCAAGGTTGGGCTTGATTGGTAAAGGATAATCTTGTTCTGTTTGGGTCCTAAAATAAAACAGAGACAATATTATTTCCTCCTACTAAAAATGTTTGCTGCATAGCAAATTTCACTTTGTCTCATAGAGAATTGCATGTACAAAAAAGAGCAGCAAACCAAAATAGGAGATGTCTTTGCAAACTTAAATCAGAGCAGCAATACCCTGCTCAAGAAAAAGAAAACAGATTTAAGGGCAAATAATTGCAGTAAACTATCGTATTTATAGGCAAAATAATCAAAGCTGATGATTTTTTGTACAAGGTAGCCTTGATAACATTGTTTTAGTAAGCAAATCTCCTATTTCTAGGTCAGAGCCTCCCCATTAGTCTTGAAGAAAATAAGCAACAATGCAACTTTATGTTTGTTTACAGTTAGGCCAAACCCGACGAAAAGTTCTCTGAGAGCGAAGTCAAAGTTTTGTTATTATTCTCATTGCTCTGGTGGCCAAAACAGCTAGCAAGTACTCTAAAATACTTTCATTTCTGAAAACATCAGATTAAGTTCGAAAGTGATACATTCAACGAAGGTTAACGTTTGTTTTCTGACTAAAAAGCAGACAAGTTTGTGAAAGGAGGCACGTAAAGTTAACGAAGATTAGATGGTCATGGCTCTCGAGGAAAAATTGCCTTTGAAAATTGTGGGAAACCGGCAAAGGCTACAGCAAAACAGGCAACATTCCTACAAACTAGATGCTTACAGCTATTGCGTTATATCTCCAAAATGAGAATTCCTGTCTTAGTTTAGAAAATATTGGAGTTTGAAAAAATTTTGGTTGAATTTAGGCCAACAAAAGTTCATTTTCTTGAAACTGCAAGCCGAAGTTCAAGACGAGAAAAAGACAAGTTTATTTCGCCAACGATTGGCGAAAGGTGGAAAAATAGGACAAAACGACATCGAGGAATCCAAAACTTTCAACAAAATTTCCATGAAACAAAGGAAAAACGTTAAATTTATGATAAAGTCTGCTTACCTGCTGTGCTGAATCCCAAGTTTGTAAATAGAGTTGTCCAGGGCCTTTGAAAAATATGAAAAACCAAGAAGCTCTGAGTCCAAAATGCTCAAAGAACTTGAAAGAGCGAAGATACAGCTATTGCGTTATATCTCGATATTTTGCTTTGGGACACTTGGGACGCCTGCTGACGCCATTTATCACAAAATTTTACTTTCGCGCCACAGCTTTCTTGCAAGAGAGGCCGGAAGTGACGTCAGAATTCAGGCTTGGTGTTGTCGGGCGTGAGCTTTTGCAAACACTGTAGTCTTTGCATTTTAAAACGGTGATAGCAAGGCCAATGTGTAACACTGGGTTTGCAGCATGGAAGATCACGAAGATGGCGGAATACGTTACCATATGGCGCTGAAGCTAAGCGAACAGAAAAGATGTTGGGGAGCCCAAGAGTTCCTGCGTAATGTGCACAAAATAGCAGTGCATTTCCCAGCAAGTCATGATAATTATTACTCTGCATATAGGTACATCACAAAGGGAGGATAGCGATGCTTTTCATAGTGATGGACATCCAAAGTTAAGAAATGCAAAATCACCAAGAAGTAAGAGCGAAAGCACTAAGAGAGAAAGGGAAGGGGAAAGTGAAGACGAAAGGAAGTTATGTCGCTAGGACTTCTACCGAAAGTCAACAGAAAAGGAGGCATCTCTCACTGACTCCAGTAGAAGTTTCAGATATGCAATGAAGAATTCTATGTAGATACTGAAACTGCTACGATTTTTCTTTAATGAGAACACGCTCTGTTATATGTAGACTATCTGATTTGAACGAGTAACCCTATGAGTACCCCCACAAGTAGCCCCTAGAGTAACCCCCAGAAGGTGACACGCGCCAAAGAACGTATGCTCACCACAAATATAGCTGCTCCTTCAGACAATCGGGGAAAAAACGCAATGGAACCACGTTCAATATTTTGAAATTGATCAATTCCTAAATCCCCAAATCATCACGAAAACTTTCTCTCTTTGTCCATTCATGTTGACTTAAGAAAATTTGATCGACGTTTTTTGAACGTTTTCAGTGTTTTCGAAATCGAAAATTTTTAGAAACTCGCTTATAGCTCCATAAAAAGAGGACTAAAAGATGTACAAAAAAATACTGGCATCTAATTGAGGATCTTAGCTAAAGATTAGCTCAAAATACTTCAAAATCAGTCCTGTATACGATTCATCGTGGCCTGTCAAAAGAGCATAGTTTATTTTAGCGGACCCGGTATAAGGAAGTATTTGGATGCATAAGCTTTTTGAAAATTTGAAATTATACTGTAAATCAAGAGTTTAAGGCTCAAGGAAGAAAATATCAAGTGTTGCCTAATTTCGGGATCTGTTGCAGGGAGCTCGGGGCTCAAAGTTACAAATTTTCATGTATGCACGCGCAGTTTCTGTTCTGTTTCTGTTTGAATTGGGGCTAGTTGGTCTCTTTCACATATCTACAGCTAGAATAGTATCGAAGTTTGCCCAAATGAGCAGTGTTTCAGTTTCATGGACTTATCCTGAATATCATATTTCTTCAACCTCGACGAGTGAACAAATGATCATATTTTCGCCCCAGTCCTATGTCTGACCAATCTTATCATTTTTTTCAGAGATTGGAGCTAGAAGAGCAGTGCTTCAAGGAGCTGTGCCATTGATACTCAATATGTTCGTAGAATGGCATCGAACCGATCATAGACATCGCCAAGTAACGCTCAGAAAAGCAATACTCACTGTACTCAAAAACATTGTGATGATAAGTAAGACATGGTTTTTTTAAGCTTTGCTGTGCTTCTTTTGGTAAAGGGAAACTGATTTAAACGCTCTAAATACCGGGTCTGTGAAATAATTGAAACTTTCTGCAACCCTGTTTTCTTCGAGCTATTCATCAGATTTCTTCAAAATGATTCAAGTTTATTCAATGGCCATATTGTTCCGGATGTAAATGCGATTTCATGAAAATGATTAATCTTAGAATCTTCAAAACAGACCTAAAATTTTCAATGCAACTTGATAGAAAATCAGCCTAACGTTACTACAATAAGATGAAAAATGAAAGGAAGAGTTAATGGATCAAAACAATTTGCCAGTGCATTGAGCTCGTCCATTTGAAGCTAGCAGTGATCGATTTTTCCTGAATCGTTGAAAATTTGATCCAGGAGTTCAGGCCTGTTTTGAACGGTAGCCAAGAAACGTATGACCGATTTTGAGCAACTAAATAATATCATCAAAGTTTAGTCACCCAGTAAATCTTGGCCTAATTGATTTGAATTCACCTGCAAGCTGAGAGATCAAATGTGAGAATGATATATCATAGACTGTGTAGTAGCGGTTTTAACCATAAGATGTTGTGAAGCAGAAGCAGCTTGACGCTAATAGACAATTGCGGTAAAGGTGGCGGTGAGAATTCTTTTACCAAGATGCATTGCGTTCTAATAAGGATTCCTTAACGATTCTATAGGAATTAGATTCAAGAACGCAGTGCATCTTGGTAAAAGATTCCTCACCGTCATCTTTAGCGCAATCATCTATTGAGTCTCATGCAAGGGGGGTGGTTATTGGCCAAAGTTTGAGTAGGGGTCTACCGTGAGCATAATCAAAATGGTACCTTTGGCTAGACTAATTTTTACGAAAATGATACCCTTGGCTAGACCAATTTGACCATTCTCGGGACCAATTTTTACGAAAATTGGTTCTCCCCTCAGGCCACTCTTTTCTCCCTGATAACATGTAGACAAAAGCATTTTTCCCCAACAACGATCAAAGGCTAACAAAGGATCGCCAACCTGCGTTGCAGGCCCTTCCACTTCTTGCCATTGATCTGATTTTCAGATTTCAACCTTTTCGCCCATTGCATCAAAGTCCTTGCGAACTGTCGATTTTGTATGAGTGTGCTTCGAGCAGAATTCTGCAGCTTTTATGCTGCTAGAGATTACCGTTACCAGTAGTCATATCTTTAATAATGCTAAGATTCATCTTCCTATCATTGGTAAGACAACTGTGGAACTTTCCTATGTTTCACTGGTTTTCATTTCAGACAGTGGAAGGAAAGCATTGGGGCATCTAGATGGCATGAAAGTCCTTTATAATATTGGCTTGGAAGGATTAGAATGTAAGTTGTTTATTTTCTTTAAGACACGGTGCTATTCCGGTGTATTCTTTTGGGCATCTAATGAAAACGGTAGAGATAGTAGAAACTACCGTAAGACAAACAAAATTATCGTCTGAAAAGGTACTGCTCCCTGGGTAGTGTCAGGTGGGGGTAATTTGGAACTAAAATGGGCATGTTTCAAAATAAACAGAGTACCTTTATGGACTCGTTGGAACTATTGAAGATCTTTTTTCGTTTTACCTACATTGAGCCTCTTTTCATTCTTGGGAAGTTTTCCCCATTCTCTAATTCAAATTTTTAATAATTATTTGGAATTTGTTTTACTTTCCTCACATTTTCGTGTAATTTCAAACTGTCGGCGGGAAATGTTGGAACTCATTTCCCCAATATTCGAATAAATTAGTATCTATTTCATCAGGTACATTGTAAATTCAACAAACTAAAATGTTAGAGTGTCCTTATGGATAACTGTAATTGAATTTTTAGAGTTTCGAAACCAAAGACTTGAGAACTTGCACTGAGCAAATTATAGATAAACCGTACCAGCGCAATACTTAAATGCCTTCGACCCATATCTTGAAAGCATGGAGACGTAAAAAAAGTTTCATTCCAAATAAAAGTTGAGAGAAAAAATCCTTTCGTCTTTGCGCTAAAACAGGAACGGAAGTTTACCATGTTTTTGATTTATATACCAATTTGTAATTTGGTAATTTTGTTTTGGGACCATTGTTTTAAGACGCGCGCAATTATTTAACTTTAAAACTAAACATTGTTACCTCAAATATTTCACTGCCCATCGGCAGCCTCATCAGTGAGTTAATGAGTCGAATGGATAGCTTGCCAGTTGCTGATAATGTTCGGTTCGCTTGATCTTTGATCGAATCGAGTTCTAGGAACATTCGAATTTCCCCACTTCTCCTTAGCATTAAGTTCCGGATTCTCCGTATGGATGTAAGTCGCCTCTGTTACTTGCCTTAGCATTGCATCGTTTTGACATGTTCTTAGAAGCTTTACAGCCAGTGTTTGTTTTATTCCTTTGTGTTTTTCAAGCATATGCTGATGGAATACAGACGAGTTTCTCTCTTTTTTCAAGTTTCTTGATGTGTTCATTGCAGCTTTCTCCCAAGCTGCGTGTTATTTCTCCTATGTAGCTTTCTCCACAAGTACATTTAATTTCGTATACGGCATCTCTGGTTTTGCAGTTTAGAGTTAATTTATCTTGCACACACGGCATTCTTCACTATCACAATTAGGTGATTTAAATGGATCTGACCTAGATATCTCTTCAAGAGCTTTCCTGACCTCTCCACAACTCTTATCGTTAGCTCTGCTTCTTTCATAATTTTTCTGCATTCCTTTGCTAGTTCGCTACGAGACGGAGCATCCACGAAAAGAACTGTTTCAAAACCTCCTTTTGCGAACCACGTGTTTCGTTTCTTGCTCTTTTCCTCGTCTCTTATTTGCCTGTTCCAGTATTTCCCTCTATACATTGGACATTTTCCATTGTTATCATTCTCGACAATTCTCTTATACTTTTGATTTGCTTTTTGAAAGATCGTTATTCTGTCCTTTTGTGGATACCCTGAGAACTCAAGTACCCTACGAGTAATATGATATGGGAAACTAGTGAAAATAGATGAAAAATAGGTTAAGGATTTCCTTTATTAAAACAAATAGTTTCTTAACTTATATTTTCCCAGTACTGAAGTTTCTTAATTTTTTTGCAATTTGAGAGTTGAGTTTTATATGGCCAGTTTCTTATTAAAAAGTACATGTATTAGAAACTCGGAGAAAGTTTAAAATGTGTTTTTGCTAGTTCACCCATTGTGCTGTTCATTCCATGGGGGTTCTTTGGTATCTGATCTAGCAATCCATTTGTCCTCAAAGTTGCCTAAATCCGTGTCGTTTCCTTTCACTTGTTGCAAAATATGCACTTTCAAATTCTTAAGGAACTCGAAAGGCATTTTTTAACATCTAAGATTTCAACTTTGATAAGAATTTGAAAGTGCATACTGTCAATAATGAGAATATTGTTACTAAGGAGAGTGCAAATACAATAACTGTTGCAGCAGAACAACGTTTTAACAATAAAAATCCTAAGGTGATTACTACAAGAAGTGGACGCATTGGTATAATTTTTATGAATAGTGGGCCTACTCTATCTACAAGTAATTTTTGCACAAGAAACTGCTGGCAAAGACTCAGAAGAGAAACTATTCAGATTTTACTGCGAAGCCGTCAAATAAAGTTATTAGTGAAGCGCCTGAAACTCTTACCCAAACCCCTCACTGCGCAGGTCAAATTTATCACGAAATAAGTTATCAATAGGGATTATAGTGGTTATTCAACACATGACGAAAATAAATTGAAAAATTTCGGCTCGGAAATAAATGCCAATTAGCGCTAGGAAATCGGTATCTGGATGCTGTGGAAAGAAAAGATGTTTTCCAATAAGGAGTTAGAGGCAAAACGCCCCACCAATCAGAGATCAAATATGTTTCGACCAATGATATCATATTTCGTATCCTCATGATCAAAATGTAACAAAGACTTTGTCACGTGTGATATCTGGGCCAATCCTGTTCAATGACAGTTGAGTAAAATCATATAATTTATTTATTCCGTTTCCGATCGGGCAATGAACAGCACAAAGATAATTCCCACCCTTTCCACCCTTCGTAAGTAATTGGTAATGTGCATGGATAAAAGTCTTATGACTCTTTACACAGCCGGCAAAATTTATTCGATAAACTTTATAATGAGTCATGCTACTTTTGCTGACTTGAATACTCAATATGGACAATCGTTTGCAAGAACACATATGAGAACATTTAGATATTGTATTCGCAAATGTGTAAATGACTTCCACATAGAGTTATGTAGCGTGATATGTTATGGGTTAAGAGGCTGCCATAACCTATCCTTGCCACAAGCACGCACTACGTGCTATGGCTTAGAGACAATATCGCTTCTTGGGTGTAGATTATGGCAGGCACTTCCCAATAACCTAAAACAGTCAGATAGTTTCAAAAGGAAAATCAAAGTCTGGAGGGGAGAGGAATGTAATTGTAGAATATGCAGACCTTTCGTGGCACAGGTTGGGTTCTTGATCTGATATTAAATTTTCTGCTCTGTATTTACCGAGAAAAAAAGAAAACATTGTAAATATTAATAGCATTGTAAAAATCTGTAAAATATATCTGTATTTAATCGTTCGGAATTTTATTTATTTTTTATTTTTTTCTTACAAATTTTACTTTCTTAGATAGTAGGCTTGAATTAGCTTTTAGTTATAGCTATTGTATCTATACGTATATATGTCTTCTATTGAATAAATGAGCGAACGGAAACAAAATGGCCTATCCATTGGTTTTTTGAGGAAGTTTTTGCTAATATTTGTCTGGATGGTTAAGTTTGTTATTTAGACGTTTTGGTGTAAGAGTCTACAGTCGCATAATCCAGTTATCTTAAATTGCGATGTAAAAATTTTTGCCGATGACACATCTCTTTTTTCTGTTGTGAAGGATGAAAACAAAACTGCTGATGAATTAAATAGAGATCTTGAAAGGGTTCGACTTTGGGCATGACAATGGAAGATGAAATTCACTGCAGATAAAACGGAAGAAGTTATTTTCTCTTCAAAAAGACTCACGCCCACTCACCCTCCTCTTTTCTTAGGGAACGATAAGGTCACGGTAAAAGCAGAGCATAAGCATCTAGGCATGATTCTCGATTCTAAGCTAGATTTTCAGAGTCATATCAAAGAGGCTATTGTCAAGGCTTGGCGAGGTATTGGTATGATAAAATATCTTTCTAAATATGTCTCCAGAGCTGTACTGGATCAGATTTATAAGTTATATGTGAGGCCCCATTTGGACTATTGCGATGTAATCTATCATAGAGATGATCCTTGGGATGCAGCTGAACTTTACCCGGAGACTTGAGCAGACTCAGTATTCGGCTGCATTAGCTGTGACTGGAGCATGGAGAGGTACAAATAGGAACAGGCTCTATGATAAACTAGGCTGGGAAACCCTTTACCATAGGCGATGGTATAGACGTTTGTGTCATTTCTTTAAATTAGTAGGGTCCCATTCACCCGAATATTTGTTTTCTGAAATCCCTCTGGAGAGTCAAATATTGTACAATCTTAGAAATCCGCGGGTTTACGATCAAAATATTGTACGAACTGTTCGCTTTTCAAACACGTATTTCCAGAGCACACTCCATGAGTGGAATTTACTAGACGACGAGATCAAAAATTCAAGGTCCATTTCTGAGTTTAAACAAAAATTGCTTCAAATTATAAAACCTGTGACAAACTCCATGTACAACTTTTCTGATATAGATGGTGCTAGATACCTGACTAAAATTCGATTGAAATTTAGTGCTCTTAATGAACATAAATTCAGACATAGATTTGACTGTTTAAACCCTTGCTGCGCCTGTGGCGAGGCGGTAGAGGATAATGAACACTTTCTCTTGCACTGCCCTCGTTTCGACAAGATGCGAAAAGATCTCCTTGGTCAACTTTCTGACATTCCCGGGATTGATATTACATCAATGGATTCAAAATCCTTATGCCAACTGTTACTGTTTGGAAGCAACAACCTAACCGTTGTTGCAAATGGTATAATTTTAGAAGCGTCGATGGAATATTTGAAAGCAACAAAAAGATTCAGTTAGGGTGGTTCTGCTCTCTGCTCTGGTTGGGATGGGGGCAGAGTTACCTTAAATTTTTGAGTAAATCGCAGCGCCCACAAGATAAGGCTCAAATCCTTACTGATTGCCAGAGCATGCGGAAATCATCCAATTTCATGCTTGTCAGCCAATGAGATCACCGCTTTCTAGCCCCTGGAGACAAAATCGGTCGTTTGAGGTAAATTTTCTAGTACCCTCACTAAAACTGAAATGGATGCTAGAATACTTCAGTTATTCGCAATTTTTTTTTGATCAATCAATTGTGGGGATGTCCGTCCAGAGTTGTTTACATGTTTAGGCACATAGCTTGTTTGGGGCCGGAGTTGCGTTCATTTTCCGGTCGAAGAATATTGACCTTCGTTGAAATATCTATAGAAATCGCTACAAATGAGATATACAGATAAGAATTTCAGCAATTATGCATACTGACCTCAGCAATAACCCAAACTCCTTTACTGCTATCATATCTCAAAATTGGAGGCAATTTCTAATGATTTCTGGTAGAGATATCATTTGGGCCTAAGCTTGTCCTTGCTTAAAACTCATTCCATTGCACTTAAAAAGTAATAGTAAAATTCTAGAGCTGAATAATGCACTTACCCATGACTCAGGCACCAGTTTGACTTCGTTTGCCTTTTTTACATTAGCAAATTTTTATAAGAAACGACCAGTTGTGGGTGATTTGCAAAAACTTTCCACGGTCCATATTTTTATCTGCACAGTCTATCCGCTTCAAACAACAAACAGTGAACTTTGTATCATAAAGTCTTGCATCACAAAACATTCCTATAGAACAATTCCATGCGCCTTAGCGAGGCACTCGTGAATTGTTTTCACGCATTTGGTTCAATCAGTCAATGCAAACAAACAAAAGTGCAAAACCAGGTATCTTTTTTAGCGAACCCAAAACAATGGTTTGTTCTTTTTATGTTTTGCATTGATTGAAATAAGAACGAAAAGAACGAAATGTGTGAATACAATTCACGAGTGCCTCGCTACAGCGCTAAGCGCATGGAATCGTTCAAAAGGAATGTTCTGTGATGCAAGACTTTTATGATACAATGTCAAAGCTCACTGTTTGTTGTTTGAAGCGGAGAATCTGTGCAGATAAAAATATGGACCGTGGAAAGTTTTTGCAAATCACCCACAACTGGTCGTTTCTTATAAAAATTTGGCAAATTAAAGAAGGCAAACGAAGTCAAACTGGTGTCTGAGTCATGGGTAAGCGCACTATCTAGCTCAAGAACTTTACCATTACTTTTTAAGTGCAATGGAATGAGTTTTAAGCGAGGACAAGCTTAGGCCCAAATGATGTCTCTACCAGAAATCGTTAGAAATTGCCTCCAATTTTGAGATATGATAGCAGTGAAAGAGTTTCGGTTACTGCTCAGGTCAGTATGCGTAATCGCTGAAATTCTTATCTGTATATCTCATTTGTAGCGATTTCTATAGATATTTCAACGAAGGTCAATATTCTTCGACCGGAAAATGAACGCAGCTCCGGCCCCAAAGAGCTGTGTGCCTAAACATGTAAACAACTCTGGACGGACATCCCCACAACTGATTTATTAAAAAAAATTGCAAATAACTGAACTATTTTAGCATCCATTTCAGCTTTAGTGAGGGTACTAGAAAATTTACCTCACACGACCGATTTTGTCTCCAGGGGCTAGAAAGCGGTGATCTCATTGGCTGACAAGCATGAAATTGGATGATTTCCGCATGCTCTGGCAACCAGTAAGGATTTGGTCCTTATCTTAGCGCCCATTCGTTTACGTCTTCGTCATGTAGTGTTTTTTGTGGTAATGTTGTGTTGATAAACTATACTATTTATTAATTATCTATTGTAAGTGCTATTCACAGTGGGAACTCGATGACCATGCTTCCCAATCGTAAGTTCATCTTTGAAAAGGCGATATGGCTTCACGAGGTCGTAATCCCATTGATTTAAACGTATAGCTGCTCGAAGTCCTTTAAGAACTCGATCTTGATCAGTAGCTTCTGAGATTTCTTCAAGTGTCATGGCTTTAGGAACGCTATTACGAACTATGAAATGTACGTACTCTTCTGTCATTTTCTCTTGTTTTCTGCAAACTGACGTAGGATGTCTGGATAAATAATCGGCAGGGTTATCTGCTCCAGATTTATATATCACTTTGAACGAATATGGCTGTAACCGTAGAACCCAACGTTCTATACGTGCTGACGGTTTCGACGTACGACTTCCGTAAATAATCTCGAGAGGTTTATGGTCCGTAACTAATGTAAATTCATGGCCATATACAAACAAATGAAAATGTTCCACAGACCAAACTATTGCCAAGGCTTCTTTCTCCGTCTGTGAATAGCGTTGCTCAACATCAGTTAATGATCGACTAGCGTACGCTACAACTTTTGTGTCTTCTGAATCTTTCGACGTTTGTGACAGAATTGCCGAAAGTCCGACAGGACTAGCATCTACAACTATATATGTATCTTTCTTTGGATCAAAATACGACATACAAGGAGATGACGATAACGCATGTGTTAAATTATCAAAAGCTTCTTGGTGTACCACTTTCCATTGGAATCTGGCATTCTTTTTCGTCAGTTCTCGTAACGAGGCTGAGATAGTGGCGAAATTGGCGATATATTGACTACTATGATTAGCCATTCCAAGTAGACTGCGCACTTCTTGTACATTCTTGGGGATTGGTGCATTCAACAAATCAGAAACTCGTTTCGGATCGGGGCGTGTCCCATGTTTCGAAAACACCTGTCCGAAAAATTCCAACGTGTCCTTCAGAAATGTACATTTACCTTTGTTCAGCGTAAGTCCCTTGGATTTCAAACGTGCTAGACATTTATCTAGATTTTCATCATGCTCTTCTCGCGTTTGACCAAAAACTATAATATCGTCTGCTATGTTTTTAACGCCTTTTAGTCCTTGTAACTGTGTTTGCAATGTGTATTGGAACATTTCTGCTGCTGCATTTGTTCCATAATTTAGACGTTTGTAACGATAAAGACCTAAATGTGTGCTAAATGTGGTAATTGAACGACTAGCTTCATCAAGCTCCAACTGATGGTAAGCCTGAGACAAATCCAATTTTGTGAAGAATTTCGCGCCATTCAGTTCAAATCTTACATCATCGACTGTAGGTATAGGATGACGTACTCTTTGGATAGCCTCATTTGCAAGTCACATGTCAGCACAAATTCTTACTCCACCATCTTTCTTCGGTACTACTACTATGGGCGATACCCATGGTGTTCCTTCATTGTCCGGTACTTTCTCGATAATGTCCTGTTCTTCTAACTCTTTCAATGCAGTTTTGACTTTCTGACGTACATGATACGGTATTCTTCTCTGGGGTTGTACTTTCGCTGCTTTATTGACGTCAATGCTTAACGTGACTTTTGTGTCTTTCAATTTTCCAAGACCATCAAATATTTTGCTGTGTTTCTGCAAGATACTGTCTATGCTGCCATCTTTTGTTGTCACCTGATTGATATGCAAACTAATTAATCCTAACCCTTGGGCTGTTGAAAGAGACATCAAATTGCCGCTGTTGTTTGAGCCTTTCACAACGTACAATGTTGCTACGGTGATGCGTTTCTTTGTTTCGATCGTTGCATCGAATTTTCCTGTGAATTGTACTGGCTTTGAACAGTCGTATGCAAAGGCTTTTGTTTGTGTGCTCTGTAGCTTCACATTTCTCATTTTGGAAAATTTTTCTTGATCAACGACATTTATTGTCGCTCCTGTGTCCACAACCATTTTGAAAGAATGTCCACATACCGTGACATTTACTTGTGGGCTTTTTGTACGCTCACGATGAATTCCATAGAGATAATTCTCATCAGAATTTTGGCTAGAATTATCATCGTTGAGGGGATGCAAGGCTGGTTTACGCAATTTATTTTGCTGTCCTTGTTGGTGATTTCCCTTGCTGCGACATTTGTTGGCGAAATGGTTTTTCTTCCCACATTTCAAACAGTCTTTTCCTTTTGCAGGGCAAACTTTATCATGGGGAAACGGTCCTCCGCATTGATGACATTTTAAAGATTTCTGCTTGGATGTCGATTTTAATTTGTTTGTTTCAGCAAAGTGTTCCTCCTTCCCTTCGATTTCTTTGGCTTGGAACGTGCTTTGCTCGTCTCGGCGTCCTTCTAGGAGCATGGCTTTAAGATCGTAGTTTGGATCTCTCAAGGCATTTTTTCTTATTTTCGATGAAGTGCCTCCAATAATTATTTGTTCCTCAATTTCAAACTCTAGGTCTGTAAATTCACATGTTTCTGCAAGACTTCGTATTCTTGTGTGAAACTGATCTAACGTCTCCTGTGACTCCTGTGTTGCTTTCCTGAATCGGTATACCTCGTACCTGCGATTTTTCTGAGGTTCGAAATGTTCTCGCAATTTTTCTTTTGCCAAATTATAATCCTCTTCGTTTCCTGTATCTGGAATTTGTTTGAAGATTTCCCTGATCCTGGGCCCAGCTTGATACAGAAGGAGTGCCCTTTTTCTCTTTGGATCAGTAATCCCACTTGCGGTGATGAACATATCAAAATCTGCGATCCAGTTCTTCCATCGTGTGGCGAGACTTGCTCCCACTTCCGCTTCTGGGTGGAAGACAGGCATAGGCTGAATTGAGACGGATTGTGCCATTTGTATCACTGGTGCTGGCACTGGGGCATGCTGCTCCACTTGCTGCTCTTCTTCGTCACTCATTTATCGATTTTTCATTCTCGTCGCCAATGTTATATCTTTGGAGCGCATGGAGACATTAAATACGAGTGGTCTTCGCAAGTAACGTAACACAACATATCTGACTATGTACACAACAACAACTACAATATCAGCGGGATAATAAAGTCACATGACTATTTACAATATTACACAGCCAAGATTCTCAATTATCGGAGCAGCAGAAGCATCGTATGGGCTGCTCGTTACAATTCTTGCAGCTCTATTTTGGATCTTGTGCAAGGCGTCAATTTTTGATTCACTACAGCAGCCCCAAACGGAACAATAGTAACTCAAATGGGGCAGAACAATTCCTCTATACATTTTGTTGAGTACGTCAGATGGAAGATATTTCTTAGAATATTTAATAAGTCCAAGGGCTCGATTTGCCTTGGTCTTGATAGTGTCAATATGTTTGTCCCAATTAAGTTGATTGTCTATCTGAACACCTAGGTATCTTGTATTAGTAATCATTTCAATGTCCTGATCACCTATTGAAAAAGATAGTTAAGCATCAGGCTGGCTTTCGATCTTACGGATGTTTGGACCAGAGCCTATGATAAGTGCCTGCGTTTTCACAACGTTCAAAGAAAGTTTGTTTGCATGCAACCAATCATGTAGCTTCAAAAGATCTGAGTTTAGGTCATTTTATAGGTCATCAATGCTTTTTGAAGAGAGGGAAATGGCCGTATCATCAGCATACATGCTGACACGAGGTCGATAGATCCATAGATCCATAAAGACAGCCCCTGCCTTTCCTTCAGTGTCTAAGTATGTTTTACATCTTTCTAGAAAACGAGTTAAGGTATGTTGTGCAGGAATCCACATAGCAAATTTGATAAGTAAGCACATTTATTAATCTTCTGTTCACGCAGGGGGGTGTATCGATAGAAGGGGCTCTGTGATTGTAAAATGGTTTTCTGACAATTTTTTAAGCTAAATAATGGCCATGTCTAAAACGCAGACACCGCGGACACCGCGGACATGTCCGCGCCATTTGCAAGTCAGCGTTTTAGGTTTTCACATGGGGAAAAAGCTAAAGC
The DNA here is from genome assembly GCA_039566865.1 of Aurelia coerulea. Classification (NCBI taxonomy): domain Eukaryota; kingdom Metazoa; phylum Cnidaria; class Scyphozoa; order Semaeostomeae; family Ulmaridae; genus Aurelia; species Aurelia coerulea. The sequence continues at coordinate 12,994,503 of CM076950.1, forward strand.
GCGGACATCGCGGACATTTTCTAATTCTTCAAAATAAAGTGTTGATAACTACGTTTCCACGATCTTTATGCACACTGCTTCACAGAGAGTCACGGAGAGATAGTTGTTGGTGATTTTCTTCATGTCCGCGAAATCAATGTCCGCGTTTTAGTTTTTCACATAGGGAAAAATCTAAAACGCGGACATCGCAGAAATTTTCCAATTCTTCGAAATAAAGTGGTCTGGATAAGGTTAAATGAGCGGGCTCCACAATGCCTATGTGACATCTTTGCACGAATTTCGCAGTGTTCATCCTACAGCCTTTGTGATACAGTAGCCAACCTGATGGTGAGTTGGTAGATTTTTGCTTCAAAATTTACGTGCAGTTCAGTCCTCCTTCCTGTTCTATAGCCTCCAACGTGATTTCTACCAACCCTGGACATACATTTCCGCCGTTCTCATAATTTCTCAGGAATTCGACTGTTTACCCAAGAAATTTGGATTCTTCACCAAAGTTGGTCTAGAAAAACTATATGAGTTAGAGCCTGGTCTTTACTGCCTGGCAAATACAGTCTTATGGTCGTTGACTGAAACAGGAAAAAATGATTTCCCACAAATCTGATGCACCTGTGTCACAGCTGAAAAGGAAGCTGTGGCAAAGCGGAATAATAGAAGAAGAAATGCGAGGAAAGACAGAGAGTGGCAACTTAGACTTTTTTCACTACAAGGAATGAGAGGGAGGGAGTGACTCAAATGCCCTCTTCCAGTCGGGGACTAATATTGTCAATGACTTGTCGCATGCTTCCATCCGGAACCTTAGTGCCAAACTGAGGCTGTCAAAAAGGAGGGAATGCCCCTGCGCAGCAATCAAATTTGTTGACATAAAAGGCTTTCTCGTTATCCATTCATATTTAGTCTGTTGAAAATTGATTGGCGATTTTTATTTTTTCACCTTTTTGAGACCGAAATTTAGTGAATGTTAAAATAACAAATCTTCAAAATCGGTCCAGTGTACGGCTTACATTGACACGTGAAAGGGTATGATTTTTTGGGGCACCTGGTATAACTAAGTTAGTTTTTAGCACGATTTACCATTATGTAATGTTCAAGTTCAGTAATGTGTTAATATGGTATGACTTTGGAAAAGTCTTTCCATTTGGGAAAGTTCTTCCTGCACTACCCTTTGTTTGTTTCTATGCGCAGTGATCTCCTTGGACAGCTTTCATACCTTCCAGATTTGGATTTAAGCAGCATGGATTCAAAAGCCCTGCTTGATTTGCTTCTCTACGGTAGCCAGTCCAATATTTGATGACACTGACAATCAAATGATTTTAGAGGCGTCCATAGCCTATATCAAAGCAACTAACAGGCTTAACTAGAGTGTTCCGGGGATTCTGTGGGCTGGGGGTGCCTTTTGGCCTTGGGACTGCCGTTTTGCTACTGGGTGATGCGGGCTGGGCGTCATTCGGGGGCGCTTGGTTGGTGGGGCGTGAGCCCTGTGGTTGTTGCGGCCTTTGCGGGGTTCGGATTCCACTTTCTCGCCCCTTTCGGGTGGCGACTCGTTTGCGGTATTTGTCGGTAGAGTGGTGGTTTTGTGGCCTGGGGCGTTTCTTGTCTGTGGGGTCTTTGGGAATTCTTCGGAAACCTGACGGAAACCTGACGATTAGTGACCTACTATTTATGTTTAATTTTGTTTTGAGTAAGCTCTTTGTGAACCATGGCATCAGTCTTTGGTAACTCACATCCCAACCATCTTTGCGCAGGTCTTGCACCAGTGCATAGTTTTTTCACAACAATTTGCCTTCCCTAAACTGGCGCCTGTCAAAATGGAATGGTGACATGGTACACAAAGTGCTTAAGAAGATTGTTGTTAAAGAATTTATTAAGTGCTGTTCATAGCCATGACCAGATGACGTCATGTGTATTTTTGCTATGGACGGCCCAGAATATTGTATTTTGTTGTTTTAGTTTCAACAATGATATATAAAAAGACTTTGCAAAAGGTTGCAGTTACATACTTTGCGTGAACTTATACGCCTTGGTTGTCATTTGTGACTTTATTGGATATTTTCCTCAAAATCGTACCCTAAATTTGTTTTCGCTGTTCTTTCAAAGATTTTATATCTCTATAGGAGACAATTTTTAAGTCTGATTTTACGCAATACTTGATTAACTTCGAATGTGATGGTGAACGGGGATCTGCTGGGACCTAAGGAGTGAAAACGGGGGTGAAACAGTGAGCACTCAGACGTACTGCCTCTGCGGAGGAGAGAACGGAATATCTCCTTCTAGATAGAACACAAGTGACATTCTTTGCTAGATAACGGTAGTTAAGATCATTTTGAGTACACTTAGTTGAAAACAATGCCTTTTCGTAAATAAAAAGGGTCAAGTGACCATGCTTTACCCTTGACCATATATGGAAATCTTGCTTTTTGCTACTATAACTCACAATAATATTTTTTTATAAACGTCGGTGATTAGTTTACGTTAAAAATACAGAGTTTCTTGTGCTGCCTATCATGCTAATTAAAAAGTAATTTATACATATTTCAATGTAATAGATCACCATCTGAGATGACTTCTAAAGCTAAACGACTCTCAAATTACTGCAGTCAACGTCATTCTTATAATGTAATATAAGTATTGCAAAACCATGCTTCCGCATTCTCCTCAAGTGTCTGATATTTATCAACGGGGATCTGCTGGGTGTCATGGCGGCCGCACGCACGTTTCGCTGCTGCTAAATGTTTGAGGCTAGCGCCATAGTTGCTGTGAAATGATATCAAACTTGGTAATGTAAGAGCTGTAAATTGAATCAGAATAACAACCTTGAAATTTTGAAGCTAAATCTAGTGGAATATGCCACACACCAGAACGGGAGTGAGCTCAGTAGGCCACGCCTCCAACGAAGAGGAGCACGAGGAGTTAGGCCATGAGACTAGCGAGGATGAAGTGGATGAGCAAGACCAAAGTCTCTCCATGAGCTCCCTGGAGGACGTTCTCGATCGAAAATTAACGGAGCATTTAAAGAATTTAGCAACGAAGGACTGCATTGAGAGCCTCAAGAAGACTGTGTCACAACAAGATCTCCGAATATCCATTCTTGAAGCCAGAGTAGTCATGTTGGAAAAGTACATTGAACGGATCGAGGATAGGAACGAGGAAAATGAGCAATATCAGAGGAGACTCTGCCTTCGCATAGATGGTATTGAAATGAGTGATAATGAGTCAGGTGAAGATTGCTTTGATAAAGTCAAAAAAGTCTTTGATGACATCAAAGTTGAAGTTCCTGAGGTTGCCATTGATCGTGCTCATCGTATTGGCAAAGTCAAGCGTGATGACAGAGGGAAAGCCGAACGTCAGATGATTGTGCGTTTCACCTCTTGGAGATTCAGAACCCATGTTTACCGTGCAAGAAAAACATCAAGAAAGTACAAAATCCGCCTTGACCTGACTAGAAGCCGACTGAACTTGATCAACACTGCGAATGACCTGTTGGAAGATGCTGGGAGAAACAAGTGCTTTGCTTTTGCGGACGTAAATTGTCGACCATGCCTCAAGTTAGAAGATGGATTCCGTTTCTTCTCAAATGAAGAAGACCTCAAGCAGATCCTGTACTTTGAGGAAAATGATAAGGGAGAAGAATTGGTTGACTCTTCTGATGAGTAGACCTTATTTAATAAAACCCTTCTTGCGTTATGGTACTGGTTTTGTTCCTTGTTGGGCGTTATAGTATTTGTTCTGTTGCTGTTTGTTTGTTGCTTGGGTCATTTATTGCTTGGGTCATTTATTGCAAACTCGTTGTGTTGAAATACATTTTCTATGCTCAAAAGTGAAACCAATCTTCTCATGATAAGGCTGCAAAGGTGAAACATGGGAAATTTTATCACAAGCAGAGCCCTCTGTATCCCACACATTTTTATCAGTAAGGATGTTAGGTCAAAACACCTTAGTTGCTTGAAGTATTTGCCAAACATGGGCTTTGGAACTTTTTTGGCTCTGGGGCTTGTTGTGTGGGATGTTCCTGCCCTTTTCTTCTTGGTGGGTGGCTTGGGGGGACTTTTGGTGGCTTGCTATGGTCCCTGGGGAGGTGCTTCTTGGACTCATCGCTTTTTTCTGAATTGCAGCACTTCACTAATATTTCTGTTGATTTTTGAAGCTTTTTGAAAATAAATTGATCAAGGTGCTGTGTTTCTGGGGATCGTGGTGATTCTGGGAGTGTCGTCTCTTTGGGGTGGTGGTGGGTTGCCTGGGGTTCTCTTCGGGTGGCTCATTCGGGAGAGGGGCTTGGCATTTTGCGCGATTGGTCTTGGGGTTTATTAGAGATTCAATGCCCATGTTATTTTGATATCTGTGGTGTTGATTAGTCAAACAAGAAACTTACATTTTTCCTCAAAGAAACGTTGGAGAAAAGAGGGCTCCTAAAGCCGCAAAATATTTCAACAGATGATCCTGAAATTATCACCCTGACAACAAATCAACCTCTTGAGATTTTGAAATGCCCCGAAGAGGTCCCCATGATTATGATTGTGAAAGGATGAAAATAGTACTTGCAGTTCACAAGACTTGGATAAAGACAGTTCAATAAAACAAAGTATCAGCTAAAATGGCCTGCCTGCAACCCCTTACATTCTGCCGTTTTCTATTGTGTTCATCCCGTTTGTTTACCAAATTTACCGTTGTACTAATGAGTTTGTCATTGTTTCTGTTTTCTTTTACAAATGTTTATTTTCCATTTGTCAAGTTAACTTTTCGTCATTTCCCCTAGGACTTACCCATGGTGGTTTCATTATGTCTCATTGCCCCTTAGGACCAGCGAGAAGATTCCTTTGCGATGATGCCGGTTGAAATCAATCAGTGGCGAGCAACAATAGGTTGTTTCCGAATATCCGTGCAAAAATTGTTCCCACGGAGGAAAAGCGTCAAACCGTTTTCAATTCTTTTTCAAATCCTCAAGTTATTCTGGTTTTGCTCTTGTTTTATTGCGATTTCAATCCTTGCTTTGCCCTGTACACTAACAATACAGTTTCTTAAATTGCACTCTTTGGGAACACAGTCATGTTTCCTGCCTTTGTTCGCTCGCGTGCATCATTTTGCGAAGACAGTACTCTACACGACTCTTGAACTCTTCAAGCGAATCCCTCTCTGTATCATTGGTCTTCTTCGGTATAAGCAAGCAGCTGTGAGGCAATTTCTTTTCTTGTACGCGTATTTTTATATCGGGTGCACCATGTGCAACACACTTCATACGCAATGGTTGGTCTTCAGGACGATTTTGCTGAGTGGTGATGTAGAAATGAATCCGGGCCCTGAAACATTAGATTTTTGTACTTGGAATCTAAATCGTATTACTGCGTATGATTTCTTACGAGTCTCCCTCATAGAAGCTTACAACTCGGTGTACAATTATGACATTATTGGCATTGTAGAAACTCACCTTGACAGCACCGTTGATGAAGATAGACTTGCACTAGATGGCTATACGTTTGTTAAAGATAACCATCCTCAAAATGTGAAAAGGGGGGCGTTGGGTTATACATCAAAGATTCCCTTGCTTCAAAAAACCGTTCTGATTTAGTGACCCTCCCTGAATGTATTGTGTACGAAATTCAATTAAACAGGAAAAAGTACTTCTTCGCCGTAATTTATAGAAGTCCGAGTCAGGGCCCGGAGGAGTTTGATAATTTCACAATGAACTTTGAGTTGATGTTATCCAAAATGCATGCTGAAAATCCTTTCTGCGTTATCATTACTGGTGATTTTAACTGTAGGTCGAATCAGTGGTGGGAAAATGATATCGAAAATAACGAGGGAAAACTGTTTGAGCCACTAGCGTCTGACAATGGTCTTCATCAGTTGATATCAGAACCAACCCACTTGATGGGTGATTCCAAATCCTGTATTGATTTGATATTTACTGATCAACCTAACCTCATTATTGAGTCTGGTGTTCATCCGTCACTACACGAGCAATGCCACCATCAAATTGTTTACGGAAAATTATCTGTCTCAAACATACCACTACCTCCGTACACCCGCAAGATTTGGTACTACGATAAGGCAGACTTTGTAGCTATTAGAAAAAGCATCGAAATGTTTGCTTGGAACGAACATCTTGATAACATGACATGCCCTAATGAACAGGTTAACCTACTCAATGAAGTCCTTTTGAACATTTACTCTAATTTTATTCCCAATACAGTTAAAACAATTAGACCTCGCCAAGCACCGTGGATAACAGAAGCCGTTAAGAATTTTCTCAGGAAAAAGAATCGTGCATATAAAAGCTTCGTGAGGAATGGTAGGCCTAACGACAAGCTTGAAGGTATACAAAAGATGATATCTGAAGGTGCCAAAATGATTGAGGAAGCTAAGCAAAATTACTTCCGTAAAACTGGAAAATCTTTGGCTGTTCCTGGGACCAATAGAAAAACCTATTGGAATTTAATAAACACTGTTCTAAACAAAGTTAAGATTCCTATGATACCACCTCTTCTAGAAAACGGGCTGTTTGTAACGGATTTTACCGAAAAGGCACAGATATTTAATGACTATTTCATTCTTCAATGCACGACCATTGACACAGGTAGTGAAATTCCCCAAGATACTCCGATGACTACGACTCTAATAAGTGATTTCGTCATCTCTGAGGAAAAGATACTTAATATCATTAGATCGCTTAATCCCAAAAAGCACATGGCTGGGACGAAATATCTGTGAGGATGATAAAGTTGAGCGATGTTGCATTGGTTCTGCCACTCAAGATAATTTTCGTAAATTGTTTGAGGCGTGGTTTATTTCCCGAAATATGGAAATGTGCAAATGTAGTGCCGGTTCATAAGAAAAATGAGAAAAATGTGAAAGGGAATTACCGTCCTATTTCTCTTTTACCAATTTTTGGGAAAATACTTGAAAAACTCATATGCGATTCTCTTTATTCACATCTTGTATCACATGAACTTCTTAACCAAAATCAATCAGGATTTCGCCCAGGGGATTCAACAATCGATCAGTTACTCTCAATAACATATACAATATATAAAGCGCTTGACTGTAACCCTCCTCTAGATGTTCGTTCTGTGTATCTGGACATCTCTAAAGCATTCGATAGGGTATGGCACGATGGTCTAATTTATAAATTAAAACGATGTGGTGTCTCGGGACAACTTCTTTCTTTAATCCAAAGTTTCCTCAAGGATCGAAAGCAGAGGACTGTACTGAATGGACAGAGTTCTAATTGGGGAGATATTTCGGCAGGGGTGCCCCAGGGCTCTATTCTGGGACCTTTGTTTTTCCTTGTGTATATAAATGATCTAGCCGTAAGCTTGAAGTGCAATGCTAAGCTATTTGCTGATGATACATCATTGTTCACAGTGGTAGAAGATTCCAATACAGCTGCCAATGATATGAATCATGACTTGGACTTGATAAGTCAGTGGGCTCACGCTTGGAGAATGTCATTTAATCCTGATCCGTTAAAACAAGCTGTTGAATTAAAATTTTCAAAAAAGAAAATTGAAATTGAACATCCAGTAATCCTTTTTAATGACATACCTGTGAAGAAGGTAAACGAACATAAACATTTAGGAATTATCCTTAACTCAAATCTATCTTTTTCAGCTCATATTAAATCAGCTATCTCTAAGACAAGAAAGGGCATTGGTTTGCTGAAATATCTCTCCAAATATCTGTCCAGGCATACCCTTAACGAAGTATATAAGCTCTACGTTCGACCACACCTGGACTATGGTGATGTCATTTACCATATTTCTGCCAAAGCATGTGAATTCAGTCAAAGTATCATTTTACCAAATGCCATGGAAAAGCTAGAGTCTGTTCAGTATTCTGCTGCTTTGGCTGTAACAGGAACATGGAGGGGAACATCTCGCGAGAAGCTGTACAAGGAGCTTGGCTGGGAGTCATTAAGTTCCCGACGATGGAGTAGACGCCTTACCTTGTTCTACAAGTTTGTAAATAATCTTAGCCCTGAGTATACAGTAGATCCAATTCCTCCTCTTCATCAGTCGCAGTACTGTCTTCGCGACCAGGATGTCATTGGGCGATTAAAGGCACGGACAGAACAATTTAAGTCTAGTATTTATCCCAACTGCCTATCCCAATGGACCCTCAGTTGCTGTTTTCAAGAAAAAGATCTTATCAATAATCCGACCCCCTGCAAAATCTGTTTTTGGAATACACGATCCAATAGGATTATCCTATCTTACTCAACTTAGGGTTGATCTCAGTAAGTTAAATTTTCACAAGTTCAAGAATAATTTCAGGGATACCATAAACCCAATGTGCCCAACAAACGATGGCATCGAGGATACGGAGCATTTTTTGTTGCTCTGCCCTTCTTTTGGTGTTCAACGAAGAGATCTTCTCGCTGGAATTGTAGAATTATTGCAACCATATGTACAAATCGCTAGCCTTTCAAATGATGCTTTGACGCAGCTTTTACTATATGGTGATCAAGACCTTTCTGATGACTTGAACAAAAATGTACTCGAATTGACTTTACGTTTCATCTACGAAACTGGTCGGTTTGTTTGAGATCCTTTGAAACTTCAGCTATGTTCTTAGCAACCACCAAGTCCCTTTACGTGAATGTTCTTTGTTTTCCTTGTAAATTCTGTTTGATATTAGGTGTCAGGCATCTTATGCATCTCCAATTTCTAACGAGCCACACTCGTGAAATGTTTTAAGTTCTTCCCAACCTTGACACGACATCTAATATCAGACAGAATCTACAATCTTGGCCAAAATACTTGGGACAAATCATAAAATTGTACTACTTCGGTCTTTGATTACGTGCCCCCCGCTCCCCCCCCCTTCTCAAAGTTGCTTTAATCAAACGCCTTTCCACTTCTCAACATTGAAGTAAGGGGAAGGGGGGATTAGGAGACTCTAAACGTATGTTTTCTCCTCGATATTTTAGGAAACATCATGAAGACACTGAAATTTGCCTGCGTCCCAGCTTCTTTTGGCCAGGATTGTCTGAAAATGATTGTTAACAAATAATACCTCATAGCTTGAGAACCCATAGAGATTTCTGTGTGAAATTTTAACACCGTCATCCCCAACACAAGAAGTGAGTTCTCAGCTATCTATGCCGAAATAGGCGTTGTTCGTTAAATTCGCTGAGCACCTTCTTAGAAATGGGCGTGGCAAAATTGCTGCAATTTTCACTCACATAAAGATTCCCTTATAAAAAGTGACATACATTAGGATTCTGAGCTTTTTTCCGCTATCGTAAGATTGTGTACTCCGCTGCTCTTTGAAAATGACTTATCATTGCAAGAAAGCTTTTGGGCTCATTGTTTGAGGTCCGGTTTCTTGTGAATTCTTCGGTTCTCACAACGGCGCTCCACAGAAAAATGCCCCATAATTTTGGGATAAGTCACGCTTTTTTGGCAAATTCGTCTGATTCCACATTTTAACATCAAAGTCTTCCTATTCATGCAAAAAAACCAAGTAAAAATTGCCTGGAAGGTGGAAATGTCACGGCGCTCCAAAATTAAAAAACTTAAAATAAACAGTTCCGGATAAGTTTCTTTTGAACTCTATTGAGAACCGTCAGAAATCATATTTCACGAAAATATCGATGCAAATACTGCTATAGGCTAATAAAGCTCATTTTTCTCATTAAAATGAGACAAAATTTGTTAGAGTAGGGCAAACGTTGCCGACGTTATTAATGTTTAAAGTAGGGAGCGGCGTTGACAAATTTGATCCCTATCTCAATTTTCCAGACAGTGCAGATCCGCCTTGCTGCTATGCAACAGGTATATTCTTCTTCAACAAAAAGTTGTGGATTACAATTCATCGGGCACAATAGACCATTCAATGCCGTCCAGGGTGAATGCAAGTTTGGTGGAGCGAATTTAATCTCATTGAAAATGAATGAATAGTTAGAGAATTGGCTAACGGTACATTTGAAAATAAGACAATTGCACTGCGGAGGCGCAGAATTTGCACTGATTCAAAAGGAACTTTGTATTCAGTTCTCTTTGATAACTGTGATGTTTTCAGGCGAAAATCATTGGCAGGTTTCGTGCACAAGAGGAGTTTCGCTGAACGTCATGGGAAAATTTTGCATAATTTGATGACGTCATAGTTCTAATGGATGAACCAGTAACAATGAAAACATTAACATCTGAAGTACTCTGGAGTTAAGCCCACAGTTAGTGGCTATCCATTCATAGTGAAAGAAATTGTCTGATACTAGTAGATTTGGATTCATAGAAACATATATGATAGGTAGTGAAAGCAATTTTTCAGACAATCTTGGCCAAAATACTTGGGACAAATCATAAAATTGCACTACTTCGGTCTTTGATTACGTGCCCCCCGCTCCCCCCTTCTCAAAGTTGCTTGAATCAAACGCCTTTCCACTTCTCAACATTGAAGTAGGGGGAAGGGGGGATTAGGAGACTCTAAACGTATGTTTTCTCCTCGATATTTTAGGAAACATCATGAAGACACTGAAATTTGCCTGCGTCCCAGCTTCTTTTGGCCAGGATTGTAGTATATTATCCTTTATCCATTAGTTTTGTAATCGTTCGTAGTGTACAGTTAGTTGCATGTAGGTTAACGTTATATGTCTTTATGTTTTTGGCCATGGGGTAGTCATTGTTTTTCGCTCCCCCTGGTATCGTTCCCGTAGTGTTGTATAGTAATTACACAAGTATGGTAGATCGTAGAACTCATTGTAAACTTTTTAAATGAATGATATAAAAAAAAAAATATTTATCAAGACGAATTCCCACTCTCGTGTTCAGCAGAATCTAACGCATTTGTAGGTATAAATGCTGCAATTTCGTTGTAAAAATATGAAATTACAAATATTCGTGTTTCATGAATGCTGAAAATCAGATTGCAACAGAAAAAGAAATGCTGAAAACATCTTGTAAGTATAGTTTTATTAGTGTTCGTTTAACGTGCAATAGGTATTGCAGACTTATTACATAATACGAGGCCTTGTGATTGGCATGATAAACTGTGTTTTACCTTCGTGTTTTCAGAATGGAATTGCCTGGAGAGTGGAGATCTGTTCATAAGTAGAGCTCTGATTTCATTTCAAATTTCAAGTACTCAGTATATACAGATTTTACATCTGAATGAAATGTCGTTAACCTTTGAGTTCCATCATATCCAAGCCAGATGTCTGTGCTATGGTACTGGCATGATAGTCTAGGTTATAGATGCCCCACAATATATATTATGGCAAATGATGGAATTTAGGCTCTCTTCTTTTAATAGCATCCCCTTCTTAAGTAAGGTTTTTTTTAAAGAAAAGCAATTCGATCAAATGAAGAGCTATGTTTTGTGGTAGAGTAGTTTCAACTTCTTATCGTAGAAATGGATAAATTGACTTGCATAATCCACTATGGCAAGAACAAAAGCCGGTGCAGTAAGATAAAAGCAATTTCTGAAGTAAATAGAGAGAAAATCTATGCTGCAAAGCTGTTGCGAGAAAAACTAGGTGGACAAAATCATCATGCGCCGCAGTGCAGTACAGTTCCAGATCTTATTGACACAGAAAAACATGGTATTCATCTCGAGCCTTGTTACAAGAAATTCGTACGTATTTTAAGCGACAAAACAGGTGCGTCAAGTCAACCGGACTGTAGATCAAGTGTGCAAGAATCATCTGCAAGCTGTTCTCGTCCAAAAAGAGCAAAGACGTCGGTTGGAGCTGACAGCAGGGGCGTTTATCCTCCAGAGTGCAACTTTTGCAAAACATACCGCATCAAAAGGCAACAACAGAATTTCTGGCCCATCACAATCTCAACGGAACAAGCGGTTATTACTCTCAAGCAAGCAGCGGAGGCAAAGGAAGATCAAAGTTTGTATTACGAGATAAAGGACTTGGATTTAATTGCAAAAGAATTCAAATATCATGAACCTTGCTATCGAGATTTCACTCGGAAAATAAGACAAGTCAATTTTATAAACGAAAAAGAACCCCGTCCTGCGGGGGATTTCGATTCAGTTATTGAATGTCTAAATGTCAAAGTGTTGTCTGAAAATCAAGCGGTTTCAATGAAAGTTCTTCATGATATTTTTGGGCTCCATCCTGAGGATACCAGGTACAGAAGCAAACTAAAAGCAAGGATTCAGTCGGAGTTTGGAGATAAGCTATACTTTTTGGTAGCCACCCATAATACTCCCGAAGTTGTGGTAAATGCAAGTGCCATCGACCACCATACGTTATTCAATGATCGTAGTCACGTAATTGAGCAAGCTGCGCAGTATCTTCGTGAAGGCATCATTCAGTTTGTAAAAGCGACTCCAGAACTTGCTTGGCCTTTCAGCATTGATGAAGTTACTTCAGAAAATAGGCAAGCACCGGATTCTGTTTTTTGTTTTCTGCAGTGCCTGTTGCAAAACAAGAGTCACCAAAAGAGTTCAATAACGCAAATGGGAAAAGTCATTACATGATAGTAAGTACTGGAAAAGAACAGGAGGAAATAGAACCAAACATACAGGTCGAAAAAGGCAAGATAACGCGAACAAAAGAGTACAAATATCTTGGAAACTGGATAACAGAAAGCGGAACAATAGAAAGACAATTGGAAGAAATAACAAACAAATCAAGAGGCATGATCGCGGAAATGAAACGGATAGGGGATGAATCTAAAACAGGGATAATGAGTACAAGCATCCAATTAACTTTGTTTGAAAAAACGGTCATCCCTGCGCTGCTATTTAATCTGGAAACATGGACAAATTGGCGAAAAAAGGATTGGGAGAAGTTAGAGAGGAGTCAGATAAAAGCAATCAAAAAGATTTTTAATCTACCGAAGACAACACCAAGTTGGGGATTGATGAAAGAATGCGGGTTATGGCCGATGAAGGAAAGGGTGGCGTACAAAAAATTCATGATGTTTCAGCAAATATTGAACACAAAAACTGAGCGGCTGTGCAAACAAGTCATAGAGAATCAAAAGAAAATGAAATATAAAAGTTGTTGGTACAGTGAAATAGAGGATGATGCAGAAAAATACAAAATAGATCTAGATGGGGTTACAAGAATGAAAAAATCTGAATGGAAGAAAACAGTGAAAGGACAGATAATGGAACATATTGAAAAACAATCGAGAGAAAAGGAGGAAAACTCTAAGAAGTTAAGACACCAAAAACTGCAAAAATATAGAAGACAGAAGTATTTAGGAGAAGTAGGGATAAAGACAGCTGGAGAAATAATAAAAACGAAATTGGAAATGTGGGACATTGGAAAGAATTTGGGAAAAGAAAGATATTGTTTTTGTGGAGGAAAAGAAACAACAGAACATATTTTAGAGTGCATCAAAGTTATGGAAGTAATCAAGAGAAAAGCAAAGAAAGAATGGCTAGAAAGTGACGAAAGTGTAGAGTTAGTACAAGTTACAGAGTACATCAAGACATACATAGAAATTAGGGAAAAACAATGAAGGAGTAGACATTGTAAAAAGAGCCTTGCACATTAACAATAAAATAGTGCTTGCTGGGAACAGTAAAGTGGGCAATGAAAAAGATTCAAAGATTCAAAGAGCGAAGCTGTCAATCGACTGGTCCAATCATACTCGGCAGATCTTTTGCATGGAGTAACGAAAGGAAAGTTTATCACAGCCAAACACTTTTTGCTTGGGCTTGGCCTCCATAATATGACAGGACAAAAGAAACCTGTTCAGATCGCTAGTCATCTTGGTCATTCTATTGACTAGAACCTTGTCTGCGAAATAGAAACTTCTCATGCTGAGAAAGCACAGCTGCTTGCATCAATGAGTGGGGTCCTACCTGTGAAACCAAACACCACCTTCGACACCGTTTTAACGTTCTTCTGGGTTGATAATTTTGATATCAACATTGAAACTCAGACTGGGCATGGAGCAATCAACTCTACTCACATGGTTGCATTCCAAGAAGAATCAGACGTCTCTGAGTTACCCCAAGAGTCAGTGCAGTTTGAACGAATGCGAAAGAGAAGAATAGAATTGCCTGAAAAAGAGCCAGACGAAATAATTGTAGATGCAAAGAAAGAACCACCCACTTTTCCAGGCGTTTTGGTAGAAGAACAGTTCAACAGAGAAAGTTTCCTGAAGAGTTGCTTCTTGTGGATCATATTGAGAAAGCTAAATGCCTCGGATCAAACAGTATCTAATTTCAATGGCTGGTGCACTTTAGTGAGAAAGATATCGTCACTTGGAACATTGAAGAAAACAGTTATGACATATCTGCCACCAATCGAGTCAAAGGTCACGGAATTTCGAACGATCTACCGATACCTTATCTACCTTCAACAATTATCTGCTGAGGTGAACATGCCTTATGTCAACGTGACATTAGATGTTGGTGCAGCTATGAATGCATACAAGGTAACATGGAACTTTCAAGATCAATTCAAAAATGTTTTGATACACCTTGGAGATTTTCATTTTATGAAAGAGAATTTTGGAGTGATTGGCAAGATGGTTGGTGGACCAGGTGTTGAAGATGTGATTTTTCAAGCAAATGTTTGTTCTTCGGGAAGTCTGAATGGCGTTTTGTCAGGGAGTCATTTCAACCGTGCCTGGACAGTTCATTCAGGGTTATCAGAAGCTCTAGAGCAGCTGTTATTACAGCGGTTTATCACGGAGAATGATGTGCAAGTACCAAATTCGTTTATCGAGGCTGCACAGGATCACGAGCAAATTGATTACGATGCCATTGAAAGAGACCAGAGTTTTTACTGCAAATACCGAGATTTCAAGGACATGATTCGTGAAGGAAGGCTAGGCTTGACACCACAATTTTGGTTATGTTCCTACTTGGATTTAGTTGAAGGTCAGCAGCTTGCCCATCGTGCTGTTCAAGAAAACAACTTGGAGCTACGCACTGCCTGTTGGAAATTCTTTGTTCCATTTTACTTGGCAATGGATAAAACCAACTATGCTCGCTATGGTTCTTACTATGTTGCTGTTTTAGAGAGAATGGAACAGTTGTATCCAGGTCTAAAAGATCTTCTTCGTAATAAAGGAATGTCAGTTCAAGCTCAAGAAAAGATGCCCTTAAGGGTCGCTGTTGATCAAAGGGGTGAGCAAACGCTCAATCGCGACGCCAAAACAACAGGTGGCATAAAAAGTTTTGCATCAGATAGCTCTGCAATATTAAAATGTACATTAAATCGAGCAGAACAGGCCAAAAGCACCGATTGTTTGCTGAAATTGGCAGATTTGAACAATGCATCAACTATGTACAAGCCCCTTCGTCCGTCACAGATATTGAAATCAGAAAAGCTGGTTAGCAACATCGTCAAGGTTCTGAAAGAAGAGTATTTGAACCCTTTCGACGAGAGTTTAGACAAGATGAATCTTTGGAATCTTAGCTCTGGCATTCCAGTCTCATCGACATTGGCAGAGAGCATCATTGGTGCCAAGAAGCTAGGGGAAGAAGCCTACGAAAGCTTCTGCAAATTTCGAATCGACAGCAAAGAAATTGATTTTCATGCTCCAATTTCAAGGCTAAACCTTAAGATATTCAAAAATACTGGAAAAAAAGTAACGATAAAAAGTAGCACCAAATCTAAGAGCATTGAAGCAAACAGAAATCTCCTTGGGACTTTGTTGGCTATTTCTTGTAGAAATGAGCGTGCTATAGACTTCGAAACAGCACTCAAGTTCCCACTTTGCTCAGTTCCCCTTAGCTTGGCCAATCCAGATGGATCTCGAAGGAGCACTACCAAAAGTAAACTGCAAGCCATCCTGCTACAGTTATGCAGGACACCCGTTGTGCACCCAAGAGAAATCCTTCCAGCCAAGAGTGCAGTGTCCACTTTCATAGTTGATATGATGGCAAGCATTAGAACGCTAACAGCATTACCGGACACACACGAAGAACTAACATGGAAGTTTATCAAGTCACTACCAAGTGGATACTACCGCGTAGATATTGTCGCAGATACCTATCAAGATCAATCTATCAAGTCTGCAGAAAGACAAAAAAGAGGGAGTGCTGAGAGAATTCTCATACAGTCTGCAAAGTCCAAAATGCCTCGAAACTTTAGCGACGTTCTGAAAAATGGTGAAAACAAACGCCGCCTCATCAATTTGATGGAAGAATGCATCAAAGAAAATCGCCTTGAAGTGCTTAACGCACTTCAGTGCTCAGAAATGTACATATCGACGGAAAATAGCTGTTCAAAGCTAACGCTATTTACAGCTACAACGGAAGATGCGTTGTCTAGCAATCAAGAGGAGGCAGACACTAAAGTTGCCCTTCATTGCCGTCATGCACTAGAGTGTTATCCAGAAAAAAAGGTTATCGTCCGCTCTCTGTCAGGTGATATAGATATTTTGGTAATTTTGTTGAGCATAATAGAACAGCAAGACCAGGTGTATCTCGACTTTGGCACAAGTCTACATAGAAAAGGGATAAATCTTGCGCAAGTAGAGATGGCCCTCGAGAAGAAGAGATGTTTAATTGGATTTCATGCATTCACGGGAAATGACTATGTTTCGTCTTTCTTTAAAAAAGGAAAAGCCTTGTGTTGGAAGGTGTTGCAGCAAAATGAAAGGTTTGTAATGACATTCAATCTGCTTGGTTCAGCATGGGAAATGGAAGAAAGCACCATCGATAACCTAGAAGAATATGTAGGTCTTTTGTATGGCTGTCGTCAAAAGAAAGTGAATGAGGCGAGGAAGAATCTATTCGACAAGAAGTACCTGAATCAAAAAAGAGTCATTGATATTTCACTGCTGCCCCCATGCCAATCAGCTTTGAAGCTGCATATTCTAAGAGCGAATGTAGTTGCAAGAATTTGGAACTGCGCTGGTGAGAGAATGGTAGAGATGCCTGATCTAACTGAGCATGGATGGCATTCTGATCTTACGACAAAGTGGATCGAACAGGCCTTTCCAAATGAAATTGAAGAGATTTTGTTACAAGTTGATGATGACATTAGTTTTGAAGAAGAGGAAGAGAGTGACGATGATAGCAGTATTGAAGACTAGATATGCGACTGTATGGTGAGTAAGCAATTAATTTACTACCGAAAACGCATTGTTGAGCCTTAAAACTCAAAAGGAGATAACGAGAATCATTTGATTCTGTAGCAAATGAACATATTTGTGCAGCAAAAATATATTTCTTACGCGAAACGACAAAATGCAGGACTTCCATATATGGTCAAGGGTAAAACGTGGTCACGTGACCCTTAATGACAACAACAACAACAACAATATATTGTTTGTTCAAACTGGGACTTATGAACTTTCTCATCAAAAAGTGAGACGAAAATAAACAATGAAAGCACCGATTATTTTATTCACGTTGAAACGAGGTTAATTCGAAACGAGGCAACCTTCGGTGGTTGGAAATTTCTCTTCAGCTGTGGCGAGCTGATGGGAGCCTTCAAAAGCTTTCAAAATGAAGAAATTCTGATTGAAAGTTGTTGTTGTTGTATCTTTATTTTACATCGATTGAAAAAATCATCTAGTCTGCTATGTACATACGTACATGGAAATTAAGCAAAATCGATGGATACAGTAATTAAAATAAAATAAATATTTTTTTTTAATTCTTGCTTCAGATAAAATAATGTGGCCCCTCAGATATGAACAATCACAAATATAAAATTTGCCAGTTGCCAGATACCAATGGCAGTGTTCTCTCATCACCGGGGCCAAAGTTTGGGATTTCAAATGCACTGGCCAAATGTGCACTCCCGCAGCAACCGAAATAGTTGAGGTTTAGAGAAAAATGTTTACATTTTTTCTCCACAAACCAGTGCATTCAATGTCCATGGCAGAGACAGACATCCTTGTGATGAAATAAAGGAGCATGGTACGATTTTAGGTTGTGGGTGGGCGGGTAAAAGAAATCGCAAAACCTTACGAAATGCCAGATCTTTACCACGCCTTTCTGCTTTGCCTTCTATGTCCAAATGCGAAGGCAACGTGCCACAATTTTGGCTTTTAAACTGACTGCGAAAACCAAATCGAAAGATTTCCAAATCTATTATTTATGAAACGCATACCGACATAGCCTGATAACCAGGCCCAATTTCAAAAGAAATAGTGGTCTGTTAAACACCGCCCTAAAGCTTGTTCAAGCCTCGTTTTAATGTTGCTCAGAATCCAAGGTTTTGATGGAAATTCATGCGAATAATTTGTTGATTTTTGTAAACAAACCGTGTAATCCTTTCATATTTATGACTCAATTACTCTTTGTTCTACCTTGCATCGAAATTTAATCTCTGACCCAAGGGCCCAAGGGTGTGCAATCCAACTGTCTGCCGAGATTAGATTTCTATGCAAGGCGGAATAAAAAGTAATCAAGTCGTATTCAAACAGCAACATTCCTTTTTCAGAAAATTTTCTAAGAACTACATATTGGATAATTGGTTTGTTTACAAATATCAACAAAGTATTCGCATAAATTTCCATCAAAACCTTGGTTCTGAGCAATATTAAAACGAGGCTTGAACAAGCTTTACGGCTGTGTTTAACAGACTACTATTTCTTTTGAAATCGGGTCTGGTTATCAGGCTAATACCGCGAAAGATTGACTGCTTTGTTGGTCAACCTATTTCTACGCTTTTAATAAAAGTATTCTTTTGAAAACCAGCGAAATGCGAGGCAAGCAGTGTTGCAAATAATTCAAGAAGTGAATAGGGTAGGGTGGGGTAATGTCGGTCTAAAATGAGCAAAATCTCAAAATGGATAGCTGGTAAAACGAGACTAAAATGCAAAACATTTCAAAAGTTTCGTTTAATTGACATTCAGTGCTTCTTGTTTCTTGGGAAAAAATTTCAGCTCTGACAAAGGCAATTAAATATTTCTAAAAATTTTTATCTTATGGCAACTAAAATAGGCCCACTTTTTCCGACGAGCGGGAAAAGTGAGTCTATTTTCAAAACTTGTACAATATCAGAATACGAAAGGATAAATGATTAAAAAAGTTAATGGAGTTACCTTTCTCAACTATTCTCCATTCAATAAAATCACAAGCTTTGCCTTTTATCGCAAGCAATGCCGTTCCCGCGAAGAAACTAAAACTACGGTCATTATGCTGTGATCCACCATCTTTGCGACTTGCAAGTCAGTGATCGAATTTGATAATAACAGTCAAATAAAATTGTTTGCAGTATGTTTACTCCAATTCTTTGGTTACAAGACAGCAACTGCGGTAATAGGAAACCCATTTTCGCATTTTAGACAGAAAACAACGTGGCAAGATGAATATAAGTGCGAAAATTTAAGCAATTCAAGGCTTCGTTGAATTTGAATTATGGCTGAATTCTCAGTATGCCCACATTACCCCACCTGGTAAAAAAATAAATATAAAAAGAACAATCGCGTCAATGACTTTGAAATAAACGTTATTTCATTCGTAAATGACCAAACTCTCACCTCATGGTCATTAGATTGACCAGAAAAGCAAAACAACAGTGGCAGAAGAAAGTTTTCCTGGGCTTTGAGATTCTTGCACAATAGGCCGTTCAGTAAAGTTATTTTATAAAACGAGTCGAGATACATCTAAGACGAATGTTTGATGTAAAATGGCAGTTTAGTATGTAGACATTAAAAGAAAAATAGCCAACCTTTCTTCCATGTAACGAGAAAGGATATTTCTAGCAAAAAGCTCAGTAGACCCACTTTACCCGGTAGACCCAACTTACCCCACCCTACCCTAAACAATCTACTGGGAACTGAGCGATACGTGTTTTTACGCATGTAACAACGAACAAATTTACGAATCACCGAGCACAAAGACTGATTGCTGAAAACAGTTTTCGTTTGCAAAAAAAACAACAACAAGACGCAATGCATGCAGCGTGCTAAATTATTAGAAAGTGAATAAAACAATCTGCTGATAAAATTTCATTCTTATCCCTATTTAATTCTTGTTTCAGATAAAATAATGTGGCCCCTCAGATAAACAGGGCAACATTTCGTTTTCAATAGACCGAAAAGTTTGTTTTGATTTGGGGATTGACCAATCAGATCACTTCAGAACAATCATTTACATCACAATACATACACTTTAAAATAAAATATAATTTACAATTGAATACATGATACATAAACAAGTTCTAAAAAAACACATACGTCAGCCTAAAATCAATACCCAAAAGACCATTGTCGTTGTATTCTTAAGAAATGTTGCCATTTAAGAGCTGTGCATTGAGCTTTTGGTAGTTTAATTATTATTATTAATTATTAATTATTATTATTAATTATTAATTATTATTATTAATTATTATTATTATTATTATTATTATTATCATTGTTATTATTATTATTATTGTTGGATGTCCTCACGTAATTGGTGGATGTGCCGCTCATTTGAATGAGGGGAGATACACATGGAGACATGATTCTATTCTTAAGAACCTGGCTGATTATCTGAAAGTGATAGGAAATGTAACTGTTTACGCTGATTTAGATGGATACCCATCACCTTCGGTAATAACTGGTGATGAATTGCGACCTGACATAGTGGTAACCAAAGGAAATTTGCTATACATACTGGAACTAACTGTTGGATTTGAAACTAATATCTCCAAGAATGCTGAGAGGAAGGAACAAAAATATGCAGATCTGATTGAGAATTTACGAGGAAGTCGTGGACAAAATAAGTATAACAACGTTCACTTTATTAGAGCCTTAGGAATAATTGGAAAAGAAACTCAAAATCTGAAGACTATGCTGCAAGAAATCGGTCTGTCAAAGAGTGCAGAGGATTATATTGTTAAAAAACTAATAAATGTTTGTATAAGGTGCACATACTTTTTGTTTTGTAAAAAGGACAGCGATTGGCCAGAGATTGAACTGCTTTCATGGTAAATCTTTTTGTGCTATATAGTAAAATGCAAAAATAGGTTTGTCTGAATTCATGTTGTTATTCTTTTATTTCGTATTATTTTTAACTAGTATATTTTAGCCTTTGTACGTTCCAGTGCAGCTTGCCAGATTTGAGATTGCTGTAATGGTTTTTAACTCTTAGCTTGTATTTTAATGGATTTTTGATTAAAATGATACATGATGTTTAAAAAAAAATTATTATTATTATGAAAAAACAAACAAAGCCTGCAGTTTCTCACAAGCAGTTTCTTGCATTAAAAAGATACGCGTATACCCTTTAGATATTTTAGTTCAACCTTTTTGTTGTACAAATTTCGTTGTGAATGTGGCCCTAATGCAAAATCTCATTTTTTTTCCACGATTTCAGCTGAGTCAAATTGGTTCAACAACTTTGATTCAACGAAATATAATTCTTATTGCGTCCTCCACTCTGCTGATTTGGTGTACTTTTAACTGCGATTTTAAAATTGTTTACTATGAATGGGACAGCTTTGCCAACTATAACGAAAAAACTTTCATCACAGTAAATGTAAAACTTACCTGTCCTTGTTTTTGTACATTACACTGCATGTCTGTTGTAACTATATGGGATTATGGGAGTTGTGGAGCCAACCCTGCTCTCAAGGCTTTCTGAACTTCAAGAATATTACGTTGCATCTCACAGAAAATATGACAAACCTGGATATTATGTGATGAGTCCTGCTAGTGAATCTTGTTGGGGAGATCTGTCGACCAGAATCTTGACCGTGTTTAGGAAGTGGCCTGGTTCGGCAAAAGTTGTCGATACTGGGCAGCCGCAGTAGGAATTTTGTTGGCGGCCATGTTTTTGTTGTTGTGTTGTCGGATGTCGGTTGTCACACTCGCAAAAGGCTGCAGCGAGAGGCCGATGAATGTTTACACAATTTTACTGTAAAATGTACAAAATCTTTGTAAGCAGAGCCGAAGAAGAGCCCCAAGGAAAGAAAAGATATCCTTCAAAGGCAGCTGTAAGGGATCATCATCTTATATGGACGCAAACAAGTGTTGAATGTACTTTATGTACGATCCTGGCTGCTGTGAAAGATCGCCTTACCCGCTTCAAATTCAGGTTCATGTTTCAGATTCCATATGGCCAAAATTCATTCAACAATAGATTTCTTGCTGCCACTTTTACGCCATGAATTGGTTAATGTTGAGAGCATGTGGAGCACTGCTTTACTGCTCAAAAATTGTGAAACTGGAGCTCACACTGACTCCTATCCTGTTCACTTGCATGCGCCGCCGTAAAGCAAATTTAAAACGTGGCTGTGTGTGGAGAGAAGGAATATACCAAAAGGTAAAGAAGGAGATATTGCAGGGGGATTGCAGTTTCCTATAAAAGCTAAATAGCAACAACTTTCTAATATTACCACTGCAATCTTACGAGATATTGCCAAAGATGGATACTAAAGATGATGTATGATGCCGTATGTGTCAAAGGAACTGCAGTAAACGTCTGCCAGACTGCTGAATTCTGAATGAAATAGTAAAAGTTGTTGATAAAGTAAAAGTAGTGTTTCATGAAATATTGATCACCTGATGTGGTTCTTTTTGTTGTGTTATGATTCACAAAACCACACAAGAGTTGCAGCAATGACCAACATTCATTCAACACCAGAATTCGCCATGTTGGCCATTTAAAGGGATTTATATTGATACCTAAATTGGACAAATTGCTAGGGTGAAAGGTCAAACATTGCGGAACTTCATGCCTTGGTTTATGTGTGACATGAGGCTTCAAAAGTAGGAAGTGCAAATGAACTGCGCCATACTTTCCAGAATAGCAACTCCCATGGCAACTTGCAAAAGTTATAAACACAAGAGCTTTGCGCATAAACACTTCTTGACCCCCTTCCCTCGGCAAATTCAGATTCCACAACTCAGTCAGCCCTGAACTAATTTACAGTACCTGAACAAACATAAACATACAGTGATTTTATTAGAAACTGCCATGAGAAACTTTAGGCTCAATTTCCAAAATTAAGAAACCCTGTGGCATGGATTAAAAATATGGAAACCTCATGAGAACTTTTGGTGATGGAACTTTCCTAACCTTTGAAATAGTACCTACCAGCCCTGGACCTAAGTTTCTTACAACAACATGAATGTGAAGGGAGTGTGCATCCCACTCAGTTCTTACATCAGCCTAATTTGCTGCAAATAGGCCTAACTCAAAATCCCAGATATCTGAAATATCTCAAGGAAAAATCTGTTTAGCCCATTTTAACTATTTCATGGCCAGTACTACAGAGAACTGCTGTCAAATGCCAAACAAAACTACAGTCGTATTGGAACAGGAAACATCTTCCATAAAAGTAAGTTGTGGATAGGTTTTCATGGAAATTGGTGTTGTCGCTTCACAGAACCTTGCACAGGAGCACCGATATCAATCGCTGATTGGCTAATGATTTTGCCTACTTGCCATGCCCAGTATCGACAACTTTTTTAGTCGTTGGTGATAGGCCCAGATTCTTTTGTTTTCAGACAATCGTTTTTCGAGTTCGTCTCCCCAACGAAATCTTTCATGGTTGTGGCCACTCATTTCACACAGATTCAGAATGCATTTTGCCAGCAATCAGCGAGTGCCCTATTTGTTGCGAATTCTTGAGTGGGACATGGAAACAATGGCGATGAAGGCAAACTCATTAATATTTAATGTGGCTTCCAACTCACTGAAGACGACGATATCTTGATAGGACAACGAGATGACGATAACGATGGAACAGTGCCAGATGAATTCGTTGGATTGGAGGCAACAGACGATCAAAGGGCGCTGATACTGGAGGACAGAATCTTGAGATGGTGCCAATCTGATATGCCAGAGCAATGATTGTAAGAATTGCACATCTTAGTTCAGTTAAAGTTTAGCTTCGATAGATAATTTTTATGTAACGTTGTTTTTGCAAAGTGCTTGCCATTTCAGTTCGTCGCAAATGTCCAACCGATATGGTTCTATGACCCTTAACATAAAATAGCAACACGCCCCCTTCCTGGAAATCTACACTTTTGATAGACGAAGCAGTCAACCCCTTTGACTTTAACTCATTAGGAGAAAATATCTATTTTTATTTGTCAATTTCAAAGTGGAATGACTTGTGAAATAATCTTTTCGGGCTTGTTTTGATTTCTAAGTAATTTTCGTGCAAATTATTTGAACAAGTAATGGCGAGGGTATGGTCTGAAACCGTCCGATTTGTTCGTTAGTTTCATAACCCTGTTAATCTTGATTTAGGCCGAATATCGGGAAAATGCACATTGGAAGTGTGCATCAGAATTCATTGTTGTTGTTTGAAAATATTCGAAAACTGCAAATCCGTGGAACAAAAACAAAGATAGGTTTTAGCCCTTTTTCGGAGGTTTGCTTGTTTACAGCGGGCCGCCATCTTTGAAAATAGCGTGATCTGATTGGTCAATCCCCAAATCAAAACAAACTTCTTGGTCTATTGAAAACGAAATGTTGCCCTGTTCCTCAGATATGAACAATCACAAATATAAAATTTGTCAGTTGCCAGATACAAGGCAGTGTTCTCTCATCACCGGGGCCAAAGTTTGGGATTTCAAATGCACTGGCCAAATGTGCACTCCCGCAGCAACCGAAATAGTTGGGGGTTAGAAAATATGTTTAGATTTTTTCTCCACCACAGAACACATGTGTTCCCCCAACTCCCAAATATCCGAGAAAAAGAATGTAGCCTCCTGGATCCCTACCGAAGATGAGAGAACACCCCATGCTGGCATTTTTTGTTTGGCCCGGCCAGCTGGGCTTAGCCTCTTTAGATAAAATATGCCTTTAGTTTTTTATGTACAAAGTAAACTAAGTAAGATTTCTTTGTGTTATCGTCCTGCGAGAAGTGAAGAAAAACATTTGAAAGGCAACATCGAAACTCAGACGATTGCCAAAATACCGCTATAAACAGGTAACAGCCTCATCTCGATGGCTATTGCAACATGATTCCAATTTGATTTGATGGGATTTGATTTTAATTTATTTAGGCACGGTGGCCACGTCAGTCAAAGGACTGATTTACAGTGAGCCGTGCAATCATCTTCCATTGCTGTTGTTGTAAAGTTATTTGAATTTGATATCAATCCACCATAGACAGAGGTGAAGATCACGAATCACGAAAATTAAATGTTCAATTTCACAAAGAATATAGCGTTTACGCGTTTAAAGTCAATAAACACTGGCTTTTCGCGTTTCACGAGAAGAAAATATGGCCAAAAATATTGCAGATCGCGTTTCACGAAATACCCTTTACAACCCTCTAAACAGGGACTCACCTCATCTTGATGGTTATTTCAATTATCTTCCGCCATAAAAACAGGCAACCACCTCATGGATGGCTATTTCATTAACTTAACTTAAGGTAAACATCTCATCTCAATGCTTACCAGGCAACCATCTCATCTCAACGGATGCCTAATTCGCTTTGGGCTACAACCAACTTAATGGATCCCAATTAACTTTATTAGAGTGACACTTGGTTGGCTGCCAATGAAAGAACGTAGAGACTGGCATCTGATGAAGCTTTCATTTAAGTACGTTTACAATCAACAAAAGCCCAAATATATTGACATATCGCTGAAAAAAAAACCAGAAACTTAAGATCGAGTTCTGTGCCGCTTATCACGTCGTCACGGGCATCCAACACTTTCAGGAACGATGCGGCAGAACGCTTTAATAAACTGCCCGCAGAAATTAGAAAAGCTAAAACTGCAACGGAATTTTTTTCAACACAAACGTGCAATAACTTATACACAGAAGCAAAGAGAAGACTCTTAGCTCAACATTAGAATTTATTGAACTATTTTAATTAGTTTTTTCCTTTAAATACATGTAAAGTAGTCTGTAGCGACCAGGTGAAAAGCAACTCTGTGGAGATACTGGTCTTGATTTCATTATTATTATTATTATTATTATTATTATTATTATTATTATTATTATTATTATTATTATTAAGAAGATTTTATATAGAAACGTCTGCCCTCAAACAGTTGTGTTTTTTACTATTTATTATTATTATTATTATTATTATTATTATTATATTATTATTATCATTATCATTATTATTATTATTATTATTATTATTATTATTATTATTATTATTATTGTCACGCGTTGTCAAGACGTTTCCAAGAAACGAGGAATACTCTATTCAAAGTGTGAACAATACCCTTGATTACATAAAAATTCAGTTGGAGTTTATCAAGAAAACAATAGGCCCTTTCTTCAGTATTAAAGATGCTGCAGCGAATGATTCGAATAAAGTATCTAAGGAAAAGCTGGTTGATTTGTGGTTGAACAGGCGTAAGAAAGCTATTGCTGTTATAAGAAACAATGGTTGTTGGCCTGCAACCGTAACTGCCCGTTCTACTGTTTCACAGAACGAAAATTATTTCAAGTCATCTCCCAAATGTGCAATTCGTAGTGAGTTCGTACCATCCGGAAATCGTTATTTTGATCGAGCTTTAGCTCGCTCTTTGGTAAATCAATCAGATCTATTTAATTTGGAGGAGGTTGCAGAAATCATAAGGCAGTGCCCCAGAGGGAAGTCATGTGGTATCGATGGAGTATATTACGAAGATCTTCGAGAATGTAATCGTGATAAAGAAATTGTGAATATTATGAATATTTGTTTGGTTAATCAACGTGTCTCGGCGTTTTGGAAACATTGCGTGATAAGTATGATACTCAAGAAGAATTTTAACCCCGATGACCTTTCGACCCTCCGGGATATATCATTGTTTCCGGTGTCATACAAGGTATTTTCTAAAGCTTTGTGCAACAGATTGCTTCCCTTTGTCTCAGATAAAGTGGCTTTTTGGCTACGTGCATTTCTCAGTAAGCGTGACAGGCAAGATTTGATTTTCACCCTAAATACAGCATTGGATGATTTTCGTCATAAGAGCTCGAAAATGGTATCCGTATTCATTGATTTTGCAGATGCTTTCGGCAGCGTAGAGCATGGGTTCATCTTCGAAACCCTTGAGTCATTTGTCATACCCTTGATATATTGTGCAATGATTGAGGACATTTACCGTTATTCGTCCTTCTCGGTGATTTGTGGATATGAACTCAGTGAGTCGTTTTATATAATACGCGGTACAAAAACTGGGGACCCTCTCAGTGCCCTCATTTTCATTCTGGTGGTTGATGTTGTGTGTCGGCCTATGTATAGAAGAGCATTAGATGAAATGAACATTTTGAACGACGAAATCGTTAATCCGTTACCAGTACAGGCACCTGCAGATTCAGCGCATGTTACATTTCAACTCATTTGAGGGTGTGACGTCATCAAATTTCTAAATCATAAACCAGAAAAGTGACAGACTTTTGCTTGATACCATATTGTAGATATCCATAAACTATGGTTTTCTTCGAAATTATTTCATGTTGTTTCAAACAGTTTAGAAATTACGATGGTTTTAAGTTTTTTTGAAAATTTTTCTTGAATTCTTGAAAAAGTAAAAAACACTCTAATTTTGAAAATATTGAAGATTTTAGAAAAGTCCAACGGTAGAATTATTGAGAAATAGCTGAAGTTTCTTTGAAGTCATTCAGTTCAAAGAAATAAGTAACTAAATTTTACACCAGCATTTTTAAAGATTTGGAACCTATGCTCACCTGCAGACGATATTAACACTACCCATCACGACGCCAAGCTTATCCAAAATATGTTCGATGTCAGCGAAGAAGTGAGAATTCAGTCAGGACTCGAAGTTAAACCTGAGAAATGTGCTGTTCTCTACGCACGACGATCTGGTAATAATTGGTACAAAGGAAAAAATGACGTCAGTCCAGTCATTACCGTTCAGGGTAATGTTCTAGAGACGCATGATCGAAACTATTCGTACAAGTATTTGGGAAAATCTCTCTCGTTGTCAGGTGAAGAAAGTGCTCAAGTTGAGGAATTTATTGCAACATATCTCGATGTAGTAAAGGAAATCTCGGATTCCAGTTTACCATTGGCACTTAAAGCAAGCGCACTAAATAACATGGCCCTAGCCAAAGTCCTCCATCATTTTTATAATACGCGATTAACGGAAGAACAACTAGATAATATTGACAGGTCAGTTACTAAGACTGTCAGAGAAATGTATGCATTATACACTACTACAACCAATCACGGGAGTATGGTGGTATTGGAGTGAAAAGAGTGTCTGATGTTTATCGGACTACAAGACTGGCATTTCTAGTCAAGATGCTGAATCATGATGTGCCACAGTTCAGAAATATGGCTCGTGAGTCTTTGAGGTTAGATATGGACAAAAGGGGAGTATTACTGTCAGAGAGTAGCGATAACTTTCTTGGCTATGACTTGAATTCTAATGGTTTTTTGAATACGAGAACGCGATCCGGGTGCCAGTCAGACTGGCCAGACATGTTACGATATGCTCGTAAGTTGGGCGTTAAAGTGATTTTCACTAACGGAAAAGCAGAAATAACTTACAACAATTTAACTCTGGACGAAACCCCTAAACTTCAGAATATACTTTTTCGCATTACCATAGATAGAGATCTTCAGAAGGCCAAAGAACTTAGTATCCAAGGTCCTTTTCTTGGACTAAATGACAATCAGGTAAACGCGTCTCATTCTATCTTTTACAGCTGGAAGATAAGCGATGATTTGGTCCGTTTTGCTATCAAAGCGCGTTTAAGTTTACTCCCAACAAATTTCACAACTTATATTTGGAACAGGTCAAATGATCCGTGTTGTCCGCTTTGTTTTAGCCACACAGAAAGTATTGCGCATTTGTTTAATGGATGCAAGGAATTTCATAATTTCTACAGTCGCCGGCACGATCGGATTGTTGAAAAACTTTTCGATGAAATAAAGTTGATATTATGTTCGAGCAAAAAAGTTTATACAAACAAGTTACTAGAAACTTTGTTGCCAGAATATCGAGAAGAGCTGACCTTGCTTCAACATCGGAAACCGGACATTGTTATTATTGATAAAACTTCACGAGATATCATCATAGCAGAAGTTACAGTTTGTTTTGATCTCTACTTTGGATTCTCGTTTCCAGCGAAGTGTGATCGCTACCAGGACCTGTGTGACGTTCTTCGTGAAAATGGATGGAACCCTTCTCTTCATGTTCTGTGTTTTGGTGCGCTTGGCTGTATCAAAAAGGACGTTTATGAACGATTGCGGAATATTGGCTTTGGAAAAGGAAAAGTAAAGGAACTGTTAGCTTGGTGCTCGATTTCTAATATTATTGGAGCGAACTATATCTGGAGGCACAGGGTGAAAAAATTGAGTCACTGATTTCTTTCCATTTCACCTTTCGTTTTGGTCTGCTTTTGATAAACCTGGCTTTTAAGCCCACATCAAGTATCATTCTGTTCATCTTTGATACTCAGTGATAAATTCATACACCGTTTGTACCATGGCGTTTATTAACGGTAACTGTAAAACCAGCAAACATTCTGTATATATTAACTAAGCAGTAAGTTTTGCCATTTGCTTGGGTGCAGAATAATTTAGAATCGTATTATTATTATTATTATTATTATTATTAATAATAATAATAACAATAATAATAATAATAATAATAATAATAATAATAATAATAATAATAATAATAATAATAATAATAATAATAATAAAGACAAGTACAATTCGAATATCAAGTTTACATCGGAATACTCGAGCTCAAACGTTGTATTTCTTGATACAAGGGTAAAGATCCAAGATGGCAAAATCCTAACCGAACTATACAGTAAACCAACAGCAACACACACCTATTTACATAATTCATCTGATCATCCTCCGCATACCATACGCTCCAACCCACTTTCAAAATTCATTAGAATCCGAAGAATTTGCACTCTTATCAACGACTATCGAAAGCATGCATCCGAGTTTGTCAAGTTTTATGTTCAGCGAGGATATTCAAGAGGCAAGATGATACGAATTGCTGAGGTCGTTGCGTAGAAGGATCGTCAGGAATTACTACAGCCAAAAGCGAAAATATCCAGCATTTCAAATCAGAGGATACCCCTAGTGGTGAACTGGCATCAGAAATTCAAAGGAATTTCTAAACTATTGCACGGGAACTATCAGACCATGATTGATGAACATCCAAAGCTTACAAATGTATTTCCAGAGCCTCCAATCGTTTCCTTCAGAAGAAATACTAATATTCGAGCCACACTAATTCAATCTGAACAAAAGATCAGACGAAATGGTTACAGCGTCAGATGCACGCAGAAAGGCACAAAGAAGCGGGGCCGGCCCTGCAAACTGTGCAGTCACATGGGTCAAGTGGACAAATTGCACGACATAAATTCAGGTAAATCATCCCTCTTTGAAGGAGAGAATTGTTCCACAAAAAATGTTATTTATGCCGCCGAGTGCAGGAAACACAAACAGTTATACGTAGGCTACACATCGACAACATTGAGTCAAAGATTCAACAAGCATAGAAGCGATGCAAAGCATGATCCGGACGCCACAGAACTGGGAAGACACTTTTTCGAAAGCCACGATTGTGATTTCGACAGAGATTTAACTGTACACATCTTGCAAAATGTAGAGGGTGATCATAACACTCTGGAATTTTATGAAAATGTCTGGATGACTAGGCTCGACACGAGAGAACCTCGTGGTCTGAACAATACCATGAATGAATTCGGAAGGACATATTGTATTTACTTTATCTGTTTCGCCACATTAATCGAACTTTACAGTTTAGCGAACTCTTAATTCGATAGTTCATAGAACGCAACATTCTCCAACAGCTACTTAACGTTTTAGTTATTTATAGAACGCTTAATTATGACTGAAGAAGATCTACGAAAGATCGAAAATTTTCATGAAAATATCTTGTTTTCCTTGCGTATTATTATTATTATTATTATTATTATTATTATTATTATTATTATTATTATTATTATTATTATTATTATTATTATTATTATTATTAACTTTGGTCATCAACCAACTCAATGTCACCCAATTAACTTTGTCAACTTTGGGTAACAACCAACTCAATGGCATCCAATTAACTTTGTCAAATTTGGGCAACAACCAACTCAATGGCATCCAATTAACTTTGGATAAACATCTAATGTCGATGATTTACCTCCTTCTCGATATTCAGTCATTAAATTAGCATGATTGCAACTAATCTTCTATAGATTTTAGAGCACAGAAGACATGCACAGTAGCCTTTACTTATCTTAACCAAAATATAAGTTTCATATGCAACCCAACACGTAAGTGTAGTATCAATGTCACATTAACGTGGACAATAGCCACAAAAAGAACAAATATAATAAATCGGTTTTTTCAAAGAAACTAAGGTCCGGTGCTGGTAGGCAATTTCTTAAAGTTTTGCGCCATTTTGCTAGCAAAATTGTATGTGTTTCATATACTCTCAATGCTGGAAGTGTAGAATTAATTCAGCCTTGCCAACAGGGCTCCCAAATTACTTAGTAAGACCTCAAAAATCAGTAAATAACATAATTTGCACTCAAAATAATTTCCAAAGAATTGCTATAACTGTACATTGACAAAACATTTTGCAAATTACAAAAGATTCTCAGCTTTTTCAATTCAGATAAGGACATTTTTTAACTTTCGAAAAAAAATTGAGCCTTCCGTTTCTAATAAACGGTCTCCTATAAAAAGAGTAGGTGTAGGAACCTTAAGCTTTGCAGTGGTTAGTGCCTTTTGAAGTCTATGGTTTAACATTTTCTTAGACAAGGGTCTTGAATCTTTTCAAATAAACAGTGGGCCTTGAGAACAACCGTTAAGACCTGTTCCCCCTTTAAAGCTTCAGGAAGCGTAGTAAATTCAGCACTTCTTAATAACCAAATAATGCTGTACCACAAGCAGCCCATAACATACAACCATTAAATTTTCCCTAAGTCAGCTGGTACAAGAACAAATGGTGTTATAGGAAGTTTTTACAGCCTGTTCGCAGGTTGTACTTGGCGTAAGCCTTTTAAAACTAGGGGAATTCTCAAAAATCCAACAATGGATCTTCAGCTCCATTTTGAACATGCAACAACCTATCTTACTGGGAGATAAACTCGATACTTAAAGCTTGACAAGTGCACTTAAAATGGCAACCAATCTTAGCATAATAGCCAATTACAGTAGAAGCAGGAATAACTAAGGCATTGTCGTTTAGCAAACCAAAGATGTCTCAAAAGTTTAAACAATCTTTTCAGAGCAGATGAGTATGTTCTTTTAATGTTCCAGAACAAACCCTTATTCAGCAAAGCCCTGTGATACAGCTCTGACCAGTTTTTGGACAACCTTAATCTTATCAAACAATGCCCGGATTCGATTGTCTCTCAACAAAAATGTCGCTGATAAAGGGCGTATGTTGACCAGCATGCATTGCGCGAAGTGATTTCTCTCGCTCTTCACAGCTCCAGAATTTCTGACTGTTATTAATTCAGTGCCAGTTTTAATCCACGAAATCTTCAGCCATATTTGCAGTTGAGGCAACCTGGCGTCTTCTTTGGCAAGAATAAGTATCGCTTTGGTATCGTGGCTACTTATTTCATGCAAAAGCACTGTTATTCGCTCTTTTTGGACGCCTGGACGATAGATGCTGAAAGCTTGAAACTCCCTTGAAAGAAGCCAATTTCCACGATAGAAAACCTTCAAATATCGGCTTTGGATGGACACTGCGAGTTTCTCAGCAGTTGTACGAATGATGGACGACCACGACAGGTTAGTTTTTACAGTTTATACTTGCCTTAATTCGCCCAAATTGCCAGCCCAGCTTGAGCTGTCTAGGCCTATTTACCCTAAAAATTAGACGAGCCGTGAAATGCAATTCTCTGGCATTCCGTTTCAGAGTTTTCAGCTGTTGATAACGACAGGAAAAATTATGTTATTTATGTTAGATGTCTTTACACAGCAAAATTTCATTATGACTTAATTTAAAAAGGTCTTGCCATTTTGGGTGATATTATATCCAAAAAATGACAAAAATATGGAGTGAGGTTCATACCACGAAACTGACTGACTTGTTTAGGCCCAAAATCAGACAGTATTGAAAACACACATTTGAAACTAAGCCCAGAATGAAGCAGAATGATTGATAGTTATTGCAAGTATTTTTGAAAATAAATAAAAACAATAATTAATCATGATTTGTTGCCCTAATCTCCCGTAGACATAATGGGAGCCAGTGGGGCATGCTTTTTAGCATGCCCTATTTTAACCTCAAAGTGCCTTTTTCCTCAGCACTTTTATATTTAGTTTAGAAGTGCCATTTGAATCCCAAAAAGTAACCCTCTAAAAGCTGTGCCCCCGCAAACAAGAAGTGCTTCCTGTGTCCTCTGCAATAATATTGTACAGACAAATAATTATTTGTTAGTTAACATTGGAGAACATATTTAAGACCCTTGTACAGCTCCAGTTTATGATTGGTCCCAAACAGCATTTTTATGACATGTTTATTCATTCCTTTTGCAGTTCACAAGCAGTTGGTTGGAATGGGATCTGATATTGCCATGTTACTCTTGGAACTTATCTATGCAACTTGAAGTTGGAGCAGTTCAATCGATTATCACAAGCAGTAATAAGACAATATGCCTATTTTGTATAAACAGCTCAAATCTTTGGACTTTTTCTGTGCAATGACTACATGTATTTTCCTTAAGAATCTCTAAGGATTTGACCCAGTACATTGTTTTATAAGAATTCGCTGAAAGAAACTTAGGCTATTTTTTCCAAACTCAGTTTAAAATATTAAGAAGCATTTGTGATTTGCAGCTTTCTTTAATCTTCCCAGTCATGCAAAATATTTTGACACTGTGCAGTGTTGAAAAATCTTTTGAAAGTATTTTGAACATGATTTCTGTTAATGCTTATTTTGACATTTTGATAGATACTGTAGAAGTCCCTCTAACAAAAATTAATCAGTGCTATCTATGGAAAATTAAATTTTGAGTAAAGAACAGATGATTTTATTGTTACATTAATGTTTTTTAGGAGACTCCTGGGAAGCTATTGGATGCAAAACAGGCCTAAAATTTAAGAACAGCTGCCAAATCTGGACCCAAGTTTCTTCTTATGAAAAAATTGTACTGAAAGTTTCTTGTTATTATTACATTTTGATTATTCAGAGTTCAGATTAATCAGTAATTTATGAGTTTCTTTAGAAATTTTACTGCATTCTTTGTGTTTACTTCCTGTTTCCTCGTTTCAATATCAATGACAAAGTTTTTTTTGAACCTGTGCTGCTGTCTGGACATCATTCGATGACTTACTGAGCAATTCAATACAAGAAACAAGCCAAAATGTAGTGGAAAGAAATGTGCTATGGATTTGCTTGATTAATGAAATTACTCTGGTACTGGTTTCTCAATGTTTTATTGATCTGAGAGTTGAGTTTCTCACAAAAAAGAATATTTTTAAAACAAAAAAATAATGAAAAGCCTTGTCTCCATTGTTTTTTTCCAAGATGACTCAGATTATGGATACTGTCTTTTGTATAATATGAATCATATTTATTTATTAAAATTAAAGTTCTTCAAACAACTGTATGAACATGAATATGAAAAACTGTCTTCAGTATAAAAGTTTCTCGCTGTCTTGTAATTCTTCAAATTTGTCAGCCTGTCATTTGCTTTGTTGATTGAACCAGCTTTTCCTTGCGCCTAAATATCAATCCACAAATTAGACATACTAACAGCAAAAACAACAATGATATGATCATTGGTGTGCAAATCAAATCAAACTTTACTGTATGCTAATTTTTTTTTAATTTACCTTTTCCTTCAATTCACTCTGCCTAACCAACTAAACAAATGCTCAAAGGATGGACCATTGGAGATAACAAACATGATAAACAAAGAATTTCGTCAGGGTTATGTCATAATAGAATAGTTGCTCTAAGAATTGAATTTCTGATTCAAATATTACAATATGAATGGTTCCTGAGGGCGCTCCTTGAATAAATATATTTTAGGCCACAGGTAATTCGGTACCAAGACCTAAAGACTGAACTAAAAATGACGTTTCTTCTTACAACATCAAATGAGTGAATCTTCCTTGGGTTGGCCTCCATGCCCTTAGTTTTGGCATAAGTTGGCTCAGCTCCTTTTACGGTTTTATAGGCCTTGCTAGACCCATCAGGCGTCATGCCAGGCTATTTGACATGACTATTTCACATGAAAGCAATGCTGTCTGCAACGAGCACTACTGTTATAATTTGGTCTCCTACCTGACGATGTGAACTAAGCTCCATTAGATTTGCTTTTAACGCAGCTGAACGTCACCGTCATCGATGACACTTCGTTCTGCTTCCAAATCGCAGGAATCTGGTGAGCCACAGGGTACCGAGGAGTACAAATCAAAACTGATCAAAACCAACACATAAACAAACGATCGCAAAGCATGCTGGTCAACATACGCCCTTTAAGAATCGTTTGCATTTTTTTGAATTTCAGATGTAAAATTTAAAGTTAGTTGCTTAAAACGAAACATATACTGATGTACCATAAACAGCTCATAACGTACAGAGTTTATAAATTCTTCCCAATTTACGTGAACCTTTTCGCATAAAGAACTTTCTCATACAATGCCTTGAGTTTTACAGCCTGCACGAAGTTTGGTTACAGCCAAAGCCCTAAAAACTAGGGAAATACTCAAACAACCCAAGCATGGATCTTCAGCTCCACTTTCCTCTATTTTCAACGATCTTACTTTGAGCTTTGAGGGATGAACTCCAAAACCTGAAGCTTGAAAAGTGTTACTTAAATTATCCACAAATTTTAACCAAGTCAATTATGACGTAGGGAAAACCGAACCATCGCCGTTCAGCTGACGAACTATTTTACAAAACTTAGAAAAGACTTTTCGTTCTTCATTTGCAACATTTTCATTTTGTGTGCTGATGGGCACTTTTGCTTTTGCTTTTGATTTTGTTTTATGGCTACTTCCCATTGCTGAGCAGTTGCTTCCAGTTAATATCAAAGACTATAGTTTTGTCGATGGTGCATTCCTGTGAAAGACGAAATGCCAGATCTTTACCACGCCTTTCTGCTTTGCCTTCTATGTCCAAATGCGAAGGCAACTTGCCACAATTTTGGCTTTTAAACTGACTGCGAAAACCAAATCGAAAAATTTCCAAATCTATTATCTATGAAACGCATACCGCGAAAGATTGACTGAATTTATAGGCCTCCACATCAAAATCAGGCTTACTTTATAGAACAACTATCTCAGCTGCTAGACAGACTGTCTGGATTTGAAAATGTATTGGTCCTTGGAGACTTCAACATGGAACCAAACAACCAACATCTGTGCTCCCTATCGGAGAAGCATGATCTCAAAAATATTATCAAAGGGCCTACATGTTTCAAGTCGTCCAAGGGCCGATGCATTGATTTAATATTGACGAATAAGCGGCACTCGCTTATGAAGACTCAGTCGTTTGAAACAGGATATAGTGATTACCACCATCTTATATACACAATCCTTAAAACTTACAGCAAGGTTCCTCCAAAAGAATTGGTTTATCGAAACTACAAAAAATGGTCAGAAGAGCGCTTTGTGTTAGACTTAATGCGAAATCTCCAGTCTATGCCAACAGTCAGTTACACAAATTTCGAAACAGCTTTTAAAAATGCACTGGAAGCAAATGCTCCCAAGAAAACAAAGTTTATAAGGGGAAATAACAAACCCCATGTGAACAAGGAATTACGAAAAGCTATTATGAAAAGAACAAACCTGAAAAACATTGCAAATGAAAGTAAGCGAGAAGCTGACACTAGAAATTACAAAGACCAGAGGAACCATGTTGTAAATTTGAACAAAAAAAGAAAACGAGAGTATTTTAAATCCATTCAATCGAAGACGATAGAAAATGACAAAAAATTTTGGAAAACTGTGAAACCATTATTTTCAAATACAAATGCTATGAGTGAAAAAATCACCCGGATTGAAGACGATAAGATACTCTCGAAGGACGCAGAGGTTGCAGAGTGCTTTAATACATATTTTACAAATATAACAGACAGTCTGGATATAGCTCCTACATTGAGAGAGGTTCATGAGGTGGCAGAGGACACTACGATCGAATACGCACCCCAGTATTATAGCAATCAAACAGAAATATGGAACCAGTGGCGATAAATTTGAATTTTCTCATGTAAACCCATGGGAGGTCAAAAAACAACTTGATTCTTTAAATGTAAAGAAATCGCACAGTGGAATTATTCTAACATTCTTGCTCAAAGCAACCAAAAATGTCATTTGCCCTTTCCTGACAGACTGTATAAACTGCGCCATCCACGAGTCAGCCTTTCCAGATAAACTAAAAGAAGCTGATGTATCCTCAATATTCAAAAAGGATGAGGCAACTCTTAAAGAAAATTATAGGCTCCTAAGTGTTCTTCCTTCAACATCTAAGCTTTATGAGAGACTCTTAAAATATCAAATGATCAAATTTTTTGACAACAAATTCTCAAATCTTCTCTCTGCATTTCGTGAAGGATATAGCACCCAGCACTCTTTAATCAGAGTAATTGAAAAATGGAGGAAGTGTTTGGATTCATCTGGAATAGTGGGGACTATATTGATGTTTAATTATTGATGTTGGACTAAAATAATGTTTCTCAGTTCAGTTTAAATAGTTTAAATCAGTATTATTCAGTACAATGGATAAAGAAATTCCAGTTCAAGAGTTTATTCGTGAAATGATGGACATGCAGGCTAAGGCCTACAGAACTGTTGTCGAAATGTTGGTAAACGATGTCAAATCAGAACTCAGATTATTGAAGAATGAAGTTAGTGATATAAAGACCAGCTTGCAGTTTAGTCAAAAAGACATTGAGGAAATCAATGTGAAACTCAATGGTGTTGATCAAAAAATTGCAACGCAGTCTGTTATGGTAATGGAAGTGAAAGTGAAGTTTTCATTAGGAACATATCAGAGACTACATGAAGGTCCAAGGAAGGTTAATAAACTACTTTTTGTGTTCTATTCAGTACTTTATTGTGTTTTGATTGATGAGTATATATCTTAATTTTTCAGTTAGTTTCATATAAATAACAAATGAATCCTCCAGATTTCCCATGTGGCATCTGCCATAAGAACACATCTAACCATAAAAAATTGGTTTATTGTAATAATTGCAATTTCTGGGTCCACATAAAAGGTAACAATATTTCTACTCCGGAATATGAACAGTTACAAAAAGAACATGATGATGTGCCTTGGTTTTGTTTGAAATGTACAAAGTCATGTTTCCTTTTGGTCAGTTGGATAATGATGAACTTTCAAACTTGTATAACTTTGATTTTCCATCTCATGTTGATTCAGTGCCATCATTTGAAATAACGTCTGGTCTTACAAACCTGCCGAACATGGATGATTACGATACTGATGAACATTTACCTTCTAATATTAACTCAAGCTATCATACTCTACAGGACTTGTCAACTCTAGATTCTTCAGGAAAAGATTTTTCTTTATTTCATATGAACACTAGAAGTGGTATGTTCTTCAAAGTGAGACACTTTTTACCCATTAACTTTTGATTTGCCTCTATAATTCTTTATTTTCACCTTTCCTTCAGTACGGTATTTTAGTTTGGGGTCTTACCTATGAAACTTATATCAACCCTGTTTTTCTCTTACAGAAAAGGGTTGTAAGAGCAATTTCGTTTGAACATTTTACTTCACCCTCTTCGCCTATTTTCTTAGACTTAAAGATCTTAAAGCTGCATGATCTCTTTCAGCTAAAATTGCTTAGTTTTGTCTATGATAGTATCAATAAGATCTCTCCTGCTTGTTTTCATTCTTTCTTTCCATTAGTTGAATCTGTTCATCAACATGGTACGAGGCAAGCCACAAAAAATTGTATTTTTGTTTGTCAGAAAAATACCCTGCAATATGGTCTCAGATCAGTGCGTTACCATGGAGCAAAGTGCTGGAACAACATTTCTGTAGAGATAAAAAGTTCACCATCTGCTTATAGCTTTCGTAGAAAACTCAAAGCTTTTTTCTTTGAAAACAATTACCAACCATAGAAATATCAATAATTTTGCAAATTTTTATACAATATGAAAGAATTAATAATTTTCAATAATCATCTTTGAAACAGGGGGTGCTCTCTCCTCGATTAGCCTAGCTACTGAGGGAGCTCCTCCTTAAGAAATTCCCCCACTTAAAATTCTTCTTGTTGTTAATTTGATTTAGAATCTATTGTATATTTCCCAAATGTAATTTTCTTCAGTTGTGTTTAGCTCAATAGTTATATTAATTCTGATGTTGTTCCTTTTGTATTAGGTATATGTTTAGTTGTGTTTATAGAATTGTAGGTAGTGGAATTTTAAAATGTGAAACTGAAACTGAAACTGAAACTGAAACTGAAACTGATGGATTTGTCAAAAGCGTTTGACTGCTTGTCTCATGATCTTCTAATTGCTAAGCTGGAGGCCTATGGATTCAGTGTAAATAGCCTGTGCTTGATCTATAGCTATCTAAAAAATAGGATGCAAAGGGTTAAAATTGGATCGGTAAAGAGCTCACAACAAATCGTTAGAGCGGGAATCCCACAGGGTTCTATTTTGGGACCAGTATTATTTAATAGATTCATCAATGATAATCTTTCTTTTAAAATTAGACTCAGACTTGTGAGATTTTGCAGATGATACCACACTCTATGCGTGTGGCTGTAGTCTGGACGAAATTGTCCCAAGGCTGGAAAATGACCTTAGCGCACTTATAGAATGGTTTTTTGAAAACGGAATGGTAGCAAACCCTGGCAAATTTCAAGTGATGTTTCTTGGATTGAAAGAAAAAAAATACCTTGCGTCTCAATATCAATGATAACAAAATACTAACTACGAATAAGGTTAAATTGTTGGGCATAGTGATTGACAACGCGTTGACTTTCACTGCCCATATACAAAATTTGTACTCCAAGGTATAT
The DNA here is from genome assembly GCA_039566865.1 of Aurelia coerulea. Classification (NCBI taxonomy): domain Eukaryota; kingdom Metazoa; phylum Cnidaria; class Scyphozoa; order Semaeostomeae; family Ulmaridae; genus Aurelia; species Aurelia coerulea. Next base: position 13,034,243 of record CM076950.1, read on the forward strand.
AGAAAGATAAATGCCTTCTCAAGGCTAAATACTTATATCTCAAGACCACAGGTCATGTTGATATGTAATGCCATAATACTGTCCAATTTCAACTATTGCCCGTTGATCTGGCTTTTTTCTACGAAAGCTGCTAATAACGAAATAAACCGCACACACAAACGTGCACTAAGGATTCTCTTCAAGGACTATGACTCTTCCTTTGATGAGTTACTGGAGAAAAGCGAAAGCGTGAAAATACATGTTCAAAATCTCCAGAAACTGATGATCGAAATTTACAAAATAATGAACAACTTGAACCCCTCATATATTTGGGAATTTAATGAAGAAAAGGTTGTGAAATACGACCTACGAACAAAAAATTTATGTCGATTGCCAAAAACACGAACAACAAAATTTGGAATAGAGTCATTATCCTTTAGATGAAGCCTCCTTTGGAACACCCTTAGTGACCAGATAAAAGCACTTCCAAAAGTTGCAGCTTTCAAAAGAGCGATCAAGCACTGGCTTGGCGATAAGTGTAATTGCTGGATTTGTAAATAGCCAGAATTGTAAATTTGTATATTTTCTATTAAAGTTGTTGTTGTAAATAGTGAGTATAAATTAGTGATTATATTACTGTTGTATTTAGACCAACTTTAAATAAATAAGATTATTATCATTATCATTATCACTGTTCAACTGCTTTGTTGGTCAACCTATTTCTACGCTTTTGATAAAAGTATTCTTTTGAAAACCAGCCAAATGCGAGGCAAGCAGTGTTGCAAATAATTCAAAAAATGAATAAACAATCTACTGGAAATTGAGCGATACGTGTTTTTTACGCATGTAACAACGAACAAATTTACGAATCACCGAGCGCAAAGACTGATTGCTGAAAACAGTTTTTGTTTGCAAAAAAAATCAACAAGACGCAATGCATGCAGCGTGCTAAATTATTAGAAAGTGAATAAAACAATCTGCTGATGATTGAGTGATACGTGCAGTTACCCATGTCATAAACAAAATGAATCGTAATCAAGGTTGTGGGACACCTTTTATAAGAAAGTGCTCGCAGCATCTTCCGCAAATTAACTGGGATATAAAATTTCATTCTTATTCCTATTAAATGGTATGTACATTATTTACAGTAAAACGACAGGCGTTGCATTTGCACGTGGGGCCATCCCGTTGTGATATTAAACTTTTGAAAGTATTAAGGTTTTCAGCCGGTTTTAGCTCATTTGGTAAGCAATTCCAAATCTGCGGTCCTAAGAACTTGAGACTGTGAGTACCGAAAGTAACCTGGTTTGGTCTGTAATGAGTAAGGTTATTAGGATTTCACGATGAATAATTAGAGGATTAACTTGAAAAATATCTTTCATGAAGGATGGATTCAGACCATTTAGAGTCTTGAAAATTTATATGGAGATAGCTCTAAGTCGGCAAACATGCATGGTGCATCGCTGTGATTTCAGTAGAAGGTCATTATATGAACTGACGTGATCATTATGAAGGAACCTAAGTGCACGTTCTTGTACCTTCTCAATCTTATGCATTGATTTAGCTGAACACAAATGCCATACCAAAGGACATTAATTGAAATTAGAATAAGCAAAGCTCTGAACAAGGACTTCTCTCGCATCAAAACCAATATAAGCTCGAAGTCTATCTAGGACATTAAGTTGAGTTGCAGCTTTTCTACAAAGTACTGCAATGTGTGGATTAAAGTTTAGTTTATAGTCTAGTTGAATCCCGAGAAGTTTGACTGAATCTTCAGACATGATTGTTTTTCCTTGAATAATTATTTTCTCACCACTGGTAGTTGCCTGGTCTTTTTTAATTAACAGTACATGAAACTTTGATGGATTTGCAGTCATATGGTTTTAAAACTGAAAGGTTTGTTGATTCTTAGATTGAGGAAAAATTCATCTGGATATTTGTGGCTTTTGTTCATTGCTAACGTCGCTCAAAACTTGAATTTTGAGACGTTTTACTATCTGAGGATTGAGCCGACAAGTTAGGCCCACCGCCATTATCTGGAGTACTGGGCTTTTCCGTGCAGTGTTGCAATGGTTTCCATATCGGACGTAACGTCAAGGAAACAATTTCCTCCCAATTTTCAATGTGAAAGTCCATGAATCGTAGTTATAGCGTCCGTTCGCCTATCAATAGCAATAACTACGAGCTTGTAATCAGTCTATCAGAACATATGCTAGCCTGGAGAAGGAGGCTATAACATATAAATAGATTATGCAATAGCAAGATGGCAAAGTGTTTCAAGTATAATCAAACATACAATGCTTACTTTTTAGGCAAGGAACTTGATGGAATTATTAAACTAATCATTCTGATTTTAAGAAGATGTTTTGCAAGACCAACATTACCAGTGAGGACAGCCAGCAGTATATTTAGCCATGGTGTCCTCTCCCCTGCTGAGACTGAAAGCAGTACAGACAATTCAGAAGATGATATGATTGACACTGAGAGTTCTGAAAGTGATCGTACAACAATCACTGAGGCAGGTCAGAGTTTTAAAATTTAATTCAAAGCTCGATTTTGTAGCGTTGGACTGCATTTTTTACAAATTCGTGTAATGATTTTATACCTCTTTTGAAGGGCTCTAAGATGAAACGGTTTTCTATACTCTGCGAATATTTTGTTAATCGGTTTAGTTTTAGGTAATTGGTTGTAATTTGCTACTAATTTCACGGATTTTAACCAGAATGTTTGCTTTCTAAATTGAAATGGTATCCGCACAATGGGAAAACCGTTTAAGGAATCTGAGATCTACAGGTGTCCCAAAAAAGCTGTTGGTTCATTTGTGTAGCCACTGCAGAAGAGCTTTACGTTATATTGTCCTGTTCTTGTTTCAGTTGTACAGGATAGGCTTCATCTCAGTATTTGATACCTTGTTTTTGGCCAATCTGAGAAGTGTTTGCTGATTTATTGCACACGGATTCCAATTAGTGATTGCTTAAAAAACAGTACTTTCTTTGTTCTCGCAAAAATACAAAACTTATGTAAATACTGTGCGAGAGGGTGCAAATGCCGTGTTGGAACATTTTCGACAGTTTAATGGCATTGTTTACTGATAACAAAATACCACTGGCCAATTTTAAATGCAAGATAATGCAAATACAACTCTACAACCCCTCTTACAAACTTTACGTGATTTTGACATTGTTGGAGGGGAAAAAGAAAGTGCTGTTTTTGAAGTCATTCCTTTTTTTTTACTTTCGTGTGCCATAAATCAGCAACCACTTGTCAGATTAGCTGAAACGAGTGCTTAATTTCTATGTGAAACCTGTTCTATATATCTGCTCCTCATGCGGCCACATGAACGGTCACACAGTAGTTGAAAATGGGTTTATTTTGTTTGCTCTTTTTTGATCATCCTGCTTCATTTACTGTGTTGGCTCCTAGTTGAATATTCGGTTTCAACAGATGAAAATTATTGTCCTGTGTTTGCTCCTAGTTTACAAGTTGGTTTCAGCAGATGACAATGACGACATGGTAGATGATGAAGAAAGGGAAACAATGGATTTCGAATGTGAAAGATCTAATTCTGCGATGGATGCCGACATTAGAAATAAGCAAGATTTAGAAATGTATCAAGAGTTTTTGACGGAACAATTAGAATACCGAGTGAGTTTATTGTATATATTGTCCTGAAAGTAGAATCATAATAAACCATACCTGAGGCGTTTCTTCAGACACTGGGCACAGAATATTGCAACTGAAAGATTTGACGTGAATATTTTCTTTCTGTTTGACAGCGAAGTAAAAAATGCAACAATGGAGGGTTGCCCTGATGCCAACAGCTATGTAGTTTTTTTGCTACCAGGAACTCCTGCTTCCTCTTTTGATCCTTGGACACAGTGCTTCAGCTACTGTGACAGCAAATGTTAAGGTGCCATATCCCAACTTACAATCACAACAATAACACAACTCTACGATAGGACATCATGTATGAATATGATGACAAATTTTGGCGGTTCAAGCAAGGGCGCCTATCTTGTAGGAACAGTATTTATTCTCAGTACTGTTTTCGTGACATAGTACACAGAGTGATTGCTGTAGAGTTAGTCCGTGTATAACACAAGAAAACGTATGGGTATCCAACTTCTGCAGATAAACCAATCAGTGAGCAGGATTTCAAGAGAAGATTATCTCAAGCGCATCCTTTCCGGTGCGGTCTAGGTCAAGCAACACATAAGCCTTTGTTCAACCAGATGTGAAAAGTGACACCGTATGCAAACTAAGGGGTCGTGTGAAAAAGTCGATTAATGACTATGAAAGGAGAGTGCAAACATTTTTTCCAGGAGACTTCTTGGTGTTTTAAGGGAGGCCTGCCAAGCCACCGCAACTCTCCCTCGAGTCGCTTCAGGACGAAATCCTTTCCTCAAAATAGTACTCAAGTCGTCTGAATTTGATCAAGCAGGGCGCAGGGAAGCAGAATTGGAGAGTCCTACGAATAACAATCAAGACATGTTTTCATAAGAAACTGTTTTCAAGAAATTCTGTTTGCAGCTCCAGTACAGTAAGAAACCATGAGAAGAGGATGAGGTCAGTTCCAAGTCAATAAATATTTTCAAATGCACTCTTCATTCAATTTCTACAGTTTCCTTTCCATGCACAAAGCTAGGCAAATTCTTAGCCTTATTTAGAATTTAAACTTATTTACTAATATTAAACGCTTGCATGCTATTGAAAAAAAATCTTCCTTTATCTCATGTTACTTTGAATGAAGGAAAGTACAGTTAATTCATCTCTGTTTCATGCGTGTTTACTTCGAACGCTTGTCCCAATTTCAAATCAGCACAACAAGTCAGATCACAGACACTGCGTGATTATAAGCGAACAACCAATATTTTAAAAAGTTCTTAGTATTCCTGTACTGGCCCCTAATTCAACTTTATGGCAAGTTTTGTTTACTGGCCATAGCAACGGGTTCTGACCACAGCAACGCAGGACGTGCCTGTGAAACTAATGAACAATTGAGTTAGAAGATCTTGCATACCCTAGAGTTTCTTTATTTTGAATTTCTAGCGTCTGTTAGTGTTGACCAATCAATAACCACACTGTCTGGTTCCCTGTGGTCATCTCGTATAATAGTTGATCTCGCATTACATTAACACCGGAATTTGAAACCACAAAATTATTCTTCCATCATCTTGACAGGACACTAATTGCTATCTGTTGCTACTATGTCACGAAAACAGTACTGGGAATAAACACAGTTCCTACAAGGTAGGCGCCCTTGGTTCGAATTCATCTTTCCTTTAGCAAGGCTGTAGCGAATATAAGATTTAAACAACTAAATGACGTTAAGTATTTCCATTGTCCTGTGAAGCTAGGTAAGCATGATGCTTCGAGGATCATAGCCCATTACCAAGTAAATAAGTTTCAACAGAACCAACTCTAATCAAGTTAAGAGAAGAGTCGATTCGAAGGATAAGGATAGTAATCAAGGCAATCGATATGAATAGGAAAGACTGAGAGTAAGGAAAAAGTGTAGGAATGAAACAATGATTCAGAGAATGTTATTGGTGAGACGTGAATTGTATGTTTAGTCTTAAATTACATAAAATGTCTAGTTTGACAATTATACGGTTCTCGAATGCTGTTCTCTTTGTACTTTCAGTAGATGCATACAGGAGGCCAAGAATGGACAGATCACCGGAAGAATGATCTGGTGAATCAAAATGCTGTGGAATGTTCCTATCTGGATCGTTTTTGTTTGTTCAGTCCAGTGTATTGAGTTCCTAACATTCCTCAAATGTTCGCCGAATCTTGATTTGTATTGACGTCAATCCAATTTATAGAATGTTGCATTTGGTTCAAGGGGTACAGTGAAAAATGGATGAGCACTAGCCTGCGTGCAGACTACAGGGTGTCCCAAGAAAAATGTGCCCCGTTTGCCTGAAGATTGTGAGCAACATCATGCAAAAGTTTTGCTAGAATCTTTTGCTGTTTTGTCGCAATCTTCAGGCAAACGGGGCACAACTTTTTTGGTACACCGTGTATACCCAATGAAAAGGTACAGTCTGTGCAACACCGCTCACTTTTGTGTAGTGCGTGCTTCAGCATTTATTTCGCAAATGTGATAAAAAGAAAACTTATTGTTGTAATAGCCAATAAAATCACTTTCCCAGAAATGAGGAAGCAATCAGATTTGAGACGGCTATGACGTGATTAAATCTCATATTTCACTTTGTTCTCTAGGCAAACTTAATTGGCAACACAATACTCTGATATTTTCAGTACCCTTCGGCAGACATTAAAAATACGCTAAGGAGAAAGGGCCATTGAAACTGCCACTGAACGTAAATGCTGACGCATACAATACACAAAATTGAGCGGCGTTGCACAGACTACACCTTTTACTTAGTTATTGCCTGCACGCAGGCTAATGAAGACGAGCAAGTGAACTTGAATGGGAGGGTAAACTTTTTGATTTCGTTGGTGACTGTTTTGGATGGGTTGATGTGTGTGCAGGTTTGGCAAAAATGATGGTTGCATTTCATTTCCTTATCATTTTTCATTATTTTTACACGGTAGCCCAATCAGTCCTGAGGATTGCGGTGGTGTGAAACTTTACTATATTATTAGCTATAAATAAATTGATTAAAAATCACACCTATTTACGATATACAACATAAAAAGTTAACAGAGGTAGGCTGAGAAGTGCAAATTACTCTTCAACCTACTTTCAAAGATGCTAAGGGAGGGTGCTTCTTTGGAAAACTAAGGCAATTCATTCCAAGTCTTTGCACCCCCAGAAGATATTTCTCTCTGCCCACTGCAAGTTTTCATCCTTTGAACAAGGACATCGCTATGTTAACCCTATCCAGACTAGGCTTTTTGAAACTCTGGGGAGACTAGAGGGGGGGGGGGCACAAAGTGCCCACTTGGTTTTTCTCAGAATCGTAAGTGCTAGAGACTTGAAACTTGGCACAAGTAACAAACATGTAAGGCAAACAAGATGATGTGATTTGTTTTTGTTTACGTCACGTGATTAAGTGCTGACGTCAGCAAATGTTGCTAATTTGGGTGTAAAACCACATGTACTTTGTCGCGTTGTATCTCCAAATTGATAAAACATATCGATGTGATATTTGAAACATAGAAGGACTTTTTGCTGATGTCAGCATGTATTGTACGAAAAAAAGAGCGATTTTTGTCTAAAATTGATTATAAATTACTTTTAAAAAAGCAAAAAATGCTAGATATACATAAAAAGACCTGCTGCATCATATAATGTCACTCATTTTTTTTTTAAAGAAGCATAACATGGTTTTCGTCAGTACGCATGCGCAAGAACCAATTTTTGATGACGTCATCAGAAATCAATAAACTATATATCGACTGAAAGCTTGTTTCAAGACGAGCTCAACAATGTTTGTCCCATTGTCATAGAACCAGTGGTTCCAAAGCTATGACTTAAAAGGTATTTATTTTGCGGAGCACTCAATTTTAAGTCATGTCAAGGGCTCTGTGACGAGTAAATTTCGTATTTAAATGCTCTTACCTATCCCAAGCTGTCCTAGTTTATTGTTGTCTTCGTTTTGCTTTTTAAACGGCATGTATGTATGTTTCTCAATTTGAAATAAACCTTCCTGCTTTGACAGGCGCCATTTTCTGTTTGTCCAAAAAGAAAGTGAGGCCGCTATCAGCCTCATCCTGAAATATTGAATGGGTCTGTCATGCGCCGTCTCTTATCCAATCAGGAAGCTTAAAGCGTGTCATGTGACGGTCCATGGCTCGTTACCTTGATTCATTTTGAAAAGCGCGCGCAAGAATACAAAAGCCAGACAACAGCCAATCAACATCTTGTGGTGTCAGGACACGCTTCTATATATGGTAGTGGCTGGGTTACAAGCCTTGGTAGACGAAGAAACAATAAAAGACAGCGCATGACAGACCCATTCAATATTTCACGAGGCTGACAGCAGTCTCTCTTTTGTTTGGATTTCATTCTTTGATATATCGAGCAACATTTCAGGATGAGGCTGATAGCGGCCTCACTTTCTTTTTGGACAAACAGCCTCCTGTGCCCTTGTGTATTGACCAAGGATTGGAATCGTATAATAATAATAATAATGGCGCCTGTCAAAGCAAGAAGGTTTATTTCAACTTGAGAAACATACATACATGCCGTTTAAAAAGCAAAACGAAGACAACAATAAACTAGGACAGCTTGGGATAGGTAAGAGCATTTAAATACAAAATTTACTCGTCACAGAGCCCTTGGTCATGTGTTGACCCCCGGAATCAGTGTCAACATTTTTGAAATTGACATGAAAAGATGTCTCATAGATAGAAACTAAAAGTCACAAAAAGGCTAGACTATTCTAGAGATACTCGATGAGCTGTGTGGACAAGTTTACTACACTCTGTGCCCCCCCCCCCCCCCAGTTTGGATAGGGTTAAGACAGCGGGTGGGTCGTTAGTTTTAGAGACCCATGACCCATGACTAACCAGCAAGCAGCCTTTGCGCGCCTTTGTTTTTGTTTACAACAGCTAATAGACTGATAACAATGAGTCAAACTTATCATTCATCAAAGCGAGACTCTCCCTTAAAATGTCAACGCTTATAACTACGACGATGTAATAAGACTAATGTCCTCACGGCTGCCTAACGGTTATTTTTTTATGTTGCATGTAAGCATCTTCTAACGTCCTAAACCGTGGGTTTGGGCTCCGGGACGTTAAAATAATCTTACATGCAGGGTTTTCCATACTCTTGCGGAAAGCACGAAAATGCATAGCAGAAGTGATGAAGATTGCCTGTAGATCTTGACACAGTTCCAAGTGGACATCAAATTAATAGAAATGGAGCTGCCGTTTCTTGGCTCTTTTTGACGATTTGTGACCTACCGGCTCACTTTTGCGCTACGTCCCCTACAGCTCGACAAAAGATGACGAGGAACAGATCCTTCTCCATTTAATTGGTTTTAATTGGTTCAAATAAAGGTACTTGTCGAAATTGATGCTTCATTGTAAAGCGAATTCCTTCTCCGTTGCCAATTTGTCTGCAAATATGCCAAATTTCATATCTTTTTGTCGGGCTTTTGCCTTCCTATTTAGACCTAAAATTATTGAGACCTAAAAATATTTCCTCCAGTTTGTATAGCCTCCAGTTTGCATTGCGTGACTATCTGGTATGAAAATACATGCATTGTTTCCGAACTGAATAGACCACTTAAGTAATTTGTTACACATTTACGTTCTTTCAATTGAAGATAAGGGAATTACGAAGGGTGCTATTTTTGTATTCAGAAAATGGAGGAACCTTTGGGGTACAGCATCCGAGGGCCTCAAAGGATGCTGGTCAGTCATTGATCTTTAAGGTGTGTATGGACGGCTGTGATGCTCTTATCTCTTTAGGAGGCCATTATTGGCGATGATTCAGTTATATCTTTGATGTTGGAGTCATTGATAAGATCGGAAATGGCTGTAGATTAATTTAGCTTGAGGGTAGACTTGCCCCAAGTCTATCTCTTCCGTCCGTCTACCGTTCCCCGTACAATAGTTCCTGGATCCGCCATTTCCTGGATCCGCCATTCCAATGTTCCGTCCAGAGAGCTCGAGAGATAGACTTGTATAATTTGCAGCCTTATGAATTATTAATGAGATATATCTTTTGTTTTATGACGTAGGCGGACAGAATTCTGTCCGCTGCCGGCACTCTCAGATCTTTCTCAGTAGCCAATCAACATCATAATAGCACAAAAGGTTTATCGGATTAGAGTAGAAAGCTGGAACCTCAAAGGGGGGTCGCCTCGAACATTTTTGCGTGAGAAGAACACTGCAAATCTATAAAAAGACTCGCAAAGGAGATTTTATCTCAGTTCTAGGCAATGAAAGAGAAGGGCCTCGATTTAGCAAGAGAAGCACTGTCTTCAGTCGTTAGAGGATTATCAAATACATGCATTGACTGGTTTGTTGGAAGGTCGAGATGTTGTTTTATCGCAACCAACTGGAGCGGGAAAGTCTCTTGTTTATCAGCTTGCACCTCTCGATCGAAGAAGGTGAAGGTGATTTGAAGATAGCAAACTCGCCTTCGACTACCACGTTTCGAAACTTTGCCAAAAAGCTAGTAATAAACTTTATGCGCTTGCTCGCATATCCCCTTATATGGACCAGAACAAATTAAGAAACTTGATGAGGGCGTTCATTACAAGTCAGTTTCAATACTGCCCTTTGATCTGGATGTTTCACAGCAGGCAGCTTAACCAAAAAATTAATAAAATACAGGAAAGGGCCTTAAAAATTACATATAAGGACAGCGAATCTTCTTTTAGTGAGCTAGTACAAAAGGACTGTGCAGTTATTATTCATACAAAGAACTTGCACATACTTATGACCGAGATGTACAAAACTAGAAATGACCTAAATTCTTCATTTATGCAGGAAATATTCTGTGAAAATACAATTCACTACAATTTGCGTAACAATAACGAATCTATTCAACCAAGGGTGAGATCTGTCAACAACGGGACAGAGAAAGTGTCCGATTTAGAGGTCCGCAGCTGTGGCAAACGTTACCACCAACGATACGGAATTCAGAATCCCTTGGTCAATTTAAGGCAAAGATAATAAAATGGTACAGAGCAAATTGTGCATGCAAACTATGCCGCATTTTTATTCCGAATTTGGGCTTCTTAAAATTCTTAGAAACAGGGCGCAACACATAATAAGGTATGAGCAGCGAATTCAGCCCACAGCGACTACAGTATTGCAACTTAGCCTTTTTCCATCCACAGAGAGAGAGAATGTTTTCATTTTATTCTTCGTTGTTCCATAGTCATAGTTGGGCTATTAGCAATCACCGACCCCGGCCCCCCGGCCCTCGGCCCTATGGCGCTCGGCCCCGGCCCCAGAATGTTTATGATGCAAAGTACAAATTTTTATCCCAGTCTGTTTCCCGGGGGGGTACTTCCATTATGGCCTAACAGGGGGTCCAGTCGGTTTGAGGGTCTTACGAAATGGCTACCAAATGGCCCTATTTGTCAAACATATACTACCAATTGGGGGTATTCTAAGATTCTTGGTCAGTTATAATATTTCAACTCAGTAGGCTCCTCGGTACGGCAATATGGTCGTTGCAGCAGTAATTATCATTGAATTTTGAAGTTTTTTTGCTTTGTTCAATCAGTTTCTACAATAGAAAATTTTGAAATACTGCAGAAAATTTTTGCTACCACACGCTACCAAATGGCCCAATTTTAGGTCCACAAACTACCATTTGGGGGTTTCTATAAAAAGATACTACCATTTGAGGGTATTTTTCAAAATTTTTGCTTTGGCCCTCTTTAACCCTGACTGGACCCCCCTGTCAGGTCACAATTGGAGTACCCCCCCCCCCCGGGGTCTGTTTGTTAGTCTAAGTTATAGTGACAGACAAATGCTCAACTGAAGAGTGATAATTGTCGAAGAGAAACAACGAAAAGAATGCAAAGTTTACTTGCTTTGCGTAAAATCCCAGGGCCGTAGTTTTGCAACTTGTCTTGGCGCGCATTTTTCTCTGCAGTACAATACTGTATTGTTTTCATGAATTCTATTCTTGACAAAGGTAGTTATTATCGCATTGCCCAAAAGGCGGAATCTTATTTGAAGAAAGAGTGTCATATCCCTTACCACTGATTTTGCATCCTTGTGCTCCAAAGGTAAATGATAATTGTTGCACAATGAGGGTGATAGCTATTTTTCCATCGGCGTAGGGGGAGATAAAATTGGGGGGGGGGCTGCCCGATAAAAAGTCCATTGCTTAAGAAAATTTTGCCCGATTTAACGCGGATTTCTTCCCGATTATGGCAGATTTTTGCAAAAATTTTCGACGTTGGGGCGGCTGCAGCCCCCCAGCCCCCCTGTCTCCTACGCCTATGTATTTTTCAACAATCATTGCAGTAATAACATGTCTTTAAAATGTTTTATGCAAAACAGGTTTGTGTGAATAGAATTTTAAGAAAGGCTGCAGTTTATAAACTTTGGTTAGCATTATGTTATTTTCCTCTCTGCGAGTTGCCTTCGGACGTGTTTTCGAATGTTATTTTGGGAAACACCATCCCTCCTGTTGCTCAAGACTACTCAAGCAAGAAAAGTTTCTTGAAAAGTGACAGTCTCAGAGCTACAGCAAAGATCAAGTTTTGAGATAAATGGCATTTCCCAAATTAAAATTTTAGTGCTAACCAAATTATCTTTAAAAACTGAAGCCTTTCTTAAAATGCTATTCGCAAGAGCTGTTTTGCATAAAACATTTTAGAGACATGTTAATACTGCAATGATTGTTGAAAAATAGCTAGCAACCTCATGATGCAACAATTATCATCTACCCTTGGAGCACAAGGATGCAAAATCAGCAGTAAGGTATACGACACTCTTTCTTCAAATATCATTCCGCCTTTTGGGCAATGTGATGATAATTACCTTTGTGAAGAATATGAATTCATGAAAACAATACAGAATTGTACTGCAGAGAAAAATGCGCGCCAAGACAAGGTTGCAAAACTACGGCCCCAGGATTTTACGCAAAGCAAGTAAACATTGCATTCTTTTCGTTGTTTCTCTTCGACAATTATCACTCTTCAGTTGAGCATTTGTCTGTCACTATAACTTAGCCAAACAAACAGACTGGGATAAAAATTGTACTTTGCATCATAAAAATTCTGGGGCCGGGGCCGAGCGCCATAGGGCCGGGGCCGGGGGGCCGGGGTCGGTGATTGCTAATAGCCGTCATAGTTATTCTATGGTTCAAGTCTGATTGTTTGTCTACATGCTAAAGATAATGGGATTACCCAAGCTTATTGTCTGAAAATGTACCCCCCGAATGAGTTCCCTTGAAGTCGCACGTGTCGTATCTCATTAATAATTCATAAGGCTGCAAATTATACAAGTCTATCTCTCGAGCTCTCTTGACGGAATGTTGGAATGGTAGATCCATGAAATAGCGGATCCAGGAACTACCGTAAAAAGGGAACGGTAGACGGACGGAAGAGATAGACTTGGGGCAAGTCTAGCTTGAGGGTGGAAGGAATTCAGCAATTGGTTTTGCTTTTATTCACGGGTAACGTTGCATCTTGCTTTGACAAGTCTTTAATTCACTCCTAGGCTTAAAGGGGCTCCGTCGTCAAAATGTAAGCAAAAGGATAATTTTTGCAGTTTTTGAAAGGTGATATCACACAGGATTTTCGTATTTTTTTTCAACATGAAAGTTGCTGTTGGGCATTAATCTTTGTACTTCACTAAGGAACAAACCAAACATTCATATCTTCTACGATTGCTCGGATATAAGTGGATTTTTAACGGTCACTTTTTTGTGGCTTGGGTGAAGCCACCAAACAAACTGCAGAGAACAATGGATGAACAATGGATGATCCCCGACACGTGCGAGTTTACGGATTTGTTTACTGTTGGACGACTGAGCCCCTTTAAGTGGTCATATTGTCTGAGTAATTTTTTTGACGGAAGAAAGATGTCATTTCCTTTGCTTCAGACGAGAAATCTTCGTAGTAGTAGTGAATTTGGGAGTTCATGCTTGCGAAATTAACGGTGTTAGGTCATTTTAACTCAATTTAGGTCATTACAGTCCGCTGTCATTTTTCTCCTAAATTCTACCAATGACTGGTACATTATGAAAAAAAGTAGATACATTGCTACAGTATTTATTGACTTGAAAATAGCTTTCGATACTGTAAATCACAAACATCCGCTTCGAATGCTAGAAAAATATAGAGTGACTGGCCTTGAACACGCTTCGTTTTCTTCTGATTTGACAGACAGGCAGCAGCTTTGTAGAGTTAATGGGGTTTGCTCAAATATAGATGAAGTCAAATGTAAAGTTCCTCGATGCTCCTGCATGGGGCCCCTTTTCTTCTTGATATACAAGAATGATCTGCCATTTTATCTTAAAAAGAGCCCAGTAACAATGTATGCCTATGGTGTCAGAATATCATATTCTTCTAAGGATATCGATGAACTTAATGAAACCCTTAACATTGGCTTAGACTCCTGGAAAGGCTTGAAACAGTGACTTGAAGGTAAGCTGTCTCTGAATGTAATTAAAACACATGGAATGGTTATATGCTCCAGGTCTACTATCAAAAGAGATGTCAGAAAATCAGTCCTGACCCTGTCTTTCATAATTTGTGACTCGCGCATTATTGCTGTAGGTAATTTTAAAAACGTAGTAGTACACTTTTACAAACACCTTGTATTTTTTCATATTTTATATATTTTCTTTTGAGGAGGGTTGCCCTTCAGCAGAAGCTGCTTTTCAAGGGGCCCTCCAATAAAAAACAATAATTAAAATCTTCTGAAACAAAATAAAGAGTTATTGATTAAATCAAACTGCAAAACCTTATTTACAATATTTAAAGCCTCCCGGGTGTCCAAAAAAAAAATGCAACGGATTTTATCGGGACTTAGCGACAAGAATTTAGTTCCAATCAATCCATCGTAATTTTTTATATATTTCTCGATAGCTAACTTGAAGATAGATACTTTTTTTGATGATATTGATGCATGGAAAGTTGGAATATTAATTTTGAAAGCTCAAATTTGCCTGAACCTCAAAACCAGAGCTTGTGGCTTTTAGCCTACACGGCAAACGCGCTATTGTGGGGAATCTCCTGAATTACCGTGAAATAGGAGAATAAAGCCTCATTCTAAGGAAAATATTTGAATAGAGATTCAATAAAATTCATCAAATTTGTCCTGAAAAGACATCGTTTTTATGGTTCAAAAGTTTCGAAAAGTTAGCAGTGCATCCGTCTCATAAAAGAAAGAAATCCGCTGAGTAGTTTGTTTTGGTGTGAAAAATTAATTAATTCCTTCAATCTTCATGGCTTTAATGAAATGCATTTTCTACATTCTTACCTCGAATTATTGTGAAACAAGAAATCAAATATTCCCAAGGGAAAATTTTCCATGGATAAGATCCTTGAAAATGCTCATTCGTGCTTGGCTCTTTTTTTTGGTGCACTATGATTGAAGAAATATATTCCTTTGTTAATTTTTACTTCTGCATTGCTATGTTTGTAAATTTTTAGCTTTCAAATTTCATTTGAAATAGGTGTGTAAACATGTGTGCCTTAGCATGCTCACACTACTACACCTTGTATATGACTGAGGAAACAAGCTATCATTAAATGTTGGCTACAAGGAAACAACCTATCATTAAATGTTGCAAAAACTGAAGGCATGATTATCGGACTCCCAGATAAACTGAAAAAACTTACTTCACCTGGCTCAGCTAAACCACAGTTTAAAATCGGGGAGGACGATATTAAAATGGCTGAAGATACTAAATACCTAGGAGTTCAAGTAGATCAGCAATTAAAATGGTCTTCCCAATTGACCTCATTGACAAGTAAGATTTCCAGAGGTATTGGCATATTATGATACTCTAAAAGGTACGTGCCTGCATCCACTGTTAAACAGATGTACAAAAGCCTCGTGGAACCTTACTTTAGATATTGCTTCCCTGTTTGGGGGAATGTTGGTGAGAACTCTCTTTATAAACTCCAAAAGCTACAAAATCGTGCTGCCAGAATAGTTACCGGTAGTCGATCTGACCAGTCAGCCTTGCCACTCTTTCGTGCCCTAGAATGGCCCACGGTTAGGGAATTGATTAATCTTGAAGAACTAAAAATGGTTTTCAAGTCCCTAAACGGTGATGCGCCGTCCTATATGAGCGACATGTTCAATAGAGTGAACGAAATAACCTCTCGCGTACTGAGGAATTCTAATATAAACCTTAGGACTCCAATGTTAAGAAAATCAGCTGGTCAGAGATGTTTTTCATTCAGAGGGCCAGTCTCTGGAATGGGTTGAATGATGAACTAAAAGGGGCACCTACTCTATAGAAATTCCGGGAAGGGTTGATGAAATCCCACAAAGCATAAGTTGAGATGCTTTAAAATGAAATGAGCTCTTTTAATTTTACTTTTATTGATATTATTTTAATCAGATTGTAATATCTTAGTTTAGTTTTAGTATTTTATTGCATGGCCCCCTGTAAATCAGTTTTTCTAACTTAGGGGCTACCATGCCTAAAAAATTGAAAATGAAAATGAAGGAGATTCCTCAAGTACGCTTTTAGCTAGGCCAAAACCCGAAACCTCTGGTTTGGAAATGGAAGCAAATTTGGACATTCAAGATTGGTATTCCAACTCTCCATGCAGCAATATCAACAAACAAGGTATCTATCTTCAAGTTAGCTATCGAGGATTATATCAAACATTATTTTGGTACAATATCAAATATCAAATGGGACAAAAGGCTGCAGAACAACAGAGTAACAATCAAAAGAATGACAAGAAAAAGAAGAAACAGCGCAATCAAAAGCAAAAAGGAAACAACAGGAAAGTGCAGAATGAGACAGAAAAGTCCAGCTATGAATTTCAAACAAAAGGAATAAATGAAACAAAAAAAAACAGCAAAGAAAGAAACAATTAATTCAGAGACAGTGGAAGAGGAAACACAAAAGAAATCTACTCATAAAAAATCCGATGGAAGATTCTCGAAGTCCTGCACGAAGTCATGAGTGTCGAGACTTTGCAGATCCTTCATCCATGGTACAATCTCCTCCCCCACCCTACGGGGGGTCACCGGCAGCATCTTTGACAGACATGAATGGAAACGGAAAGACAGATGATCGAAGCAATTCCTTTTCGTTTCCCTGCTGATAATATTCCAGCTTCCCACTCAAACAATCCAGAAGAGCATAGAGGTCCCTCGAATGTTTACAATAATTTCCTGGATGTCATGGGGAAGATGGCTGACAATGCAAACAATCACCTCGAAATGTTACGAGACGAAAAAATACTTAATCGCATGCTTCGGAATACAATCGATATACTAAGAGATGATAATGAGAACAAAGCAATATGGATAAATGAACTTGAAAGAACTATTGAAATAATGAATAATCAATCTCAAGAGAGTACAGTTACCAAATGTTCTGATCATAGATCTCATGATAATGGTCAAGGTCAACCTGAATTTATTCTAGAGTCCCAAGAGAATCAGAAAACCCCTGCTGAAGTTAACCTATCTCTTGACGAACAATGGAACGTATGTATAGTAGAGAGAAGACAAAGGTATGAACAATATCAAATGGGACAAAAGGCTGCAGAACAACAGAGTAACAATCAAAAGAATGACAAGAAAAAGAAGAAACTGCGTAATCAAAAGCAAAAAGGAAACAACAGGATAGTGCAGAATAAGACAGAAAAGTCCAGCTATGAATTTCAAACAAAAGGAATAAATGAAACAAAAAAAACAACAAAGAAAGATACAATTAATTCAGAGACAGTGGAAGAGGAAACACAAAAGAAATCTACTCATAAATGGAGAAAAGGGACAGTGCTTATCGCAGGCGATAGTATGTTGACTGGTATTGAGGAAGGTAGATTGCAAACGAGACACAATGTGAAAGTAAGACCTTTCTCTGGAGCCACAACGGAAGACATGAGATCATACTTACAACCCCTGTTGAAGAAGGAACCCACCACTGTTATTCTCCACATTGGAACGAACGATGCTACAGAGAGTTTGTTGGGGATACGAATCGTCAAAGTTCATAGCAACGGTCATCCCCGAAAAAGGAAACCTGTGATCATGCGCAGAAAGCATGTTTGGCTGTGTTGAAAGAATGTGGGCGGATAATCCGGCCACAATCCAAACAAGGATTAGCAAAGAGACAAAGAGATTCTCGCGCATGGTAATAGGTTTCCCAGCTGTTGATCTGCTTTGAACTTTACCAGCATAACAAAAGCCTCAGACAAAAGGGGCAGTCCTCGGTATCCTCAACAAGAGTGGAATGGATTCTGACACACTTATTTCAAGGATCCTAGACCTTAAAGCTGAAATTGAGAAAACAGTCAACGGGTGCAAAGTTATATTGTCTCTGCCTATGCGTAGGAGAGACAATGCAAAGGCGAATGAAATCCTCATAAAAGTATGCGATAAGTTAATTTCGATGAAATTGGACATTATCAACAACAATAACATTATGAATGATCAGCTTGGTCGTAGAGGGCTTCATCTGAATCAATATGGTAATGCCAGGTTTGCGCAAAATATTCTAAATAAATTACGGTATCTTTGAAAAAATATCTATTGAGAAACTTGACATTGGTTTGAAGGGTGGGTCTCGTCAGCATCTAGGGTTCCGGAAGGGTATGTCGATTGCTTCTCTAAATGTTAACAGTCTTCGTTGCCATTTTGATGAGATCCAACTTCTTCTCAAAACTTTTGGAATCCATGTAATGGCCTTAAATGAGACCAAGCTAGATCCTGAATATCCAAAAGAATTAACTATGATTTCAGGTTACCAGCAAGAACATAGGGAGAGAACCTGCAGGGGTGGTGGTGTTTCTATCTATATTAGAGACTCTATCAAGTACACACGACGCTATGATCTCCCAGAGAATCAGCTCGAGTTAATCTGCATCGAAATTGAACCACCAAAATGCAGGTCCTTTCTTGTTGTTGCCTGGTACAGACCTCCTAGTGAACCCGTTGCCTCCTTTGATAAATTGGAGCAAATTCTTACTTTTCTTGATAGAGAAGGCAAGGAAATAATTCTTCTTGGTGACACAAACTGTGATCTTTCCAAGCATGCAGTTGGTCAACAAATGGACAATGACACTAAACATATGTGTAATTTATATGAGCTGTTTAGTTTTAAACAGCTTATCAATGAGCCAACCAGAGTGACTCTTAGTAGCTCCACTATCATCGATCATATTGCAACAACAGCTACTGGCAACATTGTACAGTCAGGTGTCTTTGAGATTTCAATGAGTGATCACTTTATGGTATTCTGTGTGCGAAAATACTGTGGAGCTTAGAAAAAGGACCATAAAGTGATAAAAACTCGCTCGATGAAAAGTTTCAATGAAGAGGCATTCCTGGCTGATGTTGCTAGCATCGGTTGGGAGCAAATTGTTCGTGAATCAGATGAAATAGATTTGCTCGTGCAAAATTGGTCTAATATCCTTTCATGCATCATTGAGAAGCATGCCCCTATGAAAACCATTCGTGTTTCTGAAAAATATTGCCCTTGGATAAACAATGATCTCAAGGGGTTGATTAGGAGTAGAGATAAACTCCGGAAAGCAGCTGTCAAGTCAAGGTCTTCTCTCCTGTTTGACTCCTATAAGCATGTAAGGAATAAAGTCAACAGGCTAAATATTGATTTAAAACGGCAACACTTCACGCAAAAGATTCAAAATTCTGAAGGTAACATGAAGGAGACATGGAAAACCCTAAACCAGCTGATGAATAAACGATCCAAATCCACTAATATTGACCTCTTGAAACAAGATGGAAAAGATATTAGTAACAGAAAAGAAATTTCCGATACCATGAACCAGTACTTTTGTTCGGTTGGGAAAGCTCTAGCACAGAAGATTGAGGATACACTCTCCTGTCAGGCGAGTACCAACTGAACCCAAAGAACTTAAGGTTTGAATTTAAACCAATAGGGCTCCAGGATATTAGAGAAGCAATTGGCAAGATTAAAATCTCAAAGGGCTCCGGAGTTGACGGTATCTCAAGCTATTTTCTGAAACTTGCCTTGCCATTCATTGAGAATTCTCTTGTTCTCATGTTTAATACCTCTTTGCTTTGAAAACCGGCGTATTTCCTGATAGTTGGAAGACTGCCAGGGTCACACCGATTTACAAAGATGGCGAAAAGGCTACAAAATCAAACTATCGCCCTATTTCCGTCCTTCCCGTCATATCGAAGCTCTTTGAAAAGCTAGTTTTCAATCAATTGTACCAATATCTAAATAAGAATCGCCTTCTTTACAAGGGCCAGTCTGGCTTTAGAGAACTCTTTTCCACAGTCTCCTGTTTACTTAAAAATACGGATGATTGGTACAAGGGATTTGACACAGGACACCACGTAGGATCAGTTTTTATCGACCTCAAAAAAGCTTTTGATACAGTGGACCATAAGATCCTTTGTGAAAAACTAATGCATTACGGCGTTCGTCACAGAGAAATAAAATGGTTTGAATCATATCTTTCGAACAGAAAACAGTTCTGTCGGGTTGGTGGAATTGACTCAGAAATTGACAATATCGAAGTTGGTGTACCGCAAGGCTCATGCCTTGGTCCCCTTCTCTTCCTTGTTTACATCAATGACCTACCATGTGGTATTCAAAGCTCAACTGTGTCCATGTATACTGACGATACCAGCCTTTCTTATCAATCTAAGGATTTGACTCAGCTGAATGAGGCCATGAATAATGATCTCAAGAGTCTTGAATCTTGGTTGAAGGGAAACAAAATATCGCTAAATGTCGCGAAAACTCATTCCATGCTCATTTGCGCCAAATCTAAACAGAATTTCCTAAAAAGATCCAATGGAAAATTGGATCTTAAAATCCAGGAAGACAGTTTAGAGGTAGTGGACAAAACAAAGTACCTTGGTGTACAAATTGATCAAAGCCTGGATTGGAAGGAACACATTAATTATGTCGCGTCGAAAGTTTCGAGGGCTATTGGTTTTCTGAAACATGCGAGGAGCCTCGTCCCTTCTACTTCCTTGATTAGTTTGTACAGAAGTATTGTGGAACCACATTTTCGTTATTGTTGCTCTGTTTGGGGCTGCTGTAGTTCCACAGAAAAAAGCCGCTTGCAGAAGCTACAAAACAGAGCTGCTAGAATAATCACTGGTAGTCGTTTTGATGCCTCCACCATGCCCCTTATAAAAAGTCTTGGTTGGCAAACGATTGAGGAATTGATTGGTTCCGAGACCAAAGTCATGGTGTTTAAGGCATTAAATGGTCTTGCTCCTCAATATTTGACCGAACTTTTCTTGAAAAAGTCGCAGGGCTCCCTTCACACCCTCCGAAATACTTCTACTGACCTAAAGATACCATTAATGAAAAGTGGAAATGGTCAAAGATGTTTTTCGTTCAGAGGAGTAAAATATTGGAACAGCCTCTCAGCTGAGTCGAAGCAAGCCGTAAAACTCAATAGTTTTAAAACAACAATTTAGGATATGTTTCTTTTTTGCACTTTTTGTTTTTTTTTTCTTCTGTAAATTAGAACAATTTTGTATTTTAGATTTTCATTTTGAAATCATATATTGTAATTATTTTAATAGTAGGTATATTCCATAAATTGTAAGATTTTTGACGGAGGGCCCCTTGTAAATCAGCCTTTGCTGAAGGGTTACCCTCCTATAAATAAATGAAATGAAATGAAATGAAATGAAATGAAATGAAATGAAATGAAATGAAAAGGTTTGATTGGACATAAATTCTTGTCGCTAGTCCCGATCAAATCCGTTGCGTTTTTTTGGGACACCCGGTATGTAGAATACCTTGCTAGAAACTGCCTTGACTTGTTCTTTCCAATCCAAGGAGCAGTCAATTTGCACACCAAGGTATTTTGTCTTTTTGAATACTTCAAGCTCATTATCGCGAATTTTCAGTTCCTAGTCTTTATTTTGACTTTTGAGAATTTGGTGTTTCTGCTTAGTAGAAATAAGCATGGAATGAGTTTTCGCAACATTCAGGGAAAGCTGGTTGCCTTGTAGCCAAGTGTCCAGTTTCCTAAGGTCGCTGTTACTAGCCTGATTCAGCCGCGTGAAGTCATGAGACTGGTAGCATAAACTGGTGTCAGCGACCCACATGGAAACGGAGGAATAGCCTGTGGGAGGTCATTGATGGAGATAGGGAAGAGAAGAGGGCCAAGACATGAACCTTGTGCAACACCAAATTCTATGTCCCCAACTTTTGAATCTACCCCATTAACCCTGCAAAACTGTTTCCTTCTGGAAAGGTAGGATTTAAACCACGAGTGTTCACATTGCTGTACACCGTAAAGCTTGAGCTTTGTGCAGAGGATATCATGATCTAAAGTGTCAAATGCCTTTTTGAGGTCAATGAACACTATACTCACAAGCTTACCAAAATCCAATCCATTGTACCAGTCGTCAGTATTTTTAAGTAGGCATGTTACTGTTGAATGAAAACGCAAATTGCTGGATTGGCCAGATGAAAAATGATCGTTATCATTCATATCCTGGTATAGCTGGTTTGTTACTAGTTTTCAAACAGCCTCGGAGATGACAGCAAGACTGATATTGGTCTATAGTTAGACTTATCAGCCCTATCTACGTGTTTGAAAATTGGAGTAACTCTTGTAACTTTCCATCGGTCAGGACAGCGACTTGTTTCAATAGATGTAGCAAGCGAGTTTTCAATAAAAGGCAGTGCAAGCTTCATAAAGTAGCTAGAGATGTGAATACTAATGCTTTACGGCTGAAGGTACATCACTTTACCCTTCAGGGTTCCTAAAGTATGCTAAACTTGCTTCAAAAAAGACTCTTCCTCAAATCTATTGAGGTAATAAACAGTACCCACACTTCCGCTACTGTTGCTCTCTCTTGACTAGACCAATAGTTAGAAAATCGTGCTGCGAGCATAGCTGCCAAACAGTAGCTATGATGCACCAGCAGCAAACTTGATAAGAGACTTCAAATTGCAGACAGTCCAGGAAATGATTCAACATAAGACGGCTACTTTAGTTTTGCACGAGAAACTCGATCCGGGAGATTCTAAAGTTACGAAATTATGAGACTATCTTGATTCCTCAACGAATGAAAAAGAGCAATGGCCAAAAAACTGGACTCAATTTGAACGTGAGATTCAGCTAGTCTCCTTTATGTTTACTTTTCAATATAGACTACGTAGTAAATTGCTTTTAATCGATGATTTTATCCTAATTCAGCGTTATGAATATTCATTTCTTTATTCTATTCCTAACCTTGTAATTAGGTGTCTCCACGTCTTTCAGAAAAAGTAGTCATCCGTGGCTGATGGGGCCACCGTGTATACAGAATTTAGAGTGAAAATGAATGGAATGAAATGTGGTATGCCCTTAAACATACCTGGCGAGAGGGAAAAATGTATCCACTGTTTAAAATGTCATATAGGAAGTAATACAACCAATTTTTAAATCTTAATTGCACAATCTTATCGAGGGTTGATTTGAGCCTTTAGCTAGGCAACAGGGTTGTCATTTTTGAAATCGGGCATATAGTTTTTCTCATACGACTCGTGAACCCGTGAACTCACCTTGTACTTCTGCTTTTTCATTCATACAAACAGGCAGATCAGTGCCGTTATTGCAACTTGGAAGATAACAAAGTAGACATTTCACCAATACGGATACCTACTGCAGCGATGTATTACCCAGACAGTGCTTGCAGCTCCGATGAACTCCCTTCATTCGAGGAGGATAGAACAGGACTTCCCTTTATCAAGAAATCAAGAAGTTTTGACAACACCACTAGCCTGCTACAAAATTGCAATGCAACTACGAACATTTTCTTCACCAGTAATTCTGACAAGTAAGCCATGTTTATCGTTATTTATCGTATGCGTTTATGGCTTGGATCGTTCAAAGGGAGGAACGAATGCCTCGTAGCATCTACACGTATTTCTCTCTGCATGTACGCGATAAAGCGGTATTATCAAGTTTCCAATGAAAGTTTCAATTGAAGGTGAAGGTGAAGGTGAAGTAGCGGTTTTTAGCGCCAAGCGCTGGGATCACAGAAGTAGAATAGGCCTAATCGAGTCTGCAACCCCTCGTCATGATGCTGAAGTGAAGGGGCTCTACCTGGGATCGAACCCGGTCCACCTGACTGTTCTGGCTGCAAAGTCAGAGGATTACACCACTGCGCCACAACACCTTCAAGGTATTGTCATTGAAGGTATTTCGATCTGCTGAATGTTTATATTATCAACGGAAGGGACCAAAAAGTTGCAATCACACCCACAACTGTTTACAGAGTAACTTTTTGTGTGTTTTTTTTATATCACAGTTAAAACTCAACAATATACCGGGTGAGTCAAAAAAAACGTGGGGTGTTTGGCGGACTGTGACGTCGCTTGTAGCCACCCGACCGTCGTGAAATAAATGTGTCCGTGCAGCAAAGGTCTAACTTAGATTATAAGCCTTACCCCATTAAAATCGGTCACTTGGTGCATTAGTTAAAACGTAATTTCTTCGTAAGGCCTTGTATGGGAGTCTTGCAAACTGATGGAATCTTTAGCCAGCAAGGCCATTCAGCATTTTAGCCTTGCCAAAGTTACAGATACACATGGTATTATCAGAGGAGAATGAAATAGTTAGGAAATAGTGTTTTCTCTCCTGATAATACCACGTGTATCTGTAACTTTGGTAAGGCTAAAATGCTGAAGGGCCTTGGCTAAAGATTCCATCAGTTTGCAAGACTCCCATACAAGGCCTTACAAAGAAAATATGTTTTAACGAATGCACCAAGTGACCGATTTTAATGAGGTTAGGCTTATAATCTAAGTTAGACCTTTTGCTGCATGGACAAATTTATTTCATGACGATCGGGTGGCTACAAGCAACGTCACACTGCGCCAAACACCCCACGTTTTTTTTGACTCACCCGGTACAAATACAATATTCTGTGCCGTCCATAGCAGAAATAGACATGACGTCACCTGGTTCTGCCTATGAACGGCACTTGACAATTCCTTTAACAGCAATCTTATTAAGCACTTTGTGTACCATGGCACCATTCCATTTTGGCAGACGCTAGCACACGCCAGCTTAGTTTAGGTGAATTGTTGTAAAACAAAAAAGGAAAACAAATAAACAAAAAACAAAAACAAAAAACAAACAAACAAACAAAATAAAAACAAAAACTATGCACTGGTGCAAAACTTGTGTAAAGATGGTTGGATGTGAGTTACCAATGACTGGTGCCATGGTTCACAAAGGGCTTACTCAAAACAAGACTAATCATAAATAAGAATAAGGGGTCGCCAATCGTCAGGTTTTCATTAAGTTTCCTAAGAATTCCCAAAGAACCCACAGACCAGAAACGCCCCCGGCCACAAAACCGCCACTCCACCGCCAAAAACCACAAACCAGCCATCAGCCGAATGAGCCGAGCAAGCGAAGCCCCAGCCCCGCAATGACCGCAACCAACATAGGGCCTAAGCCCCACCCACCAAGCGCCCCCGAATGACGCCCAGCCCGCAGCACCCGGCAGCAAAGTGGCAGCTCCATGGCCAAAAGACACCCCCAGCCCACAGAATCTCCGGGAACACCTCAGTTAATCCTGTTAGGAGCTTTGATATATGCTATGGATGCCTCTAAAATCATTCGATTGTCAGTTTCATCAAAAGTTGGGCTACCGTAAAGAAGCAAATTAAGCAGGGCTTTTGAATCCATGTTGTTTACATCAAAATCTGGAAGGTGTGAAAGCTGTTCAAGGAGATCATTACGCATAGGAACAAACAAAAGGCAATGCAGGAAAAAGTGCACATTATCCTCAATTCCAGTATTACAAGCACACATGGGACTCGGGCACTGGAAATTATGGCGGAATTTATGCTCATTTAACGAACTAAATTCAAGTCTCAGCATTGTCAGTTGCTTTACGCCAAAGATATCGAATACTCCAAACAAGGAATTTTTTACCGGTCTTATCAATGTAAGCAATTTTCGTTTGAACTCGGCAATTGTTGCAGAATTTCTAATATTTTCATCAAGCATATTCCATTCATGAAGAACATTTGTGAAGTATGTATTTGAAGAGCGCTTTGTCTTACTGAAAGGTATGTCATAATCACGTTTGCCTCTTAGACCATACTGAAGTGGTCTTTCAGTTGGTAATTCTGCGAACAGATAGGAAGGAGTACCCGTTTTCCTTAGGTTGAAAAGATGACACAAGCTTCTGAACCATCTTCGATGGTACAGACTTTCCCAACCAAGCTCATTATAGAGCTTTTGTCTGCTAGTTCCTCTCCAGGCACCCGCAACAGCGAGAGCCGCTGAGTACTGGGTTTGTTCAATTCTTTTTGTAAATTTAGAATCATGTCAGGATCATATCTGTGATAAATGATATCACCATAATCCAGGTGCGGCCGAACGTATAACTTATAGACCTGATCAAGGACATCTCGAGATACATATTTAGAAAGATATTTGATCATTCCTATTCCTCGTCTAGCTTTTGAGATAGCCTTTCTAATATGACTTTTAAAGTCGAGCTTGGAATCAAGAATTAATCCAAGATGCTTGTGTTCATCCTTCCTTGTCACATCGTCCAACCCCAGGTTCAAAGGCGGGTGTTCTATTTTAGCCCTTTTGACTGAGAAAATCCCCTCTTCTGTTTTATCACAATTATACTGCATCTTCCATCGCCAAGCCCAAAGCCGCACTCTTTCAAGGTCCTGATTAAGACTCTCAGTAGCCTCATCTTTGTCCTTAACAACTGAAAAAATAGAAGTATCGTCTGCGAAAAGCTTGATGTCGCTGTGCACACCCTCGACGAGGTCATTTATATACACAAGAAAGAATAGTAGGCCTAGCACTGAGCCCTGAGGCACACCCGAAGTAGCTGTTAACCAACGACAGTTTTTCCCATTTAAGACAACTCTTTGCTGTCGGTTTGTCAAAAAACTATGAAGAAGTGTTACTAAATTTCCGGAAATTCCGTTACATTCGAGTTTATACAGTAGGCCTTCATGCCAAACTCTGTCAAAGGCTTTTGATAGATCTATGAAAACAGCACGGGTCTCTAGGTTAGGAACATTCTCAAAAGAACAATAAATCTTATGTGTAATTGATAGTAACTGATTAATTGTTGAATCACCTGGCTGGAAACCCGATTGATGAAGGGTTCGAAGACCATTTTGTCGTAGGTGGTTATAAACCGAGTAAAATATAATCTTTTCAAACAGCTTTCCAAAAATTGGAAGTAGTGAAATTGGACGATAGTTGGTTTTACACCGCCTGCTATCTTTCTTGTGTATAGGAATGACATTCGCCTTTTTCCACAGAGATGGGTACATACTCGTTTGTAAACAATTTTCAAAAATAAGACACAAGGGTTCAACTACTGAGAAGTCACAAATTTTTATCATAGCAATAGAAATGTCATCACAACCATGAGACTTTTTGCTATCTAGGGATCTAATAAGTTTGAGAACCTTCTCCCTGTCGATGGTCAGTCCCTCTAAAAGGGCTGGACTCATTGGTGTAAAAGATGGAAGGGTGCTGCTCGTTGATGTTTCAGAGCACATTTTTACAAAGAATTCATTGAAAATATTTGCCTTGTCCTCTAAGTTTGTCACAAAGAGTCCATTTTCTAACAAGGGTGGAATATTGACATTCTTCTTTTTATCAATTAGCCTGTTCATAGTTGACTAAAATGTTTTTATACCGTTGGAAGGATCCGATAATTTTTGACCAAGGTTGCGATAATAGTCCTCTTTCGCTTTGAGAACCAACCTGGATGTTTCGTTTCTGACAGCCTTAAAACGATCCCAATCCTCCTGTCTCCTACCACTATTCACAAACTTCCTAAAAACCCTACGCTTGCGTTTTATTGAAGTCTTAACCTGTCTTGTTATCCAGGGTGGATCCTTATCATTAAAACTGAGAACCCTGTTAGGGATGTTTGCCTTTATAATGCCATAAAGCTTATTTGTAAAATCTTCAGCCATTTGATCTGTACTGAGACCCCAGAACGTCGATGGCCAATCACTTTGCTGCAATGAGTTTCTAATGGATTGGATGTCAGACTTCGAGTAATCCCTAATTGTTCTCTTATAGGGGGGGGGGCAAGGAAGAGAGATGTTTAATTCACCAAACACAATTTGATGTTGACAATGTTCGTCAAGAGATGGGTGTACTCCATATTCGATAAAGATGTTTGGTTGATCGGTTATAATTAAATCGATACAAGTCATGCTTTCTCCTGTTATGTTAGTTGGTTCATCAATGAGCTGGTATAAATTTTTAGTCTCGATAAGTTCCTCTAGTGCCGTTCCCTCAGGAAGTTCTTCATCCAGGGGCCACCACTGCGCAGATCTACAATTAAAGTCACCCGTTAATATGAAGGAATATGGGCGTTCCCCCCTAACTTTGTCTATCACAGTTTGTAACCCAGAAATAAACTCTTCAAATTCTTCAACATTCTGGCTAGGACTACGGTAGACAACAGAAAATAAGACTTTTTTGTGAGCAACAGTTATTTCGGCACAAACCATTTCATTTAGCGATTCAAGATCTGTTCTTCGCTTAATTGACAGCCCATCGCGAAAATAAATGCAGACCCCACCACTTCTTAGATTATTAGCATGATAACTGCGATAAATATCTCTGCTAAACCCTTCAATCGGAATACCAACGTATTCTCATCGGATTTGTCCCCCTTCCTTCCAGACCACTGAGATATGGAGAGAGCTTCTGGAGCCGCAGATCTGGACTAAACGAGAAATGGAGACATAAAACAAACACACTAAATATTTTTCCAAACATCATACATAATATAGAGCCCCCTCCATTACTCAAGTAGAATAGGTTCGTAGAAGATCGGCGCCAAATGAAAACAACGAGGAGCACAAATGTTATGAACATTGCAAGTTATAAAAGATCATCGTACTCGGAAAATTACATAATTTGGAGACACCTTTGAATTTACTCGTTTTCTATCTTATTTCCTATGTGCCTTCTTGGGTTGAACTTATCGGTCTCTGACGGGTTGGGCTGGAGGGTTTCCCCCTAAAATTACATCAAGATAATTTGTCTTTAAACACTAATCCTCAGTTCACTCAGATAGTTGCAGAAGGATGACAAACAATAATTATTTTGGAACTAATAATGAAGACAAATGAGAAGGAGAACCCTCCAACCCAACCACTCAGAACAGCAGCTTAGAGCCGTGTATTAAGGTCTTTAGTTAGGCCCCCGAGTGGTTGAGAAGAAGTAAGCGATCCTTCAAATTGCTTTTGAAAAACTCCTTGCAATGCTTGGTCAAGCAGGGATATATAATCTCGATTCAAAACCCTTGACGGATCTATTCTTGCCACAACGATCCAATCATCAGAAAATGTTCTTGTTCTCCTCTGATAAGATTGCTCCCGCAATTAGGGCTTCAGTGAGATACTATTATGATAAAAGCCAGTGTTGCTGAAAGAATATAGCATTATATAATTATAGCCTTGAACCATAGAAATATGCCTTGAACCTATCGCTAGCGATACCTTGCTTCATGGCAGTACTTTGGTGCCAAAAACATAAAGCAAAAAATATAACCTAAAACCTAAGGCTAGCGATGTCATGCTTAAACGCAGATCTTTCGTTGCTTGAAAACATGCATAAAATTCTAAGCCTAAAGCTAACGATGTCATGCTAAAACGCAGATCTCTCGTTGCTGAAAAACATACATAAAATTCTCAGCCCAAAGCTAACGATGTCATGCTAAAACGCAGATCTTTCGTTGCTGAAAAACATACATAAAATTCTAAGCCTAAAGCTGACGATGTCATGCTAAAATGCAGATCTTTCGTTGCTGAAAAACATGCATAAAATTCTCAGCCCAAAGCTAACGATGTCATGCTAAAACGCAGATCTCTCGTTGCTGAAAAACATGCATAAAATCTAAGCCTAAAGCTAACGATGTCATGCTAAAACGCAGATCTTTCGTTGCTGAGAAACATGCATAAAATTCTCAGCCCAAAGCTAACGATGTCATGCTAAAGCGCAGATCTTTTGTTGCTGAAAAACATGCATAAGATTCTAAACCTAAAGCTAACGATGTCATGCTAAAACGCAGATCTTTCGTTGCTGAGAAACATGCATAACATTCTTAGCCTAAATCTATCGATGTGATGCTTAAACGCAGATCTTTCACTGCTAAAACATGTTATGTTGTAAAGGGGCCTCGTCCATATCAACACAAGAGAAACTCTAGTTTTGATCCATTTATCTCAGATATACTTTTTCAAGTTGATGATAAACAATCAGGGAATAAACATTTTTGAAAAAGACATGTCTCGTAAGAGTTTCTTGTATCTGAATTGTGTCTCTTGAGGGAGTTGACCTTTGGACCCATCATAATAGACTCGTTAGTGTTCACAACATAAAAGCAAATTTGTCATGCCGAAGAAACATAAAATCGAATTGAAACTCAGCCTAAGAAACAAATGTTTTCTGACATTTCTATGTGAATGAAGAGGATAACTTACTGCCTGAACTGCGGCATGAGTATACATTACATTTCATTTCATTTCATTTCAAGTACTGCAGATAGTTGAGAGTGCATCTGCCTGCCTGAGGGCTTTAGGCCATGTCAGGGACGGGAGCAGCATTTATTTTGATATCGATTTTATTACTGTATGCACTGCTTGTTGCTCACAAAGAAGGCTGAAATGAGCTCGGATTTTTCCTATATACTGACCTATTCCCTAGGGGCTACGAAACTGCTCTCCCCATGCCTCTCAAGCAGTCTCGGGTGTGTAGAACACTAGAGTCTTGGAATTTCGTGAGACTTCTCCGGTGAGAATATCATCATTATGCACAGTGTTATTTAAAATTGTTTCAGAGATCGCAAAAATGTCATAACGATGAATTGAATTGTAAGCCTCGATTAGAGAAATTTTTATCTGCTCTAGCACATATGCTGTTTAAGTTCCAGTGACGAAATTTTAGAAAACCATTTCTATTGGGACCTGGGTTTTGCTCAATATCACCAGAAAGTAGTATCAATATATCCAAATAGAAATACGTCAAAACATCTAAATACTTGCATATCATAAAGCTATAAAGAAAAAGTTTTGCATTCCAAACAACTTGCTTCCGAAAAGACGCAGAGCTGACAAAATTCTTTATAAGAATCTTCAGGGATCTATGTATGACGTAAAGAATGAAATAAGCTGCAGTTGAGCCATGCCCAGAAACCTGTGAATAAACAAATCTAGGGTCATGCGACCTGTAATTAGCAGGTGTGACAACGCTGAGGACAGATGCAGTTAAAATCGAGCAGGGAAGGAAAAACACAGACACACTGATTATCAAATACATATAAACAAAAACAGAACACACAGAGGGGAACAAAGCCATTAGTGACACCCTTGGGAGAGCAATCAATTGAAGCCTGGAATTTGAATGCGCAATGCCTGCACGCCATTGGCAGATTCCTATCGGCATACAAGCCACCGTTGATCACCTTTGATACGAAGTTCACACCTTCCCCTGCGAATATTGCCTATTGTTAGACAGCGACCTTTCAAAATGAAACAAAGAAGATATTTTAAAAGTTTCAAAAGGAACAAAAAACAACTCATGATGTAAAAAGGACGTGAGGTTTTACGAGCTTTGGGGTTATAGGATTTATTCAAAACAGTTCTTTCCAAAAGTTATTGAACCTTACAAAAGATTAGGGGAAGTTGACCTAACAAATTAGCGACCTGAACTAAGGTAAACAACATCACAGCAACCGCAACGGAGCAACCGACCAGACAGGTCAGAGAAGGGAGGCGCCAAACCCCAGGGAACTGAGAGTCACATAGCTAGCTAGCTAGCTACTCAACAACTCAAAAATTTAAGAGCACTCTGTTTATTAAGTAAGAGCCAAAAAATAAATTGAAATATAAATTGGAATTACTCTAAAGAATTCGCATGGCCCCACACCTACCCCAACCCCAAGAATTTGCTCCGCTGCAGCGAACGCGAATTTACCCCCAACTCAACATGTCGCAGGACATATTATAATGGTGTTATGATCTGAAAAATAAATAAATAAACAACAACTTACTCATCCTTGTCCAGTTCACTTAGCAGGGCTTCAACCGAAGTAAAAAATATAAATTTACCGTTTTTTAGTTTAGCTGCAAGATTGCAGTTTATGTCTGCGAAGGCAAAGTCTATTTCTGATCTTTTCAGGTCTTGAACCGCGAGAAGTGTAGAAAGACGTTTCTTCGTTAAATCCAAGCGTATACGGGGGCCATTTGCCACCTTTTTGCGATTTTTATATACACTGGTACGATCTTTGAAAGATTTGAAGCGAACTATAATCTGCTGGAACTTTTTGCCTTGATCATTTTCGGTAACTGGACCAATCCCATGAGCCCTGTCAATAGCATCAGCGCCAACACCACAGTTTAGCTTTTCAATGACTTTCTTAGTTTTCTGGAAACAGTTTTCCTTTGAGCCTACTGGGGGTAGTTCCATTCAATGAATACGTAAACAGTGCCGATGGCTATATTGTTCTCCGTCGTCGATTCGACTCTCCAGTCTGTCCAGCACTGCCAGTTTACTTTCCAACACTTCAATTCTTTCTTCCAGGTCAGTGACTTTAGTGTCTTGCTCACTTATTCTTTTCATGAATGCATCAGACACGTCTTTGATTGGCTCTTGAATAAAGTCTTTACTTGGCAAATTTACAATTTGTTGACATAACGGCTTCAGGGCCTCTTCTATCAACTGCTTCACTTCGATGTGGCCTAGCGGTACATTTTTCGAACGAGTTGTTTCAGCAGAAGTCGTCATTGTGTGCAAATAGCAACCATTTAATCATTCATAATGTTGTATAAAGTCTATGTCACTGCATTGCAATGGATCTTCATCTACGAAGTATCTGGTAACTCTGCTTTCCGCTCTAGTGCACAGCGAGATGCCGTTTCGCCAAACCACTCTCCTCAGAAAACAGTTAATTTCTCCAATATTATTTGGCCTATCGAAAAGCGGTAAAAAGAATGTTGTTCTGTATAATCTGGGCATTAAAAGATGTATACATCGCAATGTTTCCATCAACCCTGGTTTCGCAAATCCTTTCTCAAATCTTTCCCTGATTTCAGAAAAGTGGATTTACCTCCAAAACTACTCGAAAAAGTTTCGATTTTTTTTTCGTTCCACCTTTAGCTAGGTAGTTGATCTACAACTTTGCCATGTCTGATTGAAAAAGCTAGGCTAGATTTCCTGCAATCAAATTTTACATTTCTGTTTAATTTTCGACATCGAAGGGGAAAAGCGTTGGTCAACAGTTTAACCCATGCAGAACGATTTGAATGCCCGTAGAATGTTTTTGCAAAAATTTTAGTTCTTGTTCTTGATCTAAGATCTATGCTCATTGTGGACTCTAGAAGAAATTGATGATTTGTGAATGCTTACGAAAGTCTCGAAGGACACCCAAAGCATGGTTTCGTGAAGTTGCTGATAAAATCAATAATTTCTAATCAATAGGTGCAAGTGATACTTTTTCCAGCGCTCTAAGGATGTCTTTTGAGACTTGCGTATGGTATTCCCAAAAGATAACGTTCATTTGTTTGCCAATGGAAACATTTCTAAAAGTTATTTCAAGCCTGAGCTTTAGCAAGCGTGCTTCATAGCGTGCTTAATCTGTTGACCAAGGTTTCTCCATTTCACTGTCGAAAAGTAAACAGAAATATGAAATTCGATTGCAGGAAATCTAGCCTAGCTTTTCCAATCAGACTTGGCAAAGTTGTAGATCAACAACCTACAATCTTGAACATAATATGTTGAGAAAAATCTGCACCCCCCTCCCCCCCCCGTTCAATGTTGGTAACTACAGCTGCAGTTTGCTGCCTTGCTCCAAAAATATACCCAACATTGAATGGGGGGAGGGGGGCCGATAGCGGGGTATGATATCGAAGTGCCATCACAAGTCGTTGCACTCTGTGAAAGCGGATATTTTTCTCAACAATTTTGTCCATGATTGTCTGAAAATTGTAAAAAAATTTTGAGAGAGGAAAAGATAGGATGGCGTGTTACGTCTTTCAAACAACGTTATTTTTATGTTGTGTGAGGTATTTCTAACGAGGGCGGGGAAGAAAGACTTTTGACACTCTTTTGATTCAGTCATTATCATTTATTCCTTGCAAAGGCTATGGCGTATGTGACGTCATGAGCTGAGTACTATTCTTATGTCTGCTTGCTTTAGAAATGACAATAGAAATCATTTGAGGTTGGTCATTGAATAGAAGTTATGAAACAGTAATTTAGGCATCTGTTTATGCTAGAATAGCGATTATTGTTGTACACAGCAATGGACTAATTGACGTCACAAATCAAAGGAATCACAACTAGGAGATCCATAAAAGGAAGCAACATGGCATACAGTAGGTAAAAAACTGTTGATACGAATACACAAACGCTTTTGCATGTCGTCTACACTGTCGCTCTTTATTAGAAGATTTCATAAGAGTACGTTCTAAACTTAACCAAATTCTACTATGGCTACAATGCATACCGATTAATCTGAGGAGCTTTTACATACACGGAGGGCACGGTCAGTATATCTTATAACATACAGTCAAGCGGATAGCGCATGAGGAAGAAGGATTTCATTACCACTTGGCAGTAAAACTGACACGCCCAAAGAGGTGGAAAGCGACAAAGAATCGGTTACATGAAGAGCATGGGATCGTTGTTAATTTCTCATCAAGGCATGACATGTATTATGACGCCTGGGACTACCTTAGAAAAGAAGATAGTGAGTATGTAGAAAGCGAAGAACATCCTGACTTCAAAACTTGTGCACCGCGAAAGACCAAAGCTGCTATTCGAGCGAGGAGACAGAAAATTGACCAACGGGAAGCACCCAAAGAAAAGCGTTCTCGACGTGGTAAAAAGCAGAAGAAGCTGACCAACATAGACGTGACAGGGATAATTGTGTCCAAAAAATTCATACGCAAATAGAGCTGCTTCAACTTTCACATGCCCAGAAAACAGAAGGGAACTTTCATTTGATGGAGTTTGTTTTAAATAGAGGGGCGAAGAAAGTAAATGAGCTGATCGAAGCCACATGGGAAATGCATGGTGCAAAGGAGCAAATGGTGCGCAATAAAGCGAGCAGAATGGAAATTATAAGAGGCCTCCTGGGGAGAGACTGTGTGGGTGATTGTAGGGGCAAATGGCTCGCTGCAGCTATTGAAGTGCTGAGTAACAATGACGTTGAAATCGTAGAGTTTAGAGCAGCTGTCCTGAACCTACTTGAAAAAGGGCGTGGCAAGTACAGGAACTTGATGATTGTTGGGCCAGCAAATTGTGGGAAGACATTCGTTTTACAGCCACTAAGCCTGATGTACAATTACTTTGTAAATCCAGCATCAACCACGTTTGCATGGGTTGGTGCCGAAAGTGCGGAAATAATTATTCTCAATGACTTTCGATGGAGTGCGCCTATTATTCCTTGGCATGACCTGTTGCAGATGCTTGAAGGGCAACCTGTGCATTTATCTGCACCGAAGACACACTTTGCAAAGGACTTGGTACTTGATAAGGACACACCGATTTTTTGCACGTCCAGCTCAAGAATTAGATTCGTATCACAGGGTGCTATAAATGAGAGAGATACCGAAATGATGGAAGTGCGCTGGAAGGTGTTTTCATTTTGGAAACAGATTCCAGAAAGTAGGCAGAGAGATATAGCACCATGTGGTACATGTTTTGCCCATCAAATTCTTGACATGTGAAGTTGCCAGGGGCACAGCTGACCATTTATTGGAATGAATGAAAGGGTTGAAGAGTCATGACATTTTCAATGTGGGCGCACCCATTTTCTGGGAGACCACGCCCATTTATGTGCCCTTGTCGATACCCCTTGCAACAAGAAGCCTACAGAAAATGCCACCAAGGTTTGTTTGGAATGAACAAGCATGTACATTGTTTAAGGATAAACTAATTGATACAACAGTAGAAAATAGTATTGAGGCTGTAAATTTACAGATAGTTAAATCAGAATCAAGGTCATGATGCAATGATGCAGTAGAAACCCTTACAAACTTGATTAACTCCTTGTGTATTAGTTCAAGAATTAAAACTAAGAAAAGTTACAAAGCCCCAGATGCAAAGCATAAAAGTTGGTTTGACAGAGAATGCAAGGAAATGAAAAGTCAACTGTCAAAATTAGGTACAGATATCTCTCGTGAACCCAAAGATTCCGCTTCAAGAGCAGAGCTGTATGCAAAGAAAAAAAATTTTTAAACCTTAATCCAAAACAAGAAACTTGCCTTTAAGGATAACATGATAAGAGATATGAGAGAATCAGAAAGGGACCCAAAACAATTTTGGAAGCTGCTAGAACAATTAAAAAGTGAATATGCTGTTAAAACAGACTTTTTTTACTCTATAGAACCTGAAAGGTGGATAGAGATGTTTCATGGTCTTCTTTATGACCCTAATAATCACACTGATTGCAATATAAAACGGGATGAACTACAAAAAATTCCATATATAGTGATCTCCATCGAAGAGATAAAAAAACTCGTTAAAAAAGCTAAAAGGAGGTAAATCTCCTGGACTTGATGGGATACTTAATGAAGCGATTGTATGTTTGGCGGATAGATACCCTCACCTTTTTAAAAACCTTTTCAACAAATTATTAGATATAGGCATCTTTCCTTCAACATGGACAAATAGTGTTATCATACCTTTACATAAAAAAGGCTCCAAGTCTGATGAGAAAAATTACAGGGGCATAGCTTTACTGTCTTGCATAGGAAAATTCTTCAATGTAATCATTAACGAGAGAATTAGTGATTTTGCTCTGTCAAATAACATAATCCAACCAGAGCAATTAGGTTTCATGAAAGGAAATAGAACGAGCGATAATTTGATGATACTACACTCCATAGTGAGTAGTCAGTTTTCCAAGAAAGGAGGGAAAAAGGTATATGCAGCATTTATTGACTTTGAAAAAGCATATGATAAGATTCCTAGAACTATATTGCTAGAAAATATTCGGAAATTTGGCCTAAACAAAAATGTCGTAAATGTCATAGAAGACATGTATAGATATGATAAGTCTCGTATTCGTATTGGTGACAAAAGATCTGAATTTTTTGAAGTAAATAATGGGGTAAAGCAAGGGTGCATTCTAAGCCCTATTTTGTTCAACATGTTTCTTAGCGATCTAGCCAGTATATTTAGACGCCAAGAGAATGCGCCAGCCAAACTAGATATATCAGTCATTGGATCACTTTTCTGGGCTGATGATATTGTTATTTTGTCTGAATCTAGAGAAGGCTTACAAAACTCCTTAGACGAACTTCATAAGTACTGTATAGCGAACAAAGTGAAAGTGAATGTGGATAAAACAAAACGCATGGTTTTCAACAAGGGAGGGAAAATGTTGAAAGGTAATAGTTTTTACTTCAACAAACAAGAAATATACATTGTACGAACGTTTAGCTATCTTGGCTTTCTGACACCATCTCTAAGCATCAAAGAATTATTGATGGATCTTTATAAACGTGGTCTGAGAGCTTATTTTAAATTACGAAATTCATTGGGAGACGTATTTAATAAAGATATCAAACTAACACTAAAACTTTTCGACTGTTTGGTAAAGCCAGTTCTATTGTATGGAGCTGACTTTTGGGGATGTTTAAAAATCGGTTTTAATGAGACAAATCCAATCGAAAAATTGAACATAAAGTTATGTAAGGATTTGCTACGAGTAAAGAGAAGGACTTCAAATGTGGGATGTAGATGTGAACTTGGTAGACAACAACTTTTTATAATTGGATTTAAAGCAACTATTGAAAACTGGTTGCGACTTGAATTTGATGCGAGCAACCCAATTTTAAAACATACGTACGAATATATCAAAAATAACGATTTGGTGTCATTCTGGACATCACTGTTAAGGGATATCTTGAAAAAACATGGACTAGGAGACCTTTGGTATACGAGGGATACGGATAACAATACCTCATCAAGGAATAAACGGACAGCAATCATATACCAACGAATCATTGATTGTAACAATAAAAAAACTTTGGCAACTTTACAAAGTCAACCTAAAATGTGATCATACTGCCTTTTTAAAAACACTATCGGCATGGAAAAATATTTATCGGAAATTAAGGACATTAAGAAAAGAGTAGCGATAACAAAGTTTAGACTATCTGACCACAAACTAGAAATAGAAATTGGGAGATATCATAGACCAAAACGGAAACCAGAAGAGCGATTATGTCACGTCTGTAACGTCACTGAAGATGAGATGCATTGTTTAATGAGTTGCAAACTGAATTGAGATTTAAGAATTCGATTCTTCCAAGAGATTACCGAACGATATCCCTCGTTTCAACATATGGATGTTAAAAATAGATTTATCTTCATTATGAAAACATCAAAACTTATTGGTAACCAATCCACCTATGATTTTATGGACCAATGTTTATCAAACACCTACGAAAATAAAGACAGGGGAAAAGGCCTTACCTAAATTTTTTATCAGCCATTTGATAACCATTTACGTTCCGTTCATAACTATGTATAACGTTGTTGATTATTGTTCTGACTGATTATCATTCGCTTACCTACTGTATATAATATCGTATGAGCTAATTTGTTCGTTATTGTTTTGCTAATGCATTTATTGTTCTTGTTGTTTTAATTCATTCAATAGCTGTTAAAGTATACATGTATTAACTTGTACTAGGCTATTGTTTGAAAATGAAATCTTGAAATCTTGAAATCTTGAAATCAAATGACATTTCACCGACGTTTTACCGTCAATTTACCGACACAGTTTACCGTTCATAAACAGCAATTTTTTCAAAAGACTTGTTAAGATAATTTAAAAACTCTTGATATTTCACGAACAGTGCAACAATTTCAACTGCATGAAAATAGTAATTTGCATATAATGTAATTCTTCTTGAAACTGTGACAGTTTACCACCATAAATATAAAGTAAGAATTGATCTATTGAACTTCCTTATTAATACTTCTGGTGGTAAACTGTTCAAAAATCGTTGATATGATATATTTCTCATTTGTTTGTTTGTTAGTATATGGATACAAACTATATACATGGAAATGCACAGAAACTAATTTTTAAATGCTATTGTGTCCATTGGAAATATCTATTATTCTGTCGGTAAAATGTGCGGTAAAATATCCGGTAAAATGAGTGGTAATATGTTCAGTATATGTTAATAGATAATCCATTATAACCGCACTATTATGTGAAGCAAACTAACTTTGCTCACCAACACTTTTAGTATTTCAGTCGTTCACCATTATTTTTTGCCAGAATATGCATTCGTCTCTGCATCGAGTCTATTGTTCTATCAATAACTGCTACTGAGAAATTAAACATGCAGCCTCTTGCACGCTCACTGAACTGTTCAAATGTTTCATTCTCTATGTTATTTTTTATTGCATCATCTGCTAACTGTGT
Organism: Aurelia coerulea; assembly: GCA_039566865.1. Classification (NCBI taxonomy): domain Eukaryota; kingdom Metazoa; phylum Cnidaria; class Scyphozoa; order Semaeostomeae; family Ulmaridae; genus Aurelia; species Aurelia coerulea. The sequence goes on from CM076950.1 coordinate 13,073,237, forward strand.
ACGAACAATGTGAAAGATGTTCTCAATAGGATTAAGATCTGGACTTCTTGGAGGAATTGACAGTAACTTAGCACCACATTTCTCCATACTGGCTTTTGCAAGTTGTGAATTCTGACTTGGATCTCCATCTTGAATAAAAATATTTGAGCTTGGATTGCAACTCACTTGAAATATGTAACTGAAATTCCTGTCAATGAATGAAGAGAAATATGGTCCGTTCATTTTGTCATACTGTTCACAGATTATAAAGCCTTTTCCATATGATATGGCTGCCATAAAATGTGCAACTTAACCCCCGCACCAACTTTACTCCCCTTACTTGTACAGCCTTTGTACGAGTCCCTCTGATTTTTGTCGCCAAATCCGCCCTGATGGTGCTTTTGCTTGATCAGCTGGATTTCTCTTATGCACGAAACTAACCCCATCCAAATAGAATGCAATCTGGTTGCACCATACGTCTTTTGGATATTTCTTCAGCATGTTCTTTGCAAATTTAACACGTCTCACCCAGTCAACCTTTGACATTAAGCCTTTCTTCCTACTTTGCAGGTAGAAGTACCCTCGTTTGTTTAAATGTCTTCGAACTGTGCGGTCTGACACGCCTTGAAGACCAGCTTCCAGTTTCACTCTACGTGATGAGAACCTCCCTGACATCTCTCTTAGCTGGCGAATAGATCTCATGATGTTCCTTCCATCTCTTTCAGTCAGAAGCTTAGGCCTACCGACATTTCTTTTACGTCTATCACTTTTGCCAGTAGTCGACACTTCCTTCTTACAATGACGATCTATAGTCGCGGCAGAATATCCAGGATATCTTGTAATTATTTCCTTTATTGGAATACTCTTCTCTGCATGCAGGTACCTCCAGTATATCGATAACTGTGATGGGACACTTCGTGTAAACACAATTTTTGCCTAAGTGTAAACAATTCTTAGTGCGCAATGCACAGGTACTTCAGGTACTTCATGCACAGGTACTGTTTTCATCTTGATCTAATTTTAGAAGATAGTAACCCCAGCCCCCACCTACAAATGCGGCAGTGCAGACATATTTTCAACGAGAAAAGAGTATCAGTTGAGGCAGCAACTTAATAGAAAATAGAATATATCCATGTAAGCTTGACATTGCTTTTCTCAATGCCAAGAAATGATGGGGGACATAATGTCCCCCACCGTATCCAACTCTCCTCTTCCCACTTGCAACCCCAACTGTAATAATATTCCCTGAATATACTGAACATGCTAAGAAAGTTGAAAACTGGACTCTAGGGGGTCTCTATGCCATGTTGCACACATTCAACTCTAAATGTATTGATGCCTTCTGATCGATGATATGAATATAGCAACTAATTTAATAACCACGAACATGTAGAATGGGGTGTTTTTCTTAAAAATATCAAAATCTTATTTGAAAACACTGCTATTATAGAATTAAGATGTTTCCTTCGCAGGACAATGTGTCTTCTCCCAGTACACCACCAGCGTTAGAAGTTTTCTGCTGAAAACTTCTAAGTCTCTTTTCTGAAGAATTCAGACAATCTTGGACATAATATGTTGAGAAAAATCTGCACCCCCTCCCCCCCCCCGTTCAATGTTGGTAACTACAGCTGCAGTTTGCTGCCTTACTCCAAAAATATACCCAACATTGAATGGGGGGAGGGGGGGGCCGATAGCGGGGTATGATATCGAAGTGCTATCACAAGTCGTTGCACTCTGTGAAAGCGGATATTTTTCTCAAAAATTTTGTCCATGATTGTAGCTAAAGATGGAACGAAAAGAAATCGAACATTTTTCGAGTAGTTTTGGAGATAAATCCACTTTTCTGAAATTAGCAAAAAGATTTGAACCAGGATTTGCGAAACCAGTGTTGACGGAAACATTGCGATTTATACATCTTTCGATTGCCCAGATTATACAGAACAACATCCCTTTTACTGCTTCGATAGGCTGAATAATATTGGAGAAATTAGCTGTTTTCTGAGGAGAGTGGTTTTACGAAACGGCATCTCGCTGTGCACTAGAACGGAAAGCAGAGTTACCTTAAAGAAAGCTGATGTCTCTCGATTTTCAAAAACGATGATTCCAGCTGGAAAGGAAATTTCAGGCCAATTAGTGTCTTGTCAGCTCTATCCAAAGTTTATGAAAGAGTTATGAGAATACAAATGGACAGTCATTTTCCTACTGTCCGGCTTTAGGCAAGGATACACAGTACTCAACATGCCTTATTTCGTGTTTTCGAATCCTGGAAAAAATGTCTTGATACCAAAGGCATTGTTGTTACTATCCTGATGGATTTGTCCAAAGCATATGATTGCATACCCCATGATCTACTCATAGCGAAGTTAGAGGCTTACGGATTTGAGACTAGTGCTTTGAAGTTGGTGTACAGTTACCTAACTAATCGAAAACAGAGAGTCAAAGTAGGCTCAGCATACAGCACCTTTCAAAGCATTTCCACAGGCGTTCCACAGCGGTCTGTACTTGGTCCTCTGCTTTTCAATACCTTCATAAACGATCTGTTCTTCACAGATTGGAGTCTGAGATATGCAATTTTGCTGACGATACAACAATTTAAGCATGTGACAAATCTCTAGATCCTTTCATAATAGAATTAGAGGACGATTTAAAAAAGCTCCAAGATTGGTTTAAAAATAATGGAATGTGTGCCTATCCAGCGAAATTTCAAATGATGATTTAGGTCTCAAGAGTGACCATTCGTTCTGCCTCAACATCGGTGGACAACAAATGAAGCAGAGCGAGCAGGTAAAGCTCCTCGGCGTACAAATCGACAACTCTTTAACATTTGACGCACACGTTAAGGAGTTATGTCGAAAAATATGCCAAAAATTATGTGCGTTCTCAAGAATAAGACCATTCCTCGATGAAGAGAAAGCTAAAATGCTACTAACATCAATTGTCATGTCAAACTTTTCATATTGTCCCTTGATATGGCTATTTTGTAGCAAAACTGCTAACAAAGATATAAATAGGACAAAAATAAACGTGCTTTGAGGGTTTTGTACGGTGATAGCGACTCATCATTTGACCAGCTTTTAGCCAGGGCTGAAAGCATTACAATTCACCAGAAGAATCTGCAAAGTCTTATGATACAAATTTATAAGACCATAACCGTCTTAATCCTTCATATATTTGGGAGTTCTTTGTTAAAAAGGATATACCTTACAATCTCCGCACCAAAGAGCTATGCAGGCTTCCATCAGCATAGTCAAATCGATATGGACTTAATTCTCTTTCGCTTAGAGGTAGTCTCCTATTGAACACTCTACATGATGAACTAAAGAGATCTGATACCTTGAGAAGTTTTAAAAGGGGGATCAAAGAATGGGATGGCAAAAGATGGAAATGTTTAATTTGTAAATAGTTTTGTCATATTGTAAATATTTGATTTAAATTATTTTTTAGTAGCTATTTATACATCTATATCATCTATATTATTAAAACGTGAAGCGAATTTTGTGTGGCGTAAAACTCGAGCACCGTTGCACTGATCCTCGTGAAACTTTCCAAATATCTTCGTCTTTCCTCTACGGGGTGCAATAGAGATTTTGTTTTCTCAAATTCGCCCCCAAATCTGGGTAAGGGGCGAATTCGGTGACATCAAAGGATTGGCGGAATCCCTTTCAGTTTTCTGTGTAAAAGGGAATGATCTTTAGACATATCACAATTGTCGGACCAATGAAAGATTGGAGCCATAGAAATGATTGGAGCTTTATTTTACTCAGACTCTCTTTTTGAAAGGAGGAGAGGGCAGAGTTATACAGATCGACTTATTTTTCCAGCATAAATTTTGTTGGCCCGAGAGGAGAGTAAATGAGGAGTTTGAATGAGAAAGGGAGACCATTCTTAGCCCAGGGGGGAAACTCTTCATATACGCAGATGGGTCTTCATGTACGCCGAGGAATTTTCAGGAAATCCAAAAAATATCAGTTTAGCTTCATTTAGCTTCAAAAAAGCAGCTCATTTTATACCTTGACATTCGTAAACGAGCATAAAAGATCTGGAAACGGTTGCAAATTGAGACCAGGATTGTCAAATATTTGATGACCAAAAATATCGAACACATAATTTAGTTTATTTGGACCCAAGAATATCACTTTCAGCAATATTCTGACCCAAAAATATCGATTGACATCCCCGTATGTGCATGTGCTGAGTGCCCCCCCCCCCTGGATCCTTAGCAGCAAGGGACCGGAGATTCAAGGCTCCTATCGTTCCATACTCTGGTTCCACTGCTCCGGATTATACACCTACATCGGATGATACAAAGCAGAAAATGCTGTCAACGATTTCCTGTTTGTGTGATTTTGGTGTTGTCAAGGAAAGAAGAATCATCTCATAAATAAGATCATGAGTGCATCCATACAAAGGAAGACTTCAGAGAAGTAGGGGGGGTGTTTGGAAGACCGTCCGCGACTTTCGATCCTTTCAGCCCGAAGGCTAAAAACTAACTAACTAACTACGAATACGAACCTAATTTATACTATTTTAACGACGTAAACAACTTCAAAATATTGTCACTAGTTTCATTGTCCATTACGCAAGGGATTAATAGATACTGTCCTCTAAAGACTCATTAACACTTTCTACTAACCAACCATTGTCCAATTTAACGCAAAACAACTTGCTTGGCAAAAACACCTTTTGTCCGATTTTGGGTAAACAACTTAATCAAAAAACAACTTTGCACAAACAACTATTGTGTCCAAACGCGTAAACAAGTTTTTTTCGAATAACAATTATTGTTCCAATTAACAATTACAAAAATGAAAGTATCACATGTTTGTCTTCTGAACATCCTCCCCCTCCTTGACAGCTATGCATGTCAACTGAAAATCCTTCATCCTGTGATATCTGCAACGTCACATCAAGAAAATACATCCATTATAACAAATGCCACCAGCAACCATTCAACAATGTTCCAAAAGGCATAATTTTGTCACTGGTCTCTTCAATAGCTTTTGTCCCAGTTGTACTTGTGCCACTCTCACTTTTCCATCTTTCCCAGGAAATACTTGGGTGACATTTGCAAGGGGCCAATGAGCTCTGGGGCTATCAGGCGATATAACAATAACAATATCTCCTACCTTCAAATTTCTCTTCTCTTTGTGCCATTTTGTCGTTGGATTTAGTCCTGGCAGCCATTCTTTCAACCAACGTTGCCAGAAGTGCTTCACCAGTTCTTGAACACGTCGCCATCGTTTCCTTGGACTGAACGTTGTCTGGTCTACCGTTTCTGGTGCAAATCTGCCTCCCATTTGGCCATGGAGAAAGTGATTTGGGGTCAAAGGCACATCATCATCCACATTTGCTGTCTGGTATGTCAGCGGTCTTGAATTCAGCAACGATTCTGCTCCTGTGATGGCAGTCATCAACTCTTCATCGGACACATTTGCATCTGTCAGGATTCCTTTCAACGCACGTTTTGCTGCCTTGATCATAATTTCATGAGCTCCTCCAAAATGTGGTGACAAAGGAGGATTAAAATGCCATTTGATACCACGATTTGCAGCACTCTGGATGATGCGATTCTGGTCCAATCTTTTAACGAGCTCCTGTAGCTCCTTGTCAGCTGCTACGAAATTGCCACCATTGTCAGAAACAACTTCTTCAGGCTTCCCACGACGACTCACCATTCGATAAAAGGCATTCAAGAATGAATCAGTATCCAGGGCAAATGCCATTTCCAAGTGTACTGCTCTGGTAGCTAGGCATGTGAAAAGACAAAGATATCGTTTTTCTCTTCGCTTACCTCTCCCTTGCATGGTGATGAATGGTCCTCCATAATCCACAGCCACTCTTTCAAAGGCTCGCAATGACATTGCCAATCTAATGCTTGGTAGGGGTGCCATGATCTGACTGCATGCTCTCGCCTTTCGTCTTTTGCACCAGTTGCATTCGTTTTCCCATTCTCTTATCTCTTCTCTTGCTGAAATTATCCAAAAACGACTCGAAATAGCTGCCAATGTCTGATTTGTTCCACCTGCATGATGATCCTTTTCATGATAGAATTTCACGATCAGCTTTGTAACCCAGTTCTTCCTTGGTAGAATGATAGGATATCTTGCATCGTATGGCAGGAAGTCAGCATACCTCAATCTTCCATTACACCGTAGAAGTCCATCTTCATCGATTCGTGGCTGTAAAGCAATCAATTTGCTATCACTCTTCATTTGCTTTCCTTTCAATAGTTGCTGGTATTCGGTTGCAAATGCATCTTGCTGCACGTCTCGAATGATGTGAATTTCTGCATCTTTGATTTCTTCATGTGTCAATTCTCCATGAATCCTTTCTTCTTTTGCTGTTTGACAGTTGTCCAAGAAACGGCAAACCCATGCTACAAGTCTTGTAAGTCGAAGCCAGCTTGAAAAATGAGAAGGATCCAAATACCAAGAGTTCTCCTTGCCCGCCTTCATCAGTTTATTCTCCACTGGTTCACCAGTCGTAGATTTCTTTTTGCTTACTGCATCAGCAAACAATGATTGTTTCTCGTCATGATTTTCTGTTACGGACTTCATCTTTGAGCGACCAGACTTCTTCTGCTCCGTTACTGCTTCCTTTGACATCTCAAATTGATTATTAGGCCATTCATCTTCAGCCATTTGCAAGAATTCTGGTCCTTTCCACCATTGCTCACTGCTTGCCAACGCAGATGCTACCATCCCTCTTGTCAAGTGATCAGCAGGATTATCCTTCGTGGGAACATATCTCCATTGCTCAGGGCTTGTCATGTTTTGAATCTCACCAACACGATTTGCAACAAATGGCTTGAAACATCTGCTATATCCTCTGATCCACCAAAGTGTGTTCATGCTGTCGCACCAGAATTTGACTTGCTTCACTGACACTTGCAATGCATTCGCTACAGATACCGCCAATCGAAGTCCTGTGACTGCTCCCATTAATTCCATCCTTGGAATGCTCATAGCTGCCAGTGGTGCAACACGTGACTTTGCTGCGACAATAGTGGTAGTAGCTGCATGATCAACGTAGCCATACCTCGCATAAACAACAGCTCCATAAGCTTCTTCTGATGCATCACTGAAAACGTGTAATCGCATTGATTGAACATCTTTATGCTTGCCAATGTGAAGACATCTTGGCACTGACAAATTTGACAACTCGTGAAGGTCACTGTACCAATTCTGAATCTTTGACTTCACTTCACCATCCAGCTCATCATCCCAATCGAAGCCTTGTCGCCAGATTTCCTGCATTACCACTTTTGCTCTAACGATGAATGGTGCCAAGAAACCAAGAGGGTCAAACAATGTTGCAATAGTTCTCAGAAACGATCTCTTCGTGATGATTTGATTTTCTTCAGGTGGGCTTGAGTGAAAACTGAAAATGTCCTCCTTTGCTCGCCAAAGAATTCCAAGGGTCTTTACAGTTGGAAGCTCTCCATTGTCCAAATCAATTTCAGATGCTCTGTCTTCTACTGGGATTGCAGAGAGAACTTCTGGAGAATTAGAGAGCCACTTTCTTGCATGCATGCCTGCCTTGTTCCATAGAGCTGCAAGCTGATGATACAGTTGGATTCCCTTTTCGTCATCTTGTACTGAATCCATGCTGTCATCCATGTAGGTTGACTTGAGTGCAGTTTCTGAAGCCATCGGATATTCTGATCTGTACAACTGAGCATGCTTTTGAATCACAAACTGTGCTTGAAACGGTGAGCTTGTTATTCCAAACACCACTCGGCTGAATTCATACTCCTCTGGATCTCTGTCCTGGTCACATCTTCTCCAAAGAAATCGATGATACACACGGTCAGCTTCTGGAATCTGAATCCTCAAATACATCTCAGCAAGGTCACAGACAACAGCGACGGGATGACATCTGAAGCGTAGCAAAACATCAAACAATTCTCGTTGCAGTTTCGGGCCTGAATGTATCATGTCATTCAAGGATGTCCCTTCATACTTTGCTGAAGCATCAAAGACGATTCTGATCTTGGTGGTCGCTTTGTTGGGCTTCAAGATAGCAAAATGAGGAAGATACCACTTGCTGTCAGGTTGCTTCTCAGAGACTGGAACCTTTCGTATGTATCCTTTGTCCAAATATTGATCAATGACTTCATCGTATGCCTTCATCACATCTGGGTTCTTGAGCAAACGTTTCTCGGTGTTCTGAAGTCTTTTCATCGCCATTTTGTGATTGTTCACCATTCTATGACTGTCTTCTTTCCATGGTACTCCAACTTCATATCGACCATCAACGAATCTGAAAGAATTATCAGCTTTTTCCAATGCAGCCTTCTCATCAGGATCCACCACTGTTGTCTGAGTGAACGTCCCAGCTGAATCGATATCCCAAAACTTCTTCATTGTTGAGTTGATTTCATCGACATCAGATCTGCTTGTAGTAAACAAAGTCGTCTTGCTGAAATTGGTATGAGCATCAGGGATGTTCTTGCCTTCTGGACATCCTACGCATGTCCACCCCAATGGCGTTCGTCTGGCAATGGGCTCTCCTTCTTGTCCCCTGGCTTCTTCGTAAGAATAGTGCAGGTCAAGGTAGTCAATACCAATCAGCAAATCCACGATAGGTCTCATACCTGTGTCTGGAAAATCAATGTGCTTCAAATGAGGCCATTTATCTGCATGATGTGACCATTGGATGACCTTCATGTTTCCAGTTACTCTCTTTGCAGTAAGTGCTTTCACTCTGATGTCAACATCACCATGTACACTTTCAAGTCCAAATTCGACAGGCATGGTTTGAAAAGACTTGCAATCACCATTCAAAACATTGACCTTTATTGTTTCAAAGGTACCATTAAGACCAAGTTCTGCTGCAACATCTTCATTTACATACGTTTGAGTGCTGGCATCATCCAGAAGTGCGTTCACTTTCAATCTTCTACGGCCATTCTTCAAAATCACCGGAATTGTTCTCAATGCTATTGCTCCTTTGACATCTGATTTTGAGCACACCATCGTTGTTTGTGTTGCAAAATTCCTCTGCAAATGCTCCCCCTCCGTGGCTGACGATGACAACTGTTGCTGACTGCTACTGCTGACTGATTGCTGATTGAAGGCTTCTGGTGTCCTTGTTTCATCGCTGTTTTGCTTTCCAGTGATCCTGTTACCCATGCTATGTAGCAATTTGTTGTGTGTTTCCTGACATCCATGAATATCACACACTCTACTTCGAGTACATTGATTACCACTGTGGTCATCACCAAGGCAACGAAAACACAATTTGAATTGCTTTGCCACATTCCATCGCTGTCGAATGTCCATGTTTCGAAAAGCATCACATGCCCATACACCATGTCTACCATTGCACACTTTGCACAGTCGTTGCTTACCATACTTCCCACCAGTGACACCTGATTTACCCATTTGAAAACGATTCACTTGTTGTCTATCTTCAGTAGCACCAAAGAATGTGGTTTTCTTCTCTCCTGCAAAGTTTCTTGATCCACTGTTTCTTCTTTCGCTTGATACACCATGCACTGTCTCTCTTGCAACTGTGTAGAATTCAGACTCTTGAATCACCCACATCTTCAGTGTTTCAACGCATTCTCTTCTTCGATTCTCAAAGATCCATCGATTGTACTGGGTCAGCAGCGTTTCTGGAAGTTTCTTCAGTAGCTTGATGTAGAGAGATCCATTTCCCAATTCATCGTGACGTCCACTCTCCAGTAGATTCACCACCAGAACATCAAGTAGATCTGCAAACTTCTCTATGTCTTTTGAACATCCATCTCTCACTGGTTTGAAATTATCCATGTCCTCCAAGTGAATTGCGATTTCCCTCCTCTTGCCACCAAATTTTCGCTCTAATCTGTCCTTTGCAGCTTCATATGCAGCTCCAGAAAAGCCAAGATTCTCGATCGCTTCCAGTGCAACGCCAGATAGATATTGCCTCAACTGCAGCAGCTTGTATTCAGGAGTCGCAGGAGCTCTGTCAATGCAGGCCAGAAATGCAGCTTTCCAGTTCTCATACTTTCGCTTATCACCAGAGAAAACGGGGATTGCAACTCGCTGCAGCTGTCTCCACATGTCCTGACCAAGTGACTCTTCGTGTGTATATCGCTCAGATCGTCTGTGATCACCACCAAATCTGACTGACTGTTGCAGTTGCTGTGAATGTTCCTCCGGGGTCATTGGAAACTGACTTCTTTTCGCACCAACACCAGCATTGGTTGACTTGTGCTGAAGCTCTTCTTGTCGCTCAGAATTGTTGTGAAATTGAGAAGAATCAAATCTCGCTTCCTGAAATGGCAAATAAGTCTCTTGATTAAATCTAGGTGCTCCATGGCTTACCTTTCGATGCTCTCGTGGGTTGTAAGATCCCGCTGTCTTACTTGATTCTGATTCTCTTCGTTCATCCAGATACTCCTGTGCTCTGTTGTGTGCCTCTTCGAATTCTTGCACCAATTGCTCCATTTCCTGAGTGACTTTCTGTCTTGCTCTTCCGTTCTTCTGCCATTGATAGTGCTCTGACAGTGCGATCATGATCTTCAGTGCCCTTTCTTGTGTGCTGTCCAATTTCGTTTGCCCATCTCGAACCTGACGTCTGCTTGGTAGATCCAATTCTTCCACCAGTTCCAACAACTGCTTTCTTGCACGTGTGAACGCCGACTTTGCTTTTGCTTTTTCTTGCTTCAAGCTTTCCAAATTTTCTTCCAAATCTTCCACGTCTTCCCCTCTCCCGATTCCATCTTCTGTCCTTCCTTCTTCACCTGCGTTTGAAGTCATGCTTCTCGTCAATTGGCCTTCCTCTGTCCAAGTTTGTCCACATCGGCGTAGGGGAAGATAAAATTTGGGGGGGCTGCCCGACAAAAAATCCATTGTTTGAGAAAATTTTGCCCGACTTGAGGCGGATTTCCGCCCGATTATGGCTGATTTTTGCAAATTTTTCTGACTTTGGGGGGGCTGCAGCCCCCCTTTGCCCCCTATCTCCTACGCCTATGTTTGTCCACGGCAAAACTACCCTCTGCTACCAAATGTTTGGAAGACCGTCCGCGACTTTCGATCCTTTCAGCCCGAAGGCTAAAAACTAACTAACTAACTACGAATACGAACCTAATTTATACTATTTTAACGACGTAAACAACTTCAAAATATTGTCACTAGTTTCATTGTCCATTACGCAAGGGATTAATAGATACTGTCCTCTAAAGACTCATTAACACTTTCTACTAACCAACCATTGTCCAATTTAACGCAAAACAACTTGCTTGGCAAAAACACCTTTTGTCCGATTTTGGGTAAACAACTTAATCAAAAAACAACTTTGCACAAACAACTATTGTGTCCAAACGCGTAAACAAGTTTTTTTTCGAATAACAATTATTGTTCCAATTAACAATTACAAAAATGAAAGTATCACATGTTTGTCTTCTGAACAGGGGGGGGGGTCGAATGAAAGGGAGATTTATTCTGAGGGACATAGAGCTAAAAAGAGAGTACGGGATATAAATGGGCAATGAGATGCTAAAAGTAGATGTCTTACTCAGAGTTCCTCTTACTTTCGCACATTCTAGAGGAGAGGATATAAATATGCTCGCTGCAAAGGAGCCATTCAGGGAAAGGAGAGTTGAGAAGTCTATTCTAAACAGTTAGTGAATTGAGCGAGGAATTTGCTGAAAGGGTCAAGGGGTGCGATAACGATTGACTGTTTCGTTCGTTCGATAATCAGTCAGAAGCTATTCTTTTCAATGAAGCTTACGTTTTCTCCGGGGGGAGGGGGGGGGTCTAGCAAAGTATCTCTTTTTGGCATATTGGTGTTTTGACAACCTGCTCTAGAAAAATTGCTTGATCTTGATACCCCGTGCTAGATAAAATTGGTGAAAACGATACCCTGAAAACAAATGTAATAAGTAACCGTCCCCCTGGGGTATTGCTAGCAGTTCTTATTCAATGTCATATTTGTAGGTAACGACGGAGGCCCAGGCTTATCCAAATCACAGATTATCCAATTATTTCCTCACTTACACGGTTGATATATGTTGTTAATTTGGGTACAACGGAGGAGAATTAGTATGTAAATTTCAGAAGAGCAAAGATTAAAGAAGGTAAACGATGGAAAGTAAGGGAGCGCTTCTTTTAATCCTGGGTACCAGCACGGAAAATACTTTAGCAGAATTAGACAACATTTCAATTTTATACCCCATGTTGAATTTGGAAAAAAGTCTTATACCCCACCACCTTGCAGCGAAATGGTTTTGTACCCCATCCAGAAGTCTTCGAGGACGTGATGTATAAAATTTATACACATGCATGCCAATTTATTCCAGGCAATTTGCATACAGGTCCAGTGATTCATCATTTCCAGTTGTCTTTCAATTTTACTTTTAAATGTTAACTGATGACTTCACATAAATAGTTTTCAAGCAAAATAGTTTTGTACCTCATACCAATTTCCCTTGATATTTGGATACCCCCACACAGTAATGGGAAAGATTCTCATACCCCTGTCAAAAATCCTCCGCCTTGGTAACCCAGGATAAAAAATGACTGCTCCCTAACCGAACAAGAGCAATGACTGCAACTGTGGGAAATTTGGGAAATTAGGGAGCGCAACTTAGCAGGATAGATTGAAAAAATCTTGAGGGACTTTAAATTGCATGAACATTTAGCAAAGAAAGGAAGGATACATAAGCAGTGAAAAGAGGAAGCCACGGGGGGGGGGGGGTTCTAGGCCAAATTTTGGGTAGGGGTAAAGTGTCCTAGCCCGTTATTCTATTCATGAGACAACGCGGAATGACAAGACAGTTTTCCTCAGTTTAAAATTATGAAGCCCAGCTGCAAATAAACAGAAAACTCAATTATTATAAAATAACAATCCAACATGATAAATTTATAAATATTAACATTTGCAGTAATTTTGATAATACAATAGTCAAGTTCAGTCCTTCTGCTCACCTTCTACCAGTGTCTACCAGCTCGTGTCTCCTTGCTTGTTCACAACTGAATTCAGGCATGCATTTAGGCCCATCTGTCTCTAACTCAAAACGAGGCTATTACTTCAATTCAATTCAATTACTCCAAGGGGTCTGCCGCGAGCATCTTCAAAAGGGTACCCTTGGCTAGACCAATTTCACCATTGTTTGAACCAATTTTTACGAAAATGGTACCCTTGGCTAGACCAATTTTCACCATTTTCTCGACCAATATTGTCAAATTTGTGCCAAATATGATGTTATGACCGTTTGCTAGACCAATATTGTCAAAAATGATACCCTTGGCTAGACCGTTGCTGGCCAAAATTGCAAAAAAGTATACCCTTGGCTAGACTAGAAGTCCGAAAAAGTATACCCTTGCTCGCAGCACATCCCCAGATACCTTTACTATGGAAGAACCCCCCCCCCCCCCTCCGTGGAGGAAGCAATGGGGAGAAATAGAGGAACAACAACGAACAGGTTCATCTTGCCTCTATCTTTGGAATTATAAAGAACGTTGGCAAGCATCGACGGAAATGAACACCGATTAAACCGCGTGCCTATATGTGATAAGACTTCATATTTCAAAAAATGAGTAGCTATGCAGAAGGAAGGACAACAAAAATAGAGACGGCTGCGAGAAACAATATATCAAATGCAGGCAAATCAACTAACAGTGCAAAAAGGTCTCGGAGTAGACAGGCGAGACGGAGTGGAATTGAATTTGGTGCAAGGCTGGTGCAAAGAGCTGACGAGAGCTGATAAAACAGGATTCTGCTGGGTTTTGAAAAGGGAGACATTACACCAGAGACATATCCGTTTGAACATGAGACATGTAAGAGAGACTGCAATGGATCTCAGCATAAGCCACTTAGATGGAAGTGTAATTTCTCTGCTTTGGAATTTCCCCATTTTCAACCATGGGTAGTTAGACACTGCTGGTGTGCTTCTATGAAGGAGCGCTGGATAATATCATGATAGAGTTCTTGGCTACAGAACATTTGTTACTCTTCAATAAAACATGTGTAGAGACTGGGGCCAAATTCAAAACAAAAAAATATTTGTTTCTTTAGATCTTAAAGCAGTTGCTGTGGTGAACACTGCAAGTTTCACTGAAGAATCCAGAAATGCCCTTATTTCCCAAACTTTTTCCATATCATTTTCTGAAGGCTGGTTTCTAAGTAGTGCCGAGTCTCCTGTAAGAATGAAAATTGAAAATATGAGCCACAATATATGTACCAACCTAGTTTTCCTGACATGCAGATATCTCTCCAAAAAGCTAATGAAGCTGAGCCTTAGAAACTCATTTTTAGCTTTGGTAGCCAAAAGTGTCCTAAAGTCAAGGAACTGCCTACCAGCCCTAGCCTTTTTCGTTTAAATATTTTAAAATACTGGGTCAGTCAGAAAAAAGGATCCCCGCTTGGAAGGCCACTGCTCCATGAATATCAATCCAATAATATTGAAAAATGTCTTGTTTTATTGCCAATGTGTTCAATTAGGTTCAGTAATTTACCCGGCCTTAATCGGCCATTCCTTCCCATGGATATGGGTGATTTTCTGCAGAAAGCCCCTTCAAAAAACTTGCAAAAACGAATGAAAACAATGAGCAAATTTTCCTTCCTAAAATTGATGACACTCGCATAAATTCATGTATTTTGTCCTCTTGGGAGAATGGAATCCCCCTGAATAGGTCATCGATACCAGGGGGAGGACTTGTTCATCCTCCCAAGAGGATAGCATGTGCTAAAGCGTTCACAAGTCATTGCCGTAAGGCCATTGTAAGGCAGAAATGTTAGGGAAATCTTTTCATGATTTTGGGCACGTTTTGAAGGTTTTTTGAAGAGGCTTTCTGGAGAAAATTCCTCAGAATTTCAGAATGGAGTGGCCTATTTCAGTCAGGTAAATTTTATAGTAGATTTGAACATTTATACCATTAAACTATATATTTCCCAATATCATTGTATTGATGTTCAGGGAGCTGTGACCTTTCAAACGGGGATTCTTTTTTCTGACTCACCCAGTATATGAAAAGTCTTAGACAGCTGCTGCATTGTCTCTCCTCTACTTTAAAGGGTTCAAATCTACTATTTCACAGTTAGCTTTCAACAATGCATGAATTCGCTTCTATTTGAATTGAAAAACACACCACATGTTGGGGCTACCGAATTCAAAGCTATAAATTGGCTCCCCACAAAGAGTTGATCAATTTACTGTACATGTGTAAACATAATGAAATTTTTCAAAGGAGCGGCTCCAGCCTACTGGTGAAATATTCCACCTAATCGACCAAAACCGAGTGACCAAGTTTGAAATTAAACCTCCCATTTCGCAAAAGTTTGTGGACAGGGCAGAAGGAGTATGAAAATGAAATTCAAAGATAATATGATAATAGAAAATAAAATGTAAAGCATAATGCCCGGGGGGGGTACTTGACTAGGGAAGTGACGGGGGTGTGCGGAAAACCTCTCCACACCCTGCACCCTGTCGCATAAAAAATAGGCCAAAAGTATACCCTGTCGCATAAAAATATTGCATCTCTAATATAGTGTAGAACGCAATTTTTGCTTGTGATACCCTGTCGCATAAAAATTTTGCATCTCAAATATAGTGTAGAACGCAATTTTTGCTCAAGCATCAAGCATCAATGACTGGAGTGGTGAAATAACGAGTATGGAGTATGCCATGGAAGGCAAACAAAGCAAGGGACGGCCTGGCCTGAAAAATCAGCGACTTCCCATAATCATATCCTGTACGTGCACTAAATTAAAGGCTCTTCCCTTGAAAAAAGGACCTTTTCTTGATCCTCAAATCTGTTGGGAACTCGAAAATATAACTTAACGATTTCCAATTCTTCCTTAAACTTCTCAGCGCTCCAAACTAAATTTCTTACTAATGCTCACAGCAACACACTTCGCCATTTTGAACCACTTGAGCCGGCACCACGCGGCGTGACAATTGATTGATCAATCACGGTCATCCAAACGAGGCTGGGCAAGCTTGTCGACTTTGTTGCGCAGACTCTACACTTTAGGATAGTTGAGTCTGCACGCAGGCTAGCCTATATACAGTATTTCTATTCCCTCAAATTCTTTCATTTCCCAATCTGGAGAGCCAATGACACTGTACAAATTAAAAATCGAAAATGAACTTGCAATAGATCATAATTGGTAGCTTGGTATGTTCTAAATGCTGTTCGTTTCTTACCCTTTTATCCTCTCGTTCCTCCCTCAGATTTTCGTGCCAGAGACTAGTGTCCAGTTTCCCTTTGCCGCGACAAAAGTTAAAACCACTGCTAAATATCGACGCGACAATCCAAGTTTGTTCATTCCCCGGTCCCCCCGATAGTCAGGGCTGTTAGTGAAAAAATCGTGCACATTGTGATAGAAGCATGAAACTTGGAAAGGATACACAGTTTGATGCACTGAAAAAGATAGGATGCAGACCCCTTCGAAAAAAATGCCCCCTAATGCTATTTTTAGACTGGGGTACTAGTTTCCAGGCCTTCGCGGTGGTTGTTATCATAACATTGCTGCAAATTATGATATTAGCATGAAACTTGATAAGGACACACAGTTTGATACGCTGAAAAAGATAGGATAAAGACCCTTCGAAAAAATGCCCCCTAATGCTATTTTTAGACTGGGGTACTAGTTTCCAGGCCTTCACGGTGGTTGTTATCATAACATTGCTGCAAATTATGATATTAGCATGAAACTTGATAAGGACACACAGTTTGATACGCTGAAAAAGATAAGATACAAACCTTTCGAAAATTTGCCACCTAATGCTTGAAATTCGAAAGCTTTCCACCTAATGATATAGGCTCTGGTACTCTTGATTACTTGCAAGAGGGTATCGAATACAGTAGAAACCCGCACATAAGAACCTAAGATTTTGAACTCAGCCTGTTTAAGTTCTTATGCAACGAGGCACATCCAGTATTCAGGGTGTGGTTTCTTAACAGAGGGACATACGAGAATCTAAATCTTAGCCAAACTTATGTACACTCTTTGCCCTATCTATTTCAACTAAAGCTTACCTTGAAGGTCCTGCCTATCACAGTTCTGAAAGTTATGTTTTGAATTTCACGAAAGTGGTTGATTGGCAAACAGATTGCATTTATTTCCCAATGAATGAATGAAACCCTTTATTAAGAACCTAGTTATGATATCAGGCTGAAATAGTTCTTATCCATTGGGTCCAAAAATATGTGATTTCAGGCTGTAGGTTCTTAATAAGTGAAGGCTCTTATGTGCGGGTTTTTACTGTAGTGCCTTTTCAATAAGGGGTTAAAATTGAAAGGTTTCACTTCAAAACAAAAGAAAGCCCAAACACTCTTCTCCTATCATTTTTTAACAATTGTTTGTGGACAGAATCTATTGTATGATATGAAAAAAGCATTATTATTATTATTATTATTTATTATTATTATTATTATTATTTATTATTATTATTATTATTATTATTATTATCCATTTATTTAAAGTTGGCTTTTCTAATTAAAATAGCTAAAAGCTAATTAAGGCCAACAAAACTAAAAGAAGTATAACCTAGAAAGTAAATTAATATAAAAGTCCCAAATCTTTAATAAAAATTTTACACAATCTGCAGGTGCATGAATCACCATTCCATTGTTTTACTTTCATTTTAAATTCTTGAATTGTGCTACAGTCTTTCAAAAAGCTGGGAAGTGAGGACCATAAAAGGCAGCCTCTATACTGAATATTTTCTCTACCATATATTGTTGTCCTTACTTTCGGCAGCTGCAAGTGATTTACATTACGCAAACTATAATAGCTGTCTTTTTCTGCAAAAATATCTTTCATAAATGTTGGGTTGAGATCGTTCTATGTTTTAAAAATCTCTATCATAAGCAATTGCAGATTGCGTTTATGCGTGGTTACAGAATTATTCACACTATTTACAAAATCATTTCCACTATCTTTGCATACAATTCGCAATGCTCTTTCGCGAATTTTGTTTACCTTTGAATTGATCGTCCTGTCATGAAACATCCACACAAGCGGACAATAGTTGAATTGCGATTTGATGAATGCATCCATCAGCAATTTTAATTAAACAGGGTCCATATAATTAGAGAGGCGAGCAAGTGCATGCAATTTTTGGTTTGCCTTTTTGCATAAATCTTCAACATGTTTCGTGAAACTTAATCTTTTATCAAAAGTAACTCCCAAAAGCTTTTCATAATCATTTTCTTTAATGGTGGAGTTACCAATGGTAACTACTGAGTCTTTACATTTGTTACCAAATATCAAAAGGTGGCATTTGTCTTCGTTAAGTTTCATGTAATTCTCTGAAAATCATTTTGCAAGTACTGAACTGTCTACTTCTAATCGGTTAATTATAGTATTGAGATCTGAGTTGCATGCATAGTGGCGTCCTCAGCATAGTTACAAATGTTAGTAATATTTACAAAGAAGAATATGTCGTTTATGAAGACATTGAATAAAAGAGGCCCTAGAACTGATCCTTGCGGTACCCCTATCGTCACATCTCTCCATTTACTATATGAGCTGTTTATTTTGACTCTTTGTTTCCTCTTTGATAAATAGCTTTTGATGAGCTTGAGCCAGTCAAGACCATAAGCAGCTAATTTTGCGATCAAGAGATCGTGATTTATACAATCGAATGCTTTAAAGAGGTCCATCAGGATTGCTCCAGCCAGTTCCTTATTGTCAAGACTTGCTTTACATGTTTGTAAAAAATTCAACAAAACATACTGCGTCTTTACAAGAAGCATATTTACAAGAAGTGGAGGAAGGCTTTGAAACAGGTGCAAATGGAAAAGGAAGGAGCCAAACCAAATCACTCTGCTCCATTTGTCAAGAAGCATCGAATCAGTGCCAAGCAAATAAGTACGCATGTCGACAAAGACCAGGATACAGAAATGTGGCAGATTAATTGAAGAAATTTTAGGCAGTTGGAGAATTTTATGCGAATAATGAAAGTAGAATAGGCAATACTAGCTGCAGCAATCTTTCTAATCAGTTTAGGACCAACAGAAATGAAATTTCACAAGTGGTACCAATATATATGATCGTTACCACTATCAGGAACAACAAAAACAGCCACTTGCCAAGGACCGAGACTCTTCAGCTCCACCAAGAACACATGCAAGATACAGTGCAATCAACTTGCAATTGAAGTGTTTCTTTTTTGTGAAAAAGAAGACGCAGATGATAGTCTTACGAAAGTGCAAAATCTCTAGGACTTGACAAAAAGGTTCGCAATTGCATAATTGCATTTATGGATTAAAGATTGCTGGCAAGATTGAACGAAGGAAATCTGGCTGCTACTGAGGCTCTTTTCCCATTTATCTTTCCTGTGTAGCGGCACTAAACAGTCGTCTTCGAGGAATTCGTGGAACAGATAATGCCGAGAAAGCAGAAAGCTAGGTACTATTGCAGGGGTGGTTCTCGGTGACATTCTTGAATACTCTAGAGATAATTATCAAGCAGAGGAGACGATTCCATTCCCGCGATTTCATTATTCAAGCTGAATTGCCAACGACCAACCTTAGTCCTTACGGTGCACGGAAAGTATCCAACAAGTGCACAGTTCATGTTTTAAGGTGAGGGTGAAGGTGAAGTTGCGGTTTTTAGCGCCAAGCGCTGGGATCACAGAAGTAGCTAAGCGCTATTCGAGTCCGCGCCCCTTGTCATGATGCTCAAGTGTTGGGGCACTACCGGGTATTGAACCCTGTCTGCTTGACTGTTCTGGCTGCAAAGTAAGAGGATTACACCACAGCGCCACAACACCTGTGCCACAGTGTTTAAGCAGTCCCGTTTACGATGACAGTCTCTTACTGAAAATATTGTTTTGGTAACATTTAGGGCTAGACAATTCAACAGCATCAGCATTTATCAGGTCAGGAGCCTTTGGGTATGACATAAGAGACGAGTCCGTTAAAGTTATCTTGATAACTAATGTAGAGGCACCGAATCTTGTACCCGATACTAAAAGTAGCAAAAGGGGACATTTTTCTGAAGGGGTCTACACCTCACCATTTTTAGATTATCAAACTGTTTCGATCACAATTTGCAGCAATGTTATAATAACCAGGCCTGGAACCTATTACCCCAGTCTAGAAATAGAATTCAGGGGCTTTGATCATAGTGGTCTGCATCCTTTCTTTTTCAGTGTATTTTACTGTGTGTCCTTATCAAGTTCTATGATAATATTTCAATTTGCAGCAATATTATGACAATAACCACTTTGGAGGCCTGGACCCTAGTACCCCAGTCTAAAAATAGCATTAGGAGGAACTTTTTCGAAAGGGTCTGTATCTCATCTATTTCAGCGTATCAAACTGTGTATCCTTACCAAGTTTCATGCTAATATCACAATTTGCAGCAATATTATCATAACAACCACTTGAGGTCTGAAACCTAGTACCCCAATCTAAAAATAGCATCAGGGGGCAATTTTTTGAAAGGGTCTGCATCCTTTCTTTTTCAGTGTATCAAACTATGTATCCTTACCAAGTTTCATGTTAATATCACATTTGGCAGCAATGTTATTATAACAACAACTGTGAAGGCCTTGAAACTAGTACCCCAGTCTAATTAGGGGGCAATTTTTTAAAGGGTCTGCATCCTTTCTTTTTCAGTGTATCAAACTGTCTGTCCTTACCAAGTTTCGTGTTAATATCACAATTTGCAGCAATGTTATTATAACAACAACTGTGAAGGCCTAGAACTAGTACCCCAGTCTAAAAATAGCTTTAGGGGGCAAATTTGTGAAGGGATCTGTATCCTTTCTTTTTCAGCGTATCAAACTGTGTATCCCTACCAATAAAAACTGTCAAGGCATGGAACCTAGTACCCCAGTCTAAAAATAGCTTTAGGGGCATGTTTTCGAAGGGGTCTGCATCCTATCTTTTTCGGCATATCGAACTGTGTATCCTCTCCAAGTTTCATGCTTCTATCACAATTTGCACAATTCAGCAATATTTTGGTTCTAACAGCCCTGACTACGAGGCAAGGCGGCATTAAAAATGTGTTATTATATGGCGTTCGAAAATACGGCTCCTCGGACCGGCAACGGAGCAATTCGATTGGTTCTTGATCGGTCCGTAAAAGCCGTATTTTTCGTTCGAAGCCGTATTGGACCGGGCGTTGCCTTAAAAATCAATAACAAGGCAGGAGCTTCTTGTGTAGGCTTAGGCCGCAAGAAGTGTCAGCCCAAGTTTAGCTTATTCATCGAAGATTTCTTTTCTGTAAACTTTGAAGACGAACTTGCAATTATACACGAAGAAAATGCCAATGTAGTTAACGTCGCAACGAGCAACTACAGTGATGCACAGGATCAAAGACACAACAGAAAAGTACGATACAATAAACAACGTTCTCAAAAGGTTCTGCCATATAATAAAGCCTTTATTAAACGATTACTCGATCCATGCTGGAAAACATTTGGACCTTAGTTCATTGTACGGACCTCACTGCGTTCGGTCCGTACGTTAAACTGCGATCCAAATATTTTCCAGCATGGACCTCGTAATCGTTAATAACCGCATATTATTATATGGCGTTCGAAAATACGGCTCCTCGGACCGGCAACGGAGCAATTCGATTGGTTCTTGATCGGTCCGTAAAAGCCGTATTTTTCGTTCGAAGCCGTATTGGACCGGGCGTTGCCTTGAAAATCAACAACAAGGGAGGAGCTTCTTGTTTAGGCTTAGGCTGCAAGAAGTGTCAGCCAAAGTTTAGCTTATTCATCGAAGATTTCTTTTCTGTAAACTTTGAAGACGAACTTGCAATTATACACGAAGAAAATGCCAATGTAGTTAACGTCGCAACGAGCAACTACAGTGACGCACAAAATCAAAGACACAACAGAAAAGTACGATACTATAAACAACGTTCTCAAAAGGTTCTGCCATATAATAAAGCCTTTATTAAACGATTACTCGATCCATGCTGGAAAATATTTGGACCTTAGTTCATTGTACAGACCTCACTGCGTTCGGTCCGTACGTCAAACTGCGGTCCAAATATTTTCCAGCATGGACCTCGTAATCGTTTAATAACCGCATATTATTCCACGGTACATTCCCCGTTAATTCCCCGCTATATCCTGGGGGTGGGGGGGGGGCGGGGTTTCAATTGACCAGTACATAGGCTTTGGTTGTTCATCAATCATGGTCTTTTTTTATATGCCAGTATATATGTTTACAAGACAAATTACTTATGACGCTTCCTACAAATTACTCTACGAAATACTACAAGGACGATAATACCACGGGGGGCAATAGACTATGACAACCCTGCGGTAACTAATATAGAAAGAATTTAAAACTACTGGGTGAATCAGGAAAGATGTGCCACCCACCCGCAAAACTGCACCCCAAGAGTCACCCAACCGATTCGCACAATTTCATAAGATTTAAACGACGTCTCGAAGAGGTGAAAGAAATTTTGTCCAAGCCAGTCGAGGATTTGAAATTAGAATTGGATGAATCGGGTGTGTGACCCCCGCGCCACGACTCTTCGAGCAGGCAACACACCCCCCGATCCACCCATTGCGTAAAGTTACTCGTAATTTCTACTAAGAAATAAATCAACCATACGGAACTCTACACAAGATACTTTTACGAAGACGTTTGGTGGTTTGGATGAGGCATGACTAGATATAATGCGGTCCTAATCGAATCGACCAGTTTTTTGGATGAATTCTTGAGTCAGTTCGAGAATATTTTTGTTAACGTCATTGGGAGGGTCTTTATCACCATGTAATAAAACTTGCGTAAAGACCTCGTTTGGAATATTAACATATCCAAGTGGTCGTAGTAATGCTAAGACTCGATCGAGAAGATTTCGTCGTTGAACCTCAAACGAAGGGCAAAGCTATAAGAAGTGTTCCGTATTCTCTATACCGTCGTTCGTCGGGCACATTGGGTCCTTAAAATTATGCTTGAACTTGTGAAAGTATTCTCTGATTTGAAATACTCGGTATTTTCTCTTTAGGCTACAGCAATTCTTGACGATCCTTCTGCTCGCTCAACGACCTCAGCAATTCGTATCATCTTTCCTCTTGAATATCCTCTTCTAACCTAAAACTTAACAAACTCGGATGCATGCTTTTGAAAGTCCTTGATGAAAGTGCAAATTCTCCTGATTCTAATGAATTGTGAAAGTGGGTTGGAGCGTATGGTATGAGGAGGATGATCAGATGAATTATGTAAATAGGTGTGTGTTGCTGTTGGTTTGCTGTATAGTTCGGTTATGATTTTGCCATCCTGGATCTTTACCCTTGTATCAAGAAATACAACGTTTGAGCTCAAGTATTCCGATGTAAACTTGACATTCGAATTGTACTTGTTCGCTAATATTATTTTTATTATTATTATTAAATTCTTTACAGTTGGTACTTACAATAGCTTATATAAAATAGCTAATTCAAAGCAACTATCTACAAAGGAAGGATTTACAATAATATCAAGAAATCAAGTATATTTACATCGATTTACATAAAGATGAACACAAGAAAAAGACGAAGGGGAGTTTTTCACTCTTTTCTTTTAATCTTCTCTCCTATTCTTGACGCGTTTCGACTGTTCATCGTCAGAAGAATGCTGTTACATCGATTTATATGATTTCTGTTCGCGGAGAGATTTCCGAAGATATTGTTTCTGCAAGCAATTTTAGCATGTGCAATTTTCACCCTTCCCTTCTTTTATCGATCTTTTGAAACATACAGCAGATGGTGAGCTTTTTATAGTGTCAGGTGGGCTGTTTCAGAGGATGCTACCTCTAAAGGTCAACGAACTGCTCCTTGTTGTAGTTTTCGCTTGTGGTAGCATTAATAGTGAACCTGATCTTAGATTATATGTTAGCTCCTTTCGCTGGAAAATATTCCACATAAAGGATTGATTTTTGCACGATAGGCACTTATATATTTTTATCATCAAGTTGCGTAGATTGTTTACATGGACCCTAATGTCATTTATCTTTTGTAGAAGCTCATCGAAGCTCGATGCATAGTCTTCAAAAAGTATTCTCAAGGCTCTTTGTGAACTATGTCTATTTCTTTGTTTTGAGTTTTCCCCGCAGAACATCCAGATAAGTGGACAATAATTGAAATTGGACTTTATAGATGCGTGGTGCAGGATCTTCCATTTCTTTTCATCGATGTAAGGTGCGATCCTTGAGAATGCACTGACTTTTCTACTAACTTTTTGACACAGTGCTTTTACGTGCTTGTCAAATTTTTAGTTAATTTTCAACAGTAATCCCAAGTAGTTTAACAGATTTTTGTCTAATTTATTATTTTTTTTCTATTTCTAGGAGAAATTCTTGATGATGTTTCAGGCCAAGAAACATTACTTGAATTTTTTTGGGATTATAGCATATATTGCATTGCACCTACAACTTGATTTCTTTGTTTATACCTAGATATTTTAGCCTTTTTTGGTTAAGTATTTGTTTTTGGATAATTGTATATATAAATGGAGGGCACCTTCAAAGCCAGCCTTTGCTGATTTGACCAATCAATCATTTGTCAACAGGAATAGTGTTTTGCGTAGTCTTTTGTAATAGACGTTTACGCGAAAGTTGGCGGCGAGGAACTTTTTACCAAGATGCATTGCGCTCGAATAACGAACCTTTAATGCTTCTATAGGAATTCGATTAAAGAACACAGTGCATCTTGGTATAAAATTCCTCACCACCATCTTTAGCGTAATCGTCTATTTGTATGTTTATATTTAGTTATTTAGTTGTAATCTAGTTGCATGTTCTTTATGTCATGACCAAGGGGCAGTGAATGATTTTTTGCTCCCTTTGGTAAGAAAGGCAAAATTTATCTGAGCATGCTTGAGGCTGGAAAATATCTCTGGGGATGGGTATCGTGTCTTGTCGAAAGTGGATGGTTTTCTTTTTCGTGCATCCGATATTAAGGTTCTCACTGGTTTTGAATTTTTCAATTCGCTTTAATGGTTTTTGTATCATAATTTCTGAAATAGTTCAACGCTTTTGGAATTATCCGACTGATTCCACCTTATCATATGATATTTATATTCTACTCTTTTCGTCTTAGTGATCCTGATATTATGACCGAAACAATGATCCTTGACTTAGGAAATTTCACGACACTTACCTCACCGCCAAGGACCAAAATGCCAATCATGTCTTCAATCCCAATTCTACGAACTCACAACTTCAATGAGCTTGATTCTATCGATTTCATGGTGAAAGGAATTCGACTTCAAAATAGTCGGAACTCATCGCCGAGCTTGGGGCGGTGTGCGGGTGGCAAATACCCAACTAAAACAACGCAGAATCGTGACTCATCGTTGTCCGATCGTTGTATTACGCCAATAATAGAAAAGGTTCGCTCAAATATGGATGTTATTCCTTCTTCGAATCTGGAACGACAGCCTACTCCTAATGACAGTTCAGAAAATATAAGACACATGCTGCCCTTTGTCAAACAAGCCTCGCCCATTATTCATGGGCATTATCCAGTTGTGGAGCCAGAGCCACTGTTAGAAAAGAGAGCAGGACTCCATCGGTAAGTGATTGTGACATCATTTTAGTATTGAATTTTGCAGTGAGGGCCGCGTCCCTCGATTTTCAGATTTTCCTTAGATTAAAGGCTTTTCGTTTGATCAAAGGTTTTTGCTTGTTGTTTAAATCAGTGGAAATTCAGTTGATGGATAGAGTGAAATGGGAAAAATGCTAATTGCGTAAACACCGTTTCCCGAAAGGAAACTTGGAAATGGATCCAGCATCAAATTTCGATGAGGATTACCGTTGTTTCACAAAATTTCACCGTTGCATGTCGTCAAATAATATAATAATCGGGAGCTGCATGAAACATGGCGACAGAAAGGCCATTGTTTGTTCCGAGTGACGGAAAAAATCGCTTTTTTGGTTCGTATATCATTGAATGACGAAGATTCACTTCACTAATGTTTTTAATATAATCAAATTCAGTTCTGCGTTGAAATTCATAACATCATAACACCATAACAATTCTTGGCTTAGAGCCAGAATCCTTTATTTGCTGTTTGCTAGGCCCACGTGGCCTACGTTTGTTGTTGCATCAAGATGGGTGATGAATTCGTGAGTATGAATGTTATGAATGTTTCGAGTATTGTTCGACGAGTTAAAAGAGGAGATCAAGACTGTAAGGAAGGACATTGTCGAACTGCAAACCAGCCTGAGCTTTTCCCAAGGCCAACTTGATACCTCCCTCAGCCGCCTGAACAGTATTGTCAATAGAGTGCGAGGTCACGCTCGCAATTTAAACGATGTTAGTATCAGTTTAGACGGGGTCGATTCGGAGCTTGAATATATGGAAAATCAGAACAGGAGAAATACTCTAAAGATCATTGGTGTCGCAGAGAATAAGGAAACTGAAAAGAGTTGGGACGATACAGAAAGAGTGGTTAAACAGCTCATTAAAGACAAGCTTGACATTCAGGAGGATGTGGAAATTGAGAGATGCCGCAGAGTTAATCAGAAAAATACAGGAAAGGGTGCTAGTAATCGTGGCAATAAACCAGGTGGTGATCAACCACGGAACATTGTGGCAAAATTCTCCAGCTGGAAAGTTAAAGAAAACATCCCAAAGAAAGCAAGAACAGTTAGACCTGACAATTTAAGATTTGTGGCTGATTTTTCCCAAAAAGAACCCCTGAGAAGCGGGCAGCTCAAGTACTTGATCTACTTGAAGCAAGAGCTAATGGAAAGATGGCGTATTTCATAATGGATCGTCTCATTGTTAAGGACAAACCACCTGACCGTTCTGCACAAGGGCATGGATCAGCTGGTTCTGATGCTGAAGTGACTTTTAAAGATTCATAATCCTTGAACTATGGTATGAATGTTTGTGTTGAGCGTAAAATTTTAAGTTTTTCTTTTTTGTTTGGCTGTTTATTTGTTTTGTTTCTTTTCTTCATTTGTGTATTCAGTTTAATTCAATTGTTTTAAGCCCAAATGGTATGAAACGCTAAACATCCTTGTGGCATTTGTCACAAAAATGTAACTAGAAATGGCATTCTTTCTAGTTTGCTAGATTTTGGTGTTTGACAAGTCTCGATGATTTTCCATGTGGTATTTGCCACAAAGATTCGCAATTGTCAAAAGGATGTTTTTGCAATAAATGCAATTTCTTTGTCCATATTGAATGCAATGATATCTCTGTTCGTGAATATAGAGAACTTGAAAAAGAACCAGATGAAATTAATTGGTTTTGCAAGCTATGTATCCAAGATATGTTTCCATTTTGCTCATTAGGAAATGATGAATTATCAGTACTTTATGATTTTGATCTCCCATCCTTTGTAGACTTTTCACCTTCATTTGAAACTACATCTAACCTTGTGAATTGCCTAATCTCAGTGATTATGATATCGATGAACATATGCCTCTCGCTACTTCACTCTACCTGAACCTTCTTCCTTAAACTTATCCTCTAGTGAATTTTCTGTCTTTCACACCAATATAAGAATCTCTTCATCATGATGAATTAGTTTCCATATCTGTTCATACTAATTTGAATCTTGATGTAATTGAAGTGTCTGAAATATGGCATTCTAATGACAATCCCATTTGATCTAATGTTGATATTCCTGGCTATACCTTTTTCAAGACTTCATTACTTACTCAGAATGGTGGTGTTGGTCTGTACGTTAGAAATTCTCTCACTTCCAAGCCAAGAATTCCTGCACATATGATTTTGAAACAATATGGGTGGAGATTAAAAACAAAAAGGATAAAGATTTCCTTATTTGTTGTGTTTACAGACACCTTAGTTCAAATGTGGATAACCTGATGTCTCATTTTCAGAATCGTCTCTCTGAAATATCTTCAAACAAACTGGTATTTCAAACTGGTAAACAAATGGGTGATTTCAATGTCAATCTACTTGATTATGCTTCCCATACACCGACAACTGATTTTGTTAACAATTTTTTTTCACACAGCCTTCTTCCTTGTATCCATCATCCTACTAGAGTCTCAAAACATAGAGCATCAGTTATTGATAACATATATGCTAATGCTACGAATGCTAATATAAAAAGTGGCAATATTTTAATGCAAATTACTGATGATTTTTCCCCAGTTCTTGATTTTGAAAAACACTCAGGTCAGTCATAATATATCTGAATCATTCAAATATGACTACTCTAAATTTAAGGATGATAAATTCCTTGAGGACTTTAATCAGATTGACTTTACTTATTTAGAAAACAATGACTTGGATGTGAACAAAAAAATGGACAGTTTTTCGAAAAACCTTAGTACTCTGACAAATAAGCATGCACCAATCAAAAAGAGGAGTAGAAAGGAAATAGAGCTGAAAGATAAACCATGGATAAATAGTAGAATACAAAAGATGATGAGAATCTGAGATAGAATTTTGCTGAATTTTGCTAAAATTAAAGAAAAATGCAACTGATGATAACCTTAATTTGCATAAAAAATTTAGAAATCGTGTTTCCAATGAAATAAAAAGAAGTAAAGAAAGTTATTTTCATAACTTTTTTTCTATTAACACTCAAAATAGGAAAACATTGTGGTCAGGTATAAAGACAATCATCTCTCATAAATCTTCTACTTCTTCTTCAAAATCAAATCAAAGGCAAGGAAGGAAATGTAACATTAGAACCAGGCAAAATTTCAGATATTTTTAATGATTTGTTTGTAAATGTTGCTGACGAAATAACAAAGACAATCCCAATAACTCCTAAATCTCCTCTTGACTATTTATCTAACAGAACTTCTAATTCACTTTTTCTTACTCCAGTTACTTTGATAAAAGATAATGACCTAATAAACATCTTGAATCCATCTAAATCTTCATTTTTTTCATTTTCATTTTAAATTATTTATACACAATATCCCTTCAGCATAACAAGGGGGAATTTCGTTTTCGACCAATCAGCGCATTTGTTGACATTTGGGGCCTCGACCAATCAGAATGCACCATGACGTCACGTCAATGGCGGAAGCTGTGGGAAGCTGCGAGGAAAACATCTCCCCCAATATCGCTCGAGCTGACAACGGTTATCCAACTTTTTACCGACTTTATTGGTTTACATCAAAGTTTGGTAAATTTTGGAACTTTCTACCACTGCAATTTTCGATCGATTGTTTTCTTCAAGAGAAATCGTTTTTTAAATAACACTAAAATTCGAGGCTTTGATGAGAATACCATCCCCTTAGGCCCTTTTTCAAACCTGCGATCTTTCGCCTTCTCTTCCAAGAAAAGTCGAAGATTTCCTTAACTTTTCGTAGCCACGTCCCACAAATGAAAAGTTTTCACAAAAATAATAGTCATCCGAGTCCCCTGGGATGGCGCGATTCTTTGTTTTGGCCAAAGTAAATCTCATTCATCAGTTTCCTCGGCAGCGTTCTTTTGATTCTCTTACTTGATTGGCTCTTTTGAGAGATTTGGCGGGAAAAAAGCTTGGTGACTGGAAGAAGGAAATGTCAGGTGCTAAGTTTATTCAGTAAACAAATCTGCCGAAGTTTAAGAAAACTTGTGGAAATCCCTTCCGCACAGAGTGGGTCAAACAATACAGAACATTCTATGCTTGTGAAATTGAAAGCTGAGGGATTGATTGTTGGTTTGTTTCCTTGTTTTAATTCGATCTTTGATTGAGGAGGGAGGAAGGAAAAAGTGGAGATAAGTTGTACAGAGAAGTAGAGAATGTTTGCACATCATGCCCGAAGAAAGTTTCAAACCCGACTGGCTCGATATATACGTGCATCGCATAGATTGAGAATAATAAAACAGGTAGATATAATTTAAGAAACCTTCTTATGGAATGGAGTTCATGTATTTATCTTTTAATAAGAAACTACCTATATGAAACTCAGCTATCGGATCACGAAAAGATAAAGGAACTCCAGTACTGGGAAATATAACTTGAGAAACCATTCATTTTAATAAAGGAAATCCTCGTCACATTTTTAGTTCATTCTCACTTGTTTCCTGTTCTACTCGCGAAGTACTTCGGTAATATGTAAGCATTGGAAAAGCTTTAAGAAACGTTCTGAAAAATTCACGAAGGCACAGGTAGTGAACGTGAAGATTGTTATGGAACAATTCTGAGAACTAAAAATTTGATAATTTCTAGAAATTCAGTATTGGCCAAAATTCTTAGTTTCTTATGAAAATACGTGTAAAGAGATTTCAATGCAGGCTGTTTTCTCAATTTCTTATAGCAAGGAGATTTCAACTCTTTGCTTTTGCATTTATCGAACCATTACTCTGGGATATATTTTAAATTGAGTAAATTTAAATTTCATAATACTTCAACATCTTTGACTTTTCCACCTTGATATTTGTTTCTCATCTTTCCATAAGCTACCCTGGGTACCAGCCTCTCTAACATAAAAACAGAGAGGCTGGTACCCAGGGTATCCATAAGCAAGATTTCTTCAGATCCTATTTATGAATGAAATAAAAGGTTTTGGGCTTCTTTCCTCTCTCCATATATCTTAATAATGTTTAAACTTTAAGAAAATGTATCTTTTGGATTTTTTGTACCTAAGTTTCTTGTAAAAATGAATGTGTGAATTATGAAATTTACTGAATTTGAAATACATCCCAGAGTAATGCTTCGATAAATGCAAAAGCAAAGAGTTGAACTCTCCTTGTTATAAGAAATTGAGAAAACAGCCTGCATTGAAATCTCCTTACACGTATTTTTCATAAAAAAACTAAGAATTTTGGCCAATACTGAATTTCTAGAAATTATCAAATTTTTAGTTCTCAGAATTGTTCCATAACAATCTTCACGTTCACTACCTGTGCCTTCGTGAATTTTTCAGAACGTTTCTTAAAGCTTTTCCGATGCTTACATATTACCGAAGTACTTCGCGAGTAGAAAAGGAAACAATTGAGAATGAACTAAAAATGTGACGAGGATTTCCTTTATTAAAATGAATGGTTTCTCAAGTTATATTTTCCCAGTACTGGAGTTCCTTTATCTTTTCATGATCCGATAGCTGAGTTTCATATAGGCAGTTTCTTATTAAAAGATAAATACATGAACTCCATTCCATAAGAAGGTTTCTTAAATTATATCTACCTGTTTTATTATTCTCAATCTATGCGATGCACGTATATATCGAGCCAGTCGGGTTTGAAACTTTCTTCGGGCATGATGTGCAAACATTCTCTACTTCTCTGTACAACTTATCTCCACTTTTTCCTTCCTCCCTCCTCAATCAAAGATCGAATTAAAACAAGGAAACAAACCAACAATCAATCCCTCAGCTTTCAATTTCACAAGCATAGAATGTTCTGTATTGTTTGACCCACTCTGTGCGGAAGGGATTTCCACAAGTTTTCTTAAACTTCGGCAGATTTGTTTACTGAATAAACCAGGGGCGGGCAAGTACTGTAAAATATTTGACCCCATGTTTGTCCAGAGGAATTGGAAAAAATTACCGGTGCTTTTATCAAGTAGTACGACTTTCGTGCCCAAAACAACCAGTTTTTGGGACAAAGGTTAAATTTGAATATCTTTTTTCCTATTCCATCAGTTTGTCACAAAAATCAAGTTTCCCAACCTCCTATATAATCAAAATTCTGAAGTTTACCTGTATGCTGGTTCTCCCTTTGTCCGCAAAATTTAGGCAGAAAAGACTAGTATTTCAAATTTTTCACATAAGCGGTTCTACCTTTGTCCGCCAAATTTACGGAAACAAAGACCAGAAACTACAATTTTTCACTAAAGCGGTTCTACCTTTGTCCGGTAAATGTCCGAAAAAAGGCCAGAATTTCAAATTTTTCACCAAAGCGGTCTTACCATTGTCCGGGCCGGTTTTGGGACACTTGTACTTTCATATCTATAATCACTACTTGCTTTGGAAAACAGTAGTAGGTCGAAACTACCGGTTTTGGGGACAAACATCATCAGTGATACATAATGTCAAAAATTGTCCTTCAAATTGAAGAAAAATAACAGCGGAAATTTGCCATCAAAAACGACCAGTTTTTGGGACAAAGGTGATGCAAAAATTTTTCATGAACTACCGGTTTTCGGACAAAGGTAGGACCATCCTTCCCAGTGTGACATGCCCGCCCTTGATAAACTTAGCACCTGACATTTCCTTCTTCCAGTCACCAAGCTTTTTTCCCGCCAAATCTCTCAAAAGAGCCAATCAAGTAAGAGAATCAAAAGAACGCTGCCGAGGAAACTGATGAATGAGATTTACTTTGGCCAAAACAAAGAATCGCGCCATCCCAGGGGACTCGGATGACTATTATTTTTGTGAAAACTTTTCATTTGTGGGACGTGGCTACGAAAAGTTAAGGAAATCTTCGACTTTTCTTGGAAGAGAAGGCGAAAGATCGCAGGTTTGAAAAAGGGCCTAAGGGGATGGTATTCTCATCAAAGCCTCGAATTTTAGTGTTATTTAAAAAACGATTTCTCTTGAAGAAAACAATCGATCGAAAATTGCAGTGGCAGAAAGTTCCAAAATTTACCAAACTTTGATGTAAACCAATAAAGTCGGTAAAAAGTTGGATAACCGTTGTCAGCTCGAGCGATATTGGGGGAGACGTTTTCCTCGCAGCTTCCCACAGCTTCCACCATTGACGTGACGTCATGGTGCATTCTGATTGGTCGAGGCCCTAAATGTCAACAAATGCGCTGATTGGTCGAAAACGAAATTCCCCCTTGTTCTTCAGCATAATAAAACGACAAAAAACATACCATGCAATTAATCAATATATTTATATAAACAAAAAGAAAAACATCGAGGGCTAAAGATTATATTGCTGTTCTCCCAGGGAGTTGTGTTCCAAATTGCTTTCATCTCATCAAATGTATTTTTAGTTGTTTTTTGAATCGGCACAAGGTAGGTAGTTCCCTGATATTTAAAGGGATTTCATTCCAGACCTTAAGAGCTGAATAGGAAAATCCTTTTTTGGCATACTCCAGATTGTACCTTGGAATCTGAAGATCTCTACAGAACCGCGTGTTATAACTGGAGTATTGGGATCTTTGTTGAAATTTATTCCAGAGATTTTCCGGGCTGAGTCTGTTCATGATCTTATAGGCCATAACTGCACGATCAAACGTGACAAGTTGTCCAACCTGAAGGAAATTATTCGACCATGCATCTTTTATCCTGGACGTATCGATCATGGAAATGGCTCTGTTTTGAAGACGTTGAGGGGACTCCTTTCTTGAATTAGAGAGGCTACGCCAGATTACATCTGCATATCGCATGTGACTTTCTACAAGAGCACGATATACATTGCTTAACTGAGATTGTGGGAGGATGTTCTTCAATTTTTTTAAAGATGCGAGACCTCCGCGAACTTTCCCTTTGACAGTTTTGAATTGTTCTTCCCAGTTAAGCCCTTCGTCTACAATGACTCCAAGTGATTTGGTTTTTTTCACTCGTTTATATCTGAACCATTCAGTCTCAATGTATCGTGTATCTCCACTTTATTAGTTTTACGAGGGTGCCCAATTACCATATACTCTGTTTTTAAATCTGTAGGTCCTAACAGTATAAATCTGTAGGTCCTAACATTGTACCCATAAAATTACTAACAATTATTGGATCCTCAGTTTCCCCACTTCTTCCTCTTCTTGTGAATGAGGCTTTCCAGTCTGGTATTTTTCCTGATAAACTCAATCTAGCCAAGGTGATAAATCTTTTCAAAAAATCTATTTTTCTTCTTCCTATTTTCAGTAAGATATTTGGGAAGTTATTGTACAGACGACTGTATAGATTCCTTGAAGTACATAATGTTCTTTATTCTTTACAGTTGCGATTTCAGGAAAACCACTCTATCGATCATGCCCTAGTCAGTTTGACAAATGCTATAAGAAATACACTTGACAATAAAATATTCGGTTGTGGTATTTTCATTGATTGGAAAAAGCTTTTGATACTGTTAATCGTATGGTGTGCGTGGTTGTGCCCTTGAGTGGTTTATATCTTACCTATCTGATAGAAAGCAATATGTTTCTGTTAATGGATGTATTTCTAACTTACTTTCAATTACCTGTGGTGTACCACAAGGTTCTGTACTGGGCCCATTTATTTTTCCTGATCTATATCAATGATTTACCAAATGCTTCCAAGAAACTTAATTTTTATCTCTTCGCTGATGATACTAACATCTACTCTGAATCTAAAGATTTACCTAATTTAATTAAAGTTGTTAACAAAGAACTTAGATGAATAAAAAATGGCTTGATGCTAATGAATTATCATTAAACATTGATAAGACAAACTATATTATCTTTCATTCTTCCTCTGCAAATGTTCCTTCTGATTCTAATATAATAATAGGGAAAAACATATTAAAAGGGTTAAGTTTGTTAATTTCTTAGGACTCCTCTTAGATGAGCATCTAAGCTGGAAATACCATCTCAGTGAACTTTCAAAAGAATTAGCTAGAACTTGTGGAATCTTTTTCAAAATTAGAAACTTACTTCCGTTAGATGTTTTACTCTGCTTGTACAATGCTTTGTTTATGTCCTTCCTACAATATGGTCTTATCATTTGGGGCCAAACAAATGTATCATACATTGATCCAATTTTTAAATCACAGAAAAAAGCAATTAGAGCAATCTCATTTCAGCCTCGCTTGTCACCCTCTCTTCCACTCTTTAAAGATCTTAAACTTCTCAAACTTTCTGAGATTTTTGAACTCCGACTCTTAAACTTTGTTTTAGACTCTGTTAATAAAACTCCACCTACAATCTTGGATATAAATTACTGGACTTCTGCTAGACCTTTCAACCCCCCCCCCCCCCCCCCCTCCTCTCCCAAGCTCAATGTTTTTATTGACGTTGAATTTCAGGCTTGATGGGAGCAGAAACCTTTCCATCGAAATCTCATGTCAGACCAACATTGATAGGTGGGGGAGGGGGGGAATTGGGTGTTAAAATTGAAATTGTTGTGACAATATACAGTCCGGATATATTTTGTCCAAGATTGTCTGAAAAACTGTTAGACATTGAGTTCTTTCGAAATCGTTGTTTAATGTTTCGCAAAAACAGTAAGCATGGCTTTTGCTTGTTTCCTCGATATATCCAACACTTAAATTAACAAAATGTAATCACTTCGAAATATTCATGCCATATTGGCACAAAATGGTGGCACATAAGGCATACTTTTTTTTTTATATTCAATATAAAAATTTACAACAAAGTTACCTAAACACTACCTACAATCTACTATACCACACTACAAGGACGGGGACTAGGAGGAGCAAAATGTCATGTTTACCCCCTGGAATTAATATAAACTAAAATACAACTAATACAAACTACTATACATACGCTGCAACTAATACAGATAGAAATTCTAATTATAAAAACATTTTACAAATAAATATTTGAGCCGGTTTCACATTAGATGTCAGGCCAAAATACAATAGTGAACAATCGGAACGCCGGCCGAGGAAGCAACAACGACAACAACTGTCCCCGTCACTGCTCCCCATCCAAGGTCCCCATCGCTCGAGACACCGCTATCGTGTCTGGATTTCTAATATAAGCCTAACATCCAATGTGAAACAGGCTTGCAAAGGAATAAGGCATACTTGGGCCAAGCGTATTAATAAGGGTGAAATATGTGTTATTTGGAAAATCCACGACCTGCAATATCGAGTAAAGTTCGTTCGAGATCGGTTTTCCCAAATTTATGGATTAGATAGGATCCTCCATCCTTTGGTCTTCTGAGAAGCAGGCACCGTGCGTGTTCCACTTTGGCCTTTGATTGTAACCATATTGAAATATCTTTCGATGATAAAGCAAAAAGTTCTCTTGTGGGGAACTTCATTTCAGTCTGCTTGTGGATATCTTGTGAATATGATAAGTGGACTATTGTTTCTGTATTTGCATTATAGGCATGTAGTAGCCAAACAAAAAAAACTTGCTGATGCGTTGCTGCCCTGACGTGTTACTGCATGCGTTACTGCACGCGTTACAGCAGATATTTTTGCAATTATATGTCAAACTAATGTCTCGTTTAATTCTTACCCTGGCCATCCCCCCGGGCAGCCCTGGGGTAAAGAAAGATTACCTGCGCAAATGCCCGGGGGCCGGGTAAATTTTATGTGGCAAATGCCCGGGGGCCAGGCACTGAGAAAATGCCATATTCCCAGTTATTATATAAGAAAAAGCTCCTGTTTTTGTCAAATGCCACTCAAATGCCTGGGGGCCGGGAAAAAATTGATGTTCAAATGCCCGGGGGCCGCAAGCTTCATGAAGGGGACTCACCATAACTTCGACCTTAGGTTTTCCTTCATGTTTCCAGAGGGAATACCCTGTGGCAGTAGCGTACACTTGACCCTGCTTCGTCGATCTGCTGAAGTCTTATCCCTTTCCTCTTTTCTTTCTCTTTCTTACCGTTACAAGTTACCGTTACGAGGCGCAGGATTTGAAAAGCCCGCAATTTCAAACGGCAGCCAATGAGAGAAGAGCTCTCACATGACAGATGAAACAACAGCAGGTCGACCGCACACAAGGATGATGTAATCGGTATCAAATTACACAGCTGTTATTTTCATGACGAACCAAGGAACGAAAGAACCAAGAACCACGGATCCAAGAAACCAAAACTACAGTAGTCTTCACTGACATTACTGGACCCCCTGTGATATATATACGCCCGACAACACCAAGCCTGAATTCTGGCGTCACTTCCGGCCTCTCTTGCAAGAAAGCTGTGGCGCGAAAGCAAAATTTTGTGATAAATGGCGTCAGCAGGCGTCCCAAGTGTCCCAAAGCAAAATATCGAGATATAACGCAATAGCTGTATCTTCGCTCTTTCAAGTTCTTTGAGCATTTTAGACTCAGAGCTTCTTGGCTTTTCATATTTTTCAAAGGTCGTGGACAACCCTGCTTATAAACTCGGGATTCAGCGCAGCAGGTAAGCAGACTTTGTCATAAATTTAACGTTTGTCCTTTGTTTCATGGAAGTTTTGTTGAAAGTTTTGGATTCCTCGATGTCGTTTTGTCCTATTTTGCCACCTTTAGCCAATTGTTGACGAAATAAACCTGTCTTTTTCTCGTCTTGAACTTCGGCTTGCAGTTTCAAGAAAATGAACTTTTGTTGGCCTAAATTTAACCGAAATTTTTTCAAACTCCAATATTTTCTAAACTAAGACAGGAATTCTCATTTTGGAGATATAACGCAATAGCTGTAAGCATCTAGTTTCTAGAAATGTTGCCTGTTTTGTTGTAGCCTTTGCCGGTTTCCCACAATTTTCAAAGGCAATTTTTGCTCGAGTGCCATGACTATTTAATCTTCGTTAACTTTACGTGCCTCCTTTTACAAACTTGTCTGCTTTTTAGTCAGAAAACAAACGTTAACCTTGGTTGAATGTATCACTTTCGAACTTAATCTGATGTTTTCAGAAATGAAAGTATTTTAGAGTACTTGCTAGCTGCTTTGGCCACCAGAGCAATGAGAATGATAACAAAACTTTGACTTCGCTCTCAGAGAACTTTTCGTGGGTTTGGCCTAAATTTAAACAAACATAAAGTTGCATTGTTGCTTATTTTCTTCAAGACTAGTGGGGAAGCTCTGACCTAGAAATAGGAGATTTGCTTACTAAAACCATGTTATCAAGGCTACCTTGTACAAAAAATCATCAGCTTTGATTATTTTGCATATAAATACGATAGCTTACTGCAATTATTTGCCCTTAAATCTGTTTTCTTTTTCTTGAGCAGGGTATCGCTACTCTGATTTAAGTTTGCAAAGACATCTCCTATTTTGGTTTGCTGTTCTTTTTTGTACATGCAATTCTCTATGAGACAAAATGAAATTTACTATGCAGCAGACGTTTTTAGTAGGAGGAAATGATATTGTCTCTGTATTATATTAGGACCCACGCAGAACAACATTATCATTTACCAATCAAGCCTAACCTTGAAGCAGCATTTGACAACAACCACAAAAGACTGCAATTCTTGCTTTTTCAATGCCTGAAGACTGATGCAAAACTGATGCAAAAATGTTGCAAACAAAGCATTCAATGAAAAACAATATTATAATATACCAAAAGATTTGAGTAATCCAATAATTGATACTCTGATGATTTTGCTCTGATGATAGGAAGATGGTAAGATACTAACTATTTAATCATCACAAAATTGAAATTTTATTGTTTCCAATTCTGAAACAACAGTTTGAAATTTATTCTGAATTTGATCTGCAAGGACAATTGTTCTGATTAGTTTTAAAGAGAGTACCCCATTCCATTGAGAATAATGGGATTTTTAAGCTTTCTTCTCATAAAAAATGTTCCTTTTTACTCGATTTTGCGAATGAATTAGGGGTACCAGCTACCAGCGTAAACGGTGCGAGGTTTGGAGGGTTTGGATTGTCTAGCCATCAAACATTTTCTATGGCCAAAGCAGAATCACATATCTTGGCGGTAATTTTGAATTTTGGCATACCAGAAATTTACCTTATATAGGGTCTGCAGGGGTAACCCTGGGATGACATGGGTAAGAGGACAAATGTGACAAAATTTGGTAAAAATCATGAAACACGTAGTTTCAAGTTCTTTAGCTGCAATTTTTTGAAATAGCCTAAATTGGCATTATGGATATACCACTTTCCTGCACCAATACTACTCATTTGACCCCAGCCTACCCATTTTACCCGATGCAGATCCTTGTCTGTTGTCTTTTTATCCACTAAAACAAAGCCTGCGTGCAGAGGGTAGTTGAGTCTGCACGCAGGCTACTAAAACCCAATTCATCTACTTTTGCCTGACCAGACTCTTGATAATTTCAATCAGAGATTTTTGAACAAAATATTTAAGAAGAAAAATCAGAGCAAAGAAAACTAAAAAAATTGTGTTGTTGAAAAGCTGCATCTCATGAAAAATATGCACAAATCTATAAAGTTTTAATATGCTTTCCAAATCAGTCGTAGATATAAAGTTGCTCACACAATGTTGCATAGGGTCTGCAGGGGTAAAATGGATAGACTGAGGGTAAAATGGGCAAATGTTGGCAGCTGGAAACAGCAAATTTTTCTCGTAAGTTAATTTTCACAAAACAACATCAAGGAGGCTGGTTCAAAAGCTTTAACATTGTATTCAATTTATTTGCCTTTCCATTTACCCAAAGCCCGCCCGCTTCACCCTGTAGCCCCTACTGCCATGCTTATTCATGAGTTTCCGACAGTTACCAAAAAAGCAGTCATTGCCGTTGTCCATTCAGAAATAGTCATTGCAATTTCAATAGACAGCATTCTCCCCCATCTTCCTTGTCTGTCAGGTTTTAGAGCCAACAAGAGGAGATTTCCAGACTGCATTGAGTTGCTCCATCATTGAGAGGAACTTGTCCAGTCCAGTACAAATAACATATTTTCTATAATTTGTTGTCCATTTGTCCATCAAAGACATCTGCCATCACAAACAAAATGATTCTACCGGGTGAGCCAGAAAAAAGTTCCCACTTTTGAAAATTCATAGCATCAAGAGTACTAAATGGATTGGAGTGAATCAATATTTGCTTGACAGCCAAAATCTCGAAGTATTTTTGTAATTTTTCTTGCGTTCTTAAGAGCATTGGAAAAATTGCTAAATTTAAGCTTACAAAAACTTGATGGTTGCAAAATGACTGAAAAAGGCCTAAAATGCTTGATCAAATCATAAAGGACTCCTCGCTCAGAACAACAGAGAAAATGCAATTTCTCATGGGTGAGAGATATCGTCTGCACATCTATTGCCATGGGATTGAAAATCTTTAGTATCTGTTTGAGAATCAATTTCTTGTAACTCTTGAGAGAGGTGAAACGCATGTGCGTATTGTTCTGTGTGAGGAGAGTCCTATCGATTTGATCAAGTGTTTTAGGCCTTTTTCCGTCATTTTGCAGCCATGAAATTTTTTTAAAGTTGAATTTACTTATATTTGCAGTTCTCGTAAGAAGACGAGAAAAATCTCAAAAATACTTTGATCTTATGGCTTTCAACTAGAGTTTGAATCATTCAAATCCATGAAGTACTTGTGGTGCTACGAATTTTAGAAAGTGGGACTTTTTTCTGGCTCACCCGGTAGTTCTCAATCCATAAATATCAGAGTTCTTTCGTTGGAAGCTGTAGCCT
Source organism: Aurelia coerulea (assembly GCA_039566865.1). Classification (NCBI taxonomy): domain Eukaryota; kingdom Metazoa; phylum Cnidaria; class Scyphozoa; order Semaeostomeae; family Ulmaridae; genus Aurelia; species Aurelia coerulea. The sequence continues at coordinate 13,113,234 of CM076950.1, forward strand.
AAATAAGCTCGTGTTCTGCTTCTTCTTGGCTCTTTCTTTCTGGCTGGTTGGAGACTTATTTGAAACCTGAAGGCATCTCGAACGAAGAACCCAGATCTTGTCCTTCACTGGTAGTAAAAGGATCGCCAGTGCTCTGCATATTGGTTTATTGCTTCATTTCGTTCAGAATTAAAAAGTTTTCTTGAAAGCAACCACGCCGCTTCAAACAAATTTCTACGATCTACCGCATTTTCTAAATGTCATGGCTTTCAAGGCGCTGCTTACGTCACCAAAGACAATGAATTCGAAAAATTTGCCCAAATACGGATGAAAATCTCTTAAAATAAGACCATTACTCCTGTCAAATTGCGTGGAGTTTACCAGGAAGTTTAAATCAAAACGATTTTAAACATTTCTTAGATTAATTCACTATCTTTTAAGATTAAATTAACGCGGAAAAATCACATCGCATCACTTCAAGAAACGTTCAAAGTCGACGAAAATATTCCCTTCCGGTCATTTTCCTATACATTTGTATAGGGGCATCAAAGCGAGGCTGAACTCCTCGAGGAAGGTGTTGTCGGGCGTGTATATATATTTGTATATATTTTTATATAACTACAGTAACGTGTGGTAACGCGTTGAATCAAAGGAAAGTGCACTGTATAAATACAGTAACGCGTGCAGTAACGTGTGCAGTAACGTGTCAGTAACGTGTCAGTAATGTGTCAGTAACACATTTTAGTAGTCAAATGTCTCGTATGCCGCCATATTGAGTGAGCCATCTCTGATTTAGGAACACGGAAGTACAGTTTGGGCGTTTTCAAATCTTTAGTCAACTCAGCCAGACCAGGCGCAGGCCTGCCTGAATAGTTTCTCATTGTGAAAAATTACTGGACACAGCAATCCTTCATCGATATATTCAACGTGCATTATGTGAAAGTAATGCATTAGTAAGTGTTCTATATTTCAAGATATGGTTGCTTAGCCAGCTCTTAGGCCTATTCTTTTCGATCTCATCGTTTCTTGCAATTTGCCTGTCATTAAACGATGCAAAATAGCTGCAAAAATTGTTTATACCACAAAATATCCATAATCCCTTTTCAATTATTTTTCTTCATTTTCAGACAATCATGGACATAAATTACTGGACTTATGCTGGACCTTTCAATTCCCCCCACTCCCCCAAGATCAATGTTGTTATTGTCATCGAATTTCAGGCTTTTTTTTATATACATCATTTAAAAACTTACAATACATATTACTTTCAACATTACTTACAAAATACCATACCCTACTACTAATACAATACCAATTGGAGCGAAAACTACGTCTACCTCATGGCAACATAAAACAGGAAATACGAACATACCACTGCACGTAACTTCTAGAGAGAAAAATATTTGCTAAAACTACACGTAACCACAAAAAAGAAAAAAAAGTTTACCTTAAAGGGGACATAAATATAGTACAGATTACATTTTACAATACTTTCTAATTACAAATAAGTAGGTTAGGCCGTTAGACACATAATTTAGGGATATTTAATGAAGAAGACCATGATATTATACGAAGCGTTCCTTTCTTGAAATATACAAGATAGTTGATTTTAGGATGAAGTTATTTACTTCAAATGGTAACTTTTTATCACTGTACAAAAGAATCTGTAAAAGGACAGGATTTGGAACGTCAATAATTTCAAATAAGCGCAGCACCACCGGAAGGACACCAGCGAGGAGGTCACGCCTTTGTTCTTCAAAAGAAGGGCACAATAACAGGTAGTGTTCCGTATCCTCAGGACCATCGTTGATTGGACACATCGGGTTGATTGTGTCACTAAAATTATGTTTGAATTTGTGAAAATTCAGTTTGCTCAACCCTACCCTAAGCTGAGTTAATAAAGAAAGCCCTCGTGGATCATAAATACCGAAAACAGGGTTAGAATGTGGTCTAATAAGCGAAAGCAATCTGTTCTTGAATATACTGATGGAAGTGGATTCTCTGATTTCAGGGTCAAGTTTACTCCATTCGTGCAAACTGTTTGGGAAAAAAGCTTGACTTATATTTTACAGTTCTTGCCCTAATTTGACCAACAACGGGTTGATTGCGAAAAGCATAATTAGGCTGATTCCGTTGTGGAATAGGATCTCTTGTATAATCTGGCAGCAAGTTGTTACTGATTTGTAGATTATAAAAAGTCGTCTCTCCATCTTCTAGAGTACAGGGATTCCCATCCTAGCTCTTGATGCAGCTTTTCACGTGAGGTCCCTCTCCGTGTACCTGTTACTTCTAATGCTGCAGAATATTGCACCGATTCGAGTTTTTGCATCAGGACATTACCACGGCTAATGAGACTGATCTCCTTGCATGGAATGTGGTAAATCACATGAACATAGTCTAGGTGGGGTATAACATAAAGTTTGTAAAGCACATTCAAGGTCTCCCTAAGAAGATACTTTGAAAGAAACTTCAACATTCCGATTGCTTTTCTCGATTTGGCAATAGCCGAGTTTATATGACTTGAAAAAGAAAGCCTTTAGTCTGGTGTAAGACCAAGATGTTTATACTCATCCACTTTCATTACTTGCGTATTGTTGAAAAATATCGCGGGATGATAAATTTTGACTCTCTTCGTTGATAAAATTATATCTACAGCTTGCTTTGTGGGATCAGGGTTGAAGGACATTCTCCATCTATGTGCCCATAATTTTATCCGATTCAGATCATGGTTCATGTCGTCAGCTGCTAGTACAGGATCCTTTACCGTGGTGAAAAGAGAAGTATCATCAGCAAATAATTTTACGGTACATTTCAGGTCGTCAGGCAAATCATTGATATATATATATATATAAGGAACAATAAAGGTCCCAAAATCGAGCCTTGTGGAACACCTGCAGAAATATTTCCCCAACTAGAAGACTTGTCGTTCAAAACTGTTCGCTGCTTACGATTTGAAAGAAAACTGTGGAGAAGGGTAAGCAGATTTCAAGAAACACCACATCTCTGTAACTTATAAAGAAGGCCTTTATGCCATACCCGGTCGAACGCTATAGAAATATCAAGGTATACAGAGTGAATGTCTAGAGTTGGATTACAGTCAAACGCAGAATAGATAGAATGAGTAATGAAACTAACTGATTTATCGTCGAGTCTCCCGGACGAAACCCAGACTGGTTTGGGTTTAAAAGTTCTTTGCAAGCAAATGAGAATACAAAGAGTCGAATACCAATTTCTTCCAAAGATTGGAAGAAGGGAGATTGATCGATAATTTTCTTTCAAGTTCTTTTCATTTTTTTGTGCACATGAACAACATTTGCACACTTCCAGGTTTCAGGAAAGATGCCCTTGGATAAGCAATTTTCGAATATTAATTTCAACGGCAATACTAGTGCGCTATCACAAACTTTGATCATTCGCAAAGAAATATCATCCCATCCATGACTTAGGATACAGCGATCGAATTATTCTCAATATTTTTTCGTCCGTTATAGAGACGTTTGTGAGCTGAGTGCCGTATTCTGGTGGATCTTCTGGAATTTCACTTCCTGTATCCAAAGTCGAACATTGCAGGATGAAGTAATCATTAGATACCTGTGCTAAATCAAGAACGAAAATGTCATTTTCTAGGAGGGGAGGTATTTCAGGAATTTTGACTTTGTTTAGGACCTTATCAATTAGAGACCAGTAGGTTTTTAATACCAGTAGCAGGATTTGCAAGAGTCATTCCGATCTTGGAGAAATATTTCCGCTTAGCATCTTCCACAATTTTAGAGCTGTGAGAGATCATATTTCGGATTTCTTGATACTTATCTGCAGGTCGGCCATTTCTAACAAAAGATTTGTAGGCACGATTCTTTTTCCGAAAAAAAGCTTTTTTTCGACTTAGTCACCCATGGAGCTTGACGCGGTCTAATCGTTTTAATTTCATTGGGTATGAAATTAGAGCACACGTTGAGAACGACTTCCGTCAGTAACTTAACTTGTTGGTTGGGGCACTCGATGGATTGAAGAGATTCGCACCATTGATAAATTTCGATGCTTCTTCTGATAGCATCAATATTGGCCCTGTCATAGTGCCAGAGTCTCCGAGTAAAAGGGTGTGGAGCAAGATATCATTAATCGACAATCTGCCATTTTCAATTTGATGATGGCACTGTTCATGGAGTGATGGATGAACACCTGATTCGATGAAAATGTTTGGTTGGTCTATGAACATAAGATCTATGCACGATTTAGATTCACCAATCACATGGGTTTGGCTCACTAATCAGCTAATGAATACCAAGGTCGGCCGTTAAAGGCTCGAAGCACTTTCCTTCCTCGTTTTCATTGTCATCTGCCCGCCACTGGGAGGAGCGACAGTTGAAGTCCCCTGGAATGATTACTGTATAAGGATCTTCGGCAGCCATTTTTGATAACATAAGCTCAAAATTATTCATAAAACTATCAAATTCTTCTTGATTCTGGCTAGGACTCCTGTAGATAATAGCAAAAAAATATTTCCTGTTGATTTGGATTTCGCAAACAACACATTCGGGAAGCGTGGCAATGTCAGAGCGCACTTTTTTGGAAGAGTCTCCTTGATATAGAGCCCAACACCGCCCCTTTTAATATCTAGCGAATGATTCTGCTTGATGAAAGAATATCCATTCAGTGCCAGCTTATCCTCGTCAATGCTACTATCAAGGTGAGTTTGCACAACACCTATCAGATCATAGTCATACACAGAATTGTATGCCTCGATGAGAGACACTCGAAGAAAATCGTATGCTGTTATCCTATTCAAATTCCAGCAGCAAAAGTCTAGTATCTCCGGGCCTGGATTTAATTCGATGTCCCCACTCAGCAAAATGATCCTTTGCATCACCCATAGAGTATAGATCAAATGAACTGACTCACAAACAGCACACCATTGAGTGTAGATTAAGAGAAAGTAGCTCAGCGATCGATATTGCAAACGAAAAGAATGATAAAAATCAAAAGAAACTCTTTTAAAAAGTTCGAAAATTGTATATAGGACTATCGTAGTATAAGAATATACCAATGAGAAAAGCGAAAGTAGATTGAGTTGAGGGCAGATGGAATGAACAGCGAAGAAATGGATGCTTACTATGAAAGGTAAAATAAATATGAACATTCAAATGGAGAAGAAACAGAACCAGTAAGGCCTAGCCAGTTTCAGTTTCATAAAATTTAAATTCCACTACATACAATTTATAGTCCTAAATATACAAACGAATAACTAAACTACAAAGATAATATTACCGAAAATTAATACAATGATACCGAAAATTAATACAATATGCAAATACAAAGAGGAGCTAAATAAATTGTATGCAGGGAATTACTTAAAGGAGGAGCTCTCTCAATAGCTAAACTAATCGAGGAGAGAGCCCCCCCCCCCCCTATCCTAAGATGTTATAAGATGAATTTAGATGACTTTAAACAATTGTGCATTTTCTATTATTATAGATTAATAGAAATTGTGGCATTATTAAAATAGCTTAGATTCATCGGTTGACTTTGTTCAATAAGAAAACTTTCATTTTTGTTTTGAAAGATATTCTTGATGGAGCATTTCGGAGTTCCACAGGTAATGTATTCCAAAGTTTAGCACCAAGATAACGAATCGACTTCAGACCATATTGAAGACTGTTTTTTCGGGACATATATAAATCACCTTGTCTGGCCTGTCTTGTGGAATACTGATGAATCGATCGACAATACCTTGGATTGGGAGGAGCACATTAAGACAGTTTGTTCCAAGGTCTCCAGAGGAATTGGCTTTTTGAAGCTTGCAAAATCCTTCCTGCCAGAAGAATCTCCGAGAACCATGTACATGATTATTGTGGAGCTACACTTTGGCTATTGTTGTTGTGTATGGGGCTGTTGCGGTGTGACTGAGATCAACCAGTTGCAAAAATTATAAAACCGTGCTGCTCGTATTGTAACTGGCAGCAGTTTTGATGCCCCAGGCATGCTACTCATAAAGAAACTTGGCTTGAAGACCATAGACAAGCTAATTACTAGCGATTCAAATATCATGGTCGTCAAATCTCTTCATGAGTTGGCTCCACAATACATGTGTAATCTTTTCACAAGGATATCTATGCGGTTTTCCAGGAATCTTAGGAATACAACAACTGATCTAAGATTACCAAAGAAAAACTCCAGTAATGGACAGAAATGTTTTTCTTTTAAGGTTCTAAGGATTTGAATGGCCCTATAGCTGAGTGTAAGCAGGCATCCTTCCTGAACAGCTTTAAAAAATGTCTTTTATGGGTGTAAAAAGGTGTTTGCCATTTTGACTTTCTTTTATTGTAAATATTTTATATTAGATTATAATAGGGTTGTAATAGCAGTTATAATATATTGAATTGTTATTATGTTATTTTAGTTCATACAAAGGTGACACGATAGCACCTCACAGAGAAAAGCCTATTGTAACAAGGCTGAATGAGGGGAATGGATCGGATAGGGATAGTTGCTCGTGGAGATACAGTAAATCCCCGCATATAAGAACCTAGAGAAATAAGAACATGCAGGCTGTATTTACTGAATTATGCACCTTCTAATCAAGAACCTGTTTCAGTTTGATAAACCAATATGTTCTTATCACAAAGGCAATAAAGCTAATTTTTGATTTGCTATTAAAATTTGGACCTCATCCCTTGCTATTTGTAAGCTTAAGAGTAGATATTAGGTTGATGATAACATTGCCAAAACAAATAAAAATGTTTTAAATTCTCATGGTGATGAATCCTTTGATGATCTTTTGATAAGGATTTACAAAAATGAGGCTTTGAATAAGAACCATTAAGAACCCTGATCTAAATCTAAGTACCTTTGACACAAAAACCTAATTCAGCCTGGCTCTCAAAAAATAGGGTCTTATATGCGGGGATTTACTGTATGATAGATTGCCGTAAACCAGGTTGTATATAAAGATTCCAAATTCCATTGAGGTCAGTTGGAGTCTAAATTCCATTCCAAACAAGTATATGCATTTTCGATATGATTATTTTGGTCTAATGTTGGCGCAGCTTGCAAACAAAGTGAGGTTTTTGGTAAAAGCTCAAATTTGATCATTTTAAAACGATGATTGGTTTTTGGCCCACCTGGGAAATGAAATGGTCCAGTTTTGCGTTTTTGAACATGGGCAATAATGGACCGTTGATGAGGCCTAAATTATGATCAAAATTGTATTTTTACTCACTGTGTTCTTTCTCTTCGATGGGATTGGGAGTAAAGCTTGATAACTATTCCTTCGTTCTTCTTTCGTCACAACAAGGAATCGACTGCCACCATTATTCAAATACAGTTGAAACGGTCGGAGCTCCTACGCAGCGATATGTCTCATTTCAAACTTCCCTTCAAATAACAACTAGGTAGGCAACGAAGCACAGCTCCCTAAGCCGGCTTCGTCAACAGGTCGACCAATTTAACATACCATATTTAGAATCTGCCATGCCAAACGTCACAAATCCGAAGCCAATAGCCCTGCGAAGGAATGCGAAGGCGCGATCTCATGGGGGAGTTGAGCAAGAAATGTTCAAAGCTTTTCAGCATGAAACAAGGAGATTGATGAAATGAGTAATCGTAAGAAACTCAAATATCCATTAAATCAAGCTGAATTAGAACGAAAGTATTTTTGAATCACAGCACAAAAATCTACAACGGTAGTTATGTGTTTAAATAGCGACTCCATTCTCATTCTAAACTTTGACGTTTATATCAGAAAAATGAAGCGAATTGTTTACAAACAACCTCGCCACATAACCGAGCAATGTACCGGTTTCCCAAAATGATGTTTCCTGCACTATCAAGTACATTATCAAGACAGATAAACAATGAAAAAGAGGCGCTGAGTGGCAGTATTTGGGTCGTATCGACTAATTAACTTTAAATACAACAATGAAAAAATCGCAATTCCTTTTCATTAATTTGAATGCTACAAATAACTTCATTGTTCTGAAAATGGTTGACTTTCAATGAGTGGTATTTTTAGAGTCATGTATGGTAATTCACAGTTTGAACTCTGGACTTGAAGATGAAAATGGTTGATAAGATGGGGCTTTTGTTGTTTTCAACCTCTGAATTGTTACTATTAATCTGGCACCATCTTGTATGGTGGCCTTCCCACCAAGATACGCTAAATAGACAAATTCTTGAGCTAACGCTACATTTTATCCATGAAACTGGTCGATTCGAGTGAATTTCTGTAGCCACTTAACCATCCCTTCATAAGCCACCCGTTTTTGTCCCATAGTTAAAGTAGTTTCTTTTCCTTTATTATCTTTATTTAATGGCCTCGGGGTAGACACAGCCTTTTGCTCCCTGGGGTTGATCGTCCTAGTAGTATTGTAGAGTAATTTTATAAGTAATGTAGCTCGTAATTTGTATTGTAAATTTTATTTGGAATATATTATATATATATAAAATAAAAAAGATACGCCCAAAACTACCACCCTGGGCCGCTTAGATTAACAAGAGAGCTAGGGTAGCCCAAGATATCTTCCTTAAAGACCCTGTACGTGTGGCTCTTGCTAAGAAGACAACTATCCTGCTTCATATAGATTCAATTCGTTGAGCCCCTACGGTGAAACTTTGACGAATGGTGGCTAAATAAGCCACCTAACCATTCATTATTTTCTAATGGACAACCTGTTGACTAGATGTTGTTGTTGTTTGGAGCAATTGGAACAGGATAGACAGGGACGTAGGAAGCATCTCAAACTTTAGGGGGCACGAAACTTTAAGGGCACGTTTTTCATTAAGCTAAAGGGGCACTTCCTGAAAATAAAAAGGGCACTTCTTTGTTTATTGCAAAATATTGGGGGGCATGTGCCCCCAGTGCCCCCTCCCCGGTTCCTACGTCTCTGAGGATAGAATCTCTCCTGAGAGCTACTCTGGATGGTTTTTACTTACATATTTGAAGCCTGTTGTATCAATTAAACTTTGAACTGCGTATTTTGTGACGGATTTTGTTGTTGTTGTTGTTACAAAATTTTGATAAGGGGGGGACATGGTTGAACCAGGATTATTAACCTGCTATAAATCTGGTTAAGCCTGGAAGGGAAATGGTTAGATATGACAAAAAGGGGGGGGGGCAGGAATTTCTAAGCCTCTCAGTGGAAACATTGAAAAGCCAGTGGAAGAGTATGACAGAAGTTGAGCTTGGACATGGTTGCGGGCGTGCCTTTACAACGAATAGATTCAAGTTGGGCACCTTCATTTTTGGGAGTGCTTTGCTGTGCTTAATGAATTGCTGTTTACTTTCTCATAGGGTCTAAACTTCATAATTCTATTACTGGTAGCCTTGTTTTTAAACAATATAAAATGGAAGTGGTTGCGCTTGTCCATTTGAGTACAAGCGCTTTGCAGGGTGGTGAACAAGCCTTATTCATTCTTGAGCAAAGTAGTGATTTTTATGCCGACACTTAAATTATTTTACTGCATATGGCCAAAAAACCTATTACAGACGTCCAAACAGGGCTAACAGACGTTCAAACAGGGCTAGCATGTACCTTGTTACTCATATTACTCATACATACTTTAAATTCTAATTCTGTGCTGATGCCAGAATTACTTCAGCATACTATCTGCAGGGAACTTAGCATACTATCTGCCCTTTGACTGCTTTACAATCAAGGGACTTTTACATAATATACCTTGTTTCTACTAGACGTACTTAATTACTAATTCTGTGCTGATGCCAGCCCAGGGACCTTAACATACTATCTGCTTACCATCAAGGGACTTTTACATACGATGTGCCGTATGTCTGCTTAAATGCTAGCACAGGGACTTTTGCATACTAACTGCTGTCCTTTGACTGCTTGTGCAATCAAGGGGACTTTTAATACTATGTGCCCTGCGGATGGCCCTTGGCACACTGACTGCCTGATGAGGTACAGGTCAGCTTTTTTCTTGCTAGATTAGAGTATTAGAGGTATTAGCTCTATTTGCACAAACTGAAAACATTACAGATGCTCTTCGGCTGCTTTTCAATTTCATCACATGTATGTTTCTAATAAACTTTAATACACAATAACTTTTCCACCTGTTCAAGAGCTGGCTGGCTGCTTTGTTTGTAACACTTCCTTTTGACTATCAATAATTTCCGCTATTAGAGATCACCGGCCCCCGGCCCTCGGCCCCCCCCACATATGTAGGTATTTCTTCGTTTCATAACTGTCTGGCTGTTCCCGCATTAAAATTGATCCGAACGGTGCCGTTCAATCGAAAGATCGCAATGTTCGAAGCCTCCATGAGCCTAAGAAACTCCTTTAAAGTAAAGTGAGAGAACTTCGAGGGGCCGAGCAGTCATCTGAGCCTTGCAAAACAAGTTCAGTATGATTTCCTAAACAAACCACAAATGTACATACGCCACACCATCCTTCGTTTACAATTCATGCGCCTTCGTACTCAATCGAGGGAGTCACATTCCATATGGTTGCATTCTTTTCATTTCATTCATTTTTATTTATTTAGGCACGGTAGCCCCGTCAGTCCATAAGATGCATTTGATGCATTATTTACAAATATGTGGACCGCAAACTGTTTAACATTATTCTTCACTTTTGACCCTTGTTACGGACAGCTTTTAGAGTGGGTGACAGGACACAAAAGTGAATAAGCATGAAATAAAGTGTACTTCGAAACCATAATCAAAACGAGAATTTTGAAGGTTCCTCTTGAAATCGTTTTTACGAACATTCTTTAAATCGGCGGGATCCCCTTGACCTTCAATACATGTCTTGGACACAGGCAAGCACAGGTTATGAGAAGCAAGGAAAAAGAGGAGTTAACTTCTTTCAACAAAATGGAAAAAGCTACTTCAACAAACACTTTGGAGTTTCCTAATTTCTTGGTAATGGTCATCTTGCCATCGGTGCATTTAGTTTCTTAGAAAGAGTTACTTATAAACAATTTACTCTGCGTAATTTCGAAACAGGGGGAAGAGGGATTTTCAGGGCGACAGTTAGCCAGAACGAATACGAAGGCGCATGAATTGTGTGCGAAGGAGCGTGTGGCGTGTGTACATTAGTGGTTTGTTTAGGAAATCATACTCAACTTGTTCTGCGAGACTCAGATGACTGCTCGGGCCCTCGAAGTTCTCTCACTTTACTTGAAAGGAGTTTCTTAAGCTCTTGGGGAGGCTTTGAACATTGCGATTTTTCGATTGAACGGCACCGTTCGGATCATTTTAAATGCGTGAACAGCCAGACAGTTATGAAACGAAGAGAAATACATATATTTGTGGGGACCGAGGGCCATGGGCCATGGTGCCGAGGGCCGGGCCGGTGATTTCTAATAGCCCATGATTTCATAGCCTACGCGTAGACCCATTTTCTCAAAGGAGGAATGGGTTTTGCTCTTTGTTTCGTAGACCCTTTCCTCCTTTGGGATAATGGGTCTACGCGTAGGCTAATAATTTCACAGTTCTTGACCTTGATACGAAATGTTATGAATTTGGTTGATTTGTTTCTTGACATTGAATGATCCATGATAAGGCTCAAATCCTTACTGGTTCCCAGAACACGCGGAAATCATCCAACCTCACGAAACTCAGCCAATGACATCGCCGCTTTCTAACCCCTTGAGACAAAATCCGTCGTTCGAGTTGAATTTTGGACCCTTACGAAAAATGAAATGGGTACTAGATTATTGCAGTTATTTAAAATATTTTTTGATAAATCGGTTGCAGAGATATCTGTCCAGAGTTGTTTACATGTTTAGGCAAATATCTTATTTGGAGCCGGAGCAACGAGCATTTACCGGCCAAGAAAAGTTGACCTTTCTTCAAAATTTCATATAAATTTCTAGAAAGGAGATATCGCGATGAAAATTTCACAGAATATCTCTATGGCCCTTGGCAACAACCCACATGCATTTGCTTTCCTGAGATCTCCAAAACTTTGTCACATTTTAGTGATTTCAAACTGGAAAGGCAGATGGGCCTAAACTTATCCTGGGTAAAAACCTTTTTCTGGACTCGGAATCAGCCAAATATGCATCTTCGAGCCAGATAATTCACTCACCGTTGACTCCAGCACCAATTTATGCTCATTTCTCCATTAAATTGGGGCTAACTTCGACAGAAAGCAAACAGTTTTGTGCAAATTTGAAGAAACTTTCATGTTCCATTTTTTCTTGACAAACGTGATATCTCTCGACTGTTGACAAACACACACGAGGCAGCCTAGTGTCATGACTCAGGGGTAGCTATGGTGTCATGGTCCTCCTGACTCCTAAATGTTGTTTTCAAAATATTTACAACTTTTTGAAAAACTGCTTTCCGCAAACAAGTTTCTTAGCTCTTTAAATTCAGGTAGGGTGATTTCTCAACTTTCGAAAAATTGAGCCTACCATTTCTTATAAGATGTTTCATATAAAAATATTACGTGTATTTGTACATTTTCTAAAACAAAATTCAAGAGTCAGGAGGAGGACCATGACACCATGGCTACCCCTGAGTTATGACACTAGGCTGCCTCGTGTGTTTGTCAACAGTCGAGAGATATTACGTTTGTCAAGAAAAAATGGAACATGAAAGTTTCTTCAAATTTGCACAAAACTGTTTGGTTTCTGTCGAAGTTAGCCCCAATTTAATGGAGAAATGAGCATAAATTGGTGCTGGAGTCAACGGTGATTGAATTATCTAGCTCGAGGATGTATATTTGGCTGATTCCGAGTCCAAGAAAAGGTGTTTACCAAGGATAAGTTTAGGCTCATATGCCTTTCCAGTTGGAAATCACTAAAATGTGACAAAGTTTTGGAGATCTCAGGAAAGCAAATACATGTGGGTTGTTGCCAAGGGTCATATACATATTCTGTGAAATTTTCATCGCGATATCTCCTTTCTAGAAATTTATATGAAATTTTGAAGAAAGGTCAACTTTTCTTGGCCGGTAAATGCTCGTTGCTCCGGCTCCAAAAAAGATATTTGCCTAAACATGTAAACAACTCTGGACAGATATCTCTGCAACCGATTTATCAAAAAATATTTGAAATAACTGCAATAATCTAGTATCCATTTTATTTTTCATAAGTGTACTAGAAATTCATCTCGAACGATGGATTTTGTCTCAAGGGGTTAGAAAGCGGCGATGTCATTGGCTGATTTTCGTGAGGTTGGATGATTTCCGCGTGATCTGGGAGCCAGTAAGAATTTGAGCCTTATCTTGAATGATCCTGTTCATCAACGACTTGTATGAAATATATGGAGTCAGGTGCTGAAAAAATTGGGAGAATTCACTTCGGGGAGTCGAATTGTAGATCGGGGAGGCAGGATTCATAGATCGTTGGGGCATTCCCCTCTTTGTCGAGTCGCTTTTGACTTCGCCTCGGCAGTCTACTCTTCGTCGGGGCCTGCGATTGACATGACTCTTCGTCGAGGCGCTTTGAATGATATGACTTGTTGGGGATACGAACAGGCTAAGTTGTGAGCCTGAAGTAATCCCCAAAAAAGGGCTCCAGATCGCATGCGCAGTGACGATTTACTTCAATTACGTAACATGCAAATTAGCTGGACCATTGAGAACAAGAGAAGAAACAAAAGCAGCGATGCGCATGACAACGTGAGCCCCAACAATGATTCGCTCTCAACAAAGCTGAAACACAGTGGGTCACAGCAAAAGGGTCAGCACTTCATCTCCCCAACAACGACTCTTCGTCGAGGCGCTTTGCTTCACACGACTCTTCGTCGAGGTGCTTATTGGTTGACAATGTTGCTGCAAGATTCACTTCATTTTTATATGCTCCTGATTAAAATGGCTTCTTCAGAGTTGCCTCCACAAGAAAATTTGAAATCCTACATCCTTGCAGTTTTAAGACGAATTTTTAGAGATTCGGATAATGCCTCATCGGTTGACCGGAGCACAGCCCCAACACAGCTGATCATGGAAACGCCCTTTTTACTCATATACTCAGGAAAAGCCCTTCTTACCGTCAGGAAACACTCTTATGTGTCTATCAAACTGTAGAGGTACCTACCTAATCCCTCCTTCGACATGTTCTCAACGGATTTTGAAGAAGTGGAAGAGTGACCATAGAGAAAAGTGGGGGGGGGGCTCCCATTCCCCAATTCTCCCCGTTATAACCAGGCAGTTTAGCAGTATTTTTGAAAGAAATTAAGAAATTGAAGTTTCTTGAAACTATCAGATTTGACTATTTAAAGTTTCTTAACAGTTTACGTGCAGGAAACTCACTGGGACAAAAGCCCCTCTCTTTAATAGCCCCCTCCCCTCTGAGCAAAGATTCTCTTTTAAGGCCCCTCTGGAGTGTCCGAAATTAGATATACTGGCTCAATACATAGAGCTTTCACGGTATGTCTGTTCGTTATACCAGACATCACGAAACAAACAATAAATAAATTCAAACCTCTACCCCCTCCCTCTGGGCTCAAACTTTAGTACTGAGCTTCTCGTATTTTCCTCCTACTCTTGCGTCCGAGTACGACAATTGAAATTTTAAATAGCCTTGTAACCAGGGCAATATTGTCCTAAATTTTTCTTGAAACTTCAAGAATTGTTGATCTCGAATTTTATATCTGGAACACATAAAAATGAAGTAGATGTTGCAGGAATACTGTCAATCAAAGTGCCTCGACGAAGAATCATATCATTCAAAGCGCCTGTCTCGACGAAGAGTCATGTCAATCGCAGTGCCGCGACGAAGAGTCATGTCAAGCAAAGTCCCTCGACGAAAAGACTTGCTGCTTTCTCCACCCCCTCGACGAAGAGTAGACTGCCGAGACCAAGTCAGAAGTGACTCGACAAAGAGGGGAATGCCCCAACGATTTATGAATCCTGCCTCCCCGATCTGCCCTTCGACTCCCCGAAGTGAAGTCACCCACTTTGTCTAGCACCTGACTCCATAGAAATGCCCTTGATTTCTCATTGGGCTTCCTTTACAGAGTAGCAGATAAGTGTTAGCTTAATTCAAGCAACAAACCTTTCCTTCCAGCGCAATGAATGCATAAGCCAAACCTTTTAATTTTCGATCTTGTCTTGTTTGCTGGCGCCACATTTCATTTAGGCCCTCTTCTTCCAACTGAATTTATCAGATGATGTATTGATTGAAGTTCACAATGATTGAAGTTCTAATGATGTAAGTTGGCCCGCCATCTTCACAGTCCATGGAGGTTTTAAATAGACCTCGACAAGTTGACAAGATGATATCAATTTTTGTGTGGAAAATATCATTTCACGTTCACTGCTTTAGCAAAACATGTGGAGTACGTCCTAATGGTGCGGAGGACTGGGAGCTAGTGGGAGGCATTCGCCTTGTCGTTAAAATACATTTACGCGAGCGTAAATGTTTCAATTATTGTTTGATTGCTCACATGTCCATAACCAATGAACCGATTTTCAAAAACTTTCTTTTATTTAATTGCCTAATAGACCAGAGGGTGGAGGGGGAGCACCACCACCCGAGCGGAGAATTTATGAGACCAAGTCTATCTAGATCAGTTTTTTGCGTATATTCCGAATTTGGGTGTTGAGCATGTCTTTTAGGGGGCTTTTCTGAGATACAGGGGGTCTAAAGTGCTATTTTGAGGCAAATTGCTATAAACTTGCTTTCTTCATTAAATGTTGATAAAATGCAGACAGATCAGTTCTTTGATGGCATTTATGATTGTTGACTCTTATTTTGCAGTGAATGTTCAAATTCAAACTTTAGGGAGGCCATATAAAGCTCAGGGGCAAGTGTGAAATACTAAAAATTCCTGAACGAAAGTTTGGTGTGAGAAGATATTCACAGGACATTCACGTGCTCAAAATGGAAATGGTTTGGTAAACAAATATCCGTATTGGGAAATGGCTCTTTGTAATGGGTTTCTCAGACATGTCTAATGATATGTTTGGAGATTTTTCCCAAGTTGGTGCTACCTAAATTTCAATACTCCGTGCCAATTGCCAATATTAGGGGTATTAAATTTATATCAAATGAATGTTTGGCGTCTTTCAATGTTTCAATTATTGTTTGATTGCTCACATGTCCATAAACAATGAACCGATTTTCAAAAACTTTGTTTTGTTTTATTGCCTATGGTTGTGGTTTTACCACGGCGTTTTCATGTGGAAAAGAAGATCAATGGACTTGCTCAAATTCAAGCCTTAGATGGCATGAGAAAGAAACGGCCTATTTTTCCAGTCAACGTGTTAGATGTGATACAAAAGCTGAACTCGTATTGGTATTCTCTGAACTCAGTATTAACTAATTACTAATAGTATTAACTGAATTTGTACTCTCTGAACGCCATATATTCTATGAACGACATAAAAGTTCAGCCTTTTGGATCACATGTAACATGTTGACAGGCAAAAAAGTCCGTTTCTTTTTGATGCTATATAAGGCTTCAATTTGAGCAGCTTTATCAATCTTCTTTTGGACATGACGAAATTTGCTCAAACCACAGCGAAAAGATCCTCAAATACAATTTAGCCTTCATTGGTTATGAAGATATTAGCAATTAAACGACAATAAATCATTTTGGGACACCAGGTAGATTCAGTAGGCGGGTGCAGGAATTCTTCTTCGCCATCTTATTTCTGCAGAGAGCATCTATATATGAAACCCCTGCGGTAGAATGGGGCTTTGCAAAGCCCTTTGTTCACTATTCTTGTGTTCTAGCAAACCGTATTGGTCGAGTTTTTGACGAAAGCTGGCGTATGGAGCTGTGCTTCGTTGCCTACCCAGTTGTTATTTAAAGGGAAGTTTTAAATGAGACGTATCGCTGCGTAGGAGTTCCAACCGTTTCAACTGTATTTGAATAATGGCGGCATTCGATTCCTTGCTTGCTCGAGAGAAGAACGAAGGAACAGCAACATTGCCAAGCTTTACTCGCAATCCCGTGGAAGAGAAACAACACAGTGAGTAACAATGCAATTTTGATCATAATATAGGCCTCATCAACGGTCCATTATTTCCAATTGTGTGAAGATTGCTTACCTAGCTTAATATGTTTTTCTGTTATATGAGAGCAATGATGTGACTCTATTTTTCCTTGTTTAGAGTAATGATATTCCAAGACTTCCTGCGCTTCATCAGTCCTGATCAAGTGATAAATCGAGTTGTATACGATCTCGATAATTTAGTATCTCAGCTGTCAAATATTTCTAGCGGTGAATCCATTACGAGTAATTACATGCCATCACCAAAGAAGTCCGGTTTTGTAAACAACAAATCATCTAACAGGTAAGCCCTTTTGTTGTCAACTTTCAATGGTGCCTGGAAGTGCCGGATGAGATTGAAAATGAATCAGCTTCTTTTGGACTCATATTTTCAAAATTATTTGCCAACTCTGTTGCCTGACTGAGGCTTTTGCTTGATTTTATCAATTTATTTGTAATTTTTCATTTCATTATTTTGGTTTGAAATGAAGAATATAAGGTAAACATTTCTCAGCTCATCCATTTCTATTTAATGAATAGGTCACCGCTAGCATGTGAATATCCCCTCTTATGAATGCTAGGCACGAAAGAGAGTGTTTTGTATGCAAATTAATATAAAAATTTACCGGGTGAGTCAAAGCAACAATCCCCGTTTGAAAGGCCGCTGCTCCCTGGATATTAACCCTATTTGTACTAGGCGATTTTTTTGGTATTTTGTACTGGGGGGGGGGGCATTTTTCATCCCCCCTCTTTTTCTCCAAAACTACAAAAGATATAACAATAAGACTTATCCCTGTTGTTCTTTAGACAATTGCCTATTCAAATATAACAATGACCATTAATAAGTCACGTGATTCGTTGCTAGGCAACCGAAAAACTGAGGAAAATTGGCAAATTTATACCTTCTTAACCAGAAAAATTCTATTTAATTATTTAATTAACCACTCAACCGATTTTCTCCAAATTTGTTTCAAATAGTAGGAAACATGTCATAGTTCAAAAATATTTACTTTTCAAAAGTTATTAGTTTCTATTTTTAGCACAATTAGCCTTAAATTAGCCTTTTGTTGCATGCATTTACTTTCATCCGTGGTTTTTGCCAGTCCTGTCCTTTATCTGGTAAATATAAACTCAAAATGAATCAAATTAATAAGATGAAGCAAGTTAGACTAAACAATTTATATTTTGCATTTCTTTATCAGAGAAATTACGTCATAAATGTGAATGACGTCATAGACAGTAAATTTTGCTGACAAATGCAAATATGAAAAATTTATATATCAAATGAAAGCACCCATCAAATGCAATCGAATGGTGCATGTTTGAGATCGATCAAGCAAACGACACCAAAACTACGGACATTTTAAGCATTTTTTTTTTGTTGACTACTCTCCAAATATGATATTACTGTGGTCACATGATCAGAGGTAGAACAATGAAATGTTAAGAATGTACTTGCCAATGAAATCTGAGTAAAATTCACCAAAACTGGTGGTTGTATCTCTTGTCGTTTTAGCGTAACGCAGCAAAGTCTGATAGGGGGGACGTAAAATGCCCCCCCTCCCTAGTACGAATAGGGTTAAGGCAATACTGTTGCAAATACATCATTCAATAGTAAGCATTTTCAAATACCGTAAGACCAGGGGGCTTATTTTATATACCGGGTGTCCCAAAAAAGGTAACAGATTTGATCGGGGCTAGTGATAAGAATTTATGTTGAATCGATCCCTAAGAAGTTTCGTTGTACTCTTTAATAGTTAACTTGAAGATGGATACCTAGTTTGTTGATATTGGTGCATCGAGAGCTGGAATATTGATCATGAAAGTCCAAATTTGCGTTCATCAACAAACCAGAGCTTTTGGGTTTTGGCCTAAACTTTAAACGCACTGGTCAGGGGCATCTCCTCAGTGATAAGTTTTTTGGACAACAATCCGTCCTTTGGGGTACTCATGTGAATAGAATATAAAACTGACAAATGAGTTAAAATGAATAAAGTCACTAAGGAATATCTTCCTGCCGTTAAAATGAATACATTTACATAAAAAGTACAGTACACCAAGCCAAGCAAGCACGAGTGAGCATTTTTCAGTTCCCTTGGGTATATACGATTGCTTGTTTCGTAATAATATTGAGCGAGATGATACAAAAAGTATTTCACTCAAGGATTCGAGATGAATAATTTTTATCAGGCAGATGCAATTTGAAGTTGTTTTTTTTTTAACTAAAAACGATGTCTCTGTGGGATTAAATTCGTGAATCTAATGTAGTTTCAGATTTCTTTCACAATGTGTTTCTAAGCACGATGTCTCTTGTTATACTTCGCTATGATCGAGGAGATTCCACAACTCAGCGCATTAACAGCTTAGGCCAAAACCCAAAAGCTCTGGTTTGGTGATGAACTCAAATTCGGACTTTCAATATTAATAGTCCAACTCTCGATGCACCAATATCAACAAACTAGGTATTAATCTTCAAGTTAACTATCAAAGAATATTTCAAAACTTATTAGGGATCGATTCAACATAAATTCTTATCGCTAGTCCCGATCAAATCTGTTACCTTGTTTTTGGAACACCCGGTATATATATTTTTTATAAATATTTTTTTGTATATATTGTAATACAATTTAGGGAAAGAGTTTTTGAGAATATATATATATACTCATATACTGATTTTGTATTTCTTTTCGACTTATATTTTTACTTGTGCACTGTACTTTTTCGTTTCGACCTATTTATTTCCTTGCACATAAGACATCATGAGTTCAGGCAGAAATTAATGTTCTAGGGCCAAAAGGTGGACAACAATGATTGTTCCTGGCCTAGCATTTTCCAATGCCAAAAGGCAAAGCACACCGAGAAAAGTCCGGCGATAGCTCCAAAACATTAGGCTGAAAAAGGCCTAGGCCAAAGCGCCATTTTTTTATTAATAAGACGTCAAATATGACAATGCTCGGTATTAAAAGCCTTAGATGCTGCCAAGAAAGTCAGTCTCAGGTGGCAGGCTGACAGAGGTAGTTCCCTGTCATAAAAGCGCTTACAGCGCCCATTGGCTTTCCTGTTGAGACTGACGTCAATAAATATATCAAAAATACACAAGTCTGCAGTAAATCAGTGATGCCTGTACTCATTTTGTATTTCGTTTCGACTAATATATATTATTGAGTACTTATTAGAGTAATGATACGTATCTAGTACGTATCCATAAGTACTCAACAGAGCTAGCTATTGAGTACTTATAGATACGCTGCTTGAAAAAGGCGAAATCCGAAAGCAACCCATGAGGTGCTAAAATCAAGATGATTAAAACATACCACTGTGGTCTAGTGGTTAAGACGCTTGCCCGGAAAGCAGGAGATCCGTGGTTCTTTTCCCGGCGGTGGTAATTTGTAATTTTCTCGATTTTTCTGACAATCTAAAAAGGTTTCTGTTTGCACCGAAAAAAGGAGAAATCCTGGTTGCTCGCTAGCTATTGAGTACTTATATATAAAATCGAACCCGCAGTTCTTTAGGACTGATGGGGCTACCGTGCCTAAAAAAGTGAAAATAGAAATAGAAATAGAAAAAACCCACGGATCTCCTGCTTTCCGGGCAAGCGTTGTAACCACTAGACCACAGGGGCATGTTTTAATCCTCTCGATTTTAGCACCTTATAGGTTGCTTTCGGGTTTCGCTTTTTGCAAGCAGCGTATCTATAAGTACTCAATATGTATATATATAAACTAAAAAAACACACATTCGTTAAACGTTTCGGTGTGAGCCTTCATCAGTAATCACTGAGGCTTTAATTGATTACTTACTGATGAAGAAGTCCGATTTTGTGAACAACAAATCTTCTAACAGGTAAGCCCTTTTGTTGTGAACCTTCAATGTTGCACATCAAACAGCCTTCCTATGTTCAAAAAACGTACTAGATGTTGGAATGGTTGAAAATGCAACTGTAGGCTTTGCAAAGTATATATCCCGCAAGTTGGGTTTGTAATATGATATATTCTAATATACTCTTCGTCGCGGCACATCCCAGGTACCTTTACTATGGAAGAACCCCCCCCCCATGCTAAATACCTCCTTACACAGCATGCGGGCAAATAATACGAACAGTTTTGTGAGTTTAGGCCTAGGCCTGTGCCAAAATTTGAGCATTATCTACGCACTAAAAATCGAGAACAATTAAATTACATTGAAGAGCAAGCAAGTAACAGTTTAAAAAGCAGCAAGCAACGCAAATAGGCCTAAATTCTTGAGCCAAGAGAATACGACATGGGAAAGATAAAGCAAACTGAAATAAATCTCACGGTTTCATGGTCATCTGCAGACAAACTGATTAGCATAATCTTTCAGAACAGCTTCATTGCATCTGGTTTCACTGCCACGTTGTCTTAAACTTCGGGGCGCCATCGTTGTCAGTGGCAGTGAGCTGGGCGTTTGTCCATCGATTCGCGATATACAAGTTCTGGACTGTTTACTTGAAAAGAGGTGACACGAGGCTGACCTTTGTGTTATATATGCTAGACAAGTCCCTGGGGAAACCATGTCATGCTTCTATTATTTTATTCCTTAGGGACTTCAGTTCATCTGTAATTTCAATGGACCTTGCCAATGAGAATAATTTAGCTATTCATTTTTTTAGCCTACTTTAAATTGATATTTAATAATATAATAATAATAATTGCCTTGCAGTGTCGAACGAGATTGAAAATGAATCAACTTCTTTTGGACTCATATTTTCAAAATTAATTACCAACTCTGTTGCCTGACAGCAAAGGCTCCGTTTCTTTGATTGGCTGACGGCCAGACACACCCTAAAAATGTTCACACCTTGAAGGCCAATGCCGTTGGAGAATATGTGGCCTCCAGCAGAACCCTGCGACCTCCAGCAGGACCTATTGGTCTCTAATTAACACTGTTCTAAACGAGGCAAAGATCCCCATAATACCACCTCTTTTAGAGAACGGGTTATTCATAACTGATTTCTCTGAAAAGGCACAAATTTTCAACGACTATTTTATACTTCAGTGTACGACAATTGACACCGGGAGATCCTGTTCAATCCTGCATTATGTTCCAGTAGCTACTACTCTGATAAACGACGTTGGTATTTCCGATGAAAAGATACTGAATATTATCAGATCACTTAATTCTCAAAAGGCTCATGGCTGGGATGAAATATCTGTGAGAATGATAAAATTAAGTGATGCTGCATTAGTTGTCCCGCTGAAGATAATATTCGCGAACTGTTTGAGTTGTGGTCTTTTCCCCCAAATATGGAAATGTGCAAATGTTGTGCCTGTGCACAAAAAGAATGAGAAAAATGTCAAAGGTAACTACCGTCCAATCTCCCTTCTTCCTATTTTTGGCAAAATGCTTGAAAAGTTAATATATGATTCTTTATATTCACACCTTGTCTCATGTGAGCTACTTAATCCAAACCAGTCAGGTTTTCGTCCAGGTGACTCAACGATAAACCAGCTAATCTCCATAACACACACCATCTTTAAAGCTTTCGACTGCAATCCGCCGCTTGATGTTCGTTCTGTTTATCTTGATATTTCCAAAGCCTTTGACAGGGTGTGGCATGATGGTCTTGTCTACAAACTTAAACGATGTGGTGTTTCAGGACAGCTCCTTTCTCTTATCCAGAGTTTTCTTAGAGATCGAAAGCAGCGAACTGTTTTGAACGGAAAATGCTCTGTTTGGGGAGATATCTCAGCCGGAGTACCTCAGGGCTCTATTTTGAGGCCCTTGTTTCTCCTTGTTTACATAAATGATCTTACTGAAAATCTGAAGTGCAATGTCAAACTTTTCGCCGACGATACATCACTATTTACCGTTGTGCATGATAAAAACACAGCTGCCAATGATATGAACCATGACTTAGAGTTGATAAGACATTGGGCTCATGACTGGAGGATGTCATTTAATCCTGATCCGCAAAAGCAAGCTGTAGAAGTAATTTTTTTCAAGGAAAAGAAATAAAATTGATCATCCAATGATCCGTTTTAACAATACACCTATGAAGAAAGTAGACGAACATAAGCATTTAGGACTTTTTCTTGACTCAAAGCTTTCATTTGCTGCCCACATCAAGGCAGCTATCACTAAAACATGTAGGGGTATCGGTTTGCTGAAATATCTTTCCAAATATCTCCCCAGACAAACACTTAATGAAATGTACAAGCTGTACGTGCGACCACATTAGACTACGGGGATGTCATTTATCATATTCCTGCAAAAGTATGTGAATTTAGCGGAAATACAATTTTGCCAAATGTCATGGAGAAGCTAGAGTCCGTTCAATATTCTGCTGCTCTTGCTGTTTCAGAAACATGGAAGGGTACGTCGAGAGAGAAGCTGTATGCAGAGCTTGGTTGGGAATCGCTAAGTCTCCGTCGGTGGAGCAGACGCCTTACCCTGTTCTACAAGTTTATAAATAATCTAGCTCCTGACTATACTACAGATCCAATCCCACCACAACGGCAGTCACGATACTCTCTTCGCAAGCAGGATGTCATTGGGCGAATAAGGGCAAGGACAGAAAAATTCCAATCTAGCTTCTATCCTCACTGCCTTTCAGAGTGGAACAAGCTGGATTCAGAAATTAGACTTGCGCCTTCCATTGCTGCATTCAAGACAAAGCTGCTATCAAAAATTCGCCCCCTGCCAAAATCTGTCTTCAGGATACACGACCCAACAGGACTATCTTATCTTACACAACTTCGGGTTGGTCTCAGTAGATTGAACTTTCACAAACTCAAGCATAATTTCAGAGATACCATAAACCCAATGTGCCCAACTAATGATGGCATTGAGGACACGGAACACTTTTTATTGCTCTGCCCTTCCTTTGAAGTATTACGAAGAAGAGACCTTCTCGCTGGAGTTTCCTCTTTATTACGACCACATGGATTCACCAATCCTTCAAATGATGTTCTACTAAAGATTTTAATGTATTGATAAAGATTTAAAGTGTTTCAGACAAACACTTGTGGCATAAATCTTGATTTCCAAGGACATTCTATCAAATCTGAGGAGACTGTTAAACTCTAAGGTGTAACACTAGATTACAAATTGAACTTTGACCCACACATATCAAACCTTTGCAAAAAAGCCGCGGCACAACTAAACGTTCTTAAACGACTTAAGTCATTTATTGGTTTTGCTGAAAAAGAAGTTTTGGTTCAAAGTTTCGTTTACTCGAATTTTAACTACTGTCCTTTAGTTTGGTATTTTTCATCTTCAAAATCAGTCCAGAAAATTGAAAGAATACAGGAACGCGCGCTTAGATTTCTGTACAATGATCATAAAAGCTCCTATGATGATCTTCTTATTAGGTCAAAAAGATGCACAATGCAAGTTGCTCGTCAGAGAACTCTCTGTGTCGAAATCTTTAAGACAATAAAAAACTTGAATCCATCTTTTATGCGTAATATTTTTAGTTCAAGAACTTCAAATCATCCATCTCGGAATCCCAACAATTTAAATCATGTTCGACCAAATCAGGTAACTTTCGGTTCCAAGAGCCTTAAAGCCATGGGACCTCAGATTTGGAACTGTTTGCCAAATGAACTAAAATCAGCTGAAAATCTAAACAGTTTCAAGGTTATGATAAAACAATGGAATGGCCCCACCTGTAAATGCAACGTTTGTAAATATAATGATATCATGTAGATTTTGTCCATTTATGTCCATGTAGTTTGATATTTATCTTCTGTATATACGTATTCATTTCCTTAAAGTTATTTTTCCATTTGTTAGTAGATTCGATTTAGATTAGTTGTATGTGTATATATTTGTATATATATGTATAGCTAGGTGTAAAAAATCGAATAAAAATAAGATAACAAACAAACAAACAAATGTATGGTGATAACGATCTTCCAGATGATGTTAATAAAAACATACTTCTTTTAACTCTGCGTTTTATCCATAAAACTTGCCGATTTGATTAGCAAGTCCCTAAATCATACAACCACCATCCCTCTTTTAGTAAGCGCTATTTTTTTCTCTTTCTTCTTTCTCTAGTTGTTACGTATTGCGCTATGTTCGTTTTTTCTGTTTTATGTTGCCATAAGGTAGTCATTGTTTTTCGCTCCTAATGGTATTGTTTTAGTAGTAGGATATTGTAAGTAGTGTAGTTAGTAATTCGTTTTGTAAGCTTTTAATGGAATGTAAAAAAAAAAGAAAAAAAAAGAATATGTAGTCACATGACGGGAAACGCCCCGTTTTGGCCGGTTTTTACCCCTTCCCTCTAAAAAAGCCCGGTGTAAAATATGTTACAAAATTTTGAAAATATTTTTTCTTGCACGTATTCAGCAAGCCTGGGAGCACATTTTTCTTGCGAGCTTTACTGATATTCCAAATTTTTATGAAATTATGCCGGTTTCAAGTTGATGCAAGCGTTTTTACAGTATAAACATAGGATAAATACTTGGAAAACAGCAAATATCGAGCAGATAAAGAATAAAACTTGACATTCAAGAACAGCATGTCCTCAATTTCCAAAATCCTTGGTCGGGTTGGCCTAGATTGGTCAAGGAATGCAGACAAAATTTGTGGTTTGTTTTACAAAGAATACAAATCAAAACTTACCGAGATTCCCATAAATGCTTATCAATTCACACTCCATTTGTTTAGTGTATGCAAACAAATAAGTATCCAATAAATTAATAATAAAATCCTTCTCCTCATTGCCTCAACTTCCAACTCTTGCTATTTTTGTCTTCAAAACAATTTTATGACGAGACGAAAGTGCAATTGACATCTTCATAAAACCGCGCGAAAACAACTAGTCACATGGGGGGGGGGGGACCTCAACAATTTCTGACTGGTGTTTGGGAGGTGGAACAATTTGGTTTTCCTGTAGGGAGAATGCACATTTTCGATTGGGAATTTTTTTAAATACTTCCAAAGTTTTTATGCTACCACAGAGCAATGATTCCTCGTATAACATTCTTCAATTCTTTAAATGAATTAATAATAATAATAATAATAATAATAATAATAATAATAATAATAATAATAATAATAATAATGATGATAATAATAATAATAATAATAATAATAATAATAATAATAATAATAATCGATAGGCTTTAGGTACCAAGGAAACTAGGAGGTCGAGGAATATGCTCCATAGAAGATTGTGTCGAAGAAGAAAGGAGAAGCATTGCCATGTATTTGTCGCAAACCCAGGAAGAATTGTTAAAGTTTGCAAGAACAGAACTAAAACTACCAACACAGAATGAATCAAAATTAGAATTTAAGAACAGAAAGGAAAATGAAAAGATTTCAGCTTGGAAAGAAAAGAAATTGCATGGGCAATTTGCAAAAGATACTGATGCCATCAAAACAAATGAGTCATTCAACTGGCTGTGCAAAAGGGAATTAAAACGTGAAACGGAATCTTTGATACTGGCAGCCCAGGAACAGGCGCTCAATACCAATTCTATAAAGGCAAGAATTTACCGCTTACAGGAAAATGACAAATGTAGATTGTGTGGCGATGCGGTGGAGAATGTTACACACATTATTAGTGGTTGCAAGAAACTTGCCCAAAAGGAGTATAAGCGTAGGCACGATAAAGTTGCATGCTTCATTCATTGGCTCCTTTGCAAGAAATATGACCTGAAACATACAGAAAAATGGTATCAACACCAGCCGGCTCCTGTTGTAGAAAATGACCGACACAAACTTCTGTGGGATTTCTCCATGCAAACTGATCGAGTCATTGAGCATAGAAGACCGGACATTGTCATTGTCGACTGGAAAGAAAAAGAATGCTCCATTATAGATGTAGCTATTCCTGGCGACCAAAACATTGAAGACAAAGAATGGGAGAAGATCAGCAAATATAGTGAGCTAAAGCTGGAAGTAATGAGATTATGGAATATTAAAACGAAAGTGGTTCCAATAGTGGTTGGGGCACTTGGTTCCATCCCAAAAAAGTTAAGAGAACACTTGAAGAGTTTAGGATTGCCAGATGATATTCACTGCATCCAGAAATCAGCCCTCCTTGGAACAGCTGGAATACTGAGAAAAGTATTGAGTGTCTGAGGCTACTTGTTGGAGCTTGACGCTTGATGATGAACAATTAACAATTCCTCCGAAGATAATAATAATAATAATAATAATAATAATAATAATAATAATAATAGTAATAATAATAATAATAATAATAATATAAAACTATGAACTTTAGGAGTGAACTCGAAGTTTATAATAATAATAATAATAATAATAATAATAATAATAATAATAATAATAATAATAATAATAACGTTGATGGTTCTAGCTGTTGCATGGGCAAAGAGGTATGAAATAATCGATGAAAACATAGTGTGGTACAAAGAGAAGTGGGAGAAAGGAAAAGTATTTGAGAATATGAAAGGGAAATTAGTATGGGACTTTGAGTATAAACTGAGACAAAGCAGTTCGGCAAGAAGGCCAGACCTAACACTTGCAGTTAAGGAGACAAAAAGAATATGGATTTGTGACATGGCATGCCCACAAGAAAATAACATCGAAGCAAAGGTGAAGGAGAAATTGGATAAATATCAGCAGCTAGCCCTTGAAACAAGGGAAAATCGTGTAGGGTACAAAGTGGAAGTTGTCCCATTAGTCGTTGGATGTTTGGGTGGAGGAATTGGAAAATTGTGGAAGAATGTTCAAAAAATGATAGAAGCTGAAACCGAGACTGAAAGAATAGTGAAGGAAATGCAGAAGACAGTGCTAATGGACAGTGAATCAATTATGAGGAAAGTACCGTCGGGAGTGGTGCAACCGGAATGAACATTTGGAACTCAGACTGTATATGTCGTGTACACTGTAAAATTAATTATTCTAACAAACTTTGGTAGTCTTAATTAGTGGCTTGAAGTAGCTTTTATAAAAGATAATAATAATAATAATAATAATAATAATAATAATAATAATAATAATAATAATAATGATAATAATAATAATATGAAAAACAAAATTGTTAAAAGCAAAACGTTTCGATTATAAAATCTTCATCAGTTGTTTACAACCACAGGGCAGCCAAGTATTTTTTGTCCTATAAATACTTGGCTGTCCTGTGGTTGTAAACAACTGATGAAGATTTTATAGTCGAAACGTTTTGCTTTTAACAGTTTTGTTTTTCATACACTTTTTTCTGTTATTTTTGATGGTGGCTTTGTTTTAATAATAATAATAATAATAATAATAATAATAATAATAATAATAATAATAATATTATTATTAATATTTTTAGAACTTTAAAACGCCTCCAATCCCTTCTCAAATTTAAAAAGGACAAAAAGATTATGTAGAGTGGCATAAGTGGGAAAAGATGTTATTGCTTTTAATTGTAAATTTAACATTTTTATGTACTTTTTGTTTGTAAACAACTTCTTCTGTATAAATTCTCGGCTGCCCAGTAAAGTTGTAGACTGATAATAATAATAATAATAATAATAATAATAATAATAATAATAATAATAATAATAATAATGATATATAAAAACAGACTGTTATTTGTCAAGACGTTTCGATTAAAATCTTCATCAGTTTACTTTACAGCTCCGGACAGCCAGGTTTATATAAAATGTAAATAAAATTAGATTAACATAAAGTTTACATAAAATCAAAATTATGATACCCTTGATACATTCCAAACTATAGACTTACAATAATACAGACGTTTTACAGCGTAAACAAAATTAACATAAACTTATTTAGATAAAAACAAAAATACCCTAGACACATTCCAAACCATAAAATTACAATCATACAGCCTATCTTTTAACCTTTTACCCACATGGGATTGAGAGTGTCAGCCGAAATATAAATGTTTACAAGGAAACAGGAAAACAGACGCCAGCCAGTAACCCTCCTAGGATTTGCTTAAGTTGCTAGATCCCGAATGGCCCGATGGGGAATTCCACCCCAACACCACGTGCAAATTGCACGAAGTTAACCAGCCAGAATCTCCTCCCCTTCCCATGAGATCTAAGTGCAACGGTAGAAGGATTAAGCGCTCCCGCAGGCAAAAAAGTCCAATTCGACATCCGCTACCCTTTCATTTAGGCCCTGTGGAGAAAATTAACCCAATTTATACTGCCAAAAAGCTCCTTTCTACGGAGCGAATATACGTCACCTGCACCATTGATGATGCTTATTTTTACCAAAAACTCACCCCGATGATTTTATTCAAAAAAGTGAGAGAAAAAGCTTGCCTGTGGGACTGGCTTACCCATATGAAGATTACCACTGAGACGTTTTTGTTTGTAGGTCCGGAAATACGATTTATAGACGTTAAATCTCTGGCGAAATTTAGTCTTCGTACTACCGACATACTTTTTATTGCAACATTCGCATTGTAGCAAGTTTACTACATAATCCGAGTTGCAGTCATACGCCCCTGAAAAGTTCCTAAACAACCGAGAATCATCTGCATTATAAAACGTCGACCCCTCTCGCATCATAGGGCATAGTTGACACCTTCTACCATTGCACTTACACGTACCCTTTTCCACCAGCTCCTCGTTTACAGGTTTCAATTTTGCCCGAACCAAGGTATCTTTCAAGTTTTTGGCCCTTCTAAATGAGATGAAACGTTTTCCCGAAAAAATCCTGCGATGCTCACGATCAACAAGAAGAATATTTTCACATTTCCTCAAGATCTCATGAACCCCAGTAAGTGCGGGATGGAAAGTAAGGACGAGGGGTATCCTCGTGCCATCCATAGATTTAGATTCCCTATTAAAAAGGGTATCTCTTTGCAAACATTTGACTCTCTCCAACTGAGTGTCGATCTCCCCACTCTTATATCCCGATCAATAAGCCAAGATTTTAGGTCAGCCAAGTGTTCGTTAAACGAAGAATCCTCCGAACAAATTCGTCGAGTACGATGGGCTTGGCCATAAGGTATACCCTTTTTAGTATGATAAGGATGGCAGGAAGATCGATGTAAGAGCTGATGGGTGTCTGTTGGTTTTGTGTATAAATCAGTGACAAGAGTGCTTCCTTTCTTAATAACCCTTGTATCTAAAAAATTGATGCTTTCCTTAGACCATTCTGCGGTAAATTTGATCGAATGGTGTGATGCATTCAAATAGTCTATAAACCTTTGAAGCTCTTCTTCGCCATGCGTCCAAATCATATATACGTCATCAATGTAACGCCACCATACACTAGGCTTACAATCGTACGAACGGAGAAGTTTTTCTCCCAAGTCCGCAAGAAAAAGAATAGAGTACGGTGGCGCACATTTGGTGCCAATTGCTGTACCCCTTGTTTGACGATAGAATCTCCCATTAAACTCAAACATGTTATTCTTAAGTACTACTTCTGCTAGGCCCATTAAAAAATCTGTAGACACCGATCGATCTACTCTAGAATCAAGGGCTTTTCGTAACGCTCCCAATCCCTCATCGTAGGGTATGCTCGGATAAAGTGCGACCACATCAATCGTACACAAAATGGCATTCTCTGGAAGGCTACTTAATGATTGTATCTTTTGCAAGAAATGATTTGTGTCCTTGATATATGATAATGATGTATCCTTGATAATGATTTGTGTCCCTCATCGTGGGGTATGCTCGGATAAAGTGCGACCACATCAATCGTACACAAAATGGCATTCTCTGGAAGGCTACCTAATGATTGTATCTTTTGCAAGAAATGATTTGTGTCCTTGATATAGGAACGGACACCTTTAGCCATGGGTTGTAAATGAAAATCCAAAAATTCCGAAATGTTCTCTGTGTGGAAACCCGAATTAGAAATAACTGGCCTTCCGGGGACACTAATAAGCCTTTTGTGTATCTTAGGCAACAGTTAGAATCTACCAAGTTTGGGGTTATTGACCATTAAATATTCCAAAGTTTTATCATCAATATCCCCTCGTTGTCTAATTCTACCCATTGCCTGATTGATGACATTATGCAGACTTTCAGAAGGATATCTATAAACGAAGGATATCTAGGCAACAGTTAGAATCTACCAAGTTTGGGGTTATTGACCATTAAATATTCCAAAGTTTTATCATCAATATCCCCTCGTTGTCTAATTCTACCCATTGCCTGATTGATGACATTATGCAGACTTTCAGAAGGATATCTATAAAGAATGTAGGAAATTGAAAAGAAAGACAAAATAAGCTCACCCGGCGGCAGGAAAAATTCTCTC
This sequence comes from Aurelia coerulea, assembly GCA_039566865.1. Taxonomy (NCBI): domain Eukaryota; kingdom Metazoa; phylum Cnidaria; class Scyphozoa; order Semaeostomeae; family Ulmaridae; genus Aurelia; species Aurelia coerulea. The sequence continues at coordinate 13,144,283 of CM076950.1, forward strand.
CTTCCAACTTGAAACGATATGAGAAAGCGCGCCTCCAGTCTCAATATGAGGCCAGCTCACTGCAAATTTTGATAGACTTCTTGAGCGTCTTTCAAAGCTGTTTGACCGACTTACAAACACCCTGTGATCTTGGCAAAATCCTCAAAAACAATGCTTTTTTGATGACCGCGCATCTTGTGATGCAACTTTGACCGTCTTACCAATGATATTCGCCCATTTGATTGTTTCATATACAAAACAAAACAATCGCTTAGGAAAGTATTGCGTAAGAAATTCCGCATTCGAGAAAACACAGATTGAATTTAAGTTTCGCTTGCAAATGACTACGAGGCATATCCAATATGGCTGAACAGCAAAGCAAACGAATGTCATCAGGGGCGTCAGAACTTCGATCAGAGCATGAATGAACGAAATTTGCTGCCGCATGAAGTCGATGCGGCAGTACTAAAACCATTAAAAAAGATCGTGAATATTTTGAATGTTCTCATTTAGACTTAAGTTAAAATGACTTTCCACTTTTTTCTTGAAAATTTGACCGACTTCTGTAAGTCTCGTAAGTCGGTCTGGATCCGCCCCTGATCTCGAATGGCCCGATGGGGAATTCCACCCCAACACCACGTGCAAATTGCACGAAGTTAAGCAGCCAGCATCGCCTCCCCTTCCCCTGAGATCTAAGTGCAACGGTAGAAGGATTAAGCGCTCCCGCAGGCAAACAAGTCCAACTCGACATCCGCTACCCTTTCATTTAGGCCCTGTGGAGAAAATAAACCCAGTTTATACTGCCAAAAAGCTCCTAATAATAATGATAATAAGAATAATAATAATAATAATAATAATAATAATAATAATAATGATGATGATAATAATGATAATAATAATAATAAAGATAATAATAATAATAATAATAATCCAGTCAAGGAAAGCAGCTGAGTATCAGGACTATTAGTGATCTACAAGAAATGGATAGAAGAACAAGAAAGCTAATGACTATGCATAATGCACTGCATCCTAGGAGCAATGTTGATCGTCTATACATACCACGAAGTGAAGGGGGCAGAGGACTCCTGAGTGTTGAAGATACAGTGAATTTAGCTAAACTGGGATTGCAAGGATACGTGAAGATGAGTGAAGAAAGGCTGATTAGTGCTGCAAAAGGTGCCGATGAAGAAAAAAACTCGAAAGGCAAAACAACTGGAAAGCAAAAATGCTACATGGGCAGTTCATCAGGCAGACAGAAAATCTAGCGGACGAGCAGCAATGGATGTGGTTAAAGGATGGCACTTTGAAAAGGGAGACAGAAACATTGATAATGGCAGCTCAAGAGCAGGCAATCAGAACTAATTTGATCAAGGCAAAGATAGACAAGACCCAGCAAGAAAGCAAATGCAGAATGTGCGGTCAAGCTGACGAAAGTGTCAATCATATTTTGAGCGAGTGCAGTAAGATGGCACAAAAGGAATATAAGCGTCGACACGACTGGGTTGGGAAGGAGGTGCATTGGGAAGTCAGTAAACGGTGTGGATTTGATGTTAAAGAGAAATGGTACGAACATGAGCCAGATGCAGTCAGTGAGAACAATGATTTCCACATTCTATGGGATTTCGAAGTACAAACAGACCATGTAATTGAAGCGAGAAGGCCTGACATGATCGTGACAGACAAAGCGAAAAATATATGCAAGATAATTGACTTCGCGGTGCCTTATGATAGCAGAGTGGATGCAAAGGAAATGGAAAAAATTGAAAAATATCAAGATTTAGCCAGGGAGCTAAGAAAGATTTGGAACAAACGAGTGAAAGTCATCCCTATCATAATTGGAGCTTTAGGAACGACTCCAAAACTTTTAAAAAAGAGACTGGAGGACATTGGCATCGAAACGAAGATAGTGGAACTGCAGAAGAGTGCCATCTTGTATTCTGCAAGGATCCTCAGGAAAGTTCTTGAGATTTGAGGAGACTTGTTGTCACCGAACCTCAAGAAAAATAACTCTACTGACATTTAGACAGTATGCGCTATGACGATAATAATAATAATAATAATAATAATAATAATAATAATAATAATAATAATAATAATAATAATAATAATAATAATAATAATAATAATAATAATAATATTGTAAAAGTAAAGATTGATACGTCTTGTTTGCTAGTTGATAACACGCAAGGAAAACAAGATATTTTCATGAAAATTTTCGATCTTTCGTAGATCTTCTTCAGTCATAATTAAGCGTTCTATAAATAACTAAAACGTTAAGTAGCTGTTGGAGAATGTTGCGTTCTATGAACTATCGAATTAAGAGTTCGCTAAACTGTAAAGTTCGATTAATGTGGCGAAACAGATAAAGTAAATACAAATTATGATCAGGTTTTAGGAAAAAGCTTGTAATATGTCCTTCCGAATTCATTCATGGTATTGTTCAGACCACGAGGTTCTCTCGTGTCGAGCCTAGTCATCCAGACATTTTCATAAAATTCCAGAGTGTTATGATCACCCTCTACATTTTGCAAGATGTGTACAGTTAAGTCTCTGTCGAAATCACAATCGTGGCTTTCGAAAAAGTGTCTTCCCAGTTCTGTGGCGTCCGGATCATGCTTTGCATCGCTTCTATGCTTGTTGAATCTTTGACTCAATGTTGTCGATGTGTAGCCTACGTATAACTGTTTGTGTTTTCTGCACTCGGCGGCATAAATAACATTTTTTGTGGAACAATTCCCTCCTTCAATGAGGCATGATTTACCTGAATTTATGTTGTGCAATTTGTCCACTTGACCCATGTGAGTGCACAGTTTGCAGGGCCGGCCCCGCTTCTTTGTGCCTTTCTGCGTGCATCTGACGCTGTAACCATTTCGTCTGATCTTTTGTTCAGATTGAATTAGTGTGGCTCGAATATTAGTATTTCTTCTGAAGGAAACGATTGGAGGCTCTGGGAATACATTTTTAAGCTTTGGATGTTCATCAATCATGGTCCGATAGTTCCCGTGCAATAGTTTAGAAATTCCTTTGAATTTCTGATGCCAGTTCACCACTAGGGGTATCCTCTGATTTGAAATGCTGGATATTATCGCTTTTGGCTGTAGTAATTCCTGACGATCCTTCTGCGCAACGACCTCAGCAATTCGTATCATCTTGCCTCTTGAATATCCTCGCTGAACATAAAACTTGACAAACTCGGATGCATGCTTTCGATAGTCATTGATAAGAGTGCAAATTCTTCGGATTCTAATGAATTGTGAAAGTGGGTTGGAGCATATGGTATGCGGAGGATGATCAGATGAATTATGTAAATAGGTGTGTGTTGCTGTTGGTTTACTGTATAGTTCGGTTAGGATTTTGCCATCGTGGATCTTTACCCTTGTATCAAGAAATACAACGTTTGAGCTCGAGTATTCCGATGTAAACTTGATATTCGAATTGTACTTGTTTTTGGCAGCGTACGAATTACAAAATGATGGAAAATGGTTAAGACTTTTCAGGTCATCTTTCCATACGAAAAAAATGTCATCTATAAATCTGACCCATGAGACTGGACTCTTGCCATATAGTGTTGCATAATCTTCTAATAATTTCGTTTCAAATTGAGACATAAATAGGTTTGCGAAATTCACGGCCATTGGTGTTCCCATGGCAGTTCCTTTGATTTGATGAAAATACTGTCCCATGAAAGATAACGTGTTCGACTTGAGGATAAACAATATGAGGTCAGAAATGACCTTGGACGGAATTGACTTATTTTTGCGTTTTTCTAGCGCTTCGAAACATGCTTTAGCGCCCTCGTCATGGTCGATATTAGGATAAAGAGAGCTCACGTCCATTGTTACTAAGAAAATATCGTTCTGATCTTTAATTTCATTGTTTAGACTCTCGACATGCTTTACAAATTCCGTTGTATTTTTGATGTAGGAAGCAGTTTTAGTTGCAGCGGGTTTTATGAAGCTGTCTACCCACTCAGAAAGTTTTGCTGTACATGAATCATATCCACTACAGATAGGGCGCAGTGGTGGAAGATTTTCAAAAACTTTGTGAATCTTCGGTAGGCCATAAAAACAGGGTGTTCTATTACCCTCCCTTAATTTGGTATCTTCAACGTCGTCGATGTAACCATTATTGAGCATATCAGTGATTTTCTTGTTTAAAGTCTCTCGATAATCCGGGTTTGGATCTGTGAAGATTTGTTCATAGAATGTTTCATCTTGAAGTGTCTTAAGGCAAGCTGCATTATAATCGGTTCTGTTTATCAAAACTATACCATTGCCTTTATCAGCTGGCTTGATAATAATCGATTCATCCGTTTTGAGTGCTTTGAGAGCATTCCTTTGTCCCTCTGTTAGATTATTCCAGTTTTCATTACTTTTCGAGTTGATGTGTTTGCCAATGTCTCTAATGTTGTTATCTATGAAAGTTGACAATCCATTGGACCTTCCTTCTCTGACTTTCTCTGGGTACCAATGGGGATTTTTAATTTTCCAATCTAATCTTGAGCGTTCAAGCTCGTCATTGTCTGTTACAGCAGCTGATGCTTGTTTCTGTTCGTTGCCTGGATTCTTTTCTGCAAAGTACTCTGCTAATTTTAGTCTGCGGACAAATTGGAATATATCTTTAGAGAATTTCTCTTTATTGAATCCCTTTTGGCTTGGACAGAAAGAGAGACCAAGTTCTAAGACAGATATTTCCTCCTCGTTGAGTTTTCGACTCGACAAGTTGTATATTGTTGATTTGGTATTAATGTTCATTGGTGGGGCTCTATTCTCTGTTTTTGATTTCAAGTCTTCTTGTACAGATGGTAAATCGCGTGTTTCAGTTTTTGGTGTTGTGTAATTTTCGTCCAGAATCTCGAATCGATTTTTGAGTGTTAAGTTCTCCTTTCTTTGCAAATGGTTTCTGGTTTTGATGCTTTTGGATTTCCTTGGTATTGACCATTTCTTTTCAGGGTTAATTTCTTTTGTTACATTTACTTCTTGAGATTTTGCAAAATCAGTCCTCGCTGTTGGGAACTGGGAAATTTCTTGTGACTCTAGACATTTGACGAAGTGGGCCCTCATTTTTGACTGGTCGAACACAGAATTGGATGGATCTCTGTTGAATGCGAGTTCAATTGCATAGGCAAGAGCGAACAAACCACAGTCATATGTACCTTCTTGAATAGAATTAAGCTTTTCAATTCGAACCACAGGGGGTCCAGTAATGTCAGTGAAGAATACTGTAGTTTTGGTTTCTTGGCTCCGTGGTTCTTGGTTCCTTCGTTCCTTGGTTCGTCATGAAAATAACAGCTGTGTAATTTGATACCGATTACATCATCCTTGTGTGCGATCGGCCTGCTATTGTTACAGTAGAATATAGTATAGTAGGAAAGGGATGAAACTTCGTCGAGCCGCTTCAGAAGTGGTCCTAGAACTTAAATAAATTTCTGATGTCAGACAAGCGCTTTCGATTTACTCTGCATGATTTTACACATACCATAGATGTATTTACCACTATCTGTAAAGTTCCTGTCGAAATTCGTTTCGTACGTGGAGAAAAAGAAGAAGTTTTTCTCCGTTAGGTTTTTCGAGCAAATGAAGCGAGGTCAGGTGTATGCTACTGCATCACAGGCTTCAAAGGACACGGATTAAGTTGGTTTGATTAACGTTTTTGACCTCACGTCCTTTTTCATTTTCAAATATTTATACAGGTTACAGATTTCAGTATAATAGATAACTGTTTTACAAATTGACCTGTGCAAAAATAGGAAAGCCTAAATTAAAGAAAATTACAATATATACAATATCTAGATATGGCTTATATGATATATTTGATGGCTTATATGATATATGATATATGATATACTTGTGATCGAGCATAAAAACTAAATTAAATAGAAAAATAAAATGTACCTCTCATATGGATTTTTTAAAGGTAGCCAGGGACGGTGCCAATTTAGTTTCCGTATTTAGCTCATTCCATACTTTTGCTCCTCGATAAGAAAATGCTTTTTGACCTGTGCATGTTCTTAATAGAGGTATCTGCAAATTTTGTGTGTCGGTAGAGCGAAGATTGTGATCACTACTCTCTGAGCATTTAGTGAAAAGTTCCCCTAAATATTGAGGAGCAAGTGAGTTCAATGCTTTATAGGTCAGCGATGCTGTTTCTTTTCTGATAAGATCTTTAATTGATGGCCAGCCAAGGTTTTTGAGCAGAGGGACAGCAGAAGCATCGTAAGGACTATTTGTAGTTATTCTTGCAGCTCTATTCTGGATCTTTTGGAGAGAATTAAGTTTGGTTTCACTACAACAACCCCAAACCGAGCAGCAATAACTAAAATGTGGCTCAACAATTCCTCTATACATTTTCTGCAGATCACCTGATGGAAGAAATTTCTTGGCATGCTTAATGAGACCGAGAGCTCGTAGTGCCTTAGCCTTAACTTGTTCAATATGGCGATCCCATTGGAGTTTGTCATCAATTTGAACCCCCAGATACTTTGTATCGGTTATCATATTGATCTTTTGATCACCTATTTCAAAACTAGGCTTAGCGTCAGTCTGCTTTTCGATCTTTAGAATATTTGGTCTGGATCCTATTATCAGAGACTGTGTTTTTACAACGTTTAGAGACAGTTTATTGCCATGTAGCCAGTCCTGTAAATTCACAAGATCCCGGTTTAATAAAGTTAATAAAGTACTTTGTTAATAAAGTACACAAAATGACCTCTCTCTTCAACCATGGAAAGCAAAATCAAGAGGCCGAGAACTGCGTGAGTTCAACGATTTGTGGTTGCCTTGTACAAAAGCTTTGAATTTACATTTCTGCGATTACTTTCACTTCAGTTCGCGTATTTGAATAAATTATTGCCTTCATTTAGGAACAGAGGGTTTTTACACGCTTGAAAAGAACGGAGAAAAGCTTCTTCTTTTTCTCCACGTACGAAACGAATTTCGACAGGAACTTTACAGATAGTGGTAAATACATCTATGGTATGTGTAAAATCGTGCAGAGTAAATCGAAAGCGCTTGTCTGACATAAGAAATTTATCGAAGTTCTAGGACCACTTCTGAAGCGGCTCGACGAAGTTTCATCCCTTTCCTACTATACCTAAACAAATTATTTGATGCTTTAATGGCATTTTAAATACGTTTTTAGTAATAACAGCGATATGAAATTGATCTTGAATTGTTAATTAGTTAATTTTGATAATAATCCACTAATTGTTTCATATGTTTATTATAAATATGACGTCACATATAAGTATGACGTCATAGATTTTAAATTTTGTTGATGTCTGCAAAATACAAAAATTTATATATCAAATGAAAGTAGACTTCAAGACGAACTGATTGGTACCAATCGCATTGAAATCAGATGCGTACGAAAATGTTATGCACGTTTTACTGATTTTCTGACAGACCTGTTGCCAAATATGGGTACGTCATAGTCACGTGACCAATTATATAACAATGAACTATTGTTAATTTGATGCAATATTAAATTTGATTAAAAGTCACCCAATTTCCAGTGTTTAATCATGCTTAGTTTAAGGGTAATAACAGGAAGTATGGTTGGGGGGCCTTTTTTGCCCCCCCTCATGTAGAATAGGGTTAAGAGCTATACCAGAGTCTCTATAACAACCAATGAGCAAAATGAACAAAGAATCAGTAAAACACTAATTGACCATTTCTCTACCACTAAAAAGCAATATATATCTGAGGTAGATGTCCTGGAGCTGGGGATGGTTGATCATTATTTGGTGTATGGAATACGTAAAATAGGTGAACAAAGACTCAAAAACAAAAAACCAAAAATAATAGAGTCTCGCAGTCTAAGCAAATATGATAAGGCAGCTTTTCAATAGGACCTGCAACAGATTGAATGGGAGACCATCCTCGGCCCCCTTGCCAATGATCCAGACAGTATGGCAGCAACATTTCAGGAGATTTTTGAATCAATCCTTAATATTCATGCACCCTTCAAGAAAAAACGAATGCGTCCTGATCCTGCACCATGGATAACTCCTGAAATGAGAAAGCTTATGAAAGAAAGAGATAGGGCAAAGAAGGATGCGATAAACTCTCCTGATTTGTGGCAAGTATATAAGACACTTCGTAACAAAGTGACTAAAGCAATACGAGATGCCTTACAGTCATACTATCTGGGTCTCATAGATGAGAATAAGGAAAATCCAAAGCGTATGTGGAAAGCTGTAAATAAGGTATTGAATAGAGACACTCACTCTACAGTGATTTCTAGTCTTGACGTTGATGGGCAAACACTCACCAAAGAGAAGGACATTGCCGAAGCCCTCAATCAGCATTTTGTTACAGTAGGTCCAAAACTGGCTGAAAAACTAGAATCAAAAAATGAAGATGACCCTCTAATCAAAATCAACGCCAATAATAAGAAATTTGAGTTCACGTTAATAGACAATACTTATGTATTAAATGCAATATCCAAATTAAAGAATGGAAAGGCACCGGGACCAGATAAGATCTCCACAAGACTAGTAAAGGATTCTGGGGATTTAATCTGGAAACCATTGACAATGATATACAATTCGTCCCTGAAAACCGGTGTTTTTCCAGAAATTTGGAAATTAGCAAGTGTCACCCCCATTTTCAAAACCGGTCCAAAAAGTGATGCAAACAATTACAGGCCAGATTTCTGTAATTGCCATTTTCTCAAGAATTTTGGAAAAGATTGTGCATGATCAAATGTTTGATTTTCTTCAGCCCATATTTACGAACAACCAGGCTGCTTTTCGTAAACTCTATTCAACAATAACATCCTTGATAAACAGTACTGACTCCTGGTACTCTACCATGGACAGAAGAGAAGTAAACCTAGCTATCTTTCTTGATCAGAAAAAGCATTTGATACAGTTGATCACACCATCCTGTTAGCAAAATTAGAGAAATATGGCATAAGAGGTATAACAGGTGCCTGGTTTACCTCATATTCACAAAATAGGAAACAGTTTTGCACAGTGGGTGGGCATAAGTCCTCAGCTAAAATGATAACTTGTGGGATACCTCAAGGCTCCTGTCTTGGTCCACTCCTGTTCATAATCTATCTGAATGATTTCGAAACATGCCTAGAATTATCAAAAGCCAGCATGTATGCAGATGACACGCATGTTACGATAACATCCAACAACCTTGAAAATCTACTTGAGAATGCTCAAAGAGAACTTCTCAATATTTCAGTATGGTTGAGAATCAATAAACTGACAGCTAATCCAAAGAAAACTGAATATATGTTGATTGGCCATCCCCGTAAAGTCAATAAAATGGATGTCTCTGAACGACTAATGCTAAATAACTCAGAAATTAAACGCGCAAAGAAGACAAAGTCACTTGGGGTCATCGTAGATGAAGGATTAAACTGGGAACAACACTTCAAAGTAGTTAAAGGGAAGGTTCGTGGAGGTCTTTCATCTCTTAAGAAACTGAAAAACCTTGTGCCACAAAAACAACTAGATAGTGTATACCGGGCCCTCATAGAAAGTCATTTGCGGTATGCAAATGTTATTTGGGGAAGCATTCCTAGTTCTAAAATAAAAGTCCTGCAAAATCTACAGGACCGAGCCCGAACAATAATTGAGAGGGCTAGGATTAAAGATAATTGGTCTTACAATTGGCTCGATGTAGAACAACTAATTAAATTCGATCGATCAGCCATGACCTATAAGATTATGAGCAGGATGTGTCCAGAGAGCCTTTGGGATAAATTCCCCCAGATATCCTTGCATTCAAACTATAGTACGAGAAACTGCAGGAATATCCAAATTCCAAGATACAACCTCGAATATGTGAAAAAATGCTTTCATTATTCAGCTCTTACTGCATGGAACAGCATCCCTATTACCATCAGGGAGCTGCCAACCATGCCACAGTTCAAAAGAAATCTAGAAACTCACCTTAAGAGCTGAAGCAAACTTGAAACACGACTCCCTGGAAGAGCAGCAAATAGGCCCCTAGAACAGTTTTGAACTTTCTTTTCTTCTTGTAAATATTATACTGTAATTACTGTATCATAACTTTGATTTGTATTTAATTCAGCTGAAGGGATTTTGTGTTTAAATAATTTGATATTGATATATTGATTATTGATTGATTCATACAAGATGTGAATAAAGAGAATCGTATATGAGTTTTTATTAGAATCGTTAGTTAGAAATTGTATATTAGTATTTTCCCAAAAATTGGTAAAAGAGAAATAGGACGGTAATTCCCTTTCACATTTTTCTCATTTTTCTTATGAACCGGCACTACATTTGCACATTTCCATATTTCGGGAAATAAACCACGCCTCAAACAATTTAAGAAAATTATCTTGAGTGGCAGAACCATTATTATTATTATTATTATTATTTCTTTATTTTTAGTAGGCTAATTTAAAAGAATAGCTACAATACAGCTAATTAAGGCCTACTTTAAAAACTTTACAGATACTAAAACAAATTCATAAAAACGAAATGTACAATCCATGTATATTTACAAAAAGATTATATGATAAAAGCATCTATCCTGTTAGGAACCCCACTTTAGGAATATAAATCTTGCAGAGCCTACAGTTGCATTTATCACCTTTCCAGCATCTAATTCGTTTTTTGAAATTAGGAAGAGTATTGGATTGTTTTATTTCTAGCGGTAATAATTGCCACAGTTTATTTCCAAGGTAGGCTATGCTCTCAATTCCAAATGACGTAGTCCGTACCTTTGGAAGTTGAGCATCATTGCCACGCCTTAGATTGTAGCTAATATTTCGTTCTGTGAAAATATCCTTCATGAAAGGTGGGTTTAGATCGAATTTGGTTTTATACATTTCTGTCATTAACAACTGTAGGTTTCTTACATGGATTGGTACCGATTTGGTCTGTTCCAAGAGAGAGCCAAAATCATTTCCGTAATCTTTATATGCTATGCGTAATGCCCTTTCTTGTGTGCGATTTATTCTATGGTCCAAAGTTCTATCATAAAACATCCAAACAAGTGGACAGTAACTAAATTGAGATAACACAAACTCCCTCATTAACTGCTGTAGTTTTTTAGTGTCCATGTAACGTGATATTCTGGCGAGAGCATGGAGTTTTTGGTCAGCCTTTTTGCAAAGAGCCTTGACATGTTGTTTGAAAGAAAGTGATTGATCGAAAGTTATGCCGAGAAGATTTTCCTCTGTACTTTCTTTCACACAGGCCTCGCCTATCGTAATTGATATTTCATTATTTCCTCTTGCACCAAAAATCATTAAGTGGCATTTGTCTTCATTAAGTTTCATAAAGTTGTTTGGAAACCATTCAGTTATTTTGAGGGCATCATTTTCTAAATGCATGATGACATTTTCGATGTTAGGACCACACGCATAAATAGTTGTGTCGTCAGCTTAATTACAGATTTCCGTTTCCTCCAGGAACATGAAAAGGTCATTCAGGTATATATTAAACAAAAGGGGTCCTAAGACTGAACCTTGCGGTACTCCTCGGACGGTTTCTGTCCATGTGCTGAATGAACCGTTAACCTTTACCCTCTGCCTCCTGTCAGTGAGATAGCTATGGATAAACAGCAATGCAGATCTACTGAAACCATATGCATTTAATTTTGCAATTAGCAATTCATGATTCAAGCAATCGAAGGCCTTCGACAGGTCCGTCAAGACAGCACCTGCGACACCCCCATTGTCCATTGTCTTTTTGTAGGCTTCCACTAGACCAATGCAACATCGCTCAAATTTATCATCCTCACAGATATTTCGTCCCAGCCATGTGCTTTATTGGGATTAAGTGATCTAATGATATTAAGTATCTTTTCCTCAGAGATGACGAAATCTTTTATTAGAGTCGCAGTCATCGGAGTATCTTGGGGAATTTCACTACCTGTGCCAATGGTCGTGCATTGAAGAATGAGATAGTCATTAAATATCCTTGCCTTTTCGGTAAATCCGTTACAAACAGCCCGTTTTCTAGAAGAGGGGGTATCATAGGAATCTTAACTTTGTTTAGAACAGTGTTTATTAAATTACAATAGGTTTGAAATATTGCACCTACATGCTATTCACTTCGTGTGTTTATCCTCTTTAACCAGTTACAAACCCAATGGAGCCGTTGATAAGGCAAAAGCATAAACAGTTATTCTATTTGAGGAAAAAGCAATTATTGGTATTATGTTTTCTTAGTTTATCAGGTGTATGTGATGAAATCTGGAAAGACCCAACCTTGCAGTTTGAGTCTCGGTTTGAATCTGGAAACCTTCGTAAGGCAATTCAGGTAGGCATCATAACACTTTTATCAACCTCGTTCCGAGGCTTACTATTGTCTTCCTTAGGTCATCAATGTTGGCCCTGGTACCGGTTGCCGCAAAAGTGGCAATTTGAGCGCCATTTTGTTTTCAAAACGAGGTCAGGGAGCGAGGTGCAAAATTGTTTTATTAATTATTCTGAAGCTAAGGCATGCAGAAGAAATTTGAGACACTCTTTGCTAGATTAATGTGTTGAGAACGCAAAAATCTCATTGAGATTTAAATGAAACATATCTGGGGGGACAGGGAGGTTCTAGAAGGGGGGAAGGTTTTATTTTCACGTTTTCGGATGTATAACGCCCAATTTTTGGATCTTTCTATTCTTTTTGGCTCGTAAATACTCCCTATTTAATGACGAATCGAATGATGTATAGTTTATACGTGTTATGTCGCGGGCGTGATAATCAAGAGAGAAAACACCATGAGTGGTCACTGAAGGGATACAGTAACCTTAACCAGATTCCAGAAATCTTGATTAGAAATTAAACCTCCGGCAGTAGCCTTTTTGAAAAAGTTGTTTGATTGCTTTCTTTTGTAAGGAAACGCATTTGTTGCGCTGCTTTTTATAGTTTCTTTCGTTTATATTTTTAGGATATTTGTTGAATTTGTTTTTCAACCGCGTTCTGGTATAAATTGCCTTTTTTAGTTCACGAGTTACGAAAGGTGCACTATTTCCTCTTTCAAGCTTAGTCATCAGAGGAACATGTTTATCCACTAGATTTTGGAAGTTGTTGGTAAGGTTATTATAGCAATCATCGGGATCCTCCAAGGCATCAGATTAGTTGTGTGAGCATCTGCAAGAAATTTAACTGGATTGAAATTTTTATAGTTTCGATACTTAATCACCTTGGGTTTAAGACGAGGGATATGTGATTTTAGAACTTTTTTTTTTTTTATATATATCATCATAAAATATTAAAATATACAAAACAACGACAACAGTTAAACTAGAATTGAGAAAAGAAAAAAAAATTATGTCGTTCGTAGCGAGAAAGGACACAAAGTCATCGAGTTCTCACTACGAACGACACTTACAACAGTTCAATACTACGACAGTATCTAGTCTAACAAAAAAACAACGTTACAAAAATTAAGGTGTTCCAGGTGCGTCAAAGAAATATATCTCTGACTCACCTGTTGGGGTGCGCTGTGATTTGATGGTTTTATTTCTAGCCTAATCGCTGTGTTGATTTGATGAAGGAAATGGTCGCTTCCAGAATTATTCTGTTTACAATCACATTTACGTTTGGGCTACCAAATAGTAGTAATTCGCAAATAGTCTTACTATCCAAACTCTCAATGTCAATGCCAGGAAGGTCCCCGAGCTGACCAAGGAGATCTCTACGCTGTAATTCAAGGAGAGGGCAATGCAGGAGAAAATGCTCGTTATCTTCTTTGCCTGTGCCACAAGCACAGAAAGGGTCCAGACATTCAAAATTATGCCTAAATTTGTGTTCATTTAAGGCACTAAAATTCAAACGAAGCTTGGTCAGAAGTCTAATACCTGCTATATCATGTATATTATAAGTAAGCTTTTGAGCAGGCCTTATGATTCCCAGCAATTTACGCTTGAACTCAGCAATTGATGTAGAATTTCTAATATCAAGAGTGAGCGAGTTCCATTCAGAAAAGGTATTCTGGAAGTAGGTGTTTGAGAACCGGACAGTCCTACCTATGTTTTGTTCATACAGACGTGCACTTCTGAGGTTGTACATGACTTGACGCTCAGGAGGAATTTCTGCATACAAATACTCAGGACGGTGTGAGTTCTTTAATTTAAAAAAATGGCACAAGCGTCTATACCATCTCCTCTGATAGAGACTTTCCCACCCCAGTTCTTCATACAGCCTTTGCCTATTTGTACCTCTCCATGCACCGGTCACCGCCAAGGCAGCCAAATATTGAGTTTGTTCTATCTTACGCGTGAAGCTTTGGAGCATCTCAGGGTCATGCCTGTGGTAGACAATGTCACCATAATCTAAATGAGGTCTAACATAAAGCTTGTACATTTGATTAAGAACGTCCCTAGAAACATAATTAGAAATATGTCGTATCAATCCAATTCCTCGTCTTGCCTTTAAGATAGCTTTTTTTTTTTTTTTTTTTTTTTTTTTTCTATAACAAATAAGATTTAAAATACATTAAACAAAACACTACAATTTCAATTTAAACTGTTGGGGTGAGAGGCAAAAAACCAAGGTTATCGTGTTGCCTCTCACACCACAACCCTATTTACAATATTTATATTTTCAAGCAAAGGAAAGTTAAACTATACACACAGAAATGAATGAAGTCAACGGACAACGTATTCAGGGCAAATAGACAGGAGAATAGTCCAACAATCCGAGAATCCGCCCAATCCCCCATGCCACAAAGACAAACATTAGGCGAATTTCCAGACCGCTGGAGAACATCCCCTGTCTAAGAGTAAAAATATATAGTTTTAGATTCCTTATCTAAATCGATTTGTGTTTTTGATGTACCTGACAGTACATTGTAGAATCATTTTGTTGGCTATTGTGTTGTAGGTTTTGCTACCAAAAAGTAATAAATCACATAAATGATCATCAGGTAATTGAGTTACATCGTTGTTTACAATGTTAGATAGTTCTTCAAGCAGGATATCCCTATGGTGTAAGTACGATTGACAGTGCAGGAAGAAATGGGCAATTGATTCCACTGCCACATTGCATGTACACATTGGGTTGTTGCGGCCAAAATTGTGCTCAAATCTATGTTCGTTCAGGTCACTAAACCTAACGCGAAGTCTAGTTATGAGTGCTGAGTCATGGCTGTTAGTGATTCCATGCATGAGGTTTTTTTGAGGCCTTATAATGGAAATCAATGATTTTTTGAACTGAGATATTGTCGTAGAGGTTCTTATTTCAGAATCTAAGCCATTCCATATTTTTACACAAGAAGGAAAGAAGCTCTTGGAATATCTCGTGGTATTTACCTTGTCCTCCCTAAAAGCTCTTTGGTGTCGTAAGTTATACTGTGTGTCATTTCTTGCTGGGATACAGTCTCTCAAGTATTGGGGAGTTTGATCATTGACAATTTTGTAAAAGAGGCACAACCTTCGATACCATCTTCTGTTACTGAGTGATTCCCAGCCGAGTTCCTCAAGTAATCTGTCAGTATTAGTTCCACTCCATGCCCCGCTGACGGCTAAGGCTGCTTGATATTGCGTGGACTCTAGCTTGCGGGAAAGAGGCATGCTTTGCTCATGGTAAATTACATCGCCATAGTCGAGATGTGGCCTGACATACAGCTTGTACATTTGATCAAGAACATCTCGTGATACGTATTTCGAGAGGAATCGGATAATTCCTATCCCTCGCTTGGCCTTAATAATTGCTGCTCTTACATGTTCAGTAAAACTAAGTTTTTCGTCCAATATCATACCAAGATGCTTGTGACTTCCTTCAGAAACAAGTTGGCAATCATTGAAAATCAGAGGGGGGTGTTGCTTTTTGGAAGTTTTTGTGGAGAAAATTACTTCTTTTGCCTGCTTAGAAGGATCTGGATTGAAGCTCATCTTCCATTTATAAGCCCAGTTTTGAATAACTGACAAATCATTGTTTAGGGCGTCAGCTGTCCCGTTTATGTTGCTGACCCGCTTAAAAAGAGAAGTATCATCTGCAAAAAGTTTTACTTTTGAGGCCACGCCGTCTGCCAAATCGTTTATATAAACGAGGAAAAACAATGGTCCAAGGACTGATCCTTGAGGAACACCAGCCTCGATTCGCTCCCAAGAAGACATCTTGCCATTCAAGACAACACGTTGATATCTGTCAGCAAGAAAATTTTGTATCAATGAGTATAGTGGCCCGTGGATGCCATTAGATTTCAATTTTAGCAAGAGACCATCATGCCATACCCTATCAAACGCTTTTGATATATCCAGAAAGACAGCCCTCGTTTCCATACGATCCTCAAAGCCAGTATATATCTCATGGGTTATCGCCAATAATTGGTTGATGGTAGAATCACCTGGGCGGAAGCCAGATTGGTTGGGAGATATTAGTTCATTATCAGATAGATGCTTGTAAATGGCATCAAAAAGAATTTTTTCAAAAAGCTTTCCACAAATGGGTAGAAGTGATATAGGCCTGTAGTTCGATATAACTTGACGATTACCTTTTTTATGAACCGGAACCACGTTTGCTCTTTTCCAAATTGCTGGGTATTGACCATCCTCAATGCATTTCGCAAAAATCAATTTTAAAGGCTTACTGCATTCCGAGGCACATAATTTCAACATACGTATGGATATATCATCAGAACCATGTGCTTTGGTAGGATTTAATTGATTGATTAATTCGACGATTTTATCCTCAGAGATGAGCACAGTCTCTAGCCGACAGTTGGTTTTCATTGGGAGAGTGGCCGGTAGTCTACTGTCTGTCTGGATAAGTGAACATTGCTTGACAAAGTGATCATTAAATAGCTTTGCTTTTTGTTCAAAATTGGAGACAAAAATATCATTATCAAGCAGTGGGGGAATACATGTAACTTTCTTCCTATTCAATATCTTGTTGATAGTTTCCCAGTATGCTTTTATTCCAGTATTAGAATCACATAGTTTTTGACCAAGACTCTTGTAATAAGTCTCTTTCGCCTGTGCCACAGTTTTTGCTGCTTCACGACGGGCTGCCTTTACCCCTTCCAGATCTCCCTGTTTTCTACCCTTTTTAATGAAATTGCGATAGAGGCGATGCTTACGACGAATGGCCGTTTTAACTCCTTTAGTTATCCATGGTGGTTCCTTGGGGTTGCAAGTGATTTCTGAATTAGGAACATGTTTCGAAATAACTCCAAGAAATATCTTAGAAAAACATTCGGTAGCACCATTAACGTCAAGACCCAATAACTCATTTTCCCATACTGTTTGATTCAATTCAGCCTTAAGCGAGTCTACATCTGTTTTATCATATTCCCATATGCGACGCCTGTAAGGGGGTGGAGATGGAATTTGTAAGTTAATGATTCCATAGACTACCTCGTGATGACATCTTTCATATAATGAAGGATGTACACCCGATTCTACAAAAAGGTTTGGTTGATTTGTGAAAATTAAATCAATACAACTCTTTGCGTTCTGACAATAATGCGTTGGCTCGTCGATTAATTGGGTAAACTCTAGGCCTTCAGTTAAATCACTGAGCGCAGTACCTTCTGCATTTTCATTGTCATCTGACCACCACTTACAGGATCTGCAGTTAAAATCACCGGTAACTATTATGCTGTGTGGCCTTAGGTCCTTCAGTTTTGTGACAAGAGATTCAAACCCATCCAAAAATTCAGTGAAATGTTCTGCGCTCTGACTGGGTGATCGATACAAAACAACAAAGAAAAGTTTCTTTCTGCGAATGGTTAATTCAACTACGACGCATTCGTCTATTATTTCAAGGTCTCTCCTTTGTTTGACAGACAGATTCTCTTTGTGAAAAAGGCAAACACCGCCCCGCCTCTCGTTGCTAGGGTGATCACTTCTAAATACATCTTTACTAAATCCTTGGAGAGATACATCTTCATTTCTAATTGTACTATTCAAGTATGTTTCAGACAATGCAATAAGATCATATTTATACAAAGAATCATATGCTTCGAGCAGTGAAATCTTGAGGGAGTTGTCTGCAAGGATACTATTCAAATTCCAATGGCAAAATTTCAATGACGAAGAAAGGGGTCCAGGGTTCAAGTGTACATTGCCACTTATCAATAAAGCGAAAAAGAAGACCAATTCAATATTGTTGCTATACCAATCTATTGTCAAAACGCAACAGGTTGCAAAGATTTTCCCACCTAATTTGTTTACAATTTTGATGAATCGCACAATGTAAACACAATATGACTTGCAAGCTCGATAGGTTAGGAAAAGCACGAAATACACCATAAGCTTCAATCTTATATACAACCTAACAGATAATGTTGGTACGTCGACTGCGAGAAGCGGCCTTAGCTGCCTCGGCATATGAGAAATGACAGATACAGTCATTAGTGCAATAAGTAAACACAAGGGAAAAACCATTACAAATAAGCACACAATAGTCAGCAGATTTAGGAAAGGCCAAACGAAGTCTAAGGGAGAATAATGATAGAAAACTGGGGCAAATATGAGACAGTTGAAACACCCTATCCCTGCACGCCATTCACACAAGCCTATAGGCATTTCAGAGCCCATGGGTTACCTGCTTGAAGAAGTTGGAAGATCAGCCCAGTTGTAATGCTATTATTTACCATTTTTATAAGAGCCCTGACTCTAAACAAAATACAAACAAAATAGATATATAAACAGAGAAAACAAACATGAAAGTTCAAACCTAACCGTCCTGGCGTCGCTGGATGTGAATGGGTTCCTAAGAACACAAGTAGGTCATTCTATCATAAATTTTCAAAATTTTGCCATGATTTCATCAAATTCATGTTTTGTGTTGAAAAAATGGGACTTCTTGTTACTGTCCATAACAGCGAGGCGACAATTTACATCAGCATAGATGAAATATTCATCAAGTCCCTCGTGCTCGATAAAGTCTGAGCATTCATTTAATAATTCCAATCGCTTCCTGGTTAAATCTAGGCGAATTTTGATCTTAACACCTTTCCCTTTTTCCCTTGCTCGATAAACTTGCGTACGCGATGACCAACTTGTAAATCTAACGATGACCGCTTGTTGTTTTTGGCCATTTTTAACCTGGACTGTTCCTATTCGATGTGCTCTATCATAGGCTGCATCAGGAAGGACAACACCCAACTTTCCAATTTCATCTTTCACTTTCTGCAAAACATCATTTGATGTTTCATTGTCAGCCATAGGAATTCCAAGAAATCGAAGGCAGAGCCTTCTGCCATATTGCTTATCGCTTTGGTATCAGACTTTGAGTAATCCCAGACGGTTCGTTTGTAAGGAGGTGGAGAGGGTATGGTAATATTTAATTTTCCATAAATTATCTGATGCTGACAGTGTTCATCCAGCGATGGGTGTACCCCGTGTTCAACAAACATATTAGGTTGGTCAGTTATAACGAGGTCAATACATGACATGCCTTCACCCCTTATGTTAGTTGGTTCATCAATTAATTGATATAAGTTATTTGATTCAATTAATTCCTCCAGAGCAGTCCCTTCAGGGCTTTCCATATCCTCTGCCCACCATTGAGAGGATCTGCAATTAAAATCTCCAGGCTTAAAAGGCTTAAAATTTTAGAACTGTGACAACAAGACCATGATAATCGCTAAGACTTGTCTCAAAGACTGAAGTTTTGTGGAAACTTCTCACTCTGTTAGTGAGGATAACATCAATCGAAGAGCTACTAGTTTTAGTGAAACAGGTTTTGGCTGTCACGAGATTTGAAAGCCCAAAAACATCACAAAAGTTTACGAGCTTCTGATTTGCACCATCTTATTTGTCAAAGGTATTAATGTTGATATCTCCCATCAATCTCACATTATCATATTTGTCTAAAGCTGAATTCAAGGAAATGGAAAGGGCAGAGAAAAACGAGTCTAAATCTTTTTTTTTTCTATCAAATCTTTTTTTTTTCTTTTTTATATGCTCATAATATTTACAATATATCTAAACTACAAATACAACCTACATACACACAATCACATACGATTACACAACGATGCCACAGGGAGCATGGAATTTCACAACAGCCCTGCAGCCATTTAAAATTTACTCAAAGTTTGTCCCAAAATAGACGCCAGGCCAGACATTCAGGAAAATTTCGATGAATATCGAGATATGCATGAGTAATAGTGATTGTCACAGGAGAAAGCCTTACCTGTTACTATTTTGGAACAGACTTTGACAACAAATATAAAAGAAACAAATAACAAGACTATAAAAGAAAAATCACGTAATGAAAAAAAAGGGGAAACTGTTTGCGAGAGGAAACAATTGCAGCGATTTATCGGAAACGTTCTGATGCATGAATGTATTTCAGAGTTGCCTTGATGATTTCTGTATTCGAGACAATTGGCAGCCTTTCATCGCCATACAACAAAACTCTAAGCATAATTTTGTTAGAAAGGTTTGACAGGCCATGTTGGTGCAATATTGCATTGACACTGTTGAGAAGATCACGTCTGCAAATAACATACAAGTGACAGAACAGCAAATAATGTTCCGTCTCCTCAATGCCATCGTTTATTGAGCACATTGGATCTATTGTATCCTTAAAATTGTGCCTGAACTTGTGGAGATTTAGTTTGCTAAGACCCACACGTAACTGTGTAAGAATTGCTAAACCTTTTGGATCGTGAATACTGAAAACCGATTTTACAGGGGGACGAATAAGAGATGATAATTTGTTCTTGAATGCACTTACTGTGGGTAATGATCTGATTTCAGGATCAAGCATGTTCCACTCAGATAGACAATGAGGATAAAAACTTGCACCATAACTGACTGTTCTTGCACAGATTCGCCCAACTACGTTGCGTTTGCGAAAAGGGTAAGACGATTCTAGCAAAGGTGGAATTGGCACTCTTGTATAATCTGGTGTTAGGTTGTTAACAAACTTATAAAAAAGAACAAGACGCCTACTCCATCGACGGAGGTTGAGCGATTCCCACCCAAGTTCATCGTAGAGTTTCTCACGTGATGTGCCTTTCCATGCTCCACTTACCGCTAACGCAGCGGAGTATTGAACGGACTCGAGCTTTTCCATGTAATTATTCAATGTTATAAGTTGATTGAAATCGCAAGTCTTATGTGGAATGTGATATATAACATCGCCATAATCCAGATGTGGTCGAACGTATAGTTTGTACAATTCTATGAGAGTTTGCCGGGGCAGGTACTTGGAGAGAAAGCGTAGCATTCCGATTGCCTTTCTGGATTTGGTAATGGCTGCCTGGATATGACTAGAGAAAGATAATTTTGTGTCGAGAACAAGCCCTAGGTGTTTGTGCTCACTAACGTTCATAACTGGGGTATCATTGAAAAGGATTACTGGATGGTCTACTGAGGTCCTTTTCCTTGAGAAGATGACTTCAACTGCTTGCTTAGTCGGATCAGGATTAAAGGACATTCGCCAATTGTGTGCCCATCGCGTAATGATATCTAGGTCATGGTTCATGTCGAGAGCAGCTCTATTTGGGTCGTGAACATTTTGGGTATTTTGGTTCTATTTGGGTATTTTGGGTCGTCCCCAATGACCTTGCTCGAAGATTTTTCCCCCCTTTTTTGGATTGAATAGAAAGAAGCGATCTCTAAATCTTATAGCCAAGGGACTGAAAGCTCTTCGCGACAACAACTTTTACAACCCGAGACAACAGGCAAGGGATATCGGCCATTGACCCTCCAAAGATTTGCTTAAATTGCTAAATCCAGGATAGCTCGATAGGGAATTCCACCCCACCACTACGTGTAATTATACACGAAGTCAACAAGCCGACATCCCTGCCTTTGTGTTGCCCAAGGTTTTCAATGCAATGGTATGAGAACTAGGCAGTACCACAAGCAAACATATCCAGCTCAACATCAGCCGCCCTCTCGTTTAGGCCATTTGGTGCAAACAAACCTAATTTGTATTGCCAAAAGAGCTCTTTCCTACGAAGCGAGTACACATCCTGTGCTCCGTCGATGATACGAATAACAACGGAGAAGTCACCCTGATGGCCTTCCTCGAAAAAATGAGCGAAAAACGACTTCTCCGTTGTTATTCGTATCATCGACGGAGCACAGGATGTGTACTCGCTTCGTAGGAAAGAGCTCTTTTGGCAATACAAATTGGGTTTGTTTGCACCAATTGGCCTAAACGAGAGGGCGGCTGATGTTGAGCTGGATATGTTTGCTTGTGGTACTGCCTAGTTCTTATACCATTGCATTGAAAACCTTGGGCAACACAATGGCAGGGATGTCGGCTTGTTGACTTCGTGTATAATTACACGTAGTGGTGGGGTGGAATTCCCTATCGAGCTATCCTGGATTTAGCAATTTAAGCAAATCTTTGGAGGGTCAATGGCCAATATCCCTTGCCTGTTGTCTCGGGTTGTAAAAGTTGTTGTCGCGAAGAGCTTTCAGTCCCTTGGCTATAAGATTTAGAGATCGCTTCTTTCTATTCAAATCCAAAAAAGGGGGAAAACATCTTCGAGTAAGGTCATTGGAGAGTTTTGTAGAAAGAAATTCATGCCTTGTTTTTTGCGGCTTTGTCTATATGTAATATAAAAACATTCTTTTATGTTTATCTTGTTGATAGTATTCTAAAATAATATTCTTTTCTTTTATTTGTCTAGGGTATAGAAACCATTTTTATGTAAATTTTAGTATAAATACTTGGCTGTCTAGGATTGTAAATACACTGAAGAAGATTTTATATCGAAACGTCTGCCCTGAAACAGTTGTGTTTTTTAATAATAATAATAATGATAATAACAATAATAATAATAATAATAATAATAATAATAATAATAATAATAATAATAATAATAATAATAATAATAATAATAAGAGACGCCATGATAATGTAGCAAAGAAAATTCATTGGGAACTGTGCAAGAAAAATGCATTAGAACATAAGGAAAGATAGTATGAACATAACCCAGAAGGAGCGGTAGAGAATGAAAGTGTAAAATTGTTGTGGGATATAAATATACAATGCAATAATGTGATAATGTGATAGAGGCAAGGAGGCCAGACATTGTTATAGTTGATAAAAAGGAAAAAAGCTGTGTAATTGTGGATATTGCAGTACCCGCCGATGGAAGAGTACATGAAAAGGAAAGGGAAAAGGTGGAGAAATACCAGGACTTGCGAAGGGAAATTGGAAGACTGTGGCAATTGAGAAAGGTGCAGGTTGTTCCTGTGGTTGTAGGTGCCCTTGGAAGTGTGACAAAAGAGTTTGACAGGTGGATTGAGAAGTTGGGGATGCCGGGTGGTGTTGGAGCTTTACAAAAGACTGCCTTGTTAGGAACTGCAAGGATCCTGAGGAAAGTGCTAGAGATGTAAGAGAGAGATTTCCTGTTAGCCCTTGGTCATTTGTTATGACCCGCCTAACAGGAGGAATGCCGGCAATTCCAACAGCCAGAGCGTAAGCTGAAACAATGACAATAACAATAATAATAATAATAATAATAATAATAATAATAATAATAATAATAATAATAATAATAATAATAATAATAATAATATAAAAACACCACTGTTTATTTGAATACGTTTCGATAAAAATCTTCTTCAGTTAAACTAAACCAGAGGACAGCCGAGTATTTATACATTTTAAAAATCTTATTTACATGACAATATATTTACACAACCTAAGCAAAAATCATGCCAAATTATATTACAAACAATGAAATAGCATTTACCGCCACCACTGTTAAAAGAAAGTTTTTAAGTTTTAGATGACTCCCAGTAAACAACCATTTTGAGATATATGCGTGGCACCATTAATTAGCACACCTGGGACTGGAAACTCTTCTGTTATTGGAGCCAAGACCTTTGAGAAAAGACACCCGCCCAATAGCCCTCTAAGGATTTGCAGAACAGCTAAAAACTATTTTAGCTAATGCTAAATCCCAGATGGCAAGGTAGGGGATTCCACCCTACCACCATGTGCGTAAAAACACAAAGCCAAAGGTTGAAGTGCCCCACCCATGCAGATCCTAGCTTCTAAATGTAACGATAGAATTTATGCCGACCCGCAAGCAAACATATCGAGTTCAATATCTGCTGCTCTTTCGTTCAGGCCAGCAGGTGAAAACGTACCAAGTTTGTATTGCCAAAACAACTCTTTCCTACGAAGGGAAAAGACATTATCTGCCCCATCGATTATCCTAATACTAACCGAAAAGTTACCCCCATGTTGTTCCTCGAAAAAATGGCTGAAGAAACCAGCCTGTGGAACGGGCTTTCCCGTCGCCAGACTTCCCTCGTTATGTTTGCGTGCATATGTCCTAAAATACGATTTGTAGACATTGAACCTTTGTCGAAACTTGTTTTTGGTGCTGCCAATATATTTTTTATTGCAGCAGTCACATTGCAACATGTAAACCACACCTTCTGTATTGCAATGATAGGCCCCCGAAAATATTTTGAATGTCCTTGAATCATTTGCATTTGCAAAAGTATCCCCCTCTCGTATCAAAGGACATATTTGACAATTTCTTCTACCGTTACATTTAAATGTTCCCCTTTCCACCAACTCCTCCTCTAATGGTTGCAGTTTTGCCCTAACCAAATTATCCTTGAGACTTTTTGCTTTCCTAAAAGATACAAAAATTTTTTTGTCTTTGAAAAGATTCCTGTGTTCCGCATCCGCAAAAAGGATATTCTGAGATTGGCGTAAAACTTCGTACACCTTATGCAAAGCTGGATGATATGTTAAGACCAATGGGATCCGTGTGTCCTCCTTTGGTTGTTGTTGCCGGGAAAGTAAGGAAGCACGATCCAACCCTATAACCCTGTCCACCTGCCCATCTATGTCCCCCTCTGTATAACCCCTATCCAAGAGCCAAGTTTTTAGGTCTGAAACCCTGCTTTCAAAAAACCTATCTTCTGAACAAATACGGCGCATTCTAAGGGCTTGACTATACGGTATACCCCTTTTAGTATGATTCGGATGACATGAAGTACGATGGAGGAGTTGGTGAGTGTCGGTCGGTTTCGAATATAAATCCGTGATCAGTTTTGTACCCTCTCTAATAACCTGCACGTCTAGAAAATTAATCTTTTCTTTGGACCATTCTGCGGTAAATTTTATAGAATGATGTGCCCTATTAAGAAAGGTAATGAATTCCGAAAGTTTTTCTTCCCCGTGCAACCAGACCAAAAATATGTCGTCTATAAAACGCCACCAAAGACATGGTTTGTATTGGGCCTCTCCGAGTAGCTTCTCCTCTAATGCAGCCAAAAACAAAATAGCATATGATGGCGCACACTTAGTACCTATTGCCGTCCCCCTAAGTTGTTGAAAGTGTGACCCATTGAATTCGAAGAAATTGTTCTTAAGCACCAACTCAGCTAGTTCTACGAGAGAATTTGTTGAGACCGACTGATCTTCTCGACCGTCCAGGGCAACCCGAAGAGCTTCCAGTCCCTCATCATGTGGTATGCTCGGGTAAAGACCAACCACATCAACCGTGCAAAGAATAGCATTCTCGGCAAGCTCGTCGAGACTAGCAATCTTCTGCAAAAAATGGTTGGTATCCTTTATGTACGACCTGACGTTTTTAGCCAATGGTTGTAAGTGATGATCCAAAAACTGAGATATGTTCTCCGTATAAAACCCACAGTTTGAAATAACAGGCCTACCAGGAACGCTATTCAGCCGCTTATGAATTTTAGGTAATAAATAAAATCTTCCTAATCTGGGATTATTAACCAATAAGTACTCTAATGTCTTGTCGTCAATATCATCTCGTTCTCTAATATTATCAATCGCATTATCAATTATCTGCTGTAAGTGCTCCGAAGGATCGCTATCAAGCTCTGCATATACTGCAGTATCCCCTAGCTGACTTTGGGCCTCTTTGATATAATCTTCTCTATCCCATACTACCACCCCAGACCCCTTGTCAGCCTCCTTGATAACAATCGTCCGGTCAGACTTAAGATTGTCTAAAGCTAATTTCTCTTCCCTACTAATATTACTAAAATTGTTACCTTCCACAGAAATCTTCATAATCTCATCCTCTAACTTAGATAAATACACTTCAATGGCTACATCCTTGTTTCTAGGGTTAAATTTACTACGAGGTTTAAATGTCGGGTACTCTGAAAAGCTATCCGACTCTCTGAAATGCCACTTTAGTCGGAGACGCCTCCCAAAGTTCTCTAGATCAATCTTAATTTGAGAGAAATCAATTTCCTTAGGTGTAGCTACAAATTTTAAACCTTTAGATAATATAGATATTTCTGATTCAGTTAACGCCCTCTTTGAGAGGTTGATTACCTTGTCATTTTCAAAACGACCTTCGATTCGTCCGTTTGAGTCCACTTTAACTTCAAAGTCTCTCTGCGATACATCTGCACTTATGTCTTCGTTCTCTTCGTTCGTACTCTCTCCTCTTGTCCTTGTTATTCTTTCTATATCAGGTTGCTGGTTATCAAAATCATCTTCAAGCAGGTTCCTGTGGATTTCTGCAAAGTCTATAAACTTAAAAACTTTCTTTTAACAGTGGTGGCGGTAAATGCTATTTCATTGTTTGTAATATAATTTGGCATGATTTTTGCTTAGGTTGTGTAAATATATTGTCATGTAAATAAGATTTTTGAAATGTATAAATACTCCGCTGTCCTCTGGTTTAGTTTAACTGAAGAAGATTTTTATCGAAACGTATTCAAATAAACAGTGGTGTAACGCTGTGTGAATCCTCATTCAGCGAGACGAGCAAAAACGATATCGGCCATTTTGTTTTTCATATATCATCAAATTCAACATTGTACAAGATAAGACAAGATAACAATCTACGAGAAAACAAAAACAAATAAATTACATATCTGGCCTAAATTACATATCACACACAAATCGAAACGAATACACAATACAATTCATACCAGTTTGGCCTGAACATGCTCCAATGTCTCAATCACGGCGGCTTCTTGACTTCATTGACACGCCCCTCGAGCCAAAGTCTCTAAACTAACAACGACAACAGTAACACCTAAACTAACAACAACAACAGCAACACCAAAAACAACCACAACGCCTTCACAGCGGCTACAAGTGGTGTTTTTATATTTTATTTTCTGTTTATACATGATGGTGGTTTAGTTTACACATAATAATAATAATAATAATAATTATAATAATAATTATTAAAATAATAATTAATTAGAACTGGTGTTGTGCCGACATGGATGGACAGGTAACAGAAACAGGTAGGACAGTGTTGTGTGTGAAAGATATTAGAAAAGGTAATGCTGCGGACAACTATAGACCGATATCGTGTCTACCACTTATGTGGAAAGTGTTGACAGGGATAGCTGCAGATCAGATTTACACGTATATGGAAGAGAGAGAGTTTTTCCCAGATGAGCAAAAGGGGTGTAAAAGAAAAGCAAGGGGCACAAAAGATCAGCTACTTATCGACAAGACCATTATCAAGAATTGTAAAAGAAGACACACAAATCGCGCCATCGCATGGATTGACTATCGTAAGGCTTACGATATGATACCACATTCGTGGATAATAGAATGTCTTAACATGATTGGAGTTGCAGAAAACCTCAAAGAGCTATTACTAAGAAGCATGCCTCGTTGGAAAACGATATTAACAGCAGGGAAAGAAGTATTAGGAGAAGTAACCATTCAGAGAGGAATCTTCCAGGGTGACTGCTTGTCCCCGTTACTTTTTTGTGATTTGTCTTCTACCAATGTCAATGATGCTGAGATATCAACTTGAAAAGGGAAAAACGAAAGTAAATCACCTCCTCTTCATGGATGATTTGAAGTTATTTGCAAAGGATGAAAATGAGATTGATTCACTGGTAAGAACTGTGAGTGTTTTCAGTGAGGACATTGGTATGATGTTTGGAGTTCAGAAGTGCGGAGTGGTTGTAATGAAAAGAGGAAAAGTTATGAATAGTGATGGTGTACAACTGCCAAACGGTGAAACAATTAAAAGTGCCGGTGAAGAAGGATATAAGTATCTTGGTATGCTGGAGATAGACGAGGTTATGAATCAAACTATGAAAGAGCTTGTTCAAAAGGAATACCTTCGAAGATTAAAAAAGATACTTAAATCAAGACTGAATGGAAAGAATGTAATCATTGCAATAAATACATGGGCTGTGTCATTGCTGAGGTATGGAGCTGGTTTGATAAATTGGACCAAGAATGAACTACAACAACTTGATAGAAAAACGAGAAAGAAACTTACCATGTATGGAGCGTTCCACCCTAAAAGCAATGTGAATAGACTGTATTTAACAAGGCAGGAAGGTGGGAGGGGCTTGATTGGAGCTGAAGAGACTGTACGAAGTGAGGAGAATATTCTTGGCTGGTATGTGATGAACAATGACCACGAAATACTGAGATCGGTTGAAAAAGAAGGAATATTGAGATTAAATGAAATCAAAGACCCAAGAGTATGGAAACGACAGAACAAAGAACAGCATAAGAATGGGTGGGTAGATAAACCGCTACATGGGCAAACAGCTGCTGCTACAAAAGATTTGATGGATAAAGATAAGAACTGGAATTGGTTAAAACATGCAGGATTAAAGAAAGAAACAGAGAGCACCATATTTGCAGTGCAAGAGCAAGCAGTGGGAACAAATTCTGTAAAGAACATCATTTACAACGAAAATGTATCAAAAGAATGCAGACTGTGTGGAAAAGCGGATGAAACAATTGCACACACTGTTTCTGAGTGTCGACAGCTAGCACAAGTACAATATAAAGGCTGGAGACATGACAAGGTAGCTCAAATTGTCCACTTGAAGTTATGTCAAAAACTAGGATTAGACCATGGAGATAGATGGTACAACCATAAAGTAGAGAGTGTAATTGAGACAGAAAACTTTAGGTTATTATGGGATTTTCCCATACAGACAGATCATCGACTGGAGCATAACCGACCAGACATTGTGTTTGAAAACAAAAAGGATCGATCGTGCTTGCTGATTGACATATCCTGCCCCTTCGATACAAGAATTGAAAGACAAGAAAAGGAAAAAATTGAGTTGTATCAAGACTTGAAGAGAGAGATCAAGAGGTTATGGAACGTGAGGGAAGTTAAGATTGTACCAATAATCATTGGGGCTCTTGGTACCATTGGAAAGAACTTTGAGAATTTGTTGAAGAAAATTGAAGTGGAATGCAGCACAGAACTTTTACAAAAAGCGTGTCTGTTGGGAACTGCAAAGATCCTGAGAAAAGTACTGGATACCTAAGCCCAAGGGACTTGACTTGCTATCCAGCAGTTAACCGGCATTCAACATCAATGCCGAGTGAATATTGAACAATAATAATAATAATAATAATAATAGTAATAATAATAATAATAATAATAATAATAATAATAATAATAATAATAATAATAATAATAATAATGTGAGCTAAAGCTGGAAGTAATGAGATTATGGAATATTAAAACGAAAGTGATTCCAATAGTGGTTGGGGCACTTGGTTCCATCCCAAAAAAGTTAAGAGAACGCTTGAAGAGTTTAGGATTGCCAGATGATATTCACTGCATCCAGAAATCAGCCCTCCTTGGAACAGCTGGAATACTGAGAAAAGTATTGAGTGTCTGAGGCTACTTGTTGGAGCTTGACGCTTGATGATGAACAATTAACAATTCCTCCAAACTATGAACTTTAGGAGTGAACTCGAACAAAAAAAATAATAATTATAATAATAATAATAATAAGGTGCGAACAGACCTGATATCATAATCAAGGACAAAGTGAATTCAACTTGCAAGCTGATAGACATGACTGTGCCATGTGATAAAAATGTTTCAATCAAAGAAATGGAAAAGAAAAGCAAATATCAAGATCTTGAAATTGAGATACAAAGGATGTGGAAAATGAAAACGGAAGTAATACCCATTGTGATAGGAGCCCTCTGTACCATCAGAAAAGGAATGGAAGATAATATCAGAAGCGTCTCAGAAAATATGAATCTTCAGACGGTCCAAAAGACATGCTTACTAGGAACTGCAAGGATCCTTCGCAAAGTACTTAGCATCTGAACTTCAGGACATGACATGCTTTAGGTGTATTGTTTACACCCGGCCAAAGAATAAGCAACAACCAGTATGAACTGTGACATTTAGCACCACGTATAATAAATTCTGATATGATTTGACGAACGAGAGCAAAACTAAGATATCTCAGAGTCAAATGTTTGTCCAGTATACTTATAAAAAAACTAAAATTCATTTTGTCCGTGCATTCCTTAACATCTGTTCTGCCATATTATGTTTCCACATATCATGTTCGACACACTGCACCATTTTATCGTAGACTTCACCTCCTCACTAGAAAGTCCTAATCTCCTTAAATTCTTCCTTACATCTTCATGCACAGTTCCAAGCGATCCAAAGCACAATATTCTTATATTTGTTTTAATCCCATTTTGATCCAATATGTTTTTCAGCTGTTGGTATTTCGTTTCTTTACTCCTGTATGATTCTGACATGTACAAATCGAAGCATACAGTTACTTCTATGATCTCACATTCTTTTTTGTTTGACTTTATCTCTAATAAATCAGGTTTCCGGTTATTCATTTGCTGCAGTTCAGGTTCGTAAATCTGGAAATGCTGTTTCTGCCATCCTATTTACAAAGAAAACTGATGTTTGATTGTATCGACGCATCTTTTGATAAACAGCATCTACTATCCTATCATGTCGCTTTTAGTAGAGATCTTTGAACTTTTTGCAGGAGTTCATCAAATGAGCTACTGATTCCGTATGATGGTTACAGAAAAAGCATTTTTTCTCGTGATCTTTGTTCCAAAAATGTATCAGTTGATTGCAAGGTATTTGATTCATCCTTGCTCGTAGCACAAATTTCACCAGGCTGTCTGAATGTTTCCACCTGTA
The DNA here is from genome assembly GCA_039566865.1 of Aurelia coerulea. Lineage (NCBI taxonomy): Eukaryota > Metazoa > Cnidaria > Scyphozoa > Semaeostomeae > Ulmaridae > Aurelia > Aurelia coerulea. The sequence goes on from CM076950.1 coordinate 13,175,053, forward strand.
GTAAATTTGATGTGATATTTTCCAATCAATCCCATCCATTCCTATAAATTTCCCTTGAAACCTGAGTTCTGAGCATTTGGCTAAGTCCAATTAACAAAACAAATAACAGTTTTGTTTTTCATATACTTTTTTTCTGTTATTTTTGATGGTGGTTTTGTTTTAATAATAATAATAATAATAATAATAATAATAATAATAATAATAATAATAATAATAATAATAGTAATAATAATAATAATAATGATAATAATAATAATAATAATAATAATAATAATAATAATAATAATATGAAAAACAAAACTGTTAAAAGCAAGTTTCGATTATAAAATCTTCATCAGTTGTTTACAACCACAGGACAGCCAAGTATTTATAGGACAAAATAACATTAACATAAAATCTTGATAAAATCCCCCCGAGGCCCCCCTTAAAAACAATGCCAAACAACACACCTAGACTATTAAGTTTTCTTAGCCAGCCAAAACTTCCAATTCAAATAAAAGTTCATAGTAAATTCCCTAATCCTTTAGTTCTCGACATCGGAATGGAAGCTCTGCGTATATAAAGTCTCAAGCAAACGAAGAAGCACGCCTCCCAACGACCCTCCTAGGATTTGCTTAAATTGCTAAATCCCTAGATGGCAAGACAGGGAATTCCACCCTGACACCACGTGCACACTGACACGAAATACGAAAGGAAGCATGCCCCCAAGATAAAGCCTAAGACTTATTCAAATGGAATGACTGTATTCAGGCGACCCCACAGGCGAACATATCCAATTCAACATCAGCCGCTCTTTCATTGAGACCGTTGGGTGCAAAGGTTCCCAATTTGTATTGCCAAAATAATTCTTTTCTACGAAGTGAGTAAACATCTGAAGCCCCATCAATGATTTTTATGCTGACCGAAAAAGCACGCTGATGGCCTTCACTAAAAAAATGCCCAAAGAAACCCGCCTGTGGTACCGCCTTACCCCTGTCAAGACTGCCATCATTGTATTTACGTGCATATGTTCGAAAATATGATTTTTAAACATTAAATCTTTGCCGAAATTTGGTTTTTGTGCTGCCCACATATTTTTCATTGCAGCAATCACATTGCAACAAGTAGACTACATTCTCCGAGTTGCAATGATAAGCACCAGAGGAGATCGTAAAGCGTCGAGAGTCATTAAAATTTCGAAATGTCTCCCCTTCAACAATGAGTGCACAAATTTGACAGCTTCTCCTGCCATTACATTTGAAAGTGCCCTTTTCAGCTTGTTCATCCGTTTGTTGGTAAACTTTGGCCCGAACCAGAGTATCCTTGAAATTTTTAGCCCTTCTGAACGAAACAAAAATCTTATCCTTGAAAATATGTCGATGTTCATTATCAACAAAGAGTGCATTCAAACAAGTTTGCAAAATGTCGTAAACTTTATGAAATGCTGGATGGAATGTTAAAACCAGGGGTATCCTCGTATCATCCCGGTGCTTTTGGTTGCGATCCAGGAGGGTATTCCGATCCAACCCCCTTACCCTATTAAACTGTCCCTCTATTTCTCCCCTATTGTACCCCCGATCCAAAAGAAAATTTTCCAAGTTTTCCAATCGATTTTCAAAAAATGAGTCTTCTGAGCAGATACGACGAATTCGAAGGGCCTGCCCATAGGGAATGCCCTTTTTCGTATGACCTGGATGACACGAGGAACGATGAAGAAGCTGATGAGTATCAGTCGGTTTCGTATACAGATCTGTGACTATTTTGTTACCTTGCCTAATAACCTGAATATCCAAAAAGTTCACCGTTTCCTTGGAATATTCAACGGTGAACTTTATGTAATGGTGAGCGGAATTCAGAAAATCTACAAATTCTATAAGTTTTTCCTCCCCGTGTGTCCAAACTAAAAATACATCATCAATATAACGCCACCATAACCAAGGCTTATATTGTGATTGTTCAAGAAGTTTTTCTTCCAAAGCCGCCAAAAATAGAATAGCATATGATGGTGCACATTTGGTACCAATAGCTGTCCCCCTAATTTGCTTAAAAAAATCACCATTAAACTCAAAAAAATTATTTGTTAGCACTAAATTAGCCAGTTCCACTAAGGTATCCGTGGAAACCGATTGATTCTCCCTTGAATTAAGAGCAGTACGCAGAGCTTCCAGTCCTTCGTCATGGGGTATACTAGGATATAGACCAACCACATCAATCGTACACAGAATAGCATCCCGAGGAAGGTCCTCCATGCTGGCTAGCTTTTGCAGAAAATCGTTAGTATCTTTGACATATGACCGGACTCTTTTTGCTAAAGGTTGGAGATGATGGTCCAAAACTGCTGAAATATTTTCGGTGAAACAGCCTGAATTCGAAATAACAGGTCTCCCTGGGACACTATTGAGTCTTTTGTGGATTTTCGGTAAAAGATAAAACCTACCCAGCTTTGGGTTGTTGACCATAAAATATTCCAGAGTTTTCTCATCAATGTCCCCTCGCCCCTCAATCTTACTAATTGCGTCCTGGACGACACGTTGTACCAGAGCTGAAGGGTCATTGTCGAGTTTCTGATAAACCCCAGGATCCCAAAGCTGGTTCTCCGCTTCCAAAACATAGTCTTCCCTATCCCACACTACGACCCCTGAACCCTTGTCCGCTTCCTTAATAATAATTGTTCGATCTGATCTAAGATTATTTACTTTCTTCTCCAGTCAAATTACTATAGTTACAACCTTCTGGTGATACTTTCATAAGCTCGTTTTCTAATTTAGATAAAAATACCTCGATTGCCACGTCCTTATTCCTAGGGTTAAATTTGCTTTTGGGTCTAAATGCTGGAACTTCTGAAAAATCATCATTCTCTTTAAAAAACCATTTAAGTCGCAACCTTCTACCGAAGTTTTCTAAATCGATTTTAACCTGTGAATAATCAATCTCTTTTGGAGTCGCTACAAATTTAAGTCCCTTTGACAAAACTGAAATTTCATGCTGACTAAGCGTACGCTGTGATAAATTTATTACCTTGTGGTTAACAAATTGTCCCTCAATACGTCCATTTTCATCTCTTTTAACTTGCACTCATTGTTGAAGGGGAGACATTTCGAAATTTTAATGACTCTCGACGCTTTACGATCTCCTCTGGTGCTTATTATTGCAACTCGGAGAATGTAGTCTACTTGTTGCAATGTGATTGCTGCAATGAAAAATATGTGGGCAGCACAAAAACCAAATTTCGGCAAAGATTTAATGTTTAAAAATCATATTTTCGAACATATGCACGTAAATACAATGATGGCAGTCTTGACAGGGGTAAGGCGGTACCACAGGCGGGTTTCTTTGGGCATTTTTTTAGTGAAGGCCATCAGCGTGCTTTTTCGGTCAGCATAAAAATCATTGATGGGGCTTCAGATGTTTACTCACTTCGTAGAAAAGAATTATTTTGGCAATACAAATTGGGAACCTTTGCATCCAACGGTCTCAATGAAAGAGCGGCTGATGTTGAATTGGATATGTTCGCCTGTGGGGTCGCCTGAATACAGTCATTCCATTTGAATAAGTCTTAGGCTTTATCTTGGGGGCATGCTTCCTTTCGTATTTCGTGTCAGTGTGCACGTGGTGTCAGGGTGGAATTCCCTGTCTTGCCATCTAGGGATTTAGCAATTTAAGCAAATCCCATGAGGGTTGTTGGGAGGCGTGCTTCTTCGTTTGCTTGAGACTTTATATACGCAGAGCTTCCATTCCGATGTCGAGAACTAAAGGATTAGGGAATTTACTATAACTTTTATTTGAATTGGAAGTTTTGGCTGGCTAAGAAAACTTAATAGTCTAGGTGTGTCGTTTGGCATTGTTTTTAAGGGGGGCCTCGGGGGGATTTTATCACGATTTTATGTTAATGTTATTTTGTCCTATAAATACTTGGCTGTCCTGTGGTTGTAAACAACAGATGAAGATTTTATAATCGAAACGTTTTGCTTTTAACAGTTTTGTTTTTCATATACTTTTTTTCTGTTATTTTTGATGGTGGTTTTGTTTTAATAATAATAATAATAATAATAATAATAATAATAATAATAATAATAATAATAATTATTATTATAATAATTATAATAATAATAATAATAATGATGAAGATTGATGAAGATTTTTAATCGAAACGTATTTTATGAAAACAGTTTAATTTGTTTTATTTCATGTTCTGTTTTTTGTGAATGATGGTTTAGTTTTTATAATAATAATAATAATAATAATAATAATAATAATAATAATAATAATAATAATAATAATAATAATAATAAAAAACTAAACCATCCTTCAAATCAAACAGAATATATACGCATAAAAAAACTGTTGGATGTCGCAAAAACATTTCGATATAAAATCTTCTTCAGTATAAAAACTTTACAAGGCAGCCGAGATTTTATAGACATTACGTTGTTTACACCTAAAATTATTTACATGACGATAATGCTATATTTACAATGAATCTATCTAAAAAACCTAATACCTTTACAACTGACAAACAATAGAATTTTTCCTGCTTTGCACTAATCTAGCTATTTTTTAGTGTCCTTTGTGACTTAGAAGAGAGATTGGGAGCACTTAAACTCACACTGGTAACTTTGCGGCTCCCCCAAGAGACCCCTCCGAAAGATTCGCACACTGCTTAACTCTTTTTTTAGCAGTAGCTGAATCACAGATGATTAAAAATGAACTTTTTTTGTTTTTGTTTTTATGTCCCTTGTGAATTCGAGAAAGAATTGGAAGCTCTTAACACTCATACTGAATCCTTTGAGGCTACACTTGCAACTATGCAGCTCCCCCATGCGACTCCCCGAAGGAGACGCAGCTCAAACGCAAAAAAATTGAAAGCAATTTACTCGGAGTACCAGCTTGAACAACTGATTAAAGGCTATACTCGAGTAGCTGTAACGACAAATGAGCGCAACGAACAAAATATCAGTAAAACGCTAATAGACCATTTCTCAACAACGAGCTCAAAATATATATTGAAGGCAGAAGTTCTAGAGTTGGGGATGGTTGACCACTATCTGGTGTACGGAATAAGGAAAGTGAATGCCTGGCGAGTCAAAAATAAGAAACCAAAAGTTTTGGAGACTCGAACTCTGAGCAATTATGACAGGACATCGTTTCGCAACGACTTGCAGCAGATAGATTGGGAAACCATCCTAAGCTCTTATGCTGATAATCCTGATAATATGGCTACCACTTTTCAGGAGATCTTTGAGTCGGTTTTAGATATCCATGCACCCCTGAAAAAGAGGAGAGTAGGTAACACTTCTACTCCTTTGATAACCCCTGACATTAGGAAACTAATGAAAGAGAGGGATGCAGCTAAAAAAGCGACGAAAACATCTCCTGAAAAGTGGAACACATATAAGCATCTCCGTAACAAAGTAACACAAAAAATTCGAGATGCAGTACAATCGCATTATCTTGGGTTAATTGAAGAAAACAAGGGAGATCCAAAAAGAATGTGGCAGGTTATTAATAAGGTACTGGACAAAGTAGCTCCTTCAACAGAAATTTCGAGCTTAGATGTTGAGGGGAAAACAATTACTAAAGAAAAGGATATAGCTGAAGCACTTAATCATCATTTTACCACCATAGGACCGAAACTTGCTAGCAAGTTAGAGTCTAGGCCTGATGATGATTCTCTCAAGCGTATCAAAATTCAACGGAACAAAATGACATTTGTACCAATTGATGAAACATATGTGCTGAACGCCATAAAGCAACTGAAAAATGGCAGAGCACCAGTCCCAGACAAGATCTCCACTATGCTAATTAAAGATGCAGCAGACTTCATTTGGAAGCCACTAACCATATATGGTTTTCAACTCGTCATTGAAGTATGGTGTCTTCCCAGATATCTGGAAATTAGCAAGAATCACACCAATTTTTAAAGCAGGTTCAAAAAGGGATGGAAACAATTATAGGCCGATCTCGGTCATCTCAGTTTTTTCTAGGATGTTGGAAAGAATAGTTTACGATCAGCTCATTGATTATCTCATAACTAACAAAGTATTGACACCAAATCAATCTGCTTTTCGAAAACTGTATTCCACTGTAACATCCCTGATAAACGGTACTGATTGCTGGTATGACAATATGGATAAAAAACAGCTCAATTTGGCCATATTTCTTGATTTAAAAAAGGCGTTTGATACCGTAGATCATACAATACTGATAAAAAAGTTAGGTGCACTCGGTATCAGGGCAAGTTCAGGAGAATGGTTCACGTCCTTCTTAACCCTATCTCACCTGGGGGGGGGGGTGGATTCCACCCCCCCCCAACCAAACTTTTATTCGCCTATGCTAGAATATGCAATGCAGGATGCCAAGACTCCGCTACTTTGACTTTATATCTATACTGTATCGAATGATGAAAATTTCAAGATACTAAATATAGCCTCGTAACCATAGCAACCAATGTTTTACTGTGTAGTCAACAAAATTTGTATACTTTTTTTAATTGTTGCAAATTTAATCCCAAATATATGCAAAATTATACTTACACATGTATTTGATGATATCCAACTCAATTTGAAACAAAAGATTTCAATTTAGTGCCTCATTTCATTGTTTCAATCATGTTGGTAACAATCATGATAATCATAACTTAAAATCTTCTTATTGTCATAGCAACGAGAACAATAGAGATAATTTGATTTAATCATGTGATTTTGATTGTTTTCATCAAAGTATATATATTTACCAATTCTAAAGATTGTAGCTACTACGACAGCGAAGAAAAAGAGGGGGGTGGAATCAACCCCCCCCCCCTCAAGTATTGACCGCTTCAAAACGCCCAGGTGAGATAGGGTTAAGTGGTAGAAAACAATTCTGCTCAATTAATGGACAACAGTCGGGGGCTAGATTGGTAACATGTGGTGTACCTCAAGGATCCTGCTTGGGACCACTCCTATTTATAATCTACCTTAATGACTTTGTAAAATGCTTAGAATTCTCTAGGGCTAGTATGTATGCAGATGACACACATGTTACATTAAAATCTAGTAACGTCGATGATCTAATTACAAATGCCCACAAAGAATTAAGAAACATCTCGGAATGGATGCGGATAAACAAGTTAAGTGCCAACCCGAAAAAAATTGAATACATGATCATTGGCCATCCACGGAGGACAAATATGGTTGAAATCTCCGAACCACTGAATCTTAACAATTCAGAAATTAAGCGTGTGGTGAAGACTAAATCACTGGGGGTTATTGTAGATGAAGAGCTAAACTGGTATGAACAATTCAACAAAGTGAAAGGGAAAATTAGTGGCGGTCTTAAGTCACTAAAAAAATTGAAAAATCTCATTTCCCAATCCCAGCTGGAGCACGTGTACCGTGCACTTGTAGAAAGCCATCTGCGATACGCCAATGTTATTTGGAGGAGTCTTCCTAAATCAAAATTGAATACCCTCCAACGTCTGCAGAACAGAGCCCGTTCGATTATTGATAAGGCCAGACTAAAAGACAATTGGTCTCATAATTGGTTGACCGTTGAACAACTAATAAACTTTGATCAGTTATGACATATAAAATAATCAACAGGCAATGTTCCGAAAGCCTTTGGGGTAAATACCATCATAGGACCCAGCATTCCAACTACAGAACAAGGAATTGCAGGGACCTACAAATCCCAAGAAATAATCTTGAATATGTCAAGAAAGGCTTTCACTATTCGGCTCTGAAAACTTGGAACAATATACCCATCAATATCAGAGGGCTCCCTACACTTAGTAGATTCAAAAAACAATTGATAAGTTATTATATGAGCTGAACACAAACTAAAACACGACGCCCTGGAAGAGCAGCTGTTACTACATAGATTACTGTACATAATTTTGCTTTAACTGTATATAGACTATATTAATGTAATTAGGATATTTATTTTCTTATTTAAGTATTGCGTTTGTTACCTGAAGGGTTTTTGTGTATAAATAATTTAAAATGAAAATGAAATGAAAAATGATCCATACACCGCTTAACTCTTCTTTTAGCGATAGCTGAATCCCGCGCGAAGCCACAAAGGGCAAACACAAAACAGACGCCAGCATAACCTCTTGCGGCAATCAGATGGAATGGTAGAATCTAAGCTGTTCCGCATGCAAAAACGTCCAATTCCACGTCTGCAGCTCTTTCATTGAGACCCTTTGGCGCAAAAGTTTCAAGTCGATATTGCCAAAACAACTCTTTCCTTCGAAGTGAAAAAAACATCATCTGCCCCATCTATGATCTTAATCCCAACCCGAAAATTACCGTTGTGTCCATTTTCAAAAAAATGACTAAAGAAACTTGCTTGTGCAACATGTTTCCCCTTATCAAGAGAATTTTCGTTGTGTTTGCGTGCATATGTTCTAAAATAGGATTTATAAACATTAAACCTTTGCCGAAATTTTGTCTTAGTGCTACCGACATATTTTATGTTGCATGACTCGCACTGCAACAGATAAACCACATGATCAGAGTTGCAATCAAATCGCCCTGAGAAGTTTGTGAAAGACCTTGTGGAGTCAGAATTTTGAAATGAATCCCCCTCCCTGATCAAAGGGCAAATCTGACAACTCTTTCTACCATTACATCTGAAAGTGCCCTTTTCCATCAACTCTTCATCGATACTTGGCAGCTTGGCAACTTGGCAGCTTAATGATAATAATAATAATATGAAAACAAAACTGTTAAAAGCCAAACGTTTCGATTATAAAATCTTCATCAGTATGTAACTGACTGATTTTATAGCCATGCTTATTAAATTCGCAATGCTGTCTAGGTGGTGTATGTATGCATTTGAATTATACTGAACAATCTAGCAAGGGTCTTAAAAGCGAATCTTTGACTAAGAATGAACAAGAGCGATTTATTGTCGCTGGTTTTAAAATTGAACGCCTCTGTTTATTTGTCTAGTTAGAGGAGTTGAGATCCTTTGATGATATGTAGATCCTTTGTGAGTGCTTTATATGTAGCTGCTGACATTATTTGACAATGCCAGAAATCGTAGATGCACCATAAAGAAAATGTTGTTGCCGCCATCAACTGACTTTCGACATTTTTTCGCATGTAGATTAGACAGTACGAATACGACTTGCTGCTGAATCCTGACATTAATTCTGATCATCATTGTCAATGGTTTTATTTCGAGGTGTGTTGTATTTATAACTATTATCTTACGTTAATCTTTTCCATATGTGTAAAAATATATCCTATTTGTAAGGTGTTTATTCATTAGAGCAAGGCCTTTAGGATTTTTCGATGGTACAACACCAAACATGCTGTGCAAATTTGTCATTTTATCGGCGGAGAAATCCCAATATATGGGTGTACACAATTCTTAAGACCTTTTCTTTTCTGATAACTGAGCCAGCACTTTTTGTTCAACCTTCAATGATAGTGCACCGTCTAGTCTCAAAAAAGTTTCACAGTTTAAAAAATTTGCCAAATTGGTTCTTCTACTGAAATGATTTATTATGCCCCTTTATCGAAAGGTTTGAAATCATAGCTTGAAACTCTTAGTTTGAGCCTCGATTATTTTGAGGTAATGTAAAGCTGGCTATGGCTCACCAAAAGGAGCAATCAAAGTACCCTTGGGGCGACTCACGGAGCATTAGCGAATTTTTTTCTTCTAAGCAAGTTGAAATAATGGCCAATTTAAGCGTTGAAAAATCCGTTACATTTCAGTTGCAGATGCAAAGCTGTGCCAGTAGAGTGTAAAAGGGGTCAAAGTGACACTGGATAGAGACCTCACACAAACCTATACTGCGTACTTTACCGTGTGCAAAACTTGAAAACATGAAAATGACAGCTTGTCTACAAAAGATTAGCATCTTCCGATATGACTTTTGTGTACAACCTACTGGATTAAGACTATTTTATTGCTTCATATTGCACACTTTTGTTTCAACATCAACTGTCTGTTTTTGAATATCGAATTCAACGTTGATACTGGTCACTTTGCAACGTAATTGCATGATGGGAGTTTTTGATGAGGGCGAACGAGCATCATAATACGCAACGAGCGCAATAAAAGCTAATCATGAAACTGCATGCGGAAAAGCTTGTCAAACGTTACAGAGTTAATTTGATGATAACCCACAAGTAACGCATAATTTTTACTTGTTTCAAATAGCATATTACTTCAAAGGTACTTGAGTACACATATTTTTTCAAAGAAAGTGCTTATAAGAAACCATAGTCACTATCTAGTGACTATGAAGAAACCGAACTCTCAGATCGCCAGAAATTAAGAAACTCCAGCACTAGGAAAATATAACTTAAGAAACATCTATTTTGGTAAAGGCAAACTGGTGAATCACATCGGAGCCATTTGATAAGACATTGAAAAGCAGTTAAAACATTTCACCAGCTTTCAATTTGCGAAAAACTTTGATAAGTCGATGAAAACCAGTCGCAAAGCTTTGAAAGAATGACAGGAAGCCTGGGCCCTCAGGTTTTGGTCACTCAACTCCACTGCAACAGCAACAAGTACGCGGCAGCAATAGCTTGACGTAAAATTGCTGCATACATTATGATTTCTATAATTTATGACAACCACGGAGAGAGGATGTTTTGATGGTCATGTGACCAGCCGATCACAGGGCCTTTTCGTCTCCGTCCCAATATGACAAAATACGCTGGGACGAGGTTGTCTCGTGGGAGCAGAAAATCTCCAAAGATTTGTCAAGAAGCCTTAGGAAATGCCTCAGTTGCTGTTACCAAAAAGCTGCAGTTTTGTCCAATGACAGCAATTTATTCAAAATGAAATAAAAAGCAAACTGGTGTTGACCCCCCTGGTGGAGGTACTTGAGCTGAATTTGTACGGGGGTGTGCCCACGAAAATTTTTTCTTTTACCCTGCCCCAGAATTTTTCGCTTCAAATGATAGCCGATTCTAGAAAAATTTGTTGAAAAGTATGCTCCAAAACATGAAGATTTCACCGAAGAACGATCCAATCTAGCCAAATACCCTCTTATGTTTTGAAAATCTGCTCTTGAAAAATGGCCTTATTTTGATACCCCAGGCTTTGAAAAATTGATGAGAACGATACCCTTTTAAATGGCACATCCCCGTTGTTGGACAAATATACTAATGGTGGACAAGGTAGGATATCTGGGAAAATTTGCAAAATATTTCTGAATTCCTGTTACTTTGCTCAAGTCACAATATCTCGATTTTCCTGCAACAGTACCACTCTCTCGTCAAATTTGCATCACTCCGTCAGCTTTTGGAATTAAAGGCTGAGAATAGTTATGGAAAACAGACCTCTAATTTGATATCTATTTCTGGATTAAATATTTTCACCCCCGTTGAGAATATTTGTGGCAAAGTAGCAGATCATCACTTTTATCCCTGAAATTCTGGCCCCCCCCAACTAACCCTTTGAAAATTGTTGCAAAAACAAATTCACTCCTGGCCCTACGAAGAAAATTCTTAATTTTGCAGCCAACATGTTGGTTATCATGGCAGTGTAATGCGATTATACAGGATAATTTGCAAAATGTGTTATTTTCGTTTTGAAAAACTATATTTCTGACAGTAGTTTTTCTCTTAAGCAATGCAGTGGCCTATGGGCCTAGGCACTACTGTGTTTTTAACTGAATAATGCAAGTATTGTTTATGTTATCTTCAGAGAGATTAAAGAGCAAGTTGAAGAGGAGGAACTGATTAAGACATCACATGTTATTGATGAAAATATAGTTGCCTGCTCATTTTAAACTATTGTTTGACAAATACAGGCGTATTAATCAAAACACTGCACTGATCCAATTCTTGTTCTTGATTGAGCTTAACGCTAATCCTACCGGGCATTTTTTAACTAACATAGCTGGGGGGGTTTCCACCCCCTCCCTCTATGAATAGCCATAGACTAATGGGAAATCATTGAAACTTAGTAAGGGCGTAGTACTAACTATTCTTAACCGATTGGTACTTTGGATGTGGCCATCTCATTAGGGGACGACACTTTGACGTCATAATGCTGGAAAATGTCAAAATATATGGTTTTCCTGCTAATTTGTTCCAAAGGCGGAATCAAGTTAATTTGAATCACTTTAAAAGTAACAATTTTTCCCTTCTTATTTGGAGTATTAGTCATTTCCAATTGAAATACGATGCGTAGGGGTGTTCTTTGACAGTTATTTTGGAAGAAAATGACAAAAATTGATGACGTCATAACTACAAACTGTCTTTTTCCGCCAAAAATCGATAATGATTGGCTCAAAATGATTTAGAAGTATTGCGTAACGCAATTCTATGCATTTTTAACGACATCTGTTGGAAAAAGCTTTAAAATTTGCCAAAAATGACCCAAAGTTGTGGCATGAGTGACATCATCATTTGATAATGTTGTTGTCGGCACATTCCATTGTTATTGATAACAATCGAAAGCTAATTGTTTGCTGATTCATGTAAAGTACAATAGTCAATATTTGGAGCTAATTCTGGGAGTAGAAATATCAAATACAGTAATTTTTCGAATACCCTCTTCCAAATACGATAGTGTCACCTGTCACGTGACACCCATTGTTCAAATAGGATATCATTATACCCTGAGTTGACAGCTAAATTTATCAATCCTCAACTTAGATGCACATACCTTTGATTTGGAAATCGTGCACCAAACACCGGAGATACAAGTTTACAAAGTCAAAATTTACAGTGCAGCCAAAACCAGAGGTTTTGAGAAAGGGCCTAGCCATAAATTGTATCATGAACGTTTTCCAAAGCACCTGTAAACTTTAATTTTCAGTTTTTTTGCTTTGAAAATAATAAGACGCATGGAAATGGCCCTGTGATTAAATAAATATGGTAAAAATGCGGTAAGAATGATAAAGTCGTGCCACATCTCCAAAATATGCGTGCACGTGCTCCTTTTCCCCTTCTTTATACAAAACACTTGGGATCGAATGCAATGCAAGGACCGATTCCTCAAAAGAAAAGCCACTTCAAGAACAATTGAAGTAATTCGAGGTATAAATCTTTTCAAAAATAAAAAAGTAAAGGTCAAAGTTGAAAATTCGTTTGCAAAATGCCTGTTTGTTGTCAAAATATGGCTAGGCCATTTCTCAAAACCACTGGTTTCAGGTGCACTCCAGATTTTGACCTTGTGAACTCATATCTCCGGTGTTTGGTGGTCGATTTCAAAATGCAAGGTATGTGCATTTAAGTTGAAGATCAGCAAATGTTGCCATAAATTCAAAAAGTCCGGAAATGTTATCGTTTTATTGCCTTGTTCAGTCAAACGGGGGTACTTTTTTAAGACACCCGGTATATATTTCGGTGCTCTCTCTTATGTTATTCTGTGATAATTCACCAAGAAAGGACGATATGGTTCCAAAGGCAACTATTTTGGCATTATCTTGTATGCTGAAAACGATGTTGGGCAGACCCCATTACAAAGATGCCCTCAAGTGCTATTTTTAGACATAGAATCGTGGATCCAGTCCTCTTTTTGTATGATTTTGCTATGGTTTACTCATAAGACACGATATAATTTTGAAATCAACTACCGGGTGTCCCAAAAAATGTATACGGATTTGGTTGACTCTAGTATGGTGAATTTTTCTTTAATCAATGGCTAATCACTCTCAACATGTTCCTCAATAGTTAACTTGAACATAGATACCTCGTTTGTTGGTATTGGTGCTTTGGGAGCAGAAATATCAATTTTGAAAGCTCAAATTTGCTTTCTCCTGCAAACCAGAGCTTTAGCCTTTTGGCCTAGGCAATTTCTTAAGGCACATCGTTTTAATTAACGATAAACTTGATAAAATTTGAACAATATTAGATCTTGTGTTATTCTGCTCTCCAGAAGTCACCCATGGGAAAATTTCTTAATTTTTCATTAATTTCAGTTCTATATTTCGATGTGCTTCATGAATTTGCTTAGGCCAAGAGGCCAAAGCTCTGGTTTGCAAGTGGATGCACATTTAAGCTTTCAAGATTGATATCTCTGCTCTAAAAGCACCAATACCAAAAAATGAGGTATCTATGTCCAAGTTAACTATCGAGGAACATTTTGAGAGTGATTCGCCATTGATTAAAGCTAAATTCACATCGCTGGAGTCAACCAAATATGTATACATTTTTTTGGGACACCCGGTAATTTGCCATAATTTGACACCCTGAACACGATAGTGACCAGATCCATTTCATGAAGTGCCCCCAAATGCTGTTTAAAGACTAGGATTATTTGCACCATACTCTTTCATGTAATATCACATTGAGAACGATTGTTTACAAACCCCATATGCCTTCAGATGGTTCCCCCAGTTGCTCTGTTATAAACAGAACTAGCAGATTACCTGCAGATCAGCCAGTTGATGTCCTTGGGAAACAGGTTCAATGGCATTTTCCGCATTATTACGGTGAAGACAAATTCGTTTTCATGATGGGAGGGCTACATATCCAGATGGCAACTTTAAGCATGATAGGAGATTGGTTGGAAGGACGTGGATGGAGCGGTTTAATACCAGGCGCTCAATTTTTCACATCTGGGACATCAGAGGCCCTACTGTCAGCTTTCAATGTAAAAATCCAGGTACGCCCATCAGGTATCTATTATTATTATTATTATTATTATTATTATTATTATTACTATTATTATTATTATTATTATTATTATTATTATTATTATTATTATTATTATTATTATTATTATTATTATCGTCATAGCGCATACTGTCTAAATGTCAGTAGAATTTTTTTTCTTGAAGTTCGGTGACAACAAGTCTCCTCAAATCTCAAGAACTTTCCTGAGGATCCTTGCAGAATACAAGATGGCACTCTTCTGCAGTTCCACTATCTTCGTTTCGATGCCAATGTCCTCCAGTCTCTTTTTTAAAAGTTTTGGAGTCGTTCCTAAAGCTCCAATTATGATAGGGATGACTTTCACTCGTTTGTTCCAAATCTTTCTTAGCTCCCTGGCTAAATCTTGATATTTTTCAATTTTTTCCATTTCCTTTGCATCCACTCTGCTATCAAAAGGCACCGCGAAGTCAATTATCTTGCATATATTTTTCTTTTTGTCTGTCACGATCATGTCAGGCCTTCTCGCTTCAATTACATGGTCTGTTTGTACTTTGAAATCCCATAGAATGTGGAAATCATTGTTCTCACTGACTGCATCTGGCTCATGTTCGTACCATTTCTCTTTAACATCAAATCCACACCGTTTACTGACTTCCCAATGCACCTTCTTCCCAACCCAGTCGTGTCGACGCTTATATTCCTTTTGTGCCATCTTACTGCACTCGCTCAAAATATGATTGACACTTTCGTCAGCTTGACCGCACATTCTGCATTTGCTTTCTTGCTGGGTCTTGTCTATCTTTGCCAGCATATGAGTCAAATCTTTCAATAGGGCACAGGGAAACCCACAAATCTTCCAATTTCACGCTTATGAGCCAATGATATCGTCGTATTCCGATCACATGACTGAAAATAAGGCTTTCGAGATAAATTTTCGAGTACCTTCACGAAAATAAAAATGGATATTCGAGTAATAAAGATACAGAGCTGGTTTTACCACGAATCGATTCGAGAGGCCCCACTCCACATTTGTTTTTCTGCATTTGGTTAAAATCTCGTCAAGGATCGGCGTTACATCGAATTTCATTCCTTCGAAAATTGGCCTATGTTCAAGAATTCTTCAGGAACGCTAAAAATAAGATATAGCTTTCAAAATTTCACATGTTACGTGAATTATGTCCAGGAATAATATGAAAGTATTTGTTTGTGTGATTTTCGAAAATCCTAGACGAATAGAAGCTATTTGCTGCGAATAAAGCTAATGGGCCTACCTTCACCCGCAGCAGAATCCCAGTAATCGGCATTAAACCACTCCTTTTCGCAATAATAACCAGCGGATATATTAACGAATAACTTCACCACAAATTCAATTTCTTTCCACCATTTTATCATCGATAATTTCGATAAAATGTGACAAGACCTTACAGCCTCTGCAGCAAACTGTCCAACTACTGTCGATTCAAAGTTTTCTTGTTGCAAACACCAGGAAAGCTTGCATAAAACAAAAGGTTGTGCAAGGCTCAGATCTCCCATATGACACAGCAAAATGTTGCCATTGATAATAGATTGTACACCTTTGAGAATAGATTGCAGTGGGAATTTCTTTACACAAATTATGTACTTTTCCGATGTGACAAAGAAATTTGCAATCTTTGAGAAATGTTTTATTTTCTCTTTATTTTGCAACGATAGAAAGACCTTAGGAGTGTGCAATCTATTCTCAAAGGTATCATTTTGCTGTGTCATATGGGAGACCTAAGTCTTGCAAAACCTTTTGTTTTATGCAAGCCTTGCAAGACTTCCAACGTGTTTGCAACAAGAAAACTTTGAATCGAGGGTAGTTGGACGGTTTGCTGCAGAAGCTGTAAAGTCTTGTCACATTTTATCGGAATTATCGATTATTAAATGGCGGAAAGAAATTAGATTTGTGGTGAAGTTATTCGTTAATGTATCCGCTGGTTATTATTGCGAAAAGGAGTGGTTTAATGCCGATTACTGGGATTCTGTTGCGGGTGAAGGTAGGCCCATTAGCTTTCTTCGCAGCAAATAGCTTTAATTCGTCGAGGATTTTCGAAAGTCACAAAAACAAATATTGTCATGTTATTCCTGGACATAATTCACGTAACATGTGAAATTTTGAAAGCTATATCTTATTTGTAGCGTTCCTGAAGAATTCTTGAACATAGGCCAATTTTCGAAGGAATGAAACTCGATGTAACGCCGATCCCTAACGAGATTTTAACCAAATGCAGAAAAACAAATGTGGAGTGGGGCCTCTCGAATCGATTCGTGGTAAAACCAGCTCTGTATCTTTATTACTCGAATATCCATTTTTATTTTCGTGAAGGTACTCGAAAATTTATCTCGAAAGCCTCATTTTCAGTCATGTGATCGGAATACGACGATATCATTGGCTTATAAGCGTGAAATTGGAAGATTTGCGGGTTTCCCTGTGCCCTATTGAAAGATTTGACTCATATGCTATCTTTGCCTTGATCAAATTAGTTCTGATTGCCTGCTCTTGAGCTGCCATTATCAATGTTTCTGTCTCCCTTTTCAAAGTGCCATCCTTTAACCACATACATTGCTGCTCGTCGGCTAGATTTTCTGTCTGCCTGATGAACTGCCCACGTAGCATTTTTGCTTTCCAGATGTTTTGCCTTTCGAGTTTTTTTCGTTTCTTGAACTCATTCTTACTTTCAATTGCTGCTTCCCAGTCTGTGGCTTCATCGGCACCTCTTGCAGCACTACTCAGCCTTTCTTCACTCATCTTCACGTATCCTTGCAATCCCAGTTTAGCTAAATTCACTGTATCTTCAACACTCAGGAGTCCTCTGCCCCCTTCACTTCGTGGTATGTATAGACGATCAACATTGCTCCTAGGATGCAGTGCATTATGCATAGTCATTAGCTTTCTTGTTCTTCTATCCATTTCTTGTAGATCACTAATAGTCCAGTCAAGGAAAGCAGCTGAGTATCTTAGCATTGGTATGGCCCATGTGTTGATTGCTTTGATTATGTTGCCACCATTGAGCTTGCTTTCAAGTATTTTCCTTACACGTCTTTTGTATTCTTTTCCAACTTTGTCTTTCATATCTTTCCGTTGTATTTCGTTTGATTGTAATATACCCAGATATTTATAGCTATCATCTTGCTTTAGAGATCTTATCTTTTCGTCATTGGGCAATTCGATTCCATCTGATTTAACCATCTTTCCTCTCTTCATTATCAGAACTGCACATTTATCTAACCCAAATTGCATGCCTATATCGTTGCTGAAAACTCTAACTGTCTGAACAAGTGAGTCTAGTGCCTTTTCATTTTTCGCATATAACTTGAGGTCGTCCATGTATAATAAGTGGTTGATTTTTTCTTTACTCTTTGTACACTCGTAACTAGATTTCATCTTTCTCAAAACATGTGTGAGAGGAATCATTGCAACAACAAATAAAAGAGGTGAGAGTGCATCGCCTTGAAAAATCCCCCTCTTGATTTTCACTTCTCCCAGTTGCTGGTTTGCACATGTCAGTTCAACTCTCCAAGTTTTCATTGTCTTTTCAAGGAACAGTTGTATGTTGTCGTTAATACCTAAGGATTTCAAGCACTCCAATATCCACGAATGGGGGACCATGTCATAAGCCTTTCTGTAATCCTTTATTATTATTATCTTCGAGTTCACTCCTAAAGTTCATAGTTTGGAGGAATTGTTAATTGTTCATCATCAAGCGTCAAGCTCCAACAAGTAGCCTCAGACACTCAATACTTTTCTCAGTATTCCAGCTGTTCCAAGGAGGGCTGATTTCTGGATGCAGTGAATATCATCTGGCAATCCTAAACTCTTCAAGTGTTCTCTTAACTTTTTTGGGATGGAACCAAGTGCCCCAACCACTATTGGAACCACTTTCGTTTTAATATTCCATAATCTCATTACTTCCAGCTTTAGCTCATTATATTTGCTGATCTTCTCCCATTCTTTGTCTTCAATGTTTTGGTCGCCAGGAATAGCTACATCTATAATGGAGCATTCTTTTTCTTTCCAGTCGACAATGACAATGTCCGGTCTTCTATGCTCAATGACTCGATCAGTTTGTATGGAGAAATCCCACAGAAGTTTGTGTCGGTCATTTTCTACAACAGGAGCCGGCTGGTGTTGATACCATTTTTCTGTATGTTTCAGGTCATATTTCTTGCAAAGGAGCCAATGAATGAAGCATGCAACTTTATCGTGTCTACGCTTATACTCCTTTTGGGCATTATTATTATTATTATTATTATTATTATTATTATTATTATTATTATTATTATTATTATTATTATTATTATCAATTTATTTCTCGTTGGATTAAAACACATGATAGCTAAATAAAAATGGTAGCTAATTAATTCCAACGTTAAAAACCTATATACAATATTACATAAGAAAGTAGTGGGTAAAATATTTACAATTCATCAACAAGTAAACAATTTAAAACAGATATCTAAAAACATTTATCATACATAGTCTAAGTTCGGAATGAAAGTGCGGCATAATTTGCATGGACAGTTTTCCCCGTACCAATTTTTTATCTTTGTTTCAAATTGACAAAGGGTTTCTGAATTCTTAATTTGGTGGTAACATTTTCCACAGCCGCGGACCTTTAAATCGGACGCTTTCTGTCCCTTTGCTGACAGATCTCACTCTGGGTTGAGTAAATTCGTTATTGTTTCGCAGATTGTAGTAAGTTGTATTTTCACGGAAGATTTCCTGCATAAATGAAGGGTTTAACTCATTTCTAGTTTTGTACATCTCAGTCATAAGTATTTGCAAGTTCTTTGTATGAATAGTAACTGCACAGTCCTTCTGTAATAGCTCACTAAAAGTAGATTCGGTGTCCTTATATGTAATTCTCAAAGCCCTTTCCTGTATTTTGTTGATTTTTTGGTTAAGCTGCCTGCTGTGAAACATCCAGATTAAAGGACAGTATTGAAACTGACTGGTAATAGATGCCCTAATCAAGTTTCTTAGTTTGTTCTGATCCTTATACGGGGATATGCGAGCAAGTGCATAAAGTTTATTGCTAGCTTTTTGGCAAAGTTTCGAGACGTGATGTTCAAAGGAGAGTTTGCTATCAATATGAACTCCGAGCATGGCACAACTTTTCAAAAAGCGATTTAGGAAAGATGCTAAGTCGATGCATGAGGCGTTCATTGAGAATGGAAATCCTTTTGAAGAAGAAGAAGACGTCTTGATAACATTAGTAAGTAAAGTTTTGATGGGTGAGCAAGCAAGAAAATTTGTGCGCGAATATAGACAAGCAGGCACATATCAGTACGAAGCTTTCAAGATGGAAAGGCTTATCACTTCAGAAAAGTCAGTTCATCACGCTATAAAAAAGAATAAGTTGCCCCTTTTCAGACTGGAAAATTCTGTTGCAACAATGATGTCCCGAGAAAAAGTGTCACCCTTGAAGCAAGATTGCAACTTATACACTTCACTCTATGTAGCATGCCAAAAAAGAGAGAGTGATTTGGATGATTTCTTTTCGCATGAAAATCACAGCTATCCTACAGCTTTATCAGTATATGGGGAGATAAGACATTCAACGAAGTCTGATTGTGCGAACTTGTTAACGAAATATGGAGAGGTACGTTTCGAAGAACCGCTCGTGAAGGGCTTAACTCTAGATGGTGCTGCCAGTTCAGATGACTCCGACTAGTGAGTTCAAAAAGTTTGGAGACAAGGATTCGCCAATAATTTGGTCTCCAGAGCAAAAAGCAGTTCTATTGATAGAATAGATGTTGTTCGACATTTGATTTGATTTGATTTGATTTGATTTGATTTGATTTGATTTGATTTGATTTGATTTGATTTGATATATTCAGGGAGGGTAGCCCTTCGGCAAGTGCTGATTTTCAAGGGGCCCTCCATCTACGATACAAAACAACAATAATAATACAGTAAAAACCCGCATACAAGAACCTTACATTTTGAAATCATCCTGTTTTGATTCTTATGCATATGATACTATTCTTGAAAACAAGATGCAAGATTCTTAAATAGGTTCTTATGAAAAGAATTAATTACAAATCTTCGCGAATTTAGGCCAAATATAAGAAAACAAGGTTTTCACGTACTCACTATCATGACACAATTTTATAAAGAACAACCATATCTACCTAGCATTATCTGTATCAAATATACAAATTTTTTTACATATGCTTTGTATCTACTTAAGTATTTGGCTAAATTTCTTGAAACATGTTATCACATATTACCAACCAGTCGTTTACATTTAACTTTTTTAAAGATGAGAGCCATCCTTGAATTTCAGGATGAATAGGTTCTTCTGTAATGGGGTGAAATTAGAACATTGGTGTGCCTTAGGCTCTTACTAGTCGGTGGTTCTTATATGCGGGTTTTTACTGTGTAATACAAAGGAAAGGAAAACTTATTTACAATATGTCAAAAATTTAATCAATCTATTAAAAACAATGTTGAAAATAATGATCAGTGCTAAAATAAATTTACAAGGTATCTGAAATGTATTATCTACACAGCAGTCTACGCTAAATATGGCTCTTGAAGGCATTGACCGAATATGCCTGTTTAGCCTCAGTTGAAAGGCTGTTCCAGCTTTTTGCACCCCTGAATAAAAAGCATTTTTGTCCGTTAGCGGAACTTTTCAAAGGCAGCTTTAAGTCAGTGTTTGTATTTCGTAAGCTGCGCTCGGTGCAATCAGCTTTTGTGGTGAAAATATTGCAAAGATAGGTAGGAGCAAGGTCGTTGACGCATTTAAAAACCATTAGTTTCGATTGTCTATATCTATCAGCTCCTTAATCGTGTGCTATCAGCTCCTTAATCGTGTGCCAACCTAAACTTTGTATCAAGGATTTACTTGGAGCATCGAACTGACTATTGGTCACGACACGAGCTGCTCTGTTTTGAAGTCTCTGCAATTGTAAGATATCGGTGGAATTGCAGCAACCCCAAACAGAACAACAGTATTGGAAATGAGGGTCCACGATGCTGCTATAGAGAGTCTTCACAATTCCAGCAGGAAGATATTTTTTAGCGTCTTTCAAGAAGCCGATAGCTCGGAAAGCTTTCGCAGTGACCGTTTTTATTTGGCAAAAGAGCATCAAAACATTTACAAGAGAAGATAGAGGTATTGGAAGTCAAATTCGCGTTGTCGAAACTACACCGATGAGTCGAAATTGGCGAAATTTCCTTCGAGTAAATGAAAATAAAGAAGAACTTGTTCGACTTATCGCTGCAAATTGTGTGAGCAATAACAGACTGAGTAATGCTCAAAACGTTTTCAAGGCGGACGACAATGTTGTCACAAGTAATGATTCTATCGAAATTCTCTCGCTAGCACCATGTAACCATAAAGAGGCTGACACAAGGGTTTTTGTGTATGCAAAGAATATGGCAGAACTGGAAATAAAAGGTTCATGATCAAGACAGTTGACACACAGATGTATGGAAAAAACACTCTGTTTGACTCAAAGTATAAAATTGGAGTGGAAATTATGCAAGAATAAACGTCCAATGACAAATTTGCCATTAATATCCTCGAATTTAACTTTTACAGTTTCTTACTGCTTCTTGACCATAGTAGTAGAGTTTCTTAAAATTTTTAGTCCATCACATTAAGTGTAGAGTTTCTTGAACAAGTTTCTTGTGAAAAAACCTGCTAATCAATCATCGAATGGTAAGAAAAGAAGGCAAGAGCAGGAAATCAACCAACTGAGAGTGTTTAATGGTAAATGTTTTCAAGGATGTTTGTAAGCCAATAGTGATAATCCATTTTTTTAATGATGAACTATGCTCCAAGTTGGCACCATATAGTTCCTTAGCTTTGAGCATGACAATGACAGTATAATGCTCCCAGCTAGCAACATATTCTTACTTCCTTAAATCAGCTGTTGCAGGTTGTGTGTGAGGATTTTTGAGCAGAGATTTACCTTTAATTATCCATTTGTTACTGCTGTACATTATATAACACAGATGAGCCCTACTCTTTAGCTTGAAAAACCTTGTTTTGAAATATTCACAAGGGCACAGGTTGGCCCCTGTAGTGCACAGGTTGTGCACATGTTGTTATGGAACCTATAAGAAACTTAGGAAACTCTGGGTACCCTAAATCTGATAACTTTAAGAAACTGTCAGTACTGGTCCAAATTCCTAGTTGCTTTAAAAAATGTGTACTGTAAGCATTGCATGAAATATATCTGAGTGTAGCCTGAACAGTTTCTTATCTGTTTGATACAATGAATTTCTAGTGTCTGAGTTTCTGATTTGACAAGTGACATTTGACTGATTTTGAATAAGCGGCGACTATATTGTTGGATGACATACAGAGAAGCGTCGACAAGTATCAGCTCGTCGGAGCAGTCTTTGTTGACCTTAGTAAGGCGTTTGATACCATAACCAACCAACCAACGCCATACTACTTGAAAGACTTGCTATTTACGGAATAAAAGATAACGAATTGGAATGGTTCAACGACTATCTGTTCTCCCGAAAGGCAGTGGTAGCATTCAACGGTTGTGTCTTAGATGAGCAGAACTTGTTAACAGGAGTTCAACAAGGCTCAATACTTAGTTCTCTATTGTTTCTAATCTCTTTCAATGATGCTGTAGAAGTCATGGAGTATTCAAGCATTTTAAAATATGCCGAAGATACTGTTTTGTATGATTGTATGCAAAGAAATTGATTCAATTGAAAACTATCGAAAGACATGGAAAATCTGTCAGAGTGGCTGAGATGCAATGAACTCATATTGAATCGGAAGAAAGGCAAGACAGAGTCGATACTATTTGGAACAGCACAACGAATTGCAAAACAGCGAAATGGGCCACTCAAAGTCACAATATCTCAGCCAACCTCAACGGTAATTAATAACACAACGGATTATAAATATCTTAGCGTCCTTGTGGATACCACACTTAACTTGAACTCCCATTTTGACAAATGTTTCAAGCGTGCATCTGGTAGATTACGTCTTCTAGCAAAATTAAGGTCGTGCATGGACAATGCTACAGCTAGTACAATCTATCGTACTATGATTTTTCCAACAACTGAAGCTCTCAAATACACAAATAAGCAGATTTTTCTCATTTCATTCTCGTTCATTGAAGATAGTCTATGGTGATGAAACAGCAGACAAAGGGCTCATGTCAGTCATAAATGCGAATAAGATGAGAGCCTGCAAACTTGTGCGAAAATGCCTGGACAGAGATATCTGTGAACATTTTCAGAATTATTTTACCCCGATACAACATGAAAAGGAAACAAGAAGCAACAAATGCACTCTGCGATTACCTATTATTAAAAATGAATATGCACGAAAGTCATTTCAATATATGGGCTCTAAAGTGTACAATGAGCTACCTTTAGACATACGTCGGACATGGACACACAAAGAATTTATTAAACAACTTAAAAATAATTTTGTATGACAGTGACAAACATTATTTTTTTTCGATGTGAAATTAGGTTTTATTAGGTATTATAGATTCTATTCTTGTAAGATTTTATCAACGTTTTTAATGTAATAAATTTTCTTTCAATTTCATTTCAGGTCTAGGGCACAGGACACACAGTGATTAACAGCGATGTTGTAATTGTTGATGTGTTTATCCTGTATAAATATTCGTTTTATTATTATTAATATTATTATGTCATTGCTTCATATCTCTGCAGTGACAGCTGCTAGATCTTACTAGTATACAGTACAGGTCATGTACACATTGACACCACAAGACGTCTCAATGATCCGCAAGAATTTTCCACATTCTTTCAAGAATTTTTGAGGAGAGTGAAAAAATTTGGCAATTCATTGATCACTATAAAATTGTTAGGCAACAAACACTATGTGCCAATGTACACTGACCTGTGCTGTAAATTTATGAGGCCAAAAGATGAGGCAAGTAAGCAGAAAACTACACAGTATATATGTTTGAGACATTATCATATCAAGACATGATATTGGCATTTTGCACAAGCTAAATGGTGATAGTTTATATGTGAAACAGCACTTTTAACTTCTCTTCAACAAAAGCCAGATACCCCCTTATTGTGCTTTCACAAGACAATGACAGAAGTTTGTTCAGTTGCAATAAGCATGTGTGTGGACAAATACACAAAAATGCCAATAAGCGAACATCAATGGACGATTGCGCTAAAGATGGCGGCGAGGAATTTTTTACCAAGACGCATTGCGTTCTAATTACGATTCTTTAATGATTCTATAGGAATTCGTTTGAAGAACACAGTGCATCTTGGTAAAAAATTCCTCGCCACCATCTCTAGCGCAATCGTCTATTACAGCTGCTTTCTTCTGATAATTCAGCTACCATTTTATAGATCCAAGCATTACGTCTTCAGGATAAATTGATGTGTGATTCCTTTATTAACATAGTTCTTTGCTAAGAGTTCCCATTGGTGGTTTCATAGGCTGATGATCATTTGGTAGAACAGATGTGTTCTTTTGTCGGATATCCTAAGATAATAACAGAGATGAGTCATTATCAAAGGTTGGCCCATCTTGACATACTGTAATTGAATGCAGAAGAACTGAGGAAAAGCATACATAAAAATACTGCAATGACAGAAAAGACTTCGGAAAAATTCATATGGTGCTTTGAAAAAGGCAGTTAAAAATGGCACAATCCTGTAATCCTTTAAACTTAACACATGTTCAGAGGCAAAAGTACCATGGGAAGGATACTTGTCTCTGTCCCCTGCAAAAGTGCACAGTACACCAGTTTTCAACAAGATCACCTCAGGTTTGCAAATCTGTTGTTCAAAGTGTGCTAAAAATGTCTTGTGCAAATTCTCTAGTGTGGAATTGCCAAAATACTCTCCACACACTGGCAGCCTGGCCTACCTAGTCCGAATTCTGTGCCATTTGCACAAGTTACTCTTCTCTTACTGTTCAAGTTTGTCGTTGTTTTTAGATTATAGGTACAGTATATGCTTAATACTCACAGCAGCCTACATTTTAACACTTTGTCTAGACAAGTTGACATTGAGCACAAACACCTTATCCTATTCCATGTTTAATCCGTACAGGTGGCATGGAAGGCAAATTCCAGGGATGAGATTACATATAGTTTCCAGGGTACTTATGGAAGACTCTAACCACCCTGGAACTGGAAATGGTGAAAAACTGAAGAACCCCTTTGCCCTGGAGTCCAGGGACTCCAGCCAGTAAAACATACCCTTGATTTCACCATCCTCATCCTTATAGCTGTGAATGATTGGAACTCCTTACCAGAAGAAGTCGTGCAAGCACCAACTCTAGACATATTCAAAAACCGACTTGATTTGCATTGGAAGGATTACCAATATATCATTAGATAGATTCGTTTCTCACTGCCTAAGGGGGCGACTACGGGTGTTCTGGGTGTAAAGTGCACCTGGGGGCTATGTGGAGTGGGGCTACCGTTATTCTCCGGGATGGTGAGGGCTGGGCGTCGTTCGGGGGAGTTTGGCTGGTGGAGCTTGGTTCTTGCAGGCGTTGTTTTTACAGGGCATGTGGGAATCCGGTTCCGCTCGGTGGGCTCTTTCGGGTGTTGTCTGGTCTGCATTTGTTTGGGGGGTGGTGGTGGTTCTGTGGCCGATGGTTCTTTGTTGTACTTTAGTTTGTAGTTGTCTATATCTACTCACATAACTCACTCCAAAAAGGACCTTTTTTTATCTTATCCTTCTCTCCTTAGTCCTTGACAGCATCAGCCTGGGACACTTGTGGCAGCCCCTGGAGTTGTATTATGTAATATTAAGTTGATAAGTTGACTTGGTACAGGTCTATCTCTGTGACAGAAAATAGTACTATATTATTACCGGACCTTCCGTCTCCGTACCACATTATTTAAGTTATGGGGAGTGTGAAGGAGACTTCGCTTTTGTGGTAAGGAGAGTTTTCATATCGTGCACTGCCACTGAAGGAGGAGGGTGGGTCGATTCCGAGTTCACCGATGTTCGTTGTTTCTTGAAAGAAGGCCACATCTGACTCGTGCAAAGGTTTAAATATGCCCCTTGTACTGCAGGGGACTGGCACTAGTCCAGAGAGAGGCTGCATGCCTCAAACTAGACTCTTGAGACTAGAATAATGTGGAAGTCGAGCGCCCGGTCCGGTGAGAATAGCAGAATATAACTACGTAGATAAAATGTTAGCTTATGATACGATGTATACGATGATACGACATAAAAGATAACAATTATTTTCCTAGTTACAAACTTGACACACACGACAAAAAATTTTAACGAAACAATGTGGGCCTTCAGATCCAGAGGCGGGCAAGTACTGTAAAATATATGACCCTATATTTTTCCAAAGACATTGGGAAGAATAACTGGTTCTTTCATCACACAATACGATTGTTCTGTCCAAAACAACAAGTTTTTGGAACAAATGTGAAATTTTAAAACCAAACTCCTATTCCATCATTTTGTCGCAACAACTAAGCCTTCTAACCTCATATCAAATCCTAATCCTAAAGTTTAAGAAAGCTCGTTCTACCTTTCCGATTTAAACATAAAAGATGTTCACGTAAGCGGTTCTACCATTGTCCGCAAAATCTATTGAAAATTAATTCTATCTCGTGTACTCAATGCCCGGGCTGGGGGGCACTACACCCCTACAAAATATCGTATACCTTTGACAAAATCCTTTTGTTACAAGAACATTTTTTATCAAACATCTGTAAGCTCCTTTTGTTTTACCGATATCTTGAATGAGTGAAATGCCCCTGCCCTCCCGTACGATTTGCGCGGATTCCTTGCCGGAATTTTTCTTTATTCTGCTAGACCTGACAAGAGAGAGAAACTTTTCCAGCTGTTATCTAATTAATCAACTTTAGCCTAAATCTAACTTAAATGCGATTACTAAGCTAATTCTAACTATTAAAGCTTGAAATGGGGTATTGGAGACGCAAAGAGGGAGGACAACCGTCCCATGGGGTGTAACCAGCACTGCAGAACAAAAGCCAAATCATTCTGCAGTGTCAGTAGAATTTAGAAGGCGGGTCCTGGACGGATATTTGGCCGGTGGTCCGTCCGAGGATGTGCCTAAGAGTGAAATGATACGTCAAAGGCGGGTCCCTGCTTGGGATGTGCCAGAGAAGGGCGGGTCCCATACTGGTAAGTCCGTACCATTCTGGGATGTGCCTGGCAAATCAAATTAGATAGATAATCATGGTCAATCTAACGGATTTACCTGTATCTCATTGTATGGGTATTTAGGCCAATAGAATAGGTTTTTGCATGCTTGAGAAAAACAAGCTTTCAACTTTTCGTGGTCTATGACAAAATTGGCCTGTTAGGGACAATTGACTCCCTCGATGGTCTCTTTGCGGAACCTAGTGAATCTAGTACGCTGTGATCAAATAAGTACGTTACTTCAAATAGCTAGCATTATACATGTAAACAGAAAATTCGAAAGAATCTATGTAATAAGGTTCATTGTCCCATCCAATACCATAAGTTGTAGTTAATTTTTCCATCCTCGTCTGTTAGTAAAGTGAAGGGGAGTAAAGCAAAGAAATCGAGTTTTTAAAACATAAACAGAACTATAGATATCAACAACTAGGTGAAGAGATTATGATACTTCTACAATCTAACTATTACGTTTCTACGGTCATCTGAAAAGGAAAAATAGATTAGTTTAAGTGAGGGTTAGGAAGTGCAACTGCGGCAGTCAGAGAGACCTTGCTCGACGCACCTTTTTTGAAAGTTGGTACTTTCCTGGCCTGGGTAATCACCAACTATGGTCTGCTACTTCACAATGCAATCACAGACAGTTTGCTACTTTCCCTTTTGAGGTAATCCCAACGCCTCGTTCTCTGAGGGTAATCATAAGCCACAAGCAGGTGCTTTCCCCGTCGGGTAATCCCTGCGACCTACTACTTTCCCTCTCGAGGTAGTATCATATATTTGTTGAGGTCTATCGAGCAGGCCTTTTGAATTTAAATGTGGAGCCGATGGAGAAGGTTATTAAAATCCTTCCAGCTGCAATGGTTGGATAACCGCCGCAGTTGAACTTCAATTTGAAATAAATAACGATTTTCTTTGCTTCTTCAAACCTTTGAAATATTAGACTTGCATTTCGTACTAAGGTCAAGCACATCATGGGTACATCCTACCTGAATTGATTGCTGTATTTTAAAAAGGGAAGGGCGGGTGGGGATTTTTTCTTCTGAAAGATTTTTATCCGTTTTCTGACTTAAAATTTGAGATGAATGGGCGAAGGAGGCGTATTGCCAATTTATAGATTTATGTGTTACAAATTTTGCTGTCCTGTGATTGGTTTAGGTTAACTCTGATGAGAAAAGTGGAAACCTTTGTTTCTGTCGGTTTGAATCTGTTATAAAATTTTTGCATCCAGTGATTGGTTAATCCAGGATCTATGTGACGCGTGTTTTTTAAGCTTACTCTGATGGGGGATCTTGACATAGCGCGGTCACACGTTCATGAGGAGAAAGTGCTTGCCGCTCTCTTTGGTAACAAATTTCTCTTCCTGAGCTGCTAAGTGTTTTACCCAAGAGGGTGTTTTTTACTGATTAGAGGGGGCCCCGCAACACTCCAGCAAAGCTGGCAACGGCCGCCCACCTAATTACTTTAATCCTCTATTCCCTTCTATTACACTAATGTGTGATGCGAGCCGATGTTTTACTCGTCGTGACCTACATCAGGCTTTCCTGAAATCTCATAGGCGACCAAAGGCGAGATGATATTTTGCTTTTTCTTTAGACACTGATCCGCGCTACAGTCCACGTAAAAACTCCTTAGTGGGAGATATCGGATAAAACTGCGGTGGTAAAATTAACCCTACGAAAGTTTCACTTTAGTGCTGAAATAGCTAATTAAGAATAACTATAAACTACCGGACCGTCCCGCGGTCCTGCATTATTTACAGGGGTATTTATTTGTTTTCTCCTCTCTGCAAATCTACTCTTTCGACATAACTATGCTTGTACAAAATTTTAATTCTTATGTGCATGAGAAAAATAGGGGATATTGAATTTGGCCCACTGTACTTTCAGCTCTTTCCAGACTCATCTCAATAACACAAATTAGCCCACTCGCCGAATTAACTGTATTCATGTTAGGCATGAATATTATTTAATTCTATCTCGTGTACTCAATGCCCGGGCTGGGGGGCACTACACCCCTACAAAATATCGTATACCTTTGACAAAATCCTTTTGTTACAAGAACATTTTTTATCAAACATCTGTAAGCTCCTTTTGTTTTACCGATATCTTGAATGAGTGAAATGCCCCTGCCCTCCCGTACGATTTGCGCGGATTCCTTGCCGGAATTTTTCTTTATTCTGCTAGACCTGACAAGAGAGAGAAACTTTTCCAGCTGTTATCTAATTAATCAACTTTAGCCTAAATCTAACTTAAATGCGATTACTAAGCTAATTCTAACTATTAAAGCTTGAAATGGGGTATTGGAGACGCAAAGAGGGAGGACAACCGTCCCATGGGGTGTAACCAGCACTGCAGAACAAAAGCCAAATCATTCTGCAGTGTCAGTAGAATTTAGAAGGCGGGTCCTGGACGGATATTTGGCCGGTGGTCCGTCCGAGGATGTGCCTAAGAGTGAAATGATACGTCAAAGGCGGGTCCCTGCTTGGGATGTGCCAGAGAAGGGCGGGTCCCATACTGGTAAGTCCGTACCATTCTGGGATGTGCCTGGCAAATCAAATTAGATAGATAATCATGGTCAATCTAACGGATTTACCTGTATCTCATTGTATGGGTATTTAGGCCAATAGAATAGGTTTTTGCATGCTTGAGAAAAACAAGCTTTCAACTTTTCGTGGTCTATGACAAAATTGGCCTGTTAGGGACAATTGACTCCCACAATTGCGCCTCCGCAATCCCCAGACAAGAAAAGTTGGCGAAGAACGTTACTAAAGACTAGCCTAACAAAATTTGTGAAGCTTTAATAAATACATTGGACGGAGTTCTAATGTACCGTTCATAACAATCGGATGTCCATCGTCCTAAATCTTTGATCAGCCACGGAGGGAGTTTTGCTGAGGCAGCTGATGTGGCAGCGCCAATTCGAAAGCTGTGACCTGCGTAATGCTGGGGTTTATATCCTGCTGTTGTGAGAAACTGGCGGATAGCTGTTGTAAACAAACCCTTGGTTAGATATCGACCATCAGAATATTGAAAAAGTGGACCGTTTCTGTACGTTGTAGCTTCTAGGTAATCTTTTACAGCGGAAACAGCACAAATAGGACTGTAGCTTCTCCCAATGATGAGGGACACACCTTTCCTAAACGGGTCAGTTTTTGAGCCTTTAATTACAACCGACATTGAGATGGGCTCTTCAAAAGATGGACTAAATGTGATGTCAGATCTGCTTAGATGTAAAGCAGGATGAAATTTCTCACTGCAGGTAAATTCACTTATTCGTAGAAAGCCAAAAAATGCAAGGCAGATGGCAGCCCACAGCATAAGGTTATCTTCCTTCCTTGGCAAGGATTTAAGCAGACACTCTTGAAACACTTGTAAATGACACTTTAAAATTGGTAACCTTGTTCTCTGTTCTGGGTTTTGACTTCTCTTTATCCCACGAAGAATAAATTGCAACTGTAAGAAATTTTCGAGTTTTAGATTGAAGCAGTTCACCAAATGAAAATGCTTAATCGCAGCAAGATAAGATTTGATTGTGTCATGTTTAACGCTTTTTGCCATAAATACTGCAAAGTAGCATAGTGTAACTTCATTGCTTGGGAGGAGTCGTCGATGTTTCTGCAGTTTAAAGCCATAAAAGAATTTTTTGTATTGATTTATCCCAGTTGCATATGCTCGCTTTGTATTTTCAGCTAAAGAATTGGATGCAAAATATTGCAAATTTGGAACTAGAGAAGCGAAAGGTTCTTCGGAACTCGTTGTGGCTTGCCATCTGCCCATGGTGCAAGCTGACGGAACCGGGTTACCTGAAAGCGAGATAAGGCATCAGCAACTTCATTTCTACTACCAGAAATATGTTTAGCTTTGAAGTAAAAATTATACTTTAGCGTTAAAAGCGTAAGAATTCTAACTAATTCCATAATCTTACTGCATCTAGAACGCTTTGTATTTATGATGCTAACTACTGATTCATTATCACAATAAAACAGAACTCTTTTTTGTGACCATGATTTGCTCCAAATGCTGCATGCTACAATTATAGCAAAGAGTTCTTGCCAGTTTATGCTAATATTTGGAGCTCCAAGGCTTTGATGAGGAGGCCATTTTCCTTGAAACCATTGGTTCCCATGAATACCACCATAACCAATAGACCCAGAGGCATCGGTATACAGATACAGGGATAGGGAGGTGTCCCAGGTGGAATTTAGGAAGAATTTTTTGCCATTCCAACCGTCCAAAAAAGAACGCCAGATGTTGATGTCTTCAAAAAACCCTTTATTCAACGAGATATGGTGATGGGGCTTAGTTACGCCTATAGTTAAGTGTATTATGCGTTGAAGAAATGGCCTACCTGGGGGAATAACCTTACAGGCAAAGTTTAGGGATCCAATAAGGGACTGGATTTCCTGTAATGTAGCAGATGATTTATTAGACCACCTCTCTAATTCTGTTTTAAGGCGGGTAACCTTATCGTTGGGCAGGCAAGCTTCCATTCTTTCGGAATCCAATATGATACCTAAAAACTCTATCCTCGTTGTTGGACCTTGTGTTTTCTCCTTAGACAGTGGCACGCCAAGAGCCTTAAATGTGTTTAGCATGCTTGATAAACTGATGTCACATGAGAAAATGGTGGATGAGCCTACAAAAGGTGGTTCCATTATCAGGAAATCGTCAAGAAAGTGAACCACATAAGAGATACCACAATTGTACCGTAAGATCCACTCAATCGCCTCAGCGAGTTGGTTAAAAATGAACGGACCGGATCTTAGGCCAAAAGGAATAGACTTCTCGAAGAAATACTTGCCTTCCCATTTCATACCTAACAATTCCCAATCCTCAGGATGCACGGGATACAGTCGAAAAGCGGACTCAATATCGGTTTTTGCCATTTTTGTCCCTTGTCCAAAGGCTTGGATCGCTTCAATTGCATTGTCAGTTGTGATATAATTAAGAGAGAACGGCTCTTTATCAATACCAGAGTTAATGGAATGGCCAGTCTTAGGATACGAGAGGTGGAAAATGGTCCTAAACTTGTCTGAATTCTTTTTCGGGATAATTCCGAGGGGTGAGACCTGGAAATTAGGAAAAGGTGGCGATGAAAATGGTCCCTCTACTCTTCCAGCAGAAATCTCTTTTTCCAGATTCCTGCTAATTTTTTCTGGGTTAGCGAGGGCCGTTGGGAGATTCCGAGATATTCGTGGTGTCCGAGCACCCTCGTATCCAATTCTAGCGCCCTCCCTCAACTCTGTACACAGCTTATTTACAAATGCCTGGTTTGGGTGAGCTTGTAATTCAAATTCTAACCTCTCAACATTAATAGGCGATACAATTTTGGGCTTATCCTTGGTTTCCTTACTTATGGCGTGCGTAATCGTTGGTGGAACCTGCCTGTCCGTTTCTACCTGGGGTTTCATAGGGTTTTCCCGTGGCTGGTTGTTTTGGACAGAGGTTGCCAGGGTGGGGGGCATTACAGCCTGGTCGGTTGCATCTGTGGGCAAACGGGCAGGGGGATCTTCTACACGGCATGCCTTTATTGTAGTTGTTGCAGGTTCCGTCCCTCTCTGCACCAACTCTTGAATTTCCCGAGGGTCCTTTGCTAAAAAGAGTTGCATCTAACTCCATTTGGGCTTGATTTCCGGTGAAGGTTCTTAACCAGAGTTGTGGGTCAATGACAGACCATGACAAAGATTTAATTTTTGCAGCTTTGTGACGAAACTTAATATCGTAGATTAGCCACGCATTTGACCTCTGATAGAGAGCGGCTTGCCTGATAATATCCATATAATTCAAAAGTTCAGGGGCTCTTGCAGGATATCTATCGATTAAAACTTTCGTATATGTATGAAATGCTGTTGTCCACTCTTCAACTGTGGTGATCATTTTCTTTTGCTTATTGGGGACAAGTTTCAGTTCATTATTCTCACCAATCGCCACAGAAAGGTTCTCAGTTTGAATTGGTGTAAATGCAAGCTTGTACAAGTTTTCTGGGAGTAACTGATTTAGTTCAAAAAACTCACCCTTCTGTATGCTGTCAACCATTTGTTGAGGTATATCGGCAAAGCCTTCATCAAGTGTGAAACTTTCTTGTTGAGGAAACTGCACGGCTTGAGGGGTCACGTGAAAAGGCAAGGAAGCTTGGCCAGTGGAACAAAAATTCTCCATTTGCTCACCCAGTGCTGGAATTGTGATTGTAGCTGCGGCTGGTGGATTTGATGGGCCTTGAACGGCAGTTGGGGGGTGTTGTTCCGTCCTACTTACTGCGGGTGGCTGGCGAAATGCTGCCATGATTGCTTCCTGTACCACTGTAGATACCTGTGCTAACTGTTCGCTTGTAAGAGCGCCATTATTCGAGGGAGCTGTCGCTGCTTCTCCTGCTGAACTGGAATTACTTGCATTTGCTGCACTGCTCGAGGCATTTGCTGTTCCGCCCGCTGTACTGCTAGAGGCGGTGCTGGCTCTGGTTCCCGCCCTAGCGCTTCTCCTTTCGGGCGGCATTTTTCCTGCCTGGTAACACTCGAAAGGATTTTTTCTTCTGAAAGATTTTCATCCGTTTTCTGACTTAAAATTTGAGATGAATGGGCGAAGGAGGCGTATTGCCAATTTATAGATTTATGTGTTACAAATTTTGCTGTCCTGTGATTGGTTTAGGTTAACTCTGATGAGAAAAGTGGAAACCTTTGTTTCTGTCGGTTTGAATCTGTTATAAAATTTTTGCATCCAGTGATTGGTTAATCCAGGATCTATGTGACGCGTGTTTTTAAGCTTACTCTGATGGGGGATCTTGACATAGCGCGGTCACACGTTCATGAGGAGAAAGTGCTTGCCGCTCTCTTTGGTAACGAATTTCTCTTCCTGAGCTGCTAAGTGTTTTACCCAAGAGGGTGTTTTTTACTGATTAGAGGGGGCCCCGCAACACTCCAGCAAAGCTGGCAACGGCCGCCCACCTAATTACTTTAATCCTCTATTCCCTTCTATTACACTAATGTGTGATGTGAGCCGATGTTTTACTCGTCGTGACCTACATCAGGCTTTCCTGAAATCTCATAGGCGACCAAAGGCGAGATGATATTTTGCTTTTTCTTTAGACACTGATCCGCGCTACAGTCCACGTAAAAACTCCTTAGTGGGAGATATCGGATAAAACTGCGGTGGTAAAATTAACCCTACGAAAGTTTCACTTTAGTGCTGAAATAGCTAATTAAGAATAACTATAAACTACCGGACCGTCCCGCGGTCCTGCATTATTTACAGGGGTATTTATTTGTTTTCTCCTCTCTGCAAATCTACTCTTTCGACATAACTATGCTTGTACAAAATTTTAATTCTTATGTGCATGAGAAAAATAGGGGATATTGAATTTGGCCCACTGTACTTTCAGCTCTTTCCAGACTCATCTCAATAACACAAATTAGCCCACTCGCCGAATTAACTGTATTCATGTTAGGCATGAATATTATAATTCCAAATTCTCATAAAAGATTGGTTTTTCGTCCATCAATGCGCCTGCAACGCTTGCAGTCAATATGTTTCATAATGCAATCTCTAAAATTGCTTCATATTAGTGTATATTAGTGCTCACACTATCGTAAAACTATCATTAAATAAAGTATTATTATTATTAATTACTATATAAAAACAACACTGTTAAAATTTCGTACGTTTCGATTTAAAAATCTTCTTCAGCTAAACTTTACAAAGTAACCGAGCATTTTATATCCAGCGGTAAACAACCTAGATTAAACTTGAAAGCCAAAAACTTTAAAATCCATCCTAAGTAAGCGTGACTACCATTGAAATAAGACCCAAATGGGGATAAAAATGATGCTAATGTTTGATCTTTTTGGAGTAAACAAGTTTGAAGCATTATTATAGTTTAAAGCGTTAGCTAAAATCCACCCCAGTGGACCAGACCAATCACTGACCCAACCCCCAAGAGACCCAGAATCACCCGCCCCTCGAAAAGACCCCCATTACAGTGTCCAAGGAGGCTGGAAGCACCGAGAAGGCAAACAACAAGATTCAGTCGGAAAACCCCGCGGCCCTCCCCCATGACCCTTCCACGACTCGCTAACTGCTGAGTCAAGAATAGCATGATAGGGGATTCCACCCTACCGCCACGTGTAAAAGCACACGAAGTAACAGGAGAAGGCCGCAAAGCCACACCCACCAAATCTTCTGGATATAAATGCAACTGCAGATTTCAGGCCACCCCGCACGCAAACATGTCCAGCTCCACATCTGCAGCCCTTTCATTCAGGCCCCTTGGCAAGAAAGTCCCCAACCGATATTGCCAAAATAATTCCTTTCGGCGCAACGAAAAAACGTTTTCTGCCCCATCAATAATTTTTATACTAACATCAAATCTCCCGCAGTGATCTGTTTTGAAAAAATGGCTAAAAAATTCGCCTGCGGAATCATTTTCCCCCTGTCAAGCGTGCCTTCATTATGTTTGCGAGCGTATGACCTGAAGTACGATTTGTAAACATTAAATCGTTGCCTGAATTTGGTTTTAGTGATGCCCACATATTTTTTGTGGCAGCATTCACACTGCAACAAATATACGACATTTTCTGAATTGCAGTTGTACCTCCCCGACAAAACGGTAAAAGATCTGTTTTCATCAGAATTTTTGAAACTGTCCCCCTCTTCGATTAAACCACAAATTTGACAACTTTTCCTGCCATTGCATTTATAACAGCCCTTAACCGACATACTCACATCATCTGAATCGGGTAATTTTTCCCTCACCAGTTGTTCCTTAAGATTTTTGGCCCTCCGGAAAGACAAAAAAACTTTGTTTTGGAACAACTCTTTGTGTTCCTGATCAACCAAAAGTACATTAGAACTCTCCCTAAGAATATCATAAACCCTATTGAGGGCCGGATGGTATGTAAGCACCAACGGTATCTTACCGTCACCCTGGTCTTTCGTTTGTCTATTCAAAAGGTTTACGCGATCCAAAGAACGAACTCTATCAATCTGCTGATCGACCTCTTTTTCCTTATACCCTCTGTTCAACAGCCACCCCTTAAGTTCTCCCGCCCTCCTATCAAAAAATTGATCCTCCGAACAGATTCTTCTTATTCTCAACGCTTGGCTGTAGGGAATCCCCTTTTTAGTGTGACCAGGGTGACAGGAAGTGCGGTGCAAAAGTTGATGAGTGTCTGTCGGTTTCGTGAACAAATCTGTATTGATTTTTTTGCCCTCTTTGACCACCTGAACATCGAGAAAGCTCACCGTCTCCTTAGACCATTCTGCTTTAAATTTTATTGAATGGTGCGCTAGGTTTAAAAAATCAATAAACTGCTTATGCTTATCCTCTCCGTGCCGCCAAATCAAAAATATGTCGTCGATATACCGCCACCATAGCCAAGGTTTGTATTGCGCGTTAGACAATAACTTTTCTTCAAGCGCCGCCATGAAAAGAATTGCATACGAAGGGGCAAATTTTGTGCCTATAGCTGTTCCTTGTAGCTGCTGGTAAAACGCACCATTAAACTCAAAGCAATTGTTTTTCAAAACTACTTGTGCCAACTCCGTAAGAGATTCCGTTGAGACGGTTTTATTTTCTCGATGGTCAAGTGCCCCTCTCAGTGCTTCCAGCCCCTCATCATGTGGAATGTTTGGGTACAACCCAACTACATCCACCGTACATAAAATGGCGTCCTCAGGAACTTCACCCAGTTCAGACAGTTTTTCTAGAAAATGGTTGGTATCTTTTATGTACGACACTACTGTTTTAGCCAAAGGTTGTAAATGATAGTCTAAAAACTCAGAAATATTCTCTGTAAAATATCCACAGTTAATTACTATATTATTATTATCGTCATAGCGCATACTGTCTAGATGTCAGTAGAGTTCTTTTTCTTGAGGCTCGGTGACAACAAGTCTCCTCAAATCTCAAGAACTTTCCTGAGGATCCTTGCAGAATACAAGATGGCACTCTTCTGCAGTTCCACTATCTTCGTTTCGATGCCAATGTCCTCCAGTCTCTTTTTTAAAAGTTTTGGAGTCGTTCCTAAAGCTCCAATTATGATAGGGATGACTTTCACTCGTTTGTTCCAAATCTTTCTTAGCTCCCTGGCTAAATCTTGATATTTTTCAATTTTTTCCATTTCCTTTGCATCCACCCTGCTATCATAAGGCACCGCGAAGTCAATTATTTTGCATATATTTTTCTTTTTGTCTGTCACGATCATGTCAGGCCTTCTCGCTTCAATTACATGGTCTGTTTGTACTTCGAAATCCCATAGAATGTGGAAATCATTGTTCTCACTGACTGCATCTGGCTCATGTTCGTACCATTTCTCTTTAACATCAAATCCACACCGTTTACTGACTTCCCAATGCACCTTCTTCCCAACCCAGTCGTGTCGACGCT
Source organism: Aurelia coerulea (assembly GCA_039566865.1). Lineage (NCBI taxonomy): Eukaryota > Metazoa > Cnidaria > Scyphozoa > Semaeostomeae > Ulmaridae > Aurelia > Aurelia coerulea. The sequence continues at coordinate 13,213,105 of CM076950.1, forward strand.
TATATTCCTTTTGTGCTATCTTACTGCACTCGCTCAAAATATGATTGACACTTTCGTCAGTTTGACCACACATTCTGCATTTGCTTTCTTGCTGGGTCTTGCCTATCTTTGCCTTGATCAAATTAGTTCTGATTGCCTGCTCTTGAGCTGCCATTATCAATGTTTCTGTCTCCCTTTTCAAAGTGCCATCCTTTAACCACATCCATTGCTGCTCATCCGCTAGATTTTCTGTCTGCCTGATGAACTGCCCATGTAGCATTTTTGCTTTCCAGATGTTTTGCCTTTCGAGTTTTTTTCGTTTCTTGAACTCATTCTTACTTTCAATTGCTGCTTCCCAGTCTGTGGCTTCATCGGCACCTCTTGCAGCACTACTCAGCCTTTCTTCACTCATCTTCACGTATCCTTGCAATCCCAGTTTAGCTAAATTCACTGTATCTTCAACACTCAGGAGTCCTCTGCCCCCTTCACTTCGTGGTATGTATAGACGATCAACATTGCTCCTAGGATGCAGTGCATTATGCATAGTCATTAGCTTTCTTGTTCTTATATCCATTTCTTGTAGATCACTAATAGTCCAGTCAAGGAAAGCAGCTGAGTATCTTAGCATTGGTATGGCCCATGTGTTGATTGCTTTGATTATGTTGCCACCATTGAGCTTGCTTTCAAGTATTTTCCTTACACGTCTTTTGTATTCTTTTCCAACTTTGTCTTTCATATCTTTCCGTTGTATTTCGTTTGATTGTAATATACCCAGATATTTATAGCTATCATCTTGCTTTAGAGATCTTATCTTTTCGTCATTGGGCAATTCGATTCCATCTGATTTAACCATCTTTCCTCTCTTCATTATCAGAACTGCACATTTATCTAACCCAAATTGCATGCCTATATCGTTGCTGAAAACTCTAACTGTCTGAACAAGTGAGTCTTATGCCTTTATTATTATTATTATTATTATTATTATTATTATTATTATTATTATTATTATTATTATTATTATTATCATTATTATTATTATCCTTCTAGAAAGGATTAGCCAATGTTTGTCACGCAGGTGCTCATATGTAAGTCAGAGTGGTTTCTTAATATCAAACTCAATATCTATATCTATTTATATTGTTCATGATTATGATTTCTTAGCTATGAATAAGTGTCAAAAGATGTCCTGCTGTAAAGATATTCCTGTTTTAAAGAATATATGAGAATGGCAACTTTTTCATCATCTCATCATAACTTGTAGAGCCTCTAAATGGGACTTGTTAAAGTTTTGTTTGACAGACGCAACCTTTATATGTGCCTTGGTTATATTCATAAAGTGATAGACAGAACGTTGGCTCCCAGACAGACGAACTAGGGGGCCTTCGTATTAGGGGTCAGAACAATCAAATACAATCAAACGATTCTGGTTCTCTGCTGCGTTTTCCTGCAAAGTATTTGAATCGCGGCTTTCTCGAATCAATTTTCGAGATCAGGTGTGAACAAACAAAAAGAAGAAAAATATATAGATCAGATGCAAAATACCAAAAGACGGAAAGACCCCCTAGCTTCGACTATCTGAAACCCAGCGTTAGCCGAGTGTAAAGGTTCTTAGATAAACCCCCAGAAGACGAAGCCAGAGGAAAGAAAAAAGAGGACGACAAAAGACTACAAGATATAGAGCAAAGTTTGCGAGTATACTCAAGAAATGAAAACTAGTTGTCCTTCTTGTGCCGTATCGCTTGTCGATGTTATAAACTAGGCACAACAAGTGAGAAGAACGCCTAATGCGCCATAGCGTTGGCTTTTGGGTCTATTGAAATGTTCCTCGATTATAATATAATCACACTATCCAATCTATCGGTTAGAAACACTTTAAAACAATTTTGAGGCCATCTGAAATCTAGCTGAGCAGATCTTAAATCAGTAATAAGGCTCATTTCATCAGGTTACACTTTTACAAATAAAGCTCCAGGCTAGACTGCTCTTCTGGGCTAAACTCCGCGAAGACAAGATGCGCATATGTAAGAGCTTTATTTTTCATTAAACACGAGATCAGCAACGCCTTTAAAAATATTGAAGCCTTGTCATTTTTGTGAACATAAGACAGTGAATAGTAACGCACTAATTTTGATTTTTTTTTTTTAATGTTTTGCTCTCGATTGGCCTCTCTAGGTTTTTGGGAAAATATCTATTGGCAGTAGCCTAAGAAATTAGAGCTTCTTTGAGCTTTTCCAACGAGGTGTTTCATATCAACTTTTTGAAATAAAAGAGAAAGAGAACGAAAAACAAGACCATCAATTGGGCGATACACAAATCCATATGTACATCAATTCTTGATTACAAAATGGTTATTTTAACCAAGTTGAAGTTCTACATAAGATAATCCAGGTCTTACTAAAATTTTTCCATGCTGAATGCTCTATTGACTAGGTTCTGCTAATCCTGCTCATATTGTTTCTACCATCATCCTTCCAATGAATAAGAAAGCAAAAGACTCATGAATCATTGAACAAGGATTTCCAAATATCAGGCAAAACTTATCAATCCATAATCCAAGCCGTATGGATTGGCTGAAATTATAAACAATACGGAGTCAAAACTATTCCTTATAATAGCTACCAGCAGTTCTGTTTGATGTCTCACATGATGATTTCCTGTGAGCAACGTCGGACGAAAACTTTTCACCTTGTAGGCCACTGCTGGTCATAATTTTGGTTAAAATTCTATCAGAACTCAGTAATCACAGCCTTCTGATGCACAAAAATAGTCCTTGAAAGCCGTTTCGATAAGCTAAGCTACCGCCTAATGACAATAATGAAGCAGATATCAACAATGAAGACCTTTTGTTCTGTCCAAATCTTCATAGGCCAGTATAGAAACTAGCCGCTAAGCTAACTGCCCTCGTCATAAATCATTCACCAAGGCCAGTACATTCTAAATAAAAGCAAAAAATCGCTCAATCCCTGCATGAAGGGACTCCTCATTTTCGTACTTTCAACGAATGCAGATTCTTCAAATGCCTGTCAATCGGTTTACATATTGCGACTTATACAAATTTTTTAAAACCCGTTAATCGGTTTATGCAAATAACTGAAAGGACATTAAACCAGTTTCACATTTGCAACAAAATGCAAATCCCTCACAGCCTGTTAATATGGATATATATTGCATTATATGCAAGTCTATCACAGCCTTTTAATCGAATTATAAGTTTGCAATAAATGAAAGTTACTCACAGCTTGTTAATCGGGCTACAAATTTTGCAACGAATGCAAATCACTCAAAGCCCATTCATCGGGTTGCACGCTTACAGCAAATGCAAAACATTCACAGCCTTGTAATAGGGTCACATATTGCAATTTATGCAAAAACCCGTTCATCGGGTTACATATTGCAACAAATGCAAATTGCTCACAGCTCAATAATCGGGTTAACTGTTGCAACTTAATGCAAATCACTCAGAGCCCATTAATCCGGTTATATATTGCAACTTATGCAAAATCATTCACAGCAACGGTTTATATAATACAACTTAATGCAAATCACTGAAGCCTGTTATGGTTACATAATTACAACTCATGCAAAAATCACTAGAAGCACGTTATTCGGGTTACATAATTGCAACTCATGCAAAATCACTCAAAGCCCGTTATTCGGGTTACATCATTGCCACTCATGCAAAAATTACAAGAAGCCTGTTATTCGGGTTACATAATTGCAACGGCCAGGCCGAAAACACGGGGACGTCGGAGACGTCGGAGATGTCGGAGATGTCGGAGATGTCGGAGTTGTCGGAGATGTCGGAGAAAATATCGGAGTTGTCGGAGATGTCGGAGAAAATATTGGAGAAAATCTCGGAGATGTCGGAGACGTCAGAATTGTCTCAGAGTTGTTAGAGCTGTTGAAGAAAATCACGGAGTTCTCAGAGATTTATAGTTATAAGCTTTTGGCCTTCATGTAAATTATCGTATATTTCATATTCATTTCATTTTCATCCTTTCTATTTTCTTGCTTTTTTTAATTATTCTTTTAGTAAATTGTCAGATTTTGTGTACTTGGAGTTTCTGGAGTTTCTTACGCATTTCTTAAAGGTTCTATAGCAATCTTTCGTCGTGGATACTTCCTGTGCCATCCCAAATATTTCAAATAACATTTCCACTATTTAAACATAACTAAAGTACCTTCAGAGCATTATAACACAGGAAAGAAGTGAAAAGAAAGTAAGAAATGTGGCAAGGATTTCCTTTATTAAAATAAATAGTATCTTTAGTTATATTTTCCCAGCAATCTGAGAGTTGCGTTTCTCATAAAAAATACGTGTACGTGCATGTCTAGGACAGAAAGTAGCAAAACTTCTCTAAGTTAAAGAAACTGCCAACCCTTGCCTCAACACCTCATGGACGCCTACCTACACGTTTGCCTTTCCGATCTTTCAAGGGCTTATAAGAAGAATCAGGATCAGAAAAGCGTATAATCAGAGGTATGGCTTTAATATGCAGACTTTAGTTGTTTCCAAACTTCAGTTTTATTTATTTGTCCTCTCCAAAATCTCTGAGATGCTTTCTCAAGGCGTCAGAGAATTGAACCCTCATTTTAAGAATTGCGATGTGTTACCATTGGTTGAGTATTTTTCTTTGAAGCCCCCTATCCGAAAAACGTCCTCTTCCAAGTTTCCATCGACTAGAGCCATGTAGACCTACAGCAAACAGTTGCCACTCTTAAAGATATTCCCTTCAATATTTTTCCATGTTAGTTACCAATATATTCATCGGGAAAAAAGCCAACAAAGACTGTCTTTGTAAATTTCGTTGTGAACCATTCTCTGTAAACAAAACAGAAAACTGCAAGTGATTAGTTATTCCCATTTTTTTCATTTCATTTTCCATTGTTTAACCACAGTAGCCTCTTCAGCCTGCAGAGACTGCTTAACAAAAGATATACATAGAATAGAAATCTATCTAACAATATGAATCTAACAATAGATATACATAGAAATGTCTCGAATTTAATCAAAAGAAAAATAAAAGGAAAACCAAAACCCTCTGTAGTCCCAGAGGCAACTCCCCAATATTTAGACCTATATTTTCAGAATTGTACGATTCATAATATTTGACATCTCCGATATTTTCTCCGACATCTCCGACAACTCCGATATTTTCTCCAACATCTCCGACATCTCCGACGTCTCGGTGTTTTCGGCCTGGCCTAATTGCAACTCATGCAAAGTCACTAGAAGCCCGTTATTCGGGTTACATAATTGCAACTCATGCAAAAATCACTAGAAAGCCCGTTATTCGGGTTACATAATTGCAACTCATGCAAAATCACTAGAAGCACGTTATTCGGGTTACATAATTGCAACTCATGCAAAGTCACTAGAAGCCCGTTATTCGGGTTACATAATTGCAACTCATGCAAAAATCACTAGAAAGCCCGTTATTCGGGTTACATAATTGCAACTCATGCAAAATCACTAGAAGCACGTTATTCGGGTTACATAATTGCAACTCATGCAAAATCACTCAAAGCCCGTTATTCGGGTTACATCATTGCCACTCATGCAAAATCACTAGAAGCCCGTTATTCGGGTTACATAATTGCAACTCATGCAAAATCACCCAAAGCCCGTTATTCGGGTTACGTCATTGACACTCATGCAAAAATTACCAGAAGCCTGTTATTCGGGTTACATAATTGCAACTCATGCAAAAATCGCTCAAAGCCCGTTATTCGGGTTACACAATTGCAACTCATGCAAATCACTGAAAGCCCGTTATTCGGGTTACATAATTGCAACTCATGCAAAGTCACTAGAAGCCCGTTATTCGGGTTACATAATTGCAACTCATGCAAACATCACTAGAAAGCCCGTTATTCGGGTTACATAATTGCAACTCATGCAAAATCACTAGAAGCACGTTATTCGGGTTACATAATTGCAACTCATGCAAAATCACTCAAAGCCCGTTATTCGGGTTCCATCATTGCCACTCATGCAAAATCACTAGAAGCCCGTTATTCGGGTTACATAATTGCAACTCATGCAAAATCACCCAAAGCCCGTTATTCGGGTTACGTCATTGACACTCATGCAAAAATTACCAGAAGCCTGTTATTCGGGTTACATAATTGCAACTCATGCAAAAATCGCTCAAAGCCCGTTATTCGGGTTACACAATTGCAACTCATGCAAATCACTGAAAGCCCGTTATTCGGGTTACATATTGCAACTCATGCAAATCACTCAAATCCCGTTATTCGGGTTACATCATTGCCACTCATGCAAAAATTACAAGAAGCCCGTTATTCGGGTTACATAATTGCAACTCATGCAAAATCACTAGAAGCCCGTTATTCGGGTTACATAATTGCAACTCATGCAAATCACTCAAAGCCCGTTATTCGGGTTACATAGTTGCAACTCATGCAAAAATAACTCAAAGCCCGTTATTCGGGTTACATATTGCAACTCATGCAAATCACTGAAAGCCCGTTATTTGGGTTACATAATTGCAACTCATGCAAAATCACCCAAAGCCCGTTATTCGCGTTACATCATTGCCACTCATGCAAAAGTCACTCAAAGCCCGTTATTCGGGTTACATAATTGCAACTCATGCAAAAATCGCTCAAAGCCCGTTATTCGGGTTACATATTGCAACTCATGCAAATCACTGAAAGCCCGTTATTTGGGTTACATAATTGCATCTCATGCAAAATCACTAGAAAGCCCGTTATTCGGGTTACATAATTGCAACTCATGCAAAATCACTAGAAAGCCCGTTATTCGGGTTACATAATTGCAACTCATGCAAAAATCGCTCAAAGCCCGTTATTCGGGTTACATATTGCAACTCATGCAAATCACTGAAAGCCCGTTATTTGGGTTACATAATTGCATCTCATGCAAAATCACTCAAAGCCCGTTATTCGGGTTACATACAGTAAAAACCCGCGTATTAGAACCTAGCCGATTAAGAAACTACAGGCTGAAATTCTCAAATTTTCAATTGTTTTATAAGAACCAATCCATTGTATTCATTGTTGAAGACCCCAGGCTTATTTGCAAAATAGTAGGTTCTTATACGCGGGTTTTTACTGTAATTGCAACTCATGCAAAATCACTGAAAGTCCGTTATTCGGGTTACATAATTGCAACTCATGCAAATCACTAGAAAGCCCGTTATTCTTGTTACATAATTGCAACTCGTGCAAATCACTAAAAAGGCCCGATATTCGGGTTACATAATTGCAACTCATGCAAAATCACTAGAAAGCCCGTTATTCGGGTTACAAAATTGCAACTCATACAAATCACTAGAAAGCCCGTTTTTTGGGTTACATAATTGCAACTCATGCAAATCACTAAAAAGGCCCGATATTCGGGTTACATAATTGCAACTCATGCAAAATCACTAGAAAGCCCGTTATTCGGGTTACATAATTGCAACTCATGCAAAATCACTATTGCAACTCATGCAAAATCACTCAAAGCCCTTTATTCGGGTTACATAATTGCAACTCATGCAAAATCACTAGAAAACCCGTTATTCGGGTTACATTTTGCTACTCATGCAAATCACTGAAAGTCCGGTTATTCGGGTTACATAAATGCAACTCATGCAAATCACTGAAAGCCCGTTATTTGGGTTACATATTGCAACTCATGCAAATCACTGAAAGCCCGTTAATCGGGTTACATATTGCAGCTCATGCAAAATCACTAGAAAGCCCGTTATTCGGGTTACATAATTGCAACTCATGCAAAATCACTCAAAGCCCGTTATTCGGGTTACATACAGTAAAAACCCGCGTATAAGAACCTAGTCGATTAAGAAACTACAGGCTGAAATTCTCAAATTTTCAATTGTTTTATAAGAACCAATCCATTGTATTCATTGTTGAAGACCCCAGGCTGATTTTCAAAATAGTAGGTTCTTATACGCGGGTTTTTACTGTAATTGCAACTCGTGCAAAATCACTGAAAGCCCGTTATTCGGGTTACATAATTGCAACTCATGCAAATCACTAGAAAGCCCGTTATTCGGGTTACATAATTGCAACTCATGCAAATCACTAGAAAGCCCGTTATTCGGCTTGCATAATTGCAACTCATGCAAAATCACTAGAAAGCCCGTTATTCGGGTTACATAATTGCAACTCATACAAATCACTAGAAAGCCCGTTATTCGGGTTACATGATTGCAACTCATGCAAAATCACTAGAAAACCCGTTATTCGGGCTACATAATTGCAACTCATGCAAAATCACTAGAAAGCCCGTTATTCGGGTTACATATTGCAACTCATGCAAAATCACTAGAAAACCCGTTATTTGGGTTACATATTGCAACTCATGCAAATCACTGAAAGCCCGGTTATTCGGGTTACATAATTGCAACTCATGCAAATCACTGAAAGTCCGTTATTCGGGTTACATATTGCAACTCATGCAAATCACTGAATGCCCGTTAATCGGGTTACATATTGCAGCTCATGCAAAATTACTAGAAGCCCGTTATTCGGGTTACATAATTGCAACTCATGCAAAATTGCTAGAAGCCCGTTATCCGAGTTACATATTGGAACTCATGCAAATCACTGAAAGCCCGTTAATCGGGTTACATATTGCAACTCATGCAAAATTACTAGAAGCCCGTTTTGTCGTGTTACATAATTGCAACTCATGCAAAATCACTCAAAGCCCGTTATTCGGGTTACATACAGTAAAAACCCACGTATAAGAACCTAGTCAATTAAGAAACTACAGGCTGAAATTCTCAAATTTTCAATTGTTTTATAAGAACCGATCCATTGTATTCATTGTTGAAGACCCCAGGCTGATTTGCAAAATAGTAGGTTCTTATACGCGGGTTTTTACTGTAATTGCAACTCATGCAAAATCACTGAAAGTCCGTTATTCGGGTTACATAATTGCAGCTCATGCAAATCACTAGACAGCCCGTTTTTCGGGTTACATAATTGCAACTCATGCAAATCACTAAAAAGGCCCGATATTCGGGTTACATAATTGCAACTCATGCAAAATCACTAGAAAGCCCGTTATTCGGGTTACATAATTGCAACTCATACAAATCACTAGAAAGCCCGTTATTCGTGTTACATAATTGCAACTCATGCAAAATCACTAGAAAACCCGTTATTCGGGTTACATTTTGCAACTCATGCAAATCACTGAAAGCCCGTTATTCGGGTTACATATTGCAACTCATGCAAATCACTGAAAGCCCGTTAATCGGGTTACATATTGCAGCTCATGCAAAATTACTAGAAGCCCGTTATTCGGGTTACATAATTGCAACTCATGCAAAATTTCTAGAAGCCCGTTATTCGGGTTACATATTGCAAATCATGCAAATCACTGAAACCCCGTTAATCGGGTTACATATTGCAACTCATGCAAAATTACTAGAAGCCCGTTATTCGGGTTACATAATTGCAACTCATGCAAAATTACTAGAAGGCCGTTATTCGGGTTACATGTTGCAACTCATGCAAATCACTGAAAGCCCGTTAATCGGGTTACATAATTGCAACTCATGCAAAAATCGCTCAAAGCCCGTTATTCGGGTTACATATTGCAACTCATGCAAATCACTGAAAGCCCGTTATTTGGGTTACATAATTGCAACTCATGCAAAATCACCCAAAGCCCGTTATTCGGGTTACATCATTGCCACTCATGCAAAAATCACTCAAAGCCCGTTATTCGGGTTTCATAATTGCAACTCGTGCAAAATTACTAGCAGCCCGTTATTCGGGTTACATAATTGCAACTCATGCAAATCACTAGAAAGCCCGTTATTCGGGTTACATAATTGCAACTCATGCAAAATCACTAGAAAACCCGTTATTTGGGTTACATATTGCAACTCATGCAAAATCACTACCGGGTGCGCCAAAATAAACTATGCACTTTTGGCAGGCCACGATAAATCGTACACTGGACCGATTTTGAAGATATATCACTTAATCTTTAGCAGAAAGCCTGAATTAGATTCTAAGATTTTTTGCAAATTTTTCCATTTTCAATTTTTAGAGCTACAGGCGAGTTTCTTAAAATTTTCGTTTTCGAAAACACTGAAAACGATCAAAAAACGTTGATCAAATTTTCTAAAGACTCATCATGAATGGACAATGAGAAAATGTTTTCAGCGTGATTTGGGGATTTGGAAATTGATCATTGTAAACTTCTGCACGAGTGTTATTTCAAAGATTGGCTTGTTGCGAAATTCTGTAGTAGTTTCAATAAAGTGCCGCCCCAAAAGCAGTCACAAATCAAAAATGTAACAAAACTCCGTGCTTGCTGGCCCCATGACTCTTCCTCGCTTGTCTTTTAACCCCCTTGATACAGGAACACAGCCTGCAGCAAAGCATACATTCAATGACATTACAAGAGAAAAGAAATTTCTTTATATTCTTGAAAATATTATTACATTTCTCACAAGATAGTACAAACTCTCGTACAGCAGCTTACAATTAGTCGATTTCTAAATCCCAAATCACCACGTAAAAGTTTTCTCTTTGTCCATTCATGTCGATTCTTTAGAAAGCTTGATCGACGTTTTTTGATCATTTTCAGTGTTTTCCAAAACAAAATTTTAAGAAACTCGCTTATAGCTCTAAAAACTGAAAACAGAAAAATTTGCAAAAAATCCTAGAATCTAATTCAGGCCTTCTGCTAAAGATCAAGTCATAAATCTTCAAAATTGGTCTTGTGTACGATTTATCGTGGCCTGCCAAACGTGCATAGTTTATTTTGGCGCACCCGGTAGAAAACCCGTTATTCGGGCTACATAATTGCAACTCATGCAAAATCACTAGAAAGCCCGTTATTCGGGTTACATATTGCAACTCATGCAAAATCACTAGAAAACCCGTTATTTGGGTTACATATTGCAACTCATGCAAATCACTGAAAGCCCGGTTATTCGGGTTACATAATTGCAACTCATGCAAATCACTGAAAGCCCGTTATTCGGGTTACATATTGCAACTCATGCAAATCACTGAAAGCCCGTTAATCGGGTTACATATTGCAGCGTGGGTATTGGTATAGGGCAGCTGTCCTAGAGCGTCACTCTCCTTTTTCATACTTACTGCAAATTGCATCGCTGGTGTTTCTATGCGCCTTCTTTGTACTGATCTCTATGGTTGCTATTCCTATTACTATATTATTAATGATACCTTTGCAGCTGTCTGCATCACAAACTGAGCCTCTGAACATTTTCGTCGATGTCTACTTTCATGTGAAGGTAGTCTTCTGTTTTCCACTTTCACTGCTTTGAAAAATAAACTACTCTTCACTTCTTTTCCGTACAAGAAAATTCTACCGCTCTTACCATGCTTTCTTGTTGGCCTACTTTTTTGGATTTATTCTTTGCGAGTTTGCAAATTTGCTGTTTTTACAATGGGTTCAGTCGCAGCTGATTCTGCATAGCAATGACATAGAAAAAAATCCAGGTCCAGTCCCTAGAATGGGCAATTGCTTCAACTTTTGCACATGGAACCTAAACAGTATCTCTGCGCAAGACTTCTCTCGTGTTTCTTTACTTGAGGCATTTAATAATATTCATAAATTTGATGTTATTGCAATTTGTGAGACTCATCTCGACAGCACGATCGATCTCCCAGTCAATGCAGTGGATGCTGATAGACTCGCACTCAGTAATTACCAATTTATTAAGAATAACCACCCTGATGATGTTAAGCGTGGAGGTGTTGGTCTGTACTATAAAGATACGCTACCACTTAAACAGAGGAGAGATTTAGAAATTCTACAAGAGTGCCTAGTATGTGAACTTTGCTTTGACAATAAGAAAATTTTCTTTGTCATGATATATCGAAGTCCAAGTCAAAATAGGGAAGAATTCGACCACTTTCTTGATCAATTCGAGCATTTAATAACCAATATCAACCAGGAAAACCCATACTCAGTTATAGTTACTGGAGACTTCAACTGCAGGTCACCCTTATGGTGGCCCGATGATATCAGTAATGTCGAAGGAGAACTTTTAGAGCCTCTTACGTCAAGCCTGGACCTGCATCAGTTAATCTCAGAGCCTACTCACTTCATTGGAAACAGCAAGTCGTGTATAGACCTTATATTCACTGACCAGCCGAACTTGTTTGTGGAAACAGAGGTCCATCCTTCACTTGATCCGGTTTGTCATCACAGCATAATTAGTGGCGAAATTAATATCAGATGTCCACCCGTCCCTTCTTTTAACAGGAAAATTTGGGATTATGATAAGGCGAATACTAATGCAATACGCGAAAGCATCCTAAAATTTCCCTGGGAAGTTCACCTTTCTAATCTTTCTCCTAACGAGCAAGCTAGTTTTTTTCACGGAAACTCTTCTGAATGTTTTCTCAAATTTCATCCCCAATCAAAATATCAAAGTCAATCCACGTGACCCACCTTGGTTAAATCGTGATATTAAGAATCTTCTGATGCGTAGTAAAAGAGCCTACAAGAACTTTATCCGGAGGGGTTGTAGGGAGGAAGAAAGAGAGCAAGTCACTTTACTGAGGGAAGATGTAAGACGTTCAATCGAAAATGCTAAGCAAACTCATCTCGAAAAACTAGGTAATGATCTTGCAAACAAGGACACCGGAATAAAGAAGTATTGGTCCATTATCAATAGCTTTTTCAACAAGAACAAATTCCCTGTCATTCCACCACTTCTGGTTAACGACGTGTTTGTGACTAATTGTACCCAGAAAGCACAACTCTTTCACGCACACTTCGTTCAACAGTGTTCCCTAATTGAAACTGGAAGCACACTTCCACAATTTCATTCCTTGACTGACCAAAGGTTGGATTCTTGCAATATCACAGAAGAGAATACTTTGAAGTTAATTCGCTCGCTTGATCCTAATAAAGCGCATGGTTGGGATGGAATATCTGTAAGAATGATTCGTATCTGTGACTTCTCAATCGTGACCCCACTTAAAATCATTTTTCAAAACTGCCTTGAAAACGGAGTATTCCCAAAAGTATGGAAAAAGGGCAATATCGTTCCGATTCATAAGAAATCTTCCAAACAATTGATAAAAAATTATAGGCCTATCTCTCTTCTGCCAGTCTTTGGAAAAATGTTCGAGAAAGTTATTTACTCGAGCATTTATGAATACCTTGAAAAAAACGGTCTTCTTTCAGCTAAGCAATCTGGTTTTAGACCAGGTGACTCGACAATAAATCAGCTACTAGCAATTATCCATGAAATCTTTACTGCCTTTGACTGTAATCCTCCCTTAGATGTAAGATCTGTTTATCTAGACATTTCCAAAGCTTTTGATAGAGTGTGGCATGATGGCCTCATTTTCAAGATCCAAAGATGTGGAATTAGTGGTAAACTGTTACAACTCCTCGCTAGTTTCTTATCCGAGCGTCAACAAAGGACTGTTATAAATGGTAAATGCTCAAGTTGGGAAGATGTATCAGCTGGTGTGCCACAAGGATCGATCTTAGGTCCCCTTTTATTTCTCGTTTATATCAATGATCTACCAGATGGATTGAAATCGAATGCTCGCATATTTGCAGATGATACGTCCTTATTCTCAGTTGTTCTAGATCCTCTTTCTTCTTCTGATGTTCTTAATTTTGACCTTAACCTGATTAAATCATGGGCGCACCAGTGGAAGATGTCCTTTAATCCTGACCCATCGAAGCAAGCTGTACAATTGATTTTTTCTCTGAAGAGAGCACCTCTGAACCACCCCCAAATCCACTTTAATGACATACAAGTCTCTTCAGTTAATGAGCATAAACATCTTGGCCTTATTCTTGATAAAAAGCTAACTTTCTCCTCCCACATAAAAGATCTTCTTGGTAAAGCTAACAAAGGAATAGGTATGATTAAACTTCTTTCCCGCTACCTGCCACGCCCTTCACTTGATCAAATCTATAAGTTGCATGTCAGATCACATTTTGACTACTGTGACATAATTTACCATGTTCCACCAGTGGATAATCCATACTCACATGAACGCACACAAAGTCTCCTTATGAATCGACTCGAATCGATGCAATACAATGCCGCCCTTGCTGTCACTGGTGCATGGAGAGGTACTTCTCGGGAAAAACTCTATAAAGAATTAGGATGGGAATCGCTCAGTAATAGGAGATGGTACAGAAGATTGGTTCTTTTCTTCAAAATCGTCAAGGGCCTCGCCCCTGCTTACCTTTCCTCGTTACTTCCAGAGATGAGAGAACAAAGCTATGCCCTTAGAAACACCAACAGCATCGCAGTACCAAAACGACGAACTGACGCTTTCAAAAACAGTTTTTTTCCGCATTGTATCAGCGAATGGAATAATCTAAGCCTAGAGTTTCGTGAATTAAGGTCACTTTCACTTTTTAAAACCAGATTGATTAGTTTAGTAAGACCAGTGAAAAATCAAATCTTTGGTATCCATGACCCCTCAGGTGTGCGTAGATTAACTCAACTGAGAGTAGGTTTAAGTCCTCTGCGAGAACACAGGTTCAGACACAACTTCCTTGATACCACCGATCCAATGTGCTTAACAAACGACGGTATTGAAACTACCACCCATTTTATGCTGCTCTGCCAAGAATACGCTATCCACAGAACTGTGCTCCTTGACAGAGTAACCTCCATTTGTGCATCCCATGGAGTGAACTGCAATATGTTGAACGATGTAGAACTGCTCACACTCCTACTCTATGGCAATGATCTCTTTAGTGAATCTTCGAATAAGAACATTCTCTTGGCAACAATCATTTACATTAATACTACAAACAGATTTAATTAAGCTGCACCCCTTTTTCTCCGTCTTCTTTGTTTGTGTCCTTCGTGTAACATGTGATCTCTGTGTGCCGGAGGTATTCCAATAGGGATCACACGATATATATCAGCCCGCCTTGTTCTATACAGCGCCAAAACTTTTAAAGCGCCCTTGGCGGCATCTGAATATCCCTTACCAAAGGGATTTATTTCATAAGTAAGCACTAAGGGTTCCAATTGGAATAGAAACGGCTTCTGGTCGGTGTTTGTTTGTTCATCGTTGCTTGTTGGCTGCAGGAGAGATGTGCTTGATCACACCTCTTGTGGTATAGTTGTGTAAATCGTCTTGTGAATCGTCTCGTATTATGTTGTAATCATTTTCGTATTTCGTATTATGTTGTAATCGTATTGTTAATTCAATTTGTGCTATATCTATTAGAAGTTTCTTTTGAATTATGAAAAAATTGTATTAACTTTACTTAGTTGTTGTTAGATTATCTGTAGTTTTGTAAGTTTTTCACTGATTTAAAAAAAAAAAAAAAAATATTGCAGCTCATGCAAAATTACTAGAAGCCCGTTATTCGGGTTACATATTGCAACTCATGCAAATCACTGAAAGCCCGTTATTCGGGTTACATAATTGCAACTAATGCAAATAATAATAATAATAATAATAATAATAATAATAATAATAACACTTGGGGTGACTGCAGAGTTGCCAAGGTAGCCTCAAAGGAATCAGTAGAACTTTAAAACGCCTCCAATCCCTTCTCAAATTTAAAAAGGACAAAAAGATTATGTAGAGTGGCATAAGTGGGAAAGGATGTTATTGCTTTTAATTGTAAATTTAACATTTTTATGTACTTTTTGTTTGTAAACAACTTCTTCTGTATAAATTCTCGGCTGCCCAGTGAAGTTGTAGACTGATGAAGATTTTTAATCGAAACGTATTTTTATGAAAACAGTTTAATTTCTTTTATTTCATGTTCTGTTTTTTGTGAATGATGGTTTAGTTTTTATTATAATAATAATAATAATAATACAATTTATTTACAGTTGGCTGGAAAGTAGCTAATGCTAATAAAGGCCAACTCTACCCTATTTACAATGTTTCACTCTAAGTTTTACATATGCGGCAGTTACATCCGGATCCCTTCCAACTTCTGATTTTAATTTTGAACCCATCATTGCTTTTTGCAGCTTTAAAGTTGTCTGGGAGCCGATTCCAAACCATGCTACCCCAAAATGAAAGAGACTCATTTCCATATTTTTTTGTCCTGGTTTTAGGAAGTTGGAGGAGATCATTTATTCTTAAGTTATACGGAAGCATTTTTCTATTTAAGAACTCCCACAGGAAGGAGGGGTTTCCAGAAGTAATACATTTGTACACCTCTAGCATAAGTTTTTGCAAATCTTTTACATGTATTGTGACTTCCTCATTCCTGTGTAAGAGCTCTTCAAAACTGGAGTCAAAGTCATTTAGCAACACTCTCAGGGCACGCTTATGAACTCGATTGACTTCATCGTTGGCTGTTTTTCCACAGAACATCCAGATAAGTGGGCAATAGTTAAAATTTGTCAGTATAAATGAGTTATATAGCAGGCTAGCCTTTTGAGAATCCAGATTTCTTGCAACCCTTGAAAAAGCTTTAACCTTATTTTTGGTCTTTTGGCAGACAGTTTTGATGTGCCCATTAAAATTAAGTTTTGAGTCAATGGTGACACCTAAGAGTTTCACCGTATCGGACATCTTTATGACATTGCCATGAATATCAATGCATAACTCGTGGTCTTCTTACTCAAATCACTCAAAGCCTGTTATTCGGGTTACATAATTGCAACTCATGCAAATCACTTACAGCCCGTTAATCGGGTTACATAAATTGCAACTCATGCAAAATTGCTAGAAGTCCGTTATTCCGGTTACATATTGCAACTCATGCAAAATCACTCAGAACCCGTAAGACGGGAAACAAGATTGCAAAAAAAAAAGAAAAAACCACACAAATTCCCCAAATCATTTGATAGATATTCTGAGCTAGCAAAAACTTTATCACATCAAAATCGATTGCCAGGAAATTTGATATCGCTGATATCTTTGACAAAGTCCTGTAGTATGTGGGACTAGGTTTTGAGCAAAACAAGCGCGCTTACAAACCTAAAAGAATTAAGAATAAAAGTCATTGAATGCATGCTACATCGGGACTAAAGATTACGAACTTTAGTAAAATGAGCAGGAATTATGCAATATCTGCTGCTGAACTGCTGAGATTATACGAACCTAAAAGAAATAGAATAAAAAACCATTGAACGCATATTCCATCGAGACTAAAGATTATAAACTTTTGTAAAATAAGCAGGAATCATGCGAGACCTGCTGAACTGCTATGTTGAACCAAGATATTTTCAGAAAAATGTGAATTTACAGAACAATAATCCTCCAGTATGAACTCAGGAAGAATTTCATCACGAGGTGCAACTGCGAGTATACACTTACTTGTTCTTCCAAGTCAAATATAGAAACCATTTCCCCAGTTTTTCTAACAACTGACCAAACAAGTCTTGTGCTTGCTTGCACATTGTTGTGTTGAGTAGAGTCAAACTTTAGCATCGTCCGCTATTTTATGCCCTTTCAGGCTCGCTGTCAGTGGCAGTGCACGATGTGTCGCGGAAGATTCCAGGAGTTCGGCGATTGAGTTGTTTCTTGAAAGATGGCCACATCTGGCTCTTGCAAAGGTTTAAATATGCCCCTTGTACTGCAGAGGACTGGCACTAGTCCATAGAGAGGCTGCATGCCTCAAACTAGACTCTTGGGACTAGAATAATGCGGAAGTCGAGCGCCCGGTCCGGTGAGAATAGACCTGGGCCAAGTCAAATAGAAGAGACTTTCGTACAGGCCAATGGCCTAAGTCGATAATATTATTATATTATCATATTATTATATTAAACACAATTCATTTTCCAGGGCTAAACTTTGTCTGTGAAAGGTGCCTTCTATAAACCTATAAGCCCGCCTATAAGCATGGGATGATTGAAAAATGGAATAGCCCATTGATGATTGGGAATGGGGATGCCTCCACATGTACTACAAATGCTTCCACAAGAAGAGCAATGGTTCAAAGAAATGACTGACTGGGTAAATGGCTAATGGCTATGGCTAAATAATTTTCTCCCAGATTATAAAACGTTTGATGTCATTGCCTGACATCAAATGTGAGACAGACATTAACTTTTTCTTTTAGTTTGTTGTTCTTTCTTTCAGTATATTGTAATTTTTGATTGTATGTGCCTTTCATGGTGGGAACTCCGATGACCTAGTGTCTATTCCCGCCATGATAGGCACAGTAGATGTACTTGTTGAGTTTGTATAAAAAAAAATGATTGGTAGGTCAGTGAGTGAAGAATGACAAATCGAACTTACCTGTTTCCAGTATACTGATACAAAGGTCCTTTCTATGGTGTAAATATGACTTGCTGCATATTAGATGACGGGCAATAGGCTTTTTAGTAACAAAATGGGGGGCGCCGATTGACGATGGTGGTTGTCAAGCAGAACAGTGAAATTTAGGCCCAACTTCGTTGCGATGATTAGAGCGGCAGCATGACAAAATATCCTTGATCTTTAAATCCATGGGCAGTTTGGCAAGTATGTCCCGTCTGTCTGTAAATGTTCTAATGGCTGAACGCGTGACAGTATCATTAAACTTATTCGCAATCCGTATTCGCAGCCAGTTGCCTTCTTCAGTCACGCAACCAAATTAATGTTCTGTATTTTACATCGAAGCTTATCGCAAGTGCTCGCTATTGTTTCACTGTGACCTTTTGTACTTACACAGATATGAATATTAGCTCCTGATTGTTCAATATGGGCATATCAGAACGAGGAGAAGGGCGAACTGTACCAGACTCTCTGTTTTTATGTTAGAGAGTCTGGTACCCAGGGTAGTCAGAGTGCAAGATAAGGCTCAAATCCTTACTGGTTGTCAGAGCATGCGGAAATCATCTAATTTCATGCTTGTCAGCCAATGAGATCACCGCTTTCTAGCCCCTGGAGACAAAATCGGTCGTTTGAGGTAAATGTTCTAGTACCCTCACTAAAACTGTAATGGATGCTAGAATACTTCAGTTATTCGCAATTTTTTTTGATAAATCAGTTGTGAGGATGTCCGTCCAGAGTTGTTTACATGTTTAGGCACATAGCTTGTTTGGGGTCGGAGCTGCGTTCATTTTCCGGTCGAAGAATATTGACCTTCGTTGAAATATCTATAGAAATCGCTACAAATGAGATATACAGATAAGAATTTCAGCAATTATGCATACTGACCTCAGCAATAACCCAAACTAGAGATATCATTTGGGCCTAAGCTTGTCCTCGCTTAAAACTCATTCCATTGCACTTAAAAAGTAATGGTACAATTCTAGAGCTGAATAATGCACTTACCCATGATTCAGGCACCAGTTGGACTTCGTTTGCCTTTTTTACATTAGCAAATTTATATAAGAAACGACCAGTTGTGGGTGAATTGCAAAAACTTTCCTCGGTCCATATTTTTATCTGCACAGTCTATCCGCTTCAAACAACAAACAGTTAACTTTGACATTGTATCATAAAAGTCTTGCATCACAATACATTCCTATACAGCGATTCCATGCTGCGCCTTAGCGAGGCACTCGTGAATTGTTTTCACGCATTTGGTTCAATCAGTCAATGCAAACAAACAAAAGTGCAAAACCGGGTGGTATCTTTTTTAACGAGCCCAAAACAATGTTTTGTTCTTTCTATGTTTTGCATTGATTAAAATAAGGACGAAAAGAACGAAATGCGTGAATACAATTCACGAGTGCCTCGCTAAAGCGCATGGAATCGTTCAAAAGGAATGTTCTGTGGTGCAAGACTCATTGCCTACATTTGTCAAAGATTCATCTATGCTCTTCGCATCTTTGATCAATTTCGTTTCACTGGTGATAATCGCTATCTCTTTACCATGGATGTCAAGTCTTTGTACACTGTCATTCCGAATGTCGATGGTCTCCATGCTCTCAAACACTTTCTTGAACAACGCACAACCAAGGATCCTCCTACATCTACCTTGCTTCGCCTTGCTGAGTTGGTTCTTACCACCAATGGCTTCTCTTTCGATCAACAGTTTTACGTACAGGTTGGTGGGGTAGCTATGGGCAGTAAACTAGGCCCAAGCTATGCCTGTTTGTTTGTTGGATACCAAGAACACCTCATTTCACAACAATACCAAGGTCCATTTCCTCACCTCATTAAACGGTACATAGATGACATCATTGGCGCCACTTCCCTTCCACGTGAACAACAGCTTTCATTGAATCCAATTTCCATCCAGCTCTCAAATTCACAGTAGAGATCACGCAAACATCCATACCATTCCTCGACATCACACTATCAATCAGAGACAATATCATCTCCACATCTGTCCACTATAAAGAGACTGACGCTCATCGTTATCTCTCTATTCATCCTCGCATCCTGTCAAATGTAAACACTCAATTCCTTTCTCACAACTACTACGCCTCAAGAGACTTTGCTCCAACAAGCCAGACTTTGCAGATAAAGCAAAAGAAATGTGCAAATTCTTCCTGGAAAGTGGTTATCCGAAAAATGTAATTGACAACGCACTTGAACGCATATCAAGAATTTCACGGCAGCAAGCCCTACAAGTTGATCCCACTAACTCTTACCTATCACCCTCTATCAATGCCTATCAAGAGGATCATTTAAGAATTTTCACTGTTTGTTGATTTTGAAGCGGAGAATCTGTGTAGAGAAAAATATCTTGGACCGAGGAAAGATTTTGCAATTCGCCCACAACTGGTCGTTTCTTACAAAAAATTGGCAAATTAAAGAAGGCAAACGAAGTCAAACTGGTGTCTGAGTCATGGGTAAGCGCATTGTCTAGCTCAAGAACTTTACCATTACTTTTTAAGTGCAATGGAATGAGTTTTAAGCGAAGACAAGCTTAGGCCCAAATGATGTCTCTACCAGAAATCGTTAGAAATTGCCTCCAATTTTGAGATATGATAGCAGTGAAAGAGTTTCGGTTATTGATCAGGTCAGTATGCATAATCGCTGAAATTTTTATCTGTATATCTCATTTGTAGCGATTACTATAGATATTTCAACGAAAGTCAATATTCTTCTTCCGGAAAATGAACGCAGCTCCGGCCCCAAACGAGTTGTGCGCCTAAACATGTAAACAACTCTGGACGGACATCCACATAACTGATTTATTAAAAAAAATTGCAAATAACTGAAGTATTCTAGCATCCATTTCAGTTTTAGTGAGGGTACTAGAAAATTTACCTCAAACGACCGATTTTGTCTCCAGGGGTTAGAAAGCGGTGATCTCATTGGCTGACAAGCATGAAATTAGATGATTTCCGCATGCTCTGACAACCAGTAAGGATTTGAGCCTTATCTTGTCAGAGTGCTACTTTCCAAAGGAATTGAAAGCTGGTCAAATCTCGTCTCTTTTCAAAAGTCTTAAAGCTTTTATCAAGAAAAATTATGGACCTGTAGCGGTTTTATCGTCTGTGTCCAAAATTTACGAGAGAGTTTGGGAGAGTCAAATAAAATCTCACGCCCTTAGCTTCCTTTCTCTTCTTTTGTGTGGATTTCTTGAGGACAATGGAACCCAACATGCACGTCTACAACTAATAGAAACCTGCAAAAAGACCTTAGACAGAGCTTTTGATTGCAAAATTAAGTGCTTATAGTTTCAGTATGAGTGCATTGCGGTTGATCCATAGCTATCTCAATGAGAGGGAGCAGAGGGTAAAGATGAATGGGTCCTTCAGCACATGGAGAGAAACAACGATAGGTGTAGCACCTGGGTCGATCTTGTGACCTCTTCTGTTTAGCATATACCTCAATGATCTCTTCATGTTCGTGAATGATGTAACTGTGCAGATGATACAACTATCTATGCTTGCGATAGCAATATTGAAAGTGTCATTAGAACGATAGGGAGTGATGCCCTTAAAATTGCAGAATGGTTTCCGCACAACTGTATGAAGCTGAATGAGAACAAATGCCATCTAATGGTCTTTGGAGATAAAAGTAATGATATTGCTTTAAATATCGGAGGGGTGAGCATAAAAGAGAGCACGGAAACAAAATTGCTTGGAGTGATGCTGGACAAAAAGCTACGCTTTAAAAAACAAGTAAGGTCTATTTGCAGAAAGGCAGGTCAAAAGCTACATGCTCTCTCGAGAATCTCTCACTTTCTTGATACTGAACAACTAAAGCGAATAATGAAGGCATTTATCATGTCCCAGTTCAGCTACTGTCCTCTTGTTTGGATGTTCTATGATAGAACACTGAAAAATAAAGTTAATCGTATTCACGATCGGGCATTGCGGATATGAGATCAGATTTTGACACTATGTTACTCAAAGACAATGCGGTCCCAATCCACATCACGAGTTTACAGTTGCTGATAACTGAAATTTATAAAACAAAATGGGAGCTTAATCCTAGTTTCATGAAGGAAATCTTTGTCGAAAAACACAGTCCTTTTCGGTTAAGAAGCTGCCATAGTATAAGATAGGCACTAAATCCTTAGTGGCTAATAAAATTGACACATGACACGCCCTTAACCAATCAATTGAAACCGACAGCCAACCGGGAAATTTGAAATATCAAATTTTAGGCCACTTTTTTGGATTTTAGGCCGCTTTTGGACGATTTTACCACCCTTCATCAAATCGACAGAAGGAGCATGAAGATTTTCTAAAGAATTTGTCACACACCTGTTCCCAATACTGTAATACACAGTTAATCATCGTCGCTACAAATTATTTCTAAATCTGGAGAAATGCCAAAATTTTGAATTTGACCTTACGGACCTCACTGTTGCTTGCTATGAAAAGATCTAAGTGATCGCTGAAACGTTAGCTCATGGAAATTTAATAATTTTCTTTGAAGGTCTTATTCTGTTATTATATATTTTATATATTTGATATATTTATTTGATATTTGATTCTTTTAAGGAGGGTTGCCCTTCAGCCGGAGCTGTTTTACAAGGGGCCCTCCACTTAAAAACACTACTTACAATATAAAATTACAAAGGAATAGATTAAATACACTATCATTAAATGCAATAAAAAACTGTGTGTTTAAGTATTTAAAAAGAGACAGAAGGACAAAACCCTTCAAAATTTACAATGCTTTATTTGAGTTTATTAAAGAAAAGATCCACATATACTCTCACTGAAGTTTTGTCTGTGCGGTTCCGAAACAAGTAAAAATGGGACAAAAGGAATTTTTTATCGCAAATTTGGATAATTTTGCGAAACAGTCCGAAATAACTGATTGCTAGAAAATTGGGCAGTAAGTGCAGCCGCCTGGAATTTGGTAGCACGAACATCCAAAAACACCTTTAAGGTCGGTGATTGGACTGAAATACTTTATTATTTTTTCCGCCCAACACGAAGTGCCGCACCCAGTCACCACCTGAAGAGAAAAGGTAGAAAGCGGATAGCTGCAGGATAGACGCAAAACAAAAATTGTGTTCCTAAACAAAACAAAACCAAGACTAGGCAAACCCTCTACCAGGAGTCTGATACTTTTGGCTTAACAAACATTAACACTTATTTTGGCTCTCAACCACGGGTTCACCAAACCTTAACGGCTCTCACCCACGGGATCACCAAGCCTTAACTGATGGCATTGAAGATGCGGAACACTTCTTGTTGCTTTGCCCTTCTTTTGATGCTCAACGACGAGATCTTCTCACTGGAGTCTTTGATGTATTACGACCGTTTGGACATAGTAATTTTTCAAATAAGGTCCTAACTCAGCTTTTACTGTATGGCGATGAAAAGTTCTCTTACGACCTAAATAGAACTATTCTCAACTTGACTATACAGTTCGTCCGCGAAACTGGACGGTTTGAGTAAGGTCGCTTCTAACGAAAGTTGTACAGCACGTAACCACATAGTCCCCGTCTGTTTCTTTTTTGTGTCTTTACGTTTGTAAGTCCTTTGCATATTGGACGGCAGGTGCATGGTGGTTTTTTTTTTTTTTTCATACTTAAAGAAACTTCAAGATAAGTTTTCTCCACGAGTTACCTTTCCTTGCCATCACTTAGATCTGACGTCTAATATGCAGCAGACTTAGGTATCAATTGTTCTTATTATCCGTATGTGTTGTTTTAGTAGTGTTCTTTAAGTTTAAGTAGTTTTTCTTTCCTTTATCTATGTTAATTCCCTTTGGGTAGACACAGTTGTTTGCTCCCCGGGGGGTATTTGTCCCAGTAGTATTGTAAAGTAATTATTGTAAGTAGTGTAGACCGTAATATGTATTGTAAAATTTTATTGATTTATAAAAAAAAAACACTTTGAAACGTTTGGCTTCACAAGGCCTTAATTAGCTGTAATTTAGCTATTCATTTTTTATCCTTTTTTAGCCTACTTTAAATAGATATTTAATAATGATGACAATAATAAGAATATTTTATAATAACAATGATATTATTATAATATAATAATATAATATAACTAGATATAACAACAGTCAGCGAGTGCTGCCGATTAGTATTTGTACCAAATGCGACTGTAGCGAGGTTAATTTTTATAAAAATTAATGGAATGATTATCACTAAGGAAACGTGTATTGTGTTTGAATTTACAGTTGGGTAATGGTTCAAAAGGTAAATGTTTTAGAATATTGAGTTACTCTCCTCCGCCGGCCGGTTTCTAGTTCCTGAGTCAAAGGCTCTTGGTTCCGTAGTTCTGTAGTCAATGGTTCCGTGGTCCGTAATATTGAGTTCTGCATTGTCAGAAATGAACCTTTGTCGTCCATTGACGTAGTTAGGTAGTTAGGTAGTTACGTAGGTAGGAAGAACTCATTATCTTTTGTTGGAGAACTTTTGTTGGTTGTTGGATAAATGCTCACAAGCCGCGCGCCCGCAAACCGCAGCTGTGAGCTGGCCCGTCTACTACATAGGCTGATGGCAGGCTAATTTCGCTCAACTTTTGCACGTATTGTTTTTCATAAGAAATTGCTTATAAGAAACTCAACTCTCAGATCGCCAAAAAATTAAGAAGCTCCAGTAATGGCAAAACATAAGCTAAGAAACTATTTATTTTGATAAAGGAAATCCTCGACATGTTTTTACTTTACTTTCACTTGTTTCCTGTATCATAATACTTGAATAATGTCTAAACATTGGAAAGGCTTAAAAAACCTTGTTTTGAAATCTTCACGAGGGCACAGGTAGTGAACTTGAAGATTGTTATGGAACATTCATTTCATTTCATTTTAATTTCTTTAAGCACGGTAATCCGGTCAATCGATAGATTGCCTTTCAGGGGGCCGTGCATAAAACGTCACAAATTAAGTTAAAAGTAAATACAAAGTAAAACCCTAATTTAATTACAATAATGAATAAATAAATGAATAAATAAACTACCGGATGAGTCAGAAAAAAGAATCCCCGTTTGAAAGGTCACGGCTCCCTGGATATCAAGACAATGATATCGGCAAATATATAGTTTTATGGTAGAAATGTTCAAATCTACTATAAAATTTACCTAACTGAAATTGGCTACTCCATTCTGAAATCATGAGGGATTTTCTCCAGAAAGCCTCTTCAAAAAACCTTCAAAACGTGCCCAAAATCATGAACAGATTTCGCTAACATTTCTGCCTTACAATGCCTTACAGCAATGACTTGTGAACGCTTTAGCACGTGCTATCCTCTTGGGAGGATGAACAAGCCCTCCCCCTGGTATCGATGACCTATTCAGGGAGATTCCATTCTCCCAAGAGGACAAAATACATGAATTTATGTGAGTGTCATCAATTTTAGGAAGGAAAATGTGCACATTGTTTTCATAGGTTTTTGCAGGTTTTTTGAAGGGGCTTTCTGCAGAAAATCACCCATATCCACGGGAAGGAATGGCGGATTAAGGCCGGATAAATTACTGAACCAAATTGAACATATTGGCAATAAAACCAGACATTTTTCAATATTATTGCTTGGATATTCATGGAGCAGTGGCCTTCCAAGCGGGAATCCTTTTTTCTGACTCACCCGGTATTTTTTCAAAGCTTCTTTAAATGCTTTGAATGAGGATGCCTGCTTGACTTCACAACCCAAGAGGTTCCAAACTCCAGCACCACGATATGAGAAAGCTCGCTGACCATTACTTGTTCTCATTAGTGGGACTTGAAGATCAGTTGCGGTGTTTCTCAAATTTTTCCTACTGCATGTCGAATTTTTAATGAACGTTTCTGACAGGTAATCAGGAGCAAGGTCATTTATCGATTTGTAAACCATGCAAGCTGTCTCGGTTTTTATCATATCTGCTACAGTAGGACAATTCAAACTTTTAATGAAAGCACTAGCAGAAGAATCATAACTGCTGTTGGTCACAATTCTAGCTGTGCGGTTTTGAAGTTTTTGCAGCACCTGCAACCTTGTCCCTCCACATGCCCCCCTGACTGAACAGCAGTAGCGGAGATGCGGTTCAACGATACCACGATACATTTTAGAGAGAGTGTCTTTTGGAAGTAACTTCTTGGCATATTTAAGAAATCCAATAGCACGAGAAACCTTAGATCGTACAAAATGGATATGTTCATCCCAAGCTAAATGTTTATCAATTTGCATCCCTAAATACTTGACCTTATCAACCATTTCAACTTCAGATCCACCAATAGAAAATAATGGTGGTTCCACTGATTTTGTCGAAATCTTCTTAAGGTTAGGCCGAGATCCAATGACAATCGCCTGTGTCTTCAGGACATTCAATGATAACTTATTGCCTTGGAGCCATTCCCTTAAAGAATCAAGTTCTTTGTTAAGCGTCACGTTCAGATCACTGATGACGTCAGAAAAGGAGATACTGGTATCATCAGCATACATAGTCACCTGGCAGTTGTCCAGACAAAAGAGTACAGGCGTCTAAAACCGGATTGTTTAGAAAACAAGTGTTTGTTTGTATCCAAGTACTTATAGAGTTGGTTGAAGATCATTTTTTCAAAAATTCTCGAAAGAACAGGGAAAACAGATATAGGTCTGTAATTAGAACGATCATCAGTTTGACCAATTTTGAAATAGGAGCAACCCTAGCAATTTTCCAAGAATCTGGCAAAACTCCTGTGGCAATAGACAGATTAACCCTATCCAGACTAGGGGGGGCACAAAGTGCCCCCCCCCTAGTAAAATTTTCCACACAGCTCGTTGAGTATCTCTAGAATAGCTTAGCTTTCTTGTGACTTTTAGTTTCTATCTATGAGACATCTTTTCATGTCAATTTCAAAAATTTTGACACTGTTTCTGGGGGTCAACACATGCTTTTAAATTGAGTGTTCCGCAAAATAAATACCTTTTAAGTCATAGCTTTTCAACCACTGGCTCTATAACAATGAGACAAGCATGGTTGCACTCGTCTTGAAACAAGCTTTTATTTGATATATAGTTTATTGATTTTTGTTGACGTCATCAACAATTGGTTGTTGCGCATGCGTACTTACGAAAAACCATGTTATGCTTCATTTTTAGAAAAATGAGTGACATCATATGATGCAGCAGGTCTTTTTATGTACATTTAGCATTTTTTGCTATTTTTAAAAGTAATTTGTAATCAATTTTAGACAAAAATCGCTCTTTTTTTCGTACAAAATAAATAAATGCTGACATCAGCAAAAATATTATTGTTACAAAGCAAAAATTTCAAAATAAGAATTACAAGGATATAATCCTTGTATGTTTCAAATATCACATCGATATGTTTTATCAATTTGGAGATACAATGTGACAAAGTACATGTGGTTTTACACCTAAATTAACAGCATTTGCTGACGTCAGCACTTAATCACGTGACATAAACAAAAACAAATCATATCATCTTGTTTGCCTTATTATGTTTGTTACTTGTGCCAAGTTTCAAGTCTCTAGCACTTATGATTCTGAGAAAAACCAGGGGGGGCACTTTGTGCCCCCCTCCTAGTCTCCCCAGAGATTCAAAAAGCCTAGTCTGGATAGGGTTAAATATATCACAAGGGAGTCTGAAATAACTGGGAGACCGATCTTCAAAATATTATTTGCTATGCATGTCAGTGCCAAAACCCATAGATGTTTTGAATTTCCACAAGACACTTGCGACCTGGTGTGAATTTACAGGTTGAAAGTGTAACCGTGTTCCTTCTGGATTTACGGAATATTTACCCTCAAAAAGCGGGTTTTGTGTGGCAGGAGTTTTTTTTACTAAGGTCTTCACCGACGTTACAAAAATAGGTCTTCATATGTTCTGCGATAGCTTCATGGTTGAAAATGTTTTCCCCATCAACATCTGGAGTTGTAATCTGCATGGTCTTTGACTTTTTGTTTAATACCAAATTGATAGTTTTCCACGTACTTTTAATGTCACCTTCGTTAGAAGCAATTTTGTTCGAGAAATAATCGCGCTTCAGATCAATATTGACCTTATTTACTTTATTTCTCATTTGCTTATACGTATCAAATAAAACTTCAGATTTAGATTTAATAGCTTGCTTTCTCAGTTTGTCCCTTGATGCACACAAAAGTTTGAACTCTTTGGTTATCCTTGGACAGAATCTTTCTGAAACTCGCCTACTGCGTAAGGGAGCATGTTTCTCAAGTACAAGGGAAAACATAGATGTCCATTGTTCCACTATGATGTTAACATCATCAGTATGTGAGACTATGCCTTTCCAATCTATGTGTTGCAAATCGTCAAAAAAAATTCAGCTTTGCTAAAAATTTTCATTTGCCTGGTACTGATATTTTTGTGCTGTTTTTTACCCCACCCCGAAATTTTCTAACACTGTAGATCAGATAATGATCACTGATACTAGTTTGATGTACGCCAGATACTACTATGTTTGACTTGTTAGTAGTGGCAATATGGTCAATCAAAGTAGAGGAGGTCAGTGTTTCTCTCGTTGCTTTTTCAATTAATTGATGAAAGCCAAAACGTTTGTATATCTCTGTCAAGCGTTTTGAATGCGGTAAAAGGTCAGTATTCAGGCAATCATGATCAGAGGACTTTGGAAGCAAATCACAGTTTGTATCTCCTAAAAGAATAGTTTCCTTACCTTCTTTATCAAGGAATTGAAGGCTTTCCTCCAAACAATGAAAATATCAGAAACCTCTAACAAACTCTTAAGAAATTCTGAGTACTCAGAACCTCTAAGAAACTTGTAAGAAACTCTGAGTACTCAAAATCTGATAATTTTAAGAAACTTCCAGTACTGGCCCAAATTCTTTTCATTCATTTTTTCATGTTCAATCATTTTCATTTTCATTTTCAATCATTTAGGGAGAGTGACCCTTCAACAAAGGTTGATTTTCAAGGGACCCTCCATTTGAATACAATAACTACAATAATATAATAATAATAATAATGATAATAATAATAATAATAATAATAACAATAATAATGTAATAATAATATATATACAGCGACATGACAAGGCAGCAGGATACCTACATTGGAGAATATGCAAAAATTACCATTTCCCAACTGCAGATAAGTGGTATGAGCACAAACCTGAGAAAGTGACTGAAAATGAAGCTGCCACCGTACTATGGGACATGCCTGTAAGCACAGACAAAGAGATAAAAGCTAATAGACCTGACATAATTATCAAAGACAAGAAAGAAAAGAAATGCATTATGATTGACATGAGTATACCATCTGAAAGTAATGTATCGATTAAAGCAGTAGAGAAGCTGTCCAAGTATAAAGATCTTGAAATTGAAGTAACAAAAATATGGGAAATGAAGACATCGACAGTTCCAATTGTAGTGGGAGCACTGGGACTCATCAAGAAAGGCCTTGAGAAGTACGTCAGTCAAATTCCTGGCCACATACGGATTGAAGAATTGCAGAAGATTGCTCTCCTCGGAAGCGCCCATATCCTGAGAAGAACGTTGTCCATCAAGTAAACACTGCTGTTGCCTTAGGGACATGGACTGACCTCGGCACAGTGGCGAGAACTGTACTGCATTAAAAGCAAAGAACAAATAATAATAATAATAATAATAATAATAATAATAATAATAATAATAATAATAATAATAATAATAATAATATTTTGAAGTTTATGAAGATTTGCTTGAGATGTAACATTACTCCGAACCGTTTGAAATTAAAGAAAACGCCCCAAATTGGTAAGACGTCGGAAGATTTTCTCTCACAATGGAAAGCTGTCATGTTCAGGGCGGAAATGAATTTGGTAGAGACACTGGTAAGTGAGTACAGGACACAAACGTTGGCTCTTGAGCTTGAATTTTGGAATAAAATTACTGAATATTTGGAAATAGTCGCGGAAATAAGAGAAGCGAGGAACCTTCTTGAGGAGCTGTGTAGTAGAATTGAACAGGCTGAAAAGGGGATTTTGGTTCGCAGAAGAAGGACACTTTCGAGACTGAATGCAGGTGGTGAAGCTTTGGCGGTAGAACAGGAATTTCAGACGAACTTTACGTTTATTAAAGATTTGAAATCGTTTTGGGATGTCGAGTATCATGCCGAAGGTGGAGAACTACATTTGGAACAGGAACAAGGGATAGATTTGGATGAAATTCGAAGGGAGCTTATGCAAAATAACTTTGATAATCAACCGCCAGGAATTGGAGAAAGAGGATCAAGGACGTTTGGAGAAGGTACCAATCAACAGGATGTGTCAGAAAATAATGATGAAATTCATTACCAAGTTAAAAGAGATGAAAATGGACGTATTGAGGGACAATTTGTTAACCACAAGGTAATAAATTTATCACAGCGTACGCTTAGTCAGCATGAAATTTCAGTTTTGTCAAAGGGACTTAAATTTGTAGCAACTCCAAAAGAGATTGATTATTCACAGGTTAAAATCGATTTAGAAAACTTCGGTAGAAGGTTGCGACTTAAATGGTTTTTTAAGGAGAATGATGATTTTTCAGAAGTGCCAGCATTTAGACCCAAAAGCAAATTTAACTCTAGGAATAAGGACGTGGCAATCGAGGTATTTTTATCTAAATTAGAAGACGAGCTTATGAAAGTATCACCAGAAGGTTGTAACTATAGTAATTTGACTAGAGAAGAAAGTAAATAATCTTAGATCAGATCGAACAATTATTATTAAGGAAGCGGACAAGGGTTCAGGGGTCGTAGTGTGGGATAGGGAAGACTATGTTTTGGAAGCGGAGAACCAGCTTGGGGATCCTGGGGTTTATCAGAAACTCGACAATGACCCTTCAGCTCTGGTACAACGTGTCGTCCAGGACGCAATTAGTAAGATTGAGGGGCGAGGGGACATTGATGAGAAAACTCTGGAATATTTTATGGTCAACAACCCAAAGCTGGGTAGGTTTTATCTTTTACCGAAAATCCACAAAAGACTCAATAGTGTCCCAGGGAGACCTGTTATTTCGAATTCAGGCTGTTTCACCGAAAATATTTCAGCAGTTTTGGACCATCATCTCCAACCTTTAGCAAAAAGAGTCCGGTCATATGTCAAAGATACTAACGATTTTCTGCAAAAGCTAGCCAGCATGGAGGACCTTCCTCGGGATGCTATTCTGTGTACGATTGATGTGGTTGGTCTATATCCTAGTATACCCCATGACGAAGGACTGGAAGCTCTGTGTACTGCTCTTAATTCAAGGGAGAATCAATCGGTTTCCACGGATACCTTAGTGGAACTGGCTAATTTAGTGCTAAGAAATAATTTTTTTGAGTTTAATGGTGATTTTTTTAAGCAAATTAGGGGGACAGCTATTGGTACCAAATGTGCACCATCATATGCTATTCTATTTTTGGCGGCTTTGGAAGAAAAACTTCTTGAACAATCACAATATAAGCCTTGGTTATGGTGGCGTTATATTGATGATGTATTTTTAGTTTGGACACACGGGGAGGAAAAACTTATAGAATTTGTAGATTTTCTGAATTCCGCTCACCATTCCATAAAGTTCACCGTTGAATATTCCAAGGAAACGGTGAACTTTTTGGATTTTCAGGTTATTAGGCAAGGTAACAAAATAGTCACAGATCTGTATACGAAACCGACTGATACTCATCAGCTTCTTCATCGTTCCTCGTGTCATCCAGGTCATACGAAAAAGGGCATTCCCTATGGGCAGGCCCTTCGAATTCGTCGTATCTGCTCAGAAGACTCATTTTTTGAAAATCGATTGGAAAACTTGGAAAATTTTCTTTTGGATCGGGGGTACAATAGGGAAGAAATAGAGGGACAGTTTAATAGGGTAAGGGGGTTGGATCGGAATACCCTCCTGGATCGCAACCAAAAGCACCTGGACGATACGAGGATACCCCTGGTTTTAACATTCCATCCAGCATTTCATAAAGTTTACGACATTTTGCAAACATGTTTGAATGCACTCTTTGTTGATAATGAACATCGACATATTTTCAAAGATAAGATTTTTTTGTTTCGTTCAGAAGGGCTAAAAATTTCAAGGATACTCTGGTTCGGGCCAAAGTTTACCAACAAACTGATGAACAAGCTGAAAAGGGCACTTTCAAATGTAATGGCAGGAGAAGCTGTCAAATTTGTGCACTCATTGTTGAAGGGGAGACATTTCGAAATTTTAATGACTCTCGATGCTTTACGATCTCCTCTGGTGCTTATCATTGCAACTCGGAGAATGTAGTGTACTTGTTGCAATGTGATTGCTGCAATGAAAAATATGTGGGCAGCATAAAAACCAAATTTCGGCAAAGATTTAATGTGTACAAATCATATTTTCGAACATATGCACGTAAATACAATGATGGCAGTCTTGACAGGGGTAAGGCGGTACCACAGGCGGGTTTCTTTGGACATTCTTTTAGTGAAGGCCATCAGGGTGCTTTTTCGGTAGGCATAAAAATCATTGATGGGGTTTCAGATGTTTACTCACTTCGTAGAAAAGAATTATTTTGGCAATACAAATTGGGAACCTTTGCACCCAACGGTCTCAATGAAAGAGCGGCTGATGTTGAATTGGATATGTTCGCCTGTGGGGTCGCCTGAATAAGATAAGGCTCAAATCCTTACTGGTTGCCAGAGCATGCGGAAATCATCCAATTTCATGCTTGTCAGCCAATGAGATCACCGCTTTCTAGCCCCTGGAGACAAAATCGGTCGTTTGAGGTAAATTTTCTAGTACCCTCACTAAAACTGAAATGGATGCTAAAATACTTCAGTTATTTGCAATTTTTTTTAATAAATCAGTTGTGGGGATGTCCGTCCAGAGTTGTTTACATGTTTAGGCACATAGCTTGTTTGGGGCCGGAGCTGCGTTCATTAATATCTATAGAAATCGCTACAAATGAGATATACAGATAAGAATTTCAGCGATTATGCATACTGACCTGAGCAATAACCCAAACTCCTTCACTGCTATCATATCTCAAAACTGGAGGCAATTTCTAATGATTTCTGGCAGAGATATCATTTGGGCCTAAGCTTGTCCTCGCTTAAAACTCATTCCATTGCACTTAAAAAGTTATGGTAAAATTCGTGAGCTAAATAATGCACTTACCCATGACTCAGGCACCAGTTTGACTTTGTTTGCCTTTTTTACATTAGCAAATTTTTATAAGAAACGACCAGTTGTGGGTGAATTGCAAAAACTTTCCTTGGTCCATATTTTTCTCTGCACATCTCTCCGCTTCAAACAACAAACAGTGAACTTTGTATCATAAAAGTCTTGCATCACAAAACATTCCTATAGAACGAGTCCATGCGCTTTAGCGAGGCACTCGTGAATTGTTTTCACGCATTTGATTCAATCAGTCAATGCAAACAAACAAAAGAACAAAAACGGGTATCTTTCGTAGCGAACCCAAAATAATATTTTGTTCTTTTTATGTTTTGCATTGATTGAAATAAGAACGAAAATAACGAAATGTGTGAATACAATTCACGAGTGTCTCGCTAAAGCGCATGGAACTCGTTCTATAGGAATGTTTGTGATGCAAGACTTTTATGATACAAAACAAAGTTCACTGTTTGTTGTTTGAAGCGGAGAGATGTGCAGAGAAAAATAGGGACCAAAGAAAGTTTTTGCAATTCGCCCACAACTGGTCGTTTCTTATAAAAATTTGCTAATGTAAAAAAGGCAAACGAAGTCAAAATGGTGCCTGAGTCATGGGTAAGTGCATTCTTTAGCTCACGAATTTTACCATAACTTTTTAAGTGCAATGGAATGTGTTTTAAGCTCATTTGTAGCGATTTCTATAGATATTTCAACGAAAGTCAATATTCTTCTTCCGGAAAATGAACGCAGCTCCGGCCCCAAACAAGCTATGTGCCTAAACATGTAAACAACTCTGGACGGACATCCCCACAACTGATTTATTAAAAATAATTGCAAATAACTGAAGTATTTTAGCATCCATTTAAGTTTTAGTGAGGGTACTAGAAAATTTACCACAAACGACCGATTTTGTCTCCAGGGGCTAGAAAGCGGTGATCTCATTGGCTGACAAGCATGAAATTGGATGATTTCCGCATGCTCTGGCAACCAGTAAGGATTTGAGCCTTATCTTCGCCTGAATACAGTCATTCCATTTGAATAAGTCTTAGGCTTTATCTTGGGGGCATGCTTCCTTTCGTATTTCGTGTCAGTGTGCACGTGGTGTCAGGGTGGAATTCCCTGTCTTGCCATCTAGGGATTTAGCAATTTAAGCAAATCTCAGGAGGGTCGTTGGGAGGCGTGCTTCTTCGTTTGCTTGAGACTGTATATACGCAGAGCTTCCATTCCGATGTCGAGAACTAAAGGATTAGGGAATTTACTATGAACTTTTATTTGAATTGGAAGTTTTGGCTGGCTAAGAAAACTTGAAATAGTCTAGGTGTGTTGTTTGGCATTGTTTTTAAGGGGGGCCTCGGGGGGATTTTATCACGATTTTATGTTAATGTTATTTTGTCCTATAAATACTTGGCTGTCCTGTGGTTGTAAACAACTGATGAAGATTTTATAATCGAAACGTTTTGCTTTTAACAGTTTTGTTTTTCATATACTTTTTTCTGTTATTTTTGATGGTGGTTTTGTTTTAATAATAATAATAATAATTAATAATAATAATAATAATAATAATAATAATCGAAATATTTTTATAATAATAATAATAATAATAATAATAATAATAATAATAATAATAATAATAATAATAATAATAATAAACTAAACCACCATCATGTGTTAACAGAAAATAAATATAAAAACACAACTGTTAAATGCCTCAAACGTTTCGATAAAAATCTTCGTCAGTGTGAGCTATTTACAGGGCAGCCAAGTATTTATAGTAAACAATTATTTACATCACAATACATACACTTTAAAATAAAATATAATTTACAATTGAATACATGATACATAAACAAGTTCTAAAAAAACACATAAGTCAGCCTAAAATCAATACCCAAAAGACCATTGTCGTTGTATTCTTAAGAAATGTTGCCATTTAAGAGCTGTGCATTGAGCTTTTGGTAGTTTAATTGAAATGTGAAGAAAGTTACCTGGGGGAGCCACAGAAATAAGTTGGCACAGTCTCAAGTGGTTTATAAAGGCTGCCAGTTCCTCTTCACATTTCAATTAAACTACCAAAAGCTCAATGCACAGCTCTTAAATGGCAACATTTCTTAAGAATACAACGACAATGGTCTTTTGGGTATTGATTTTAGGCTGACTTATGTGTTTTTTTAGAACTTGTTTATGTATCATGTATTCAATTGTAAATTATATTTTATTTTAAAGTGTATGTATTGTGATGTAAATAATTGTTTACTATAAATACTTGGCTGCCCTGTAAATAGCTCACACTGACGAAGATTTTTATCGAAACGTTTGAGGCATTTAACAGTTGTGTTTTTATAATAATAATAATAATAATAATAATAATAATAATAATAATAATAATAATAATAATAATACATTCGTATCTGTCCTAGTGCCTGAGCTAACAGCTCAGTTAACATATAAATACGCTATACTAGGTTTATCTCATCTACTACACACAGTCTCAGATGAAAATACCTCAGCAAAGGGGGGAGCTTATCCACGCACAGGCAGATATTTAGCTGACTTATTTCAAACGAGAAAGAGAGCAATGCCCTCGAAATTCAAAAGTGCTAAATGTAGGCCTAGATTACGGGAATAATTTCCGCACCCTGTGCCTCCAAATATAATTTGCCATAATAACGTTTGATATTGAACACCATTGTAACGTCTGCTTTGCAACTATTTTGTCAACTGACAAAGATCTCAGTTCTCTCCAGATGTCCTTTTTTATGCAACCAAGCGAGCCAAAACACATAATCTTTAATTCAACGTTCCATCCATGATCTCGTAATAGACAGCAAACACTCTCGTAACGTCCCAGCTTCTTTCGAAAAGCGTAATCAAAGTACAAATCGTAACACACAGTTACCTCGACAATGATGCACTTCCGCGATACATGATCAATTACAAGAATGTCGGGTTTGCGGTGTACAATCAACAGCAGTTCCTCGCGATGTTCTGTGAATATTGTCTCCATTAGCTTGCTTGAGTAGACTCGTAGACGACGGTTACTCTGTGAAATAACATCTTCTATTTTATCAGCGATTCGATTGTGGCGACGACTATAAAAATTTCAAAATTCATGGCAACCATTCACCAAATGCGCCATACTTTCAGTATGACTTCGGCAAAAGGGGCATAAAGGATCATGTTCACGGTTCCATATGTGCAGCGTAAAGTTAGTCGGAAGGAGACTAAGTCGTGCTTTTATGCTGAATTTCACCAACAAGTCGTCAATTTTCCAATTATAGAAAATGGAATGTGATGACTTCAAATGAATGCCATCCATACCGAAATAGCACCCCTGAATTGACAATTCTTTTGCCTTAATCAAATCACGTTCAACTGCATGATGGAACAGAATCTTTTGTATCGACGAAATTTCGTCATAAAACTTTCCATCAAGGATTACACCTGCCTTCCCATCTCTGAAAACGATGGAGATATCTAGTTTCCTTGCATAGCGCAACAACTCAGGCCAGTCAGACTGACAAGTTTTTAAATTACGGTCATCAAATTATTCATTAAGAAATCCAAATAACTTAGCCCATGTTAGGCCTAATCAAACAATATTCGGGTCCAACAGTCTGATGTCTATTGGGCCACAGATTTGGAATGGCCTACCAAACGAGCTGAAAGCAGCAGAAAACTTGAAAACTTTTAAAAATCTGATAAAACGATGGGACGGACCCTCCTGTAAATGCAGTGCTTGTCATTGCCTGCCTAGTGTTACAAATTAGTGCTTGTTAGTGCAATTTAATTTTATGATTTATAAAACAAAAACAAATTTAATTTACTTCCTGTAGTTATATTCGATTTTGATTAGTTAACATTGTATATATGTATATATGTGTATATATTGTTAGCTATAGTAGTTAATCGAATCAAAATAAATTTACAAACAAACAAAGACAACCAAAGTTTGTTTTATTATTCAAATATCCATCAACTGTGATCTCGTAACCAAGAAAGTTCTTTTCGTCACCAGATTCCGCTACCCCTCTCTTTAACATGTCAAGACTTAGAGACTGACGCGCACTGTTTTTAAAATGATCTTCCTCGTGATTCAACATTTTTACGAGAAACGCCATTCGTGTCGTCCGATATACAACAGATACACGTTTAATTCCTATTCCACCGTTCTCGCGCGGTAGGTAAATGATGAGCTGCGTAGTTGAACTGTATAAGTCGTACAAATTTCGAACTGTTTGTGTTAGAGCCTTGTCCAATTCTTCAACCTGTTCCTTGGTAAACCTTGTATTTTTAAAATGATGCAATATTTTAGCAAGAGCCATGTTATTGAAAGCACTTGCCTTCAGCGATAGTGGCAACTTACATTTTCAGATTTTGTCCAGCAACTCTTTATAATTTTCTAATATTTGATCGACCTGCTTCGGATCCTCTCCAGATAACGATAATGACTTTCCCAAATATTTATATGGCCTATTGCGCCCACAAACAGCTAATTCATGTGACTGTACTTTCACTTTTGGCTTTATATCCGATTTGCCCTTGTACCAATTATTACCCGACCTTCTAGCGTATAAAACAGCGCATTTCTCGGGTTTTACTTCCAAACCAGCCTGGGTCATCATTACTTCCCCGACATCAAAGATGAGTTGAGAAACTTCTGAGTTATACTGTACCACAGCAATATCATCGGCAAACGCCTGCAGGGGTATAGGATTGACCATTCTTTCATTCTGAATGGCCATACAACTTATAGCAGTAGCAACCATTGGTTTACTTACTCTGTCTATGACCATGATAAATAATAACGCACTTAACGGATCCCCTGTTTTGGTTCCTCTAATGATGTCGAAGGACTTACTTAGTTGGGTACCACATATCACTGAAAAAGATGAATTTCATTTTTCATTTTAAATTATTTACACACAATATCCCTTCAGCATAATAAAACTACAAAAAACATACAATGCAATTAAGCAATATATTTATATAAACAAAAAGAAAAACATCGAGGGCTAAAGATTATATTGCTGTTCTCCCAGGGAGTTGTGTTTCAAATTGCTTTCAGCTCATCAAATGTATTTTTAGTTGTTTTTTGAATCGGCACAAGGTAGGTAGTTCCCTGATATTTAAAGGGAGAATGTCTGTAAATATCTTCAATCAGGCAACAGTATTTCAAAGGGATGTTGAAGTTTTCCAGGGTTTCGAAAATGAATTTGTGATTGACGCTACCAAAGGCGTCTGCAAAATCGATAAAAACAATAGTATGTTTAGTGCTCAGATGTCGAAAGTCATCAATTGCTGCTTTCAATGTGAAAATCAATTCTTGCCTATCTCTTTGGCACAAAGAGGCTCTTTGCCAAAACGCAATTTCATTCATTATGTAAATAGTGATCCTGCCACACAAAGCTTTTGACAATATTTTATAACATGTTGGCAGAAGAGAAATATCCCTGAGCGTTGACAAGTCAGTTTCCACGAAAGATTTTTTTCGGGATGCGTTGGATTATACAGCACTTCCATGAAGAAGATATCCGTTGATTTAGGAGCATGACATTCAAGACATTCACAAATGTAGGCCCATAATCCAAGAAAATTTTCTTCAAGTCTTCATAAAACACCCCATCAGATCCACAGCTCTTCTGTTTGGGACAAGAATTAATGATCGACTCAATTTCATCAATGCCAAAGTAATCTCTCGGGGTTACAGTACCTGCGGCCATTGATCGGTCGAAGAAACTTGGCTCAACTTCCTCAAAACCATTACTTAAAGTGCATTTACTTGATTCCTGATAATATGTTTCATTTCTCTCCACTGAAATATTAGCTTGGACACTGTCCGGCCACGATCCATCGTTTTTTATGATGGCTTTCTTTCGTTTTTCAAACCAAAGATTAATTAGCTTTTCTTTAGATACCTCATTGGTTGGTGGACCGTTGTTGTTTTTCCTCAAGGAAAAGAAAGGCCTTATTGTCTCTTTGATGTATTTCAATTGCTTTTCAATGTATGATATATCATTAACCACGCATCGTACGCCATAGTTATCATCCCCTGGGAACTGTCTCAATATCCGGTAAACATATTTTAGAAATTCTTCATTCCAATGGTCCCCGGAAAACTTTTTTGTCGAGAAAGGTGTTATTCTGATAAAAGATTCTATTCAAGATTTTACTAACTTTAAACCAAGCTTCGACATCTCCTTTGCAAGCAAAGTCTCCATGGTTTATTCTCTTGGACGCTATCTGCGCCCTAAATTGCCTCTCCTTTACCTCGAATGTTTCCCACTCTTCTGAATCCAATACTCTGACCTCACTGCAAAAATCATAATCAAAATGACAGTCCAGCTAATAATAATAATAATAATAATAAAAATAATAATAATAATAATAATAATAATAATAATAATAATGATAATAATAGTATGCTGACGAAGATTTTTAATCGAAACGTTCAAGATTTTAACAGTTGTGTTTTTATTCATTTTATTTCTGTTAATTTTTGATGGTGGTTTAGTTCAATTAATTTAATTTTGATAATAATAGTAATAATAATAATAATGATAATAATAATAATAATAATAATAATAATGATAATAGTAATAATAATATTAAAACAAAACCACCATCAAAAATAACAGAAAAAAGTATATGAAAAACAAAACTGTTAAAAGCAATACGTTTCGATTATAAAATCTTCATCAGTCTAATAATAAATAATCATAATAAATAATCTTCATTAGTAATAATAATAATAATAATAATAATAATAATAATAATAATAATAATAATAATAATAATAATAATAATAATAATAATAATAATAATACAAATGGACCAAGAATGAACTACAACAACTTGATAGAAAAACGAGAAAGAAACTTACCATGTATGGATTGTTCCACCCTAAAAGCAATGTGAATAGACTGTATTTAACAAGGCAGGAAGGAGGGAGGGGCTTGATTGGAGCTGAAGAGACTGTACGAAGTGAGGAGAATAGTCTTGGCTGGTATGTGATGAACAATGACCACGAAATAATGAGATCGGTTGAAAAAGAAGGAATATTGAGATTAAATGAAATCAAAGACTCAAGAGTATGGAAACGACAGAACAAAGAACAGCATAAGAATGGGTGGGTAGATAAATCGCTACATGGGCAAACAGCTGCTACTACAAAAGATTTGATGGATAAAGATAAGAACTGGAATTGGTTAAAACA
The DNA here is from genome assembly GCA_039566865.1 of Aurelia coerulea. Classification (NCBI taxonomy): domain Eukaryota; kingdom Metazoa; phylum Cnidaria; class Scyphozoa; order Semaeostomeae; family Ulmaridae; genus Aurelia; species Aurelia coerulea. The sequence goes on from CM076950.1 coordinate 13,253,595, forward strand.
TGCAGGATTAAAGAAAGAAACAGAGAGCACTATATTTGCAGCGCAAGAGCAAGCAGTGGGAACAAATTCTGTAAAGAACATCCTTTACAACGAAAATGTATCAATAGAATGCAGACTGTGTGGAAAAGTGGATGAAACAATTGCACACATTGTTTCTGAGTGTCGACAGCTAGCACAAGTACAATATAAAGGCTGGAGACATGACACGGTAGCTCAAATTGTCATTTTCATTTCATTTCATTTTATCTTTTTTACCCATGGTAGCCCCTCAATAATAATAATAATTGATTTACAGGGGGCCATGCTAAAAACTTACAAATAACTACTAATTTACAATAAAAACGACATTTGCTATAAAACCTAAACCTAAACCTAAACCTAAACCTAAACCTAAACCTAAACCTAAACCTAAACTAATTACAAATTGTCATAAATAAATAAAAGAAAACAGAAAAGAATTGGTGAGAAATTCATGGTTGCACCTTCTTTTTAAACGCTCTCAGGGTTGAAGTATTTCGGATCTCAGGGCCAAGACTGTTCCAAAGCTTGGCGCCTCGGTACGCGAAACATTTCTGCCCCCCTGCCGATTTTAATAATGGCAACCTGAGATTGACTTCGGCGTTTCTAAGAGAACGACTGGTAGAGTTGTTGACTCTCGTGAACATTTCTTTCATATAAGAAGGCACGTCCCCATTAAGGGATTTAAAGACCATTTTCTGAGCTTCAAAATCAATAAGCTCCCTGACAGTCGGCCATTTAAGCGCCCGAATAACTGGTAAAGCAGTAGCATCAAATGGACTGTTGGAGACGAGTTTTGCAGGCCGATTTTGAAGTTTCTGCAATTTTTCAATGGCAGTCACCCCAGCATTTCCCCAGACAGGACAGCAATATCTAAAGTAAGGCTCCACTAAACTCTTATACATTGTCTTGACAGTTGAAATCCATTGGAAGTTATGTCAAAAACTAGGATTAGACCATGGAGATAGATGGTACAACCATAAAGTAGAGAGTGTGATTGTAACAGAAGACTTTAGGTTATTATGGGATTTTCCCATACAGACAGATCATCGACTGGAGCATAACCGACCAGACATCGTGTTTGAAAACAAAAAGGATCGATCGTGTTGGCTGATTGACATATCCTGCCCCTTCGATACAAGAATTGAAAGAAAAGAAAAGGAAAAAATTGAGTTGTATCAAGACTTTAAGAGAGAGATGAAGAGGTTATGGAACGTGAGGGAAGTTAAGATTGTACCAATAATCATTGGGGCTCTGGGTACCATTGGAAAGAACTTTGAGAATTTGTTGAAGAAAATTGAAGTGGAGTGCAGCACAGAACTTTTACAAAAAGCGTGTCTGTTGGGAACTGCAAAGATCCTGAGAAAAGTACTGGATACCTAAGGCCAAGGGACTTGACTTGCTATCCAGCAGTTAACCGGCAGTCAACATCAACGCCGAGTGAACATTGAATAATAATAATAATAATAATAAAAGTAACTTTGAAACGTCTGGCTACACAAGCCTTGACACTTTGAAACGTTTGGCTACACAAGCCTTGAAACGTTTGGCTACACAAGCCTTGACACTTTGAATCGTTTGGCTACACAAGCCTTGAAACGTTTGGCTACACAAGCCTTGACACTTTTGAAACGTTTGGCTACACAAGCCTTAACCCTATTTTAACCGGGGGGGGGGCGTTTTTCGCCCCCCTTATCGGTTTTTGTTTAATAGCTCCCAAACGATGCTACTTACAATGCTGAAACTCCTTGACTTTTCCTAGAATTTAGTTGGCAATCAGAAAATGAAAGTTTCAATACCTATTGATTGATCACGTGACCACCACATGCCCATATTTGGAGAGTGGTCACAAAGAAATTCTTTGCAACGGTTCTAATGTTTTTCTTTGTTACTAAATCTCAACAATATATATACCATTCGATTCGTCTCGATGAGTACTTTCATTTGATATATAATTCATTCATATTTGCTGACATTAGCAGTTTATTATTTCTATGACGTCATCAATCTTTATGACGTCATATTCCTAATGAATGAGTATTTTTTCATGCAAAGCTGATGTAATTACCTCAAATATTGATAAATATACTTGATTTCACCAATGATATGCGAAATTAATTGTTTTAAATCCTATTTATTGAGCTAACAATTTTGCATTGAATCAAATTTTCATTATTTAGTTAGTTAATTGATTAGAAACCACAAATATCCGTATGAAACCATATAAAACTAACAATTAATGGTATCAAGCAGGTATTTGGGTGGTTTTTTGCCAATTTTATCGAGCTATTTGCTAATTATGGGTCCTTTTCCGCAAATAGCTCGATTTTCTCAAAATTTGCATTGTTTTTGGTTGCCTAGCAACCAATAACATGACTATTGATTGATTGGTGCTATTTTTAGATTCTCCTTTGTTCAGTTATGACAAAAACGCAAGTTTCATTGTCATAGCTGTTATACTTGAGGAGAAAAACAGGGAGGGCGAAAAACGCCCCCCCCCCCCGGTAGAAAATCACTTTTTTTTACCCGGTTAAAATAGGGTTAACACTTTGAAGCGTTTGGCTTAACAAGCCCTAACACTTTGAAACGTTTGGCTTAACAAGCCTTAACACTTGAAACGTTTCTGGCTACACCGACAAGGACATTAAGCACGTTTGACTTAACAAGCCTTTAAACATTTTTGGCTTTCACCAACAGGAAATCCAACACATTTGGTGCAACAACCTGCAATACCAGGGCACTAAATACGTTGGTCTTGACAACCTCAACACTTTTAAGTGATTCTGGCGTACCCACCAGGGCGCTTAACGAACATTTAAAGAACATTAAAACATCAGCACAGAACACCGCAACGATAAGCATTCTCAATCAGCCACAGCCCCAAACTCTTATTCCAACCGTTTTAACTTCATGATACGAAACTGAATTAAAACTTGATGCTTTTGAAAGAACTCAGAAATACCAAAATCAATTCTAAAACTGCTATAAAACGAGTTTCAGTGCAAGTTTGCTCTCTTCCAGATGATGCAAGTCCGTCAGAAGGAAAAATACTGTCCTGCAAGTTTCTATTGAATATACGAGGTAAACAAGAAACAAAACAAAACAAAAACAATGGTACCTCTGCAACATCTGAGAACGCTATAATTCCAACGATTGCCTGCTAGTTTAAAAATAGGAACAAACAAAAGTGTCTACAGCATTCGTATTAATTTTCTTTTTGTTATTGTTATTGTTATTGTTATTGTTATTGTTATTGTTATTGTTATTGTTATTGTTATTGTTGTTGTTGTTGTTGTTAATCTTCAATCAATCTGACAAGGTTGCACCATCGGAAAACGGTGGATCCACTTTAAGGCTTAGCCAAAATCAAATAACGTACAAAGGCACAGTTGAACCTGCAGCTTGATCCGATAAATATCAACTGCTACCGGTCATTTATCTGATAAGAGGCCAAGATTTTATTTAATTATTCATTTTTGGTGAGCTGTAGCCGACGGAGCACAGTGATCCAGAGCATGGAATTAATAGGAAAACATGAAGTTTCGAAAACATGCAAATTTTTACATCCTTGTTAAAGAGGGTATCCTTGGGCTTAACAGAAACCAAAAATTTTCAAAATCGGACTATCCAATGATGAGAAATGGAATTTTGAAGTTTGTCAAAATTTCAAGTGGTTGTTTCATTAGAATTTCCGGTGCAATGTAGCGTTTTGAGCCAACTTTAACGTGTCATAAATCAGCCTAGAAATGACCGATTTTCATGATTTTGGTACGAAATGGTCAGCGATTTAGTTGTGCTCAACATATGTAAAAAGGTTGCATATTGAGTGTAAGATCATGGGTAGATGGACACTATTTTGATCCTTACTTTTTACGACAAATTTCGTGAAAAATTGCTACTCAAAGTTGAAAACAAAAAATCTATGTAATTCTATGTGTTAGATATTAATATATCAAATTACTAGAACCTATTTGGAGCATTCCTGCCAAAGGGCCCGTTTCAGATCGTTCTAATTTTGTCGCAAAAAAAGTTTGAAGATTGCACGTGCCATAGGTTTTTCTTTCCTGATTTCCTTTCAAAACTGTAACAGTGCTGTGACTGTTTTCTTCAAGGCAAGAGCTCTAGATTTGCGAAATTGGTTCTCAAGAATTCAAAAGGGGTATTCTCGATGCAATGATGGAAACAACAGCCAATCTTTGTGAGACAATAGCTTAATGCTGTGAAACAATTGCCCTACATTGGAAAACAGAATCTGTTGTCTCTTTCTTTCTGCAAGATCCAACCAATTGAGACATGTTGAATACTTTGATATATGCTATGTTAAAATTCGTTCGATATCTAAATCTAGTGGAACTAATAGAGTCAAAACAGTTTCGCCGTCTCAAGGCGGAATTGTTTAGTTCAACAAAAGTACATCGAATCAATCACAAGGCTATCATTTGTTGCTTCAACGTATGGTACAGCAGACTGACGACTTTTGTCAAAGATATCGTGACGGGATTTTGCCACAAGTGGCCATGTGGCCATGAGGTTATCAATATCCACACAATATTGTCGTCAAAGATATCGTGACGGGATTTTGCCACAAGTGGCCATGTGACCATGAGGTTATCAATATCCACACAATATTGTCTTCGAGGTTGGCTTTAACTGAAGTATGCCTATTCCTACACCCAGCTCCACTTCGAAAATTCCTGATGTGCTTGATCCTGGCCTCCAAGCCACTTTCCGACCAAACTGCAATTGGTCCACCCTCAAGCATCTCAAAAGACCTCCCAGTTATGGGCCAACATTTGGTGAACAGATGAGTTAATTCGGACCTATGGAAAATGAAGACACATGTGTATAATTCTTATCCTTCTTAGCCAGTTTAATGTTTGCCTCGCTGTTTCGGAAAGTGTCGACAAAAGCAATATCCTTGACGTCAACTGTTTCAAGCAGCACTGCCATGATACGATGATCCACCTATGTCTTCATTTTCCATGGGTCCACCATAACTGGGAGCTCTTTGATATGCATGAGGGTGGACCAATTGCAGCTTGGTCGTAAAATGGCTTGGAGGGATGGGGCAAGCACATCAGGAACTTTCGAAATGGAGCTGGGTTACTCGAATGCATAATTGTGCGGATGTTGATAACCTCATGGCGACTTGTGGCAAAATCCCGTCACGATATCTTAATGAAAAGTCGTCAGTCTCCTGAACCATTCGTCGAAGCAGCAGATGATAGCCTTGTGATTGATTCGATGTACTTTTTTGAACTAAACAATTCTGTCTTGAGACGATGAAACTTTTTTGAATCCATAGTTCCACTAGATTTAGATATCAAGCGAATTTTAACATAGCATATATCAAAGTATTACACATATCTCAATTGGTTGGACCTTGCAGAAAGAAAGAGACAACAGATTTCGTTTTCCAATGTAGGTCTATTGTTTCACAGCATTAAGCTATTGTTCACAAAAATCGGCTATTGTTTCTATCATTGCATCGAGAATACCCCTTTTGAATTCTTGAGAACCAATTTCGCAAATCTAGAGCTCTTGCCTTGAAGAAGACAGTTACGGCACTATTACAGTTTTGAAAGGAAATCAGGAAAGAAAAACCTATGTCACATGCAAACTTCAAACATTTTTTGCGACAAAATTAGAACGATTTGAAACGGGCCCTTCGGCAGGAATGCTCCAAATAGGTTCTAGTAATTTAATATATTAATATCTAACACCTAGAGTTACATAGATTTTTTGTTTTCAACTTTGAGTAGCAATTTTTCACGAAATTTGTCGTAAAAAGTAAGGATCAAAATAGTGTCCATCTACCCATGACCTTACACTCAATATACAACATGTTTACATATGTTAAGCACAACTAAATTGCTGACCATTTCGTAAAAAAATCATGAAAATCGGTCATTTCTAGGCTGATTTATGACACGTTAAAGTTGGCTCAAAACTCTACATTGCACCGGAAATTCTAATGTAAACAACCACTTGAAATTTTGACAAACTTCAAAATTCCATTTCTCGTCACTGGATGGTCCAATTTTGGAAATTTTTGCTTTCTGTTAGGCCCAAGGATACCCTCTTTAATGGGGATGTAAAAATGTGCATGTTTTCGAAGCTTCATTTTTTCCTATTTAATCCATAATTTCGTCGATCTGGATCACTGTGCGGAGAAGCATTAAAACGCTGCGCTGGGAAAATTGAGTCGAAGACAACTTTACAATGACATAAAATAAGGAAACGTAGCACGTTAAAAATTGAAAATTCAGAAACATTTTGTTAAGAATTCCACACTTTATTATTTTCTTTTCTCTTTTTCAATTTTTTTTTTATTTCTTTTGACTTTTGACTTTGGAAAACGACAGTAATCCAAAAATAGGAGCCAGACAATTTTTTTTAATGTTTTACAATTTTATTCTAATGGAGAACCATCATTCGCGTAAATAAAGTAATAAAAGAACCAAATCTGGTGAAAACGCTAGAATAACGCTATTTTAAAATATCTTAGCAAGGGCACATACTTCGGTCCTCCTTATGGACTTACATGCTGATTGGTTACATAGAAAATCTCACGTTTAGCGTCGATAATCAAAGCCACACCACGGACAATCTGGCAGACTTTTTACCTTGTAAACTTGTTTCGAAATATACAACTTCCCATACGTACGTTTTGGTAAACTTGAATACAGTGCACACAAACATCCAACAAGTAAGTTGGAACAAAATTACTCAAACTTAGACAGGTATCTAATTATACCGATACACCTCCTTGCTTTGCAAATCGCTTCTTTGACATGATTAAGCTTTGTATTAAGGACCATACCAAGGTGTTTGTGCTCAGCCTTCCTTGCTATCACATAATTTCCTAAAGTTTTTAGGAGGATACCAAGGCTTTAATCTCTTGCTTGAGAAGATGACTTCCTCTGTTTTATCAAAATTGAAATGTATTTTCCATTGCCACGCCCATCAAGCCTTCGGTCATTTTGCATGCTAATAAGGATGCACATACAAGCATAACGTCGAACTGAATGAATCTTTCAAAATAATAGAAAGCCATTGGGGAGCAAGAAAACAAGAGCAGACGAAGCAAAAACATGCCACGCATCTCCTAAATGAAACGAACCAACCGTCTCTAAAAATGCCCCATGTTTGTTTGTTGATTGTTTTGTTTTGTTCATTCAAACAGTCAAAAAATGTATCCATTTGACTGCATAAATTTGCTGTTTCTGGACAATCTTCTGGACTAAACTTTCTTAGAATTGAGGCAACGCTCGAGCTCAACACTTGCACTGCAAGACGTACTTTCATCTTTGAATAGTTTGTGAGCTTAATATGTTCATTAGTTAATCTTGGAAGAAGCTTTAGCCCACTCTCTAGATCAGAATTGTAGAGGTTAAATATATGGCGCCAAATAATATGCTTGCCATCCAAATAATATGCTGACCAGAACCAGAATTTAACAAACAGTTCCTAACAGTTTTAACTAAATGTGGTGGATCACTGAAAAAGTAAATGTACCTTTGGCGACAGAAGATATTTATTGTGCGATAGACAACATCTTGGCAACTGTTTCCATCCATTCCTTTATGAAGTTTGAAAATACGATTTGGGGATGCACCATCGCAAACAGTAGCTATCACCCAAAGATTACAATTCCTTTCCAGTATAGCCACGTATCTCCAAAATAATGGTGCAATTTGGGTAGCTGTAAAATTTTGGTTGCAAAGTAGGCCAGTGGAAATTCCAAATCTGATGAAACGCCACGCACAAAGAACAATAGTGCAATTTGTTGCCAATGTTTTCTCACTTTCAAGGCCTGCCTCATTCATATCTGCATCACCTAAGTCAGTGAATCCTATCAGTTGGCCATCATATTTATTGAACACAAGCCCTGATGCTATTTTCATTTCATCAAAGGAAACTACAACATATCTTTGATGCCTTTCAGATTCTGTGATGAACATTTTAACTCTTCTATAACAGGGGGATTAAAGCCAGTTTGGGGGCGTATTGCATTCCTGTAATCACGAAGTGTTCTCTTACTTGACAGACATAAAATGCCAGATTTACGACGTTCTTCATAGGCAGATGATGACTTTGATGCAATTGCTAGACAAAACCTTATGATCATTGGGTGGTATCTGTTCGATTTCCTATTATGGTACTTCATTTGTTCTCTCCAAAATATCTTCATGAACGGGGATGCTTTTTCAATACTTCTTTCCATTATTGTTGCTATGTTACCACTTAAGTCATTGTCAACTGCAACACTCTTTGTTTTGATAGCTCTGTCAATTTGAGAAATTTTCTGTTCTAAAGCAGCAAATTTTAATCTTTGATGAAGAACAGTGGCTCTCAGCTTTGATTTACTGCAGGCATTCAATGGAGCTTTATTTTTCAGGCATCCATTGTCCTTGTTCTTTTTCCCAGATCCTGTCTGAAAAGCCTTCTTCTCTGCAGCTTGACAGTCTGTGCACATTTCATTACGAGGGCTGGGTTTCAAGATCTGGCATTCCAAAATAAGAGAAGATACCCTAGTGTATTTTACTGATTTTCCTATCTCATTATATATGTCATGCTTGCTTGGTAATTTCCAGTTGAAAACTGCAATATCAATCTGCAGGTTTTTGTCAATTATCAGGTGGTAGTTTGGTAATGCAAGAGATGGATCGAATTCTTTGAGATGAATTTCAGTTCCCAAGTCAGATGTAACCCAGTCTGTAAGTGAAGATTTCTCAATACCTCTTTTCAAGCTATCAAAACTTTGGTAAACAGCCTTTTTAACTGGCAAGTTGTCTTGGACAATGTTGAGATGACGTCTTTTTACTATGACAGCAGTTGTACTGTCATGGCTTTTCTGAGGCAAGTTCAATGTCCACAGTGATATCAAACTGTTTGCAGATGACACATCGCTTTTTTCTGTTGTGAATGGTGAAGGAGAAACAGCTGAGGGTCTAAATAGGGATCTGGAGAGAGTTAGACTATGGGCATGGCAATGGAAAATGCAATTCAATGCAGATAAAACCGAAGAGGTTATTTTTTCAACAAAAAGAAATAAACCAAATCATCCTGTGCTAATATTAGGAAATGACGAAGTGTCAAGGAAGAACGAACATAAGCATCTCGGTATTATTCTTGATGACAAACTAAATTTCCAAAGCCATATCAAGGAAGCTATTGCTAAGGCTCGTAAAGGTATTGGTATCATTAAATACTTATCCAGGTACGTCAAAAGGGAAGTACTCGATCAAGTTTATAAGCTTCACGTCAGACCTCACCTTGACTATGGTGACATTTTGTATCATAAGCACGATCCTGAAATGAGGCAAAGCTTCACTAAAAAGCTAGAGCAAGTGCAATACTCTGCTGCGTTAGCGGTATCAGGAGCGTGGAAAGGTACAAGTGGGCAAAGGATTCTCAATGAACTTGGTTGGGAAAATCTTTACCAAAGAAGATGGTATCGACGACTGTGTCATTTTTTCAACCTGCGTAAAAGTATGTCCCCGGCTTACTTGTTCAATGAAATCCCTTCAGAGCGAGAAGTGCCATATCATTTAAGGTCAAGTCGTTCATACGCGCAGCCTGTAAGCAGGACAGTTCGTTTTTCCAATGCATACTTCCAAAGTACTCCCTGCGAATGGAACCTGCTAGATGAAGATACCAGAAATTCTGTTTCGATTGGGGAGTTCAAACGCAAATTGCTTGCTCAAATACGTCCTCCGTGTAGATCCGTTTATAGTGTGCATAATATTACCGGTATAAGAAATCTAACAAGACTTAGAGTCGGTTTTAGTCCCCTAAATGAGCATCGATTTAGGCACAACTTTGATTGTTTAAGTCCCTTGTGTATATGCGGTGTTGCAAATGAGGATAATGAACATTACCTCCTGCACTGCCCTCTTTTTGAAAATGCTCGCAGAGATCTCTTTGGCCAGCTTGGAGACATCCCGCTATTGGACGTTACAGTTTTGGATAACGAGGCACTTGGTAACCTCTTGTTGTTTGGTGCTGAGAAATTAAACATTGTCTCAAACAGAATGATTTTGGAAGCTACAATTTCGTTCATAGAGAAAACTAAGCGGCTCCATTGAAAAAAATCTCAGCATGCTAATATCCACCCTGTGTAGCATCCTTTTCTCGGCTTTTGTCTGTCACGTTTATCTGTGTTGTATCGTTGATGTGTTGTATGAATTTTTTTATTTATTTTTTCTTTTTTCATTCATTTTTGTTTATGAAATTGACAGTTGAATTGTAAGTGTCATTCATGGTGGGGACCAGATGACCTAGTGTCTTTCCCCGCCATGAATGCGCCATGAATGGCACATGTAAATAGTATTTCCTTTTATTTAGAATTAGGTTTTGTTGTTATAGAAAAAAAAAAAAAAAAAAAAAAAAAAAAAAATGCTGGCAGGGCACCAGGTCGTAGTGACTTGAATCCTTTAGCTGAAAAATAATATTAGTAGGTACGGTATACATAAGGTAAAGTATCTTATCATCCTCATTTCGAAAGGTTCTGATTCTGAGTTTTATTTGACACGTAAGAAAACAGTTGTTGAAAAAGAAATGCTCCATTTTGTGTAGCGGAAGATTCACTATTTCACGAACAAAATAATGTCATTTTATGTCATTTTTCCCAGGTACGAGGACGGGATTTGGAAGTAAAGAATCGATATTTTCAATGGTCTGGAAATCCAATAAAAAATAAGTAAAAAATCCAAGGCCTTTCCATTTGATTACTTTTTACGTCAGTCATGAAAAGAAATTTGAAACGAAAGGTTACTCACGTGTAATCTCGACATCTTCTTTCTTGTAATGCCTTTCACAAATATGAATGTTTCCACTTTGAATCTGCTTTTTGAAGTTGGCATCCACATGCCTGTACGTGGTCACAATATTCAAAACTTCCTTCTTCCGTTGCTCATAAAACTCTCCTTTCCTATCAGTCAATTTAAATAAAGCAAGACTCTGATATTTACCAGATTTGTTTGCATGATTTGTAAAACATTCATTGAATGTACAGTTAACCATTACGTGTTCACAAAGTAAAAGTACATCTCCGTGATGCTCACAAGGAAATGAATGAATTAGGCCCGAGCGTTTTGGTCATGTGACCAACTTTTTGCAGAACAATAAGATATTGCGCAATCGCAAGTGTTTCCAAACCAGTCTCTCTTCCAGTAACTATGCGTAGACCGATTATACTGGAAGCGAGCAGAGGGAGGCAGAGGATTGTTAAGTGTGGAAGAATGTGTAAAGATCGAGCAAACTTGCATTGGCTATTACATCAGCAAGATCTGATGGGGATGACCCGAAAGATAAGAAAAAAGAGCTAACTAAGGAAAGGAAGAAGAGATATCTCCAAAAGAAACTTCATCCGGTATTTTACAAGGAGACAATGGACATAAGAGATGAAGAGAATTCATGGAGTTGGCTTAAGAGAGGGTATCTAAAGAAAGAAACGGAGGTGATGATTTTAGCGGCACAAGACTAAGCCTTAAGAGCGAACTGGGTAAAAAGCAATATTGATAGGGAAGACATATCATCAAAATGCAGAATGTGCGGGGAAAGGGACGAGACAATTGCTCATGTGGTATCTGAATGCCAAAAATTAGCACATAGAGAATATAAAAGCTGGAGACATGACAAAGTGGCAGCCTTCCTTCAATGGTATCTATGCAAGAAATTCGGATTCGAATGCGAGGATAAATACTACAACAATATGGTGACAAAAGACAATAAGGTACTTGAAAACGACGAAGTAATATTATTGTGGGACTTTTCTATCTAAACTGAAACTCGCATAGATCATAACAAACCAGATATCATGCCGAAGAATGAGAAAGAAGAGAGTTGCTCGATAATCGATGTAGCATGCCCATTTGACACTCGAGTAAAGCAGAAAGAGGAGTAGAAGCTAGAACACTATAACGATCTGAAGTACCAAATTCTGAAAATGTAGAAGAATGAAGTAAAGAAAGTTGCAATAACACCAGTGGTCATTGGGGCGTTTGGAGTAGTTTACAAAAATTTCAAAAAATGCATTGCAGCACTTGAATTTGAACTGGGAATACAGCCATTAAAGAAAGCATGCCTCCTAGGTACGGCCAGGATTGTTATGTGATGGCTGATTACACCTGCCTGTTTGAGAACAGATTCTGAGAGAATATTGTGTGCAGCTTTCCAAGAGGATGGTTCTTAAATTGATGTTCTAGATTTCAACAATAAAGCAATTCTAAATTTTCACATTTGTCTCTGACCATTATGATTTCGTTGAAGTTGCAATCCATTACTTTTAGTTATCAACAAACGTTTTTCAAAGTAGATGTGGAGACATGAAGAATTATATCTTTCAGAAAGGCAGCTTGTTATTGACACGCTATCAGTAGAAAAGGTGATACTTTGTGACTCTATTTTGCTCCCTTTTCATAACTGCCCTGTCTCCAAAATTGAGATAGATATTAAGCCCCGAGGAGGTTGTACTCTTGTGTAACTAGGATGGGGATGCTAAAGTTACTTTTTTTGTCTAAAATTTGGGCAAAGATATTTTTAGGTTGGTATTTTGGGCAATTATTTTTAGGTCAATTGTTATGCTAGAAAGTATTGATTTGCCTTGCACTTTTTGTACTGGAACCTGAGCACACCTATCCTACTCATACCAGAGTGACCTGCTGGGTTGATCCACCGAATGTTGACCAAGGTAATAAAAGAAGAAATCAACCAAAGCCCATTGTAATTGGCAGCCACGTTTCGAAAGTTGTTTCAAATTTCAGTTTGAGCATTGGCCAGCCCCCAGACTTCTGCACTTTTATGACAAGACAACCTAATCATTTAGATTCTTCCATTCTCGTACCAGGAGGGTGGGGGGGGGGGTGTACTCTCGTATTTTGGAAAAATTGTTGGAAGAATTAAGTGCAGCAACAAAAAGATTTTGGAGTCTGAACTGCTTGGACGGAATGCGGACGTGCTCGCATAAATATGTTCGTGTTCCTTCAATCCTGAGTCGTTGAAAAATTGCAAGGTGTGTGCATTGAACTGGCCTTGTAAAAGGTACTTTTTCCTCTGCAATTATTTCTTCGTTGTCTTTACTAACAAGCAACTAAATTTTATTTGGCCTGCAGGACGTCCTTTCCAGCATACAAGTCAAATCTTTCAATAGGGCATAGGGCATAGGGCATAGGGAAACCCGTTGATCTTCCAATTTTACGCTTATTAGCCGATGATATCGTCGTATTCCGATCACATGACTGAAAATATTTTTTGAGACAACTTTTCGAGTACCTTCATTCGAGTTCCTTCGAGTACTTACGTAAATAAAAATGGCTATTCGACCAATAAAGATACAGAGCTGGTTCTACCACAAATCGATTCTACAGGCCCCATTCCATATTTGTTTTTCTGCATTTGGTTAAAATCTCGTCAGGGATGGGCGTTACATCGAATTTCATTCTGTCGAAAATTGGCCAATGTTCAAATATCCAACGATGATATCATTGGCTAATAAGCGTGAAATTTGAAGAGTAACGGGTTTCCCTTTGCCCTATTGAAAGATTTGACGTGTATGCTGTCCTTTCCAACTCAGCCCAGCCTTTCACTATCTTATGACAAACATGTCCAGTGTCAAAGTGCGTGTCGCGCTGTCCTGCAGCTTTAGGTCGTACCGTTCCAGTTTTGAAAGCCGAAGCTGGCCGGTTAGCCATCATGGCCTCGTTTTCGTTTTGCAGTTCTTCAGTTTGTTTCCATGTACTTATTTTTACTATACTTCTCTATTGACACATCAAAGAAGAAAAATTCGAATAACGGCACGACTTGTTGTTAATTTTATAGTGCATTTCATGATATTGGATACGATGCATATTATGTTATTCTCGAAATGTTTGATATTCTTAAACTTACTCTTTAAAAGCAGATTTTTAAATGTTCGTTATTTTTCAAAGGTCTCAAACATGGAAGCGGACGTGCCTTACAGGTTCAACATTATCAACTGTGAGAAATTCAATAGCCAGTTTAATTTTGGTAAGAACTATTTCTTTGAATTCTGTCATTTTATGCTCAGTTGATTTCAACTGAGATTCGCATGAACACATGTGTCTTTAAATGTAAGTTTGCACCAAGATATTTGCTATTTTCTCCAATCTGAGTTTATTTTATATCTATGTAGTGGTCATTTGCTGGAGCGAAGGCGATTCTGAAGCAAACTTCGCCAGCAATATTTTTCTGCAAGGATTCTGATAAAGAGTTTTGCTTGGAACTAAAAATGATCACGCGCTCACCCAATTGAACGAGCGATATATTGCAAATGTTTTTCATTTCATATTCATTGAATCCGTATTTAAAGTTGGTATTTACAATAGTAATTAAGAACATACTAGTTAAAACCAACTACCGGGTGTCCCAAAATGATGTATTATCGTTTGATTGCTTATATGTCCACAACGAATGAACCGATTTTCAAAAACTTTATTTTATCCGATTGCTGAAAGGCTAAATTATATTCGACGATATTGGTTTTGGTTTTACGCGGATGTTCTCATGTCGAAAAGAAGATCGATAAACCTTCTCAAATTCAAGCCTTACCTGCTATGAAAAAGAAACGGCCTGCTCTTCCAGCCAACATTTTAGATGTGATACAAAGGCTCAACTTATATGTCGTTCAGAGAATACGAATTTAATTAATACTGAATTCAGATGGGTGGGTTATTTAGAGAATACGAATACGAGTTCAGCCTTTTGTATCACATCTAAAATGTTGACTTGAAAAATAGGCCGTTTTCTGTCGCATGTCATATGACGCTTGAATTTGAGCAGGTTTACCAATCTTCTTTTCCACATGAAAACATCGTCGTAAAGCCAGAACCAACATCTTCGAATACACTTTAGCCTTTAGGCAACCTAATAAAACAAAGTTTTTGAAAATCGGTTCATTGGTTATGGAAATGTAAGCAATCAAACGATAATACATCATTTTGGGACACCCGGTATTTACAAAAAATATTCTTTATACACAAATTGGCGTCATAGTTTTCAGGTCCATTTATCGCCAGCCCAGTCTTTGATCCTCTTTTTGAAAGCCGAAAGTGTTGGCTCATTTTTAACACTATCATCTAATATGTTCCAGAGGAAACTTCATCTAAAGGACAGTGATTCTTGCCCATAGAATCTTTCTTTATTTATGGCAGTTTGCAAAGATTTCGTATCCTTAGATTATCAGTTGCATGCTTCTTTTCATGAAATTCCCATACAAGGGATGGGATGGGTTAAGATGATTCATGGACTTGTAGATTTCTGTCATCAATTTCTGCAAGTTTCTAACATGTATACAAAAGCTGCCACTTCGAGTGGGCAATGTTTCAAAGGGACTTTCGTATTCTTTATAGAGGATCCAAAAGAGAACGTTTGTGTGTGCGGTCAATTTCTTTGTATGCACCTTTGTTGCAGAATAGCCAGATCAAAGGGCAATAATTGAAATTCGATAAGATTACCGCGTTGCAAATTTGTAATGCTTGCCCTCTAGAAATATACCTATCAAGCCTAGAAAAGGCACTGATTTTCTTGTTGACTTTAGAACATAGCGTTTTAACGTATTTGTTAAACTTTAATTTCAACCCTAGCAATTTTACATGATATGTTGCAGATAATTTGTTCTCATTGATGTAGTCGCAATCCTCTCTGCCCTTTCAAGCTAAGGAATATTAGTTGGAATTGTTTGGGCTTGCTGCCATTCCAAGGAAGATAGGCAGTCCTTCCCACAATGCAAAAGTGATCATTTAACTATTCAAGTCGAGGTGCACGCAGATCTCGTTCACTTTCATAAGAGTTTGGACAAAGTATGACGCTTGGATCTTGGCTATTGCGCTTGCAGAGCTCGTTTAGTGTTTACTTGAGCAAGGACAATTGACCCTTTGCAACGATTGCACGATTTCGCGAATGGGCCTAAGCAAAGGGAGGCGGAAAGTTTGTCTGTGTGGAAATCAAGGATGGCATTATGTGTCTTTGCCTTCAAGGCGATAGCAGTGTTTATGTCCACTGCATTTAGATTGATAAAATGTTTATCTCTAAGAGAAACAATCTTGTTAGCTGTGAGGTTCAATCTATTTTCTGCCGACATGTTGTTGTTTCCTATAACGAAACCTCGGCAGTTGAAAGTTGAAAAAGTGTCCCAAATAAACAAAATCTTCACCTTGTCCAACGGCTTGGATAAAATCATTGTTGACGTACAACTTTGGGGGGGGGGGGACTTGTTTTGCATTTGAACCAACCTTTTCTATTCCAAAGGCCTTGGATAGATCGACTCTTATCAGCATATCTGCCCAGGAGCACCACCTCGTGAAACCATTTAGCAGCACTTGATTTTAACTCTGCTGGCCAGAAATGACTGCAGCATCGTCTGCAAACTGATACCAGTGACGGGGCTGGAAATATTTGCTGAAATGGTAACCTAGTTGTCGGTAGCTTTGTTTGTTTGTTTGTCCACTTATTTTATATCGATTATTTACATCTAGCTTACTATATGCAATTTCATATGTACACGCAAACTAATCCAAACCGATGAAAAAAAACTAAATACATAAATTAATTGTATTATATGACAACTGTACATGAATGAACATTTTTACAATGTTTTACTAATTAATAAAAATACACGAAAACTAACTTTCGGCAAGCATTGCATTTACAGTTTGGGCCATTCCATATTTTTATCATACGTTTTAAATTACTTAAATTTTCGGCGGATTTTATCTTATTCAGCAGTCCATTCCACATTTGAGGTCCCAATGAGTGTAGGCTGTTAGAACCAAAGGTGACTTGATTTGGTCTATAATGTTGTAAATCATTTCGTTTTCGTAATGAGTATGTAGATGATCTAATTTTGAGAATATCTTGCATTAAAGATGGATTTAGATATTTCAAAGTCTTAAAAATCTCAATGCAGAGAACTCTCAAATGGGAAACATGCATTGTACACCTTTCTGACTTCACTAGTAAGTCGCTGTAAGATGCATGGTGATCATTGTATAAAAATCTAAGGGCACGTTCTTGAATCTTTTAAATTTTCTGCAAAGATTTAGCTGATGAGAAGTACCATACAATAGGGCAATAATCAAAATTAGAGTATACAAAGCTTTGGACGAGAATTTTCCTTTCTTTAAATGCAATAAATTTGTTGAGTTTTTCAAAATATTAAGCCGCGACGCAGCTTTTCTGCAAAGTTCAGAGATATTCGGTTCAAAGTTTAGTTTATAATCTAGTTTAATACCTAGTAATTTGACAGTTTCTTCAGACTTTATCAGTTTTCCTTGGATTTTGAAATCTTGTCCACTGGTATTTGTTTGATCCTTTCTGATAAGGAGTGCGTGGAACTTTTCTGGATTTGCTATCATTTCATTTTGTTTCAGCCAACTCAAAGCAACTCCGGCTTCCTCCTCCAGTATCTCAATCAAATTTAATAAAGTCTTGGAAAAATAAGCCAGAGTGTTATCGTCGGCATGATTATGTAATGTTGCTTGTTTGATGAACAAAAAGAGATCATTCATGTAAATATTGAATAAAATAGGGCCCAAAACAGAGCCTTGAGGTTCTCCTGATAAAATGGTGTGAAAAGAGCTATACGTATTATTGATTCTCAGAGACTGTTTCCGCCGTTTCAGGTAGGAGTAAATAAGAACAAGAGCAATTTCATCGAAGCCATATGCATGTAGTTTGGCTATAAGTAAATCATGTGGAATGCTTTCGACAAGTCCATTAGAACGGCCTTTACAATATTGTTTTTTTTATATTCCCACAAAATTTACAATCAACAGACAAAGGTTACAAGACGATGCCACAAGGAGCATGGAAATACAAAGCAACCCTGCGACCATAACATTTAACATAGAGATCCAAATTAATGTTACATTTAAATATTACAAATTAAATGTTACAAAATAGCAAATGGCAAATAACAATGACAGCATAGCTTCCAAATCCTTAATTCGACTTAAAAAGGTGGGTGTAATTCTGTGATCTATTTCTTCTGACTGAGTGGCTTGAAACAAACTTTATTTACTTATCTTTAATTCTACCGTTGGACTTTTCAGAAATTTTCAATATTTTTTAAAATTTCAGCGTATGTTACATTTCAACTCATTTGAGGGTGTGACGTCATCAAATTTCTAAAACATAAACCAGAAAAGTGACAGACTTTTGCTTGATACCATATTGTAGACAGTCATAAACTATGGTTTTCTTTGAATTATTTCATGTTGCTTCAAACAGTTTAGAAACTACGATGGTTTTAAGTATTTTTGAAATTTTTTCTTGAATTCTTGAAAAAGAAGAAAAACACTCTAATTCTGAAAATATTGAAGATTTCACAAAAGTCCAACGGTAGAATTGCAGAGAAATAGCTGAAGTTTCTTTGAAATCATTCAGTTCAAAGAAATAAGTAACTGAATTTTACACCAGGCTTTTTAAAGATTTGGAAGCTATGCTAACAATGACATAATTCCATCAAAAGAAATTAAAACAACAAAAAGCAAATGTGAGGAAAAAACAGATTACAAGAGAGAGGAGGTTTTTAACAACAAACTTAGGAACTTACTGAAATCGTTCTGAGGCCTGAATATATCTTAACGTTGCCTCGAGAATTTTTTTATTCGAATCTAAAGATAACTTTTCGTGGCCATACAGGATGATTTGGAGTAAATTTTTATTTGAAAGGTTTGTTAATCCATGGGGATGCAATATTGCATTCACACTGTTGAGAAGATTGCGTCTTTCTTCATCATAAGCATGGCAGAGCAGCAAAAAATGCTCCGTATCCTCAATACCATCATTTACAGGGCACAAAGGATTTAAAGTATCGCTGAAGTTATGTTTGAATTTGTGAAAATTCAGCTTGCTAAGTCCTACACGAAGCTGTGTTAAAATTGATAAACCTTTTGGGTCGGGAATGTTGTAGATCAGTTTTGAAGGTTGTTATCGATAGTATTGTTGATACAATATTATACAATTTGAAGATACAATATTGTTGTTATCGAGTATCGAGTTTAACCCTCCATTCTTCGAGCATTCTTATCAAGACATGTTGCGTGCCATATGATTTTCTATAAGCAGCAATAAAAAGCGAAAGGGTTTCATCGAAGTATGAAGTAAGTTGATTTTTCAAAATCTTTTCATAGATTTTAGAGAAGATATTTAGTATACTAACTGGACGAGAATTTTTTTCAACTGTACGAATTGCCTCCCCTTTATCTAAAGGGCATACGGCGGTGCATTGTCCATTATGCGGAAACCTATAGCTGCGGATGCTGCTGTTAATAGCATCAGTCAAAGGGACCGCAAGCTCGTTTGCAGCTAAAAGAACAAGTTCTGGTGGTATTTGATCTTCGCCCGTTGATTTTCTACCGTCCAAGGACCATAATTGTTCTTTAATTTGGCAAACCTGTACTTCGCTGAAAGAAAACGAATTGAAATTGTTGTTAGGATTTTGAATGATAGGTAAAACACTCAGATGGTTTTGTATTGTTCGAGAATCAGCCGAATGATATTCCAATCATCGTCAGTTGCAACTGTATCTGCTATGTTGCAGGGTTTTACACCACTAGACTTTTCTGCGATGTTGATGTAATGATCGTTAAAGATTTCCGTTAACTCTTTGTCTTCAGTTATAATTTTATCATTTTTAACCAAGGAAATGTCACTACCAGCTAAGCCTCGTTTTTTGGAAAGAAAAGGTTTGAACAGATTTCAGAAAGCACGATTTGACACCAGTCCATTTTCTGTTGCTTGTTTGAAATGCTGCTTAATTTAAGGAAACACTTAAGGAAACACATTTGTTTCTTTGTCTTTTAAATTTCAGCTTTGGTATATTTTTAATGTATTTTTTCTTTAGCTTCATTCTGGTATAGATTCCCTTTTTTAGTTCACGTGTCATAAAAGGAGCACTATTTCCTCGTTGCACTTTTGTTTTTAAGGGAGCATGTTTGTCAGCCAATTTTCGAAAAGTACAGACAAGGTTATCATACGCTTGCTCAGGATCCTCAGGAGAACGAAATTTTGCTAGCTTTACCTCTGACAGGAAATTTTCGGCATCAAACCTTTTGTAGCTGCGATTTTTTATTACCTTAGGCTAGGTTACCTTAGACAAGGTTTTGTTTGTGATACCTGCTTTTTTAACAATCAAAAACTGTGGAAAATGATCTGCAATTTGTGACATGATGCTGCCACTTTTGGTATCAAAATTGCAAACATTTGAAAAAATATTATCCATAATGGTAGAAGAATGGTCAGATACTCGTGTTGGATGGATGATGAAAGGGAGGAAGTGTTGAGAAAGGAGAAGACTGATAAATTCAGAGGTAGGAGTATGAGAGTCATAGTTTAGTAAGTTGATGTTAAAGTCACCTAAGATAAACACCTGCTTATTTGCAACAGTGGGGTTAGATAAAGTGCTTTGAATATAGTCAGTGGAATTAATAATTTCAGTACGTGGGTGGCGATATGAACAGCAAATCAGTATATTTCTTTCCTTAGAAGTTTCAATTTCAGCCCATACTGTCTCATATTCATCACTGTCACTGTTTAAGTCAGGCCTTGAAACAGGACCCAAACAGGTTTTAATATAAAGACCAACACCACCATTTTGACTTTGAGATTTTGAGGAGAGAAAAGTGTAACCAGGAATTGTAACATTAGTACTCAATGGTCTTTCAAATGAATCCCAGGTTTCAGAAACAGCAACAACGTCAAAACTAATATTTAGGTTGGAGAGCAAAGTTTGAAGCTCATCAAAATGACAGGAAAGACTTCGTATATTCATATGTAAGAAGGAAAGATCATTGCGGGAAGTGTTAGAAGAAGATAAATCTTTAATAGTATGATAACTAGAATCAATATTAGAAGGCAAGTGTTCATCAATATCATAGTCTTGCAGGTTAGGCAAGTTGTTAAGACGTGAGGTGATTTCAAATGATGGCAAAGAATCAGTGACTGAGGGCTTATCATAACCAAAAAGGTTTGATAGTGTTTCATTTTCGATTGAACCAAAGGGAAAAATATGCTAATAGTATTTTGTTGTACAGTTAAAACAAAATCAAAGGACATCATCAGGTTCATTAGAAAGTGCCTCATATTCTGAAGTGGATATATCATTACATTTTATGTGAATCCAACAATTGCACATACTGCAGAGAATGCCCTTTTTGATAACATTTTTGTGGCAGATGCCACAAGGAAATTTAGGGGTTCTTACCATTGATAATGATCATTGATTTCTACTAAACTGAAAAAACTGAAAAAAAAGAAAATGTTTGAATTGAACTCACAGCAATTAATCACAAGTAACGACCAAGACAGTTTAGACTGTTTCTTGTTCTTCATTAGTGAATACTTCATGTGTGCCTTCATTTGTTTGAACATCACATGCTGTCCTATCTTGCTTTTGGGTGTTAGGAGATCGACTGGATCCAGGGTTAGCATTATTTTTACGAACAACCAAACGGTCCATCACTAGGTAGGCTGTGTGTCCATGACTTCTTGCTCTCAACATTTCAGGGATTAATTCAACTCTCTTTTCTGGGACTCTGCTTGAAAAATCTTCCCTAAACGTTATGTCCTTTGGTTTCTTTTTCTGGGCCTCTTTTATTATCTTCGATTTCAGCTTCCAGTGCAATATTTTGGCTACTATAGGCCTTGGACCATCATCGTGTGGTTTTTTTGGTGTGATCCTTTCGGCAATCGCCTCCCTCGACCTCGTTGAGCTGGCTTACTTTGACCGACTCTATGAGCTCTCTCAATGATTACTTCGTCTTTGATGTCCAGCTTTTCAACTAAGGTTTTCTTTACTTTTTTCCTCACAGTCATCCCAGGTTTCTGCAGGGGCCTCTGGAATTCCGTATACTTTGATGTTGTTACGTCTGCTTTGATTTTCAAGGTAGTCATTTTTGATTTGGAGATCCTCTAGGCCATCAACAGCTTCGTCTAGCAAGTCGGATTTCATTGAGATCCTCTGCTCTACGTCAAGGATTTTATTCTTTATTCAACATTTTTCTTTCAACTCTTTAGCTTCATCTTTCTTGTCTCTTTTCCATTCTTGAATGCGAAAACAATGGTTCGACAGTCCATTCGTGTAATGACATTCCGGAGAGCTCTCAGTACACACAAAACAATCTAAAAGCTAGGAGATGTGTTCGAAAAATGTTGTTTTTATTTCATTACTATTTTTGATTGATGTATGAATAAATATTTATGAATGAAATCTCAAAATACAAAAAACATTCAAATCTGACCTTTATTCATGCTCCCAAACAACTGATTTATTTGGTGTCCGAAAACCACGATTTTTTAAAATTAGATTTTAACTTTTATATCTATATATTGTACACATGTAATTAGATATCTCTTCTTTTTCTTCCAAATATTCATAATAGACTTAATTTTAATTTTGATGACAAATTTTACATATGTACATACATACATGCCATGGGTTTTGTGGGACGCCATGAAAATTTACGATGACTTTTGTAAATCAAATATCAAGTTAATCTTACACAATTCTCTTGACAAAGTACTGTATTCTAATCTGTTGTAGTTTTATTTCAGCTAAGCCTGCTTGAAATATATTTGAATTCGTAAATTTCCTATTTTTTCTCCAGAACCTCTGAGCATAAAGTGCCCTTTCAGCAATGCACAGAGGGGCATTGCCGAAAGAAAAGATGGCATTGACGGAAAAACGTTCCTACAGGCCTGCTAAAGACCACCTGTACGAAAATGCAAGGTCTGGTAATAGCCATGTACAAGCCTAGTAGTTATGGGCCTTGTGACCTTGTTCTAGCAACCTTGTAAATGATTCGAAAAATGCTAATTAGCCTTGTGGAAGCCTGGCAACCTTGTGTTAGGCTGGTCGTAACTTGGAATCTTACTGATAGTCTTGTAACTTTCTTCAAACGTTAGTACAAGGTCATAACATAACAAGGTCATCCTTGCTAACAAGGCTAAAACTTGGCCTGTACAAGGCCAAGGTCAGCCTTGTACTTTTGTACAGGCTATATATAAAAAGTGGCATACGCGCTTGAAATCCTACCTTTCCATTTGCACACTTTTGAACAATTTTTTCCCACCTTTCTTCTTCCCATAAAGGCACTGCCTGACTGCACATTACTTGTTTATTTTTGCATCTTTGCAGGGGGATCCAGGTTGCTTTCTACTTTTTTTGAGCAGATTCCCTTGCATGTATTGTAGCCCTCTAAAAAAAGAGAAATGACTGTCAATTCCACTTCATATCACCCCAACCAAACGATGGTCATTTGTTTGGGTTGAGCCTAGGCCTACTCTGGCATGAATTTCATTTCATAGAAACAGACTGCAGAGTAAAGGCATGTGCACAAATGAGATTTCTTTCCTAGAATCTTACTGCAAACCTTAGAAGGGTTTGAGACACTGTGATTTAGTGTGACTCTATGTTTGGTGCTTTTATTGTGCAACACTACTGGCAACTGGAGGGCTTCAGATGACATGACAATGGCAGAAATGTTGGAAAGCTGTCAGCTGTTTCATTCATGATTATATTTTGATAAACGGCACCTTGAATCATTGTAGTAAGTCTACAAAATTCCGTGGCGTGGAATGAAATTCATCAGGATTTTAGGTCCAAACTGACCTGCTCGGATGAGGGACAGAAATAAATGCCTTTCAATTGCTACATGTTTTTCACATAAATTCTTATCTCTTTTGGCAGACTTTCTTACGAATATAAATTCAGAATTCATATGCACACTTGAGGTGCACACTTAAATAGAAGTGCACACTCTGGTGACTTGCACATTCGATATTTTGATCTTGGACACCCGACGAGATCTCGTCATCTGTGCGCCTGCAATCCGGCAATATACAGGTTCCAGTAATCTAAAATGCATACACATAATAAATCAAAGATTAATAGCTATGTACTATGTACTCGAGATTATATTAGAACATAACATACACTATTAAAGATACTCTAAAAAGATACTATTTTCTAGGATTTTCTAGCATTAATGAATTGAAGGGAATAAACTCTCGACTCGACTAATGAATGTATCAAAATGTTACAGCAGTATCAAAATATTAAAATGTAAAGGGAATTACCTGAATCATTGGTCCATTCTCGTTCTCCCTGTCAACCCGATCCATCGTGCCAATCTTCGTTCTTCGAGCTTAATCGGAGAACCAAAAAGATCAGGCCTAAGCATTGCATTAACAGCCGCCATTTGTTCAGCTTGCCTTCTTGTGTCTTCTGTTCCGCATTAGCATTTGGCAGAGTGTTTCTAAACCCCCTGTTTAGAAAAGCACAGCATTCTCCGTTGCAAGTCCTGTGCTGTCAGTCATTCTTAGTAGCGCAAGCTGATTGGCTGAGCACAAGTGGTGACGTACTAGCAAGACTTGCAACGCGAACAGGACTTGCCACGCTACAGTCGTGACTTTGTTCAGATGAAAACTAATTAATTTCAGGTCTTGGGCAGATTCTGCAACCACTGTCTTGGTGTTTTGTTACATAGAACGTTGCTATGGTGTATTGTTTCTTCGTTTCAATCAACGCTTCAAATTTCCCAATAAATTCAACGGGCGTATCGGTATTGTATGCAAACGCTTTTGTTTTAATGCGTTCTAATTTTACCCCTCTCATTTGGAGGAATGTTTCTTGATCTAATTCATTGATAGATAGAGGCACCAGTATCTACTGTGATCGGGAATTGATGACCTTGAACAGTTATAAAGGCTTTGGGAGTTTTTGACTTCGACTTTGTTCCCACTGCGTATAAGTAATCATATGAGCTGTCTCAGTCAGGGGTGGTGCCAGGGGAGGGCTAGGGGGGCTACAGCCCCCTCGTCGGAAGCATCCAGCCCCCCCGTCGGAGGACACTTTGGGTTCTTGTCGGAGGAAATTTGGCAAAATGACGTATGAAAACTGCATTTTCTAGCCATTTTAGCCCCCTGTCGGAAGCTCCAGCCCCTCTGTCGGAAGATTCCTGGTGCCACCTCTGGTCTGAGTCAGATGATTCTGCGAGGTTTAAAGGGTGTACTGCTTTCTTACCTATGTTGAAATTTGGCTTAGTTTTATTTGTCTGCGCTTTTTGGCGTTTCTCTTTACAGACCTTGGAAAAATGGTTTTCTTGCCCGCAGTTATTGCATGTTTTCCCTTTGGCTGGGCACTGGCCTCTGTGAGGAAAAATTCCCCCACAATTCCAACAAGACAGTTTGGGGCATTTCTGTGCTGGCTTCTCGTTTCTTTGTTATTATGTTAGCCTCCTCAGCGTGAGGGGTTTCCTTAGCTTCGATATCTTTGGACTGATATCTGCTGATTTCATCACGTCACCCATCTAACAACATCTAACTAACAACAAGAATTGAAATGAATCATCCAGAAATTCGTTCTAATAACATACCAGTGATGAAAGTAGATGAACATAAACATTTAGGACTTATGCTGGACTCAAAGCTTTCATTTCGGCTCACATTAAGGCAGCTATCTCTAAAACGAGAAAGGGAATTGGTTTGCTGAAATATCTCTCCAAGTACCTACCCAGACATACCCTAAACGAATTATTTTAGCTCTATGTGCGACCTCACCTGGAATACGGAGACGTTATCTATCATAGTCCGGCTAAAGTATGTGAGTTTAGCGGTATTGCCATTTTGTCGAGCTTGACGGAAAAGTTGGAGTCCGTTCAGTATTCTGCTGCCCGTGCTGTTACGGGAACATGGAAGGGAACGTCACGCGAGAAGCTGTACTCAGAGCTTGGTTGAGAGTCACTTAGTTCCTGAAGATGGAGTAGACGCCTTACGTTGTTTTACAAAATGAGAAATAATCTGATAATTATTATTATTATCATTATTATTATTATTATTATTTTATATCGAAACGTTTTTGCGACATCCAACAGTTTTTGTTTTTATATGTATATATTCTGTTTGATTTGAAGGATGGTTTAGTTTTTTATTATTACTATTATTATTATTATTATTATAATAAACTAAACCACCATCATGTGTTAACAGAAAATAAATATAAAAACACAACTGTTAAATGCCTCAAACGTTTCGATAAAAATCTTCGTCAGTGTGAGCTATTTACAGGGCAGCCAAGTATTTATAGTAAACAATTATTTACATCACAATACATACACTTTAAAATAAAATATAATTTACAATTGAATACATGATACATAAACAAGTTCTAAAAAAACACATAAGTCAGCCTAAAATCAATACCCAAAAGACCATTGTCGTTGTATTCTTAAGAAATCTTGCCATTTAAGAGCTGTGCATTGAGCTTTTGGTAGTTTAATTGAAATGTTGGCAGCCTTTATGAGCCACTTGAGACTGTGCCAACTTATTTCTGTGGCTCCCCAGGTAACTTTCCATGGATTCGCTAGCCGCTAAACTATTTTAGCAAATGCTGAATCCAGGATAGCCCGATAGGGCATTCCACCCTACCACCACGTGCAGAAAGACATGAAGTTACAGAGGGAACCACAAAAATTGGCGTTAGCGCAGCCTCCCTTGACACCCTTCAGATGTAATGGTAAAATCTATGCTGTTCCACACGCAAACATGTCTAATTCCACATCTGCCGCTCTTTCATTGAGACCATTTGGCGAGAACGTTCCAAGCCGATACTGCCAGTAAAGTTCTTTTCTCCGAAGTGAATAAACATCCTCTGCCCCGTCGATTATTTTTATCCCAACCGTAAATGCCCCGTTGTGTCCGTTTTCAAAAAAATGCGCAAAAAAGCTTGCCTGTGGAATAGGTTTCCCCCTGTCAAGGGAGCCTTCGTTATGTTTGCGTGAATAAGACCTAAAGTATGACTTGTAAACATTAAATCTTTGCCGAAATTTTGTCTTAGTACTCCCCACATATTTTTTGTTACAACGATCACATTGCAAAAAAAACTGATAGTTCTAAATTGAACTATTTAAGACCAACTATTTACACAAAAAGGAATACTAATTACAATGAATAGATAAATACATGATTATAATACAGAAATATTTTTGGTGAAATTCCCACGGACTCTTTATCTACATATTTTGCATGAGCAACTGTCACCCTTCCACTCTTTAATTGATCTCTTAAAGCTAGCACTGGTTGCCAGGCTTTTTACTGAGTCAGAAAAAGTGTTTCAAAGGATGGCCCCCCTGAAAGATAATGAATCATTCCCATATGACAAGGTGTTGGTGCTTGGTAACCGTAGAAGATTTTTAGTCCTTAGGTTATAGGCTACATCTTTTGCCTGGAAGATATTCCACATAAAAGATGGATTTTCCGAATTGAGGCATTTATATATTTCCAGCATTAATTTTTGCAAATTTCGAGAGTGAATAGCACATTCGCTACCCCTAGCTAAGAGTTCAGCAAAGGGGGCTGCGAAATCCTCCCACATTATTCTCAGTGCCCTTTTATGAAGTCTGTTTATTGCTGCATTGGCATCTTTCCCACAGAACATCCAGATTAAAGGACAATAATTAAAATTTGACATGATAAATGTATTATAAAGAATACGCCTCTTGTCCTGAACTAAATATTCTGCTACTCGTGAAAACGCACTGGTCTTGTTGTTGGCTTTTGTGCACAGTGTATTTACATGTTCGGAAAATTTCAGCCGGGGGTCAATAGTAATACCTAAGAGTTTCACTGTGCTAGTTGCAGGAAAAGGTTTCTTATCAATTTCAAACACGTATTCCTGGTCTGGCTTCAGCCCAAGAAACATGACTTGAAATTTGGAAGGATTTGCAACCATTCCATTGTCCCGAAACCAACACAGCGCATTATGGGTATTATCCTTAAGACAGGATACAACATGTTCTAGGTTTTGACTGCATGCATATATTGTATTGTCATCTGCAAAATTACAGAACTCTGACTTAGTAATGGCATATGTGAAATCGTTCATGAAGAAGTTAAACAGAAATGGACCTAACACTGAACCTTGGGGGACACCTGATTCTATGTTTTGCCATTCGCTAAATGAGTTGCCACATTTGACTCGTTGCTTCCTGTTTGAGAGTTAACTTGAAAATAGTTTCAGGCTTTTTAGACCAAAACCATAGGCAGCCAGCTTAGCTATTAAGAGATCATGTGGAAGGCAGTCGTAAGCTTTTGACAAATCCATTAGTACCATTCCCACATAGCACTTTTTATCCAGTGTACTGCGACAAGCATCAATAAGACGGAACATCGCGTGTCGTGTACTGTAACCGTTACGGAAGCCACACAGTAAACTAGAAAGTCTGGTATTTGCAAACGGTGTCATTTGCTTGGCCATGATGCGCTCAAAGACGTTAGATAGGGCTGGAAGGACACTTATAGGCCTAAAATTAAATTTTAATGTAGAATCATCAGCTTTAAAGATAGGTGATACATCAGCCAGTTTTAGTTGGTCTGGAAATTTGCTATTTCCGAACATCTTATTAATATACAATGTGATCTGATCAATACACAAACCCGAGAGTAATTTTAGAATGTCCGTAGGAATCTCCCCACTAGATTTTTTTGAACTATTAAGCTGGTTGATTTCATTCCAGACATCAATGGGTGCAACAAAATTAAATTCAAATTCGTCAACAATACCAACAGCCTCCTTGATTCTGATAATACTTGGATGGTTCCTATATTTTTGAATCGAATGCAGCACATAATCAGTTGTCGAAGTGACTTCAACGTCAGACTCTGGCGGTGCAGTGATAGGTAGTGTGTCGGTTATATTTACAAGGTAAGAATTGAAAATTTCACAAATCATCTTGTCATCATTTATGATGTTATCGTTTTCTACAAGAACTATTTTGTTGTGCCCAGATGTTTTGTCAGTGAAGAGGGGCTTGAAAGTTTTCCAGAAATTTTTATCGTTTCCAACTTCTTTAGGGTCTAGTTGGGTGTTGTGGTCTCACCTCGCGTAATGACTTTTATTTGATTAGAGGGGGCGATTCGTTTCACCCCCCGGACCCTTTGTGTGGAACAGTGCAATAACAATATTGAGTTGAATTGCGATTCATTGCGATTGTTATAGTTCGAACCTGTTGTTGTTTGGATAATAGAGCTGTATGACTGCTAGCCCGGATCGGAGTGTGGAGGCGCTCTCTGGTGACTTGTAAATTATGTTGTTTACGTCGGGTTGTTATTAAATTTTGTAACGATGATAGGCCTACGGATTATTTTTATGTGCGAAAAAGGACATCAATGGACAATAATTGTAAGTAGTTTATTTGTTTATTTATTCCTTTATTTATTCGTTTTTTCCTCGTTGTTTTCGCAAAGTTACTTAATATGTTTATTTGTATTTCTGTTTTAGCGAAAACCTATACTAACTATACTATGCTATACCTTATGTCTATGCCGATGGTAACATACAATAGCAAAAGGAAGTTATGAGTTATTTCGAGTTGTCCTCATTTCGTCGAATTTATGGAATTTTACATATACTGAGGGAACGTGCCCCCTCATCGTTTTCGAATTATTTCGCCTTACTCGAAGATGAACATTTACCAAGATTTACCCGTGACGCCGTTTGACATTGTTATGGCCTAATTCGTCAACCTTTGAAGCGCTGTTTACAAAATTGCCACTTTTTCGAGAACATTTTTTGATAGTTCGAATATTGTTTCTATCATTCTCGAACAATTTTATATGTTGCTGCGTTATGGAACATTCAAAGGACGAAGAATCACAAGTTAACCCCCCGGGGGAAAATATATTGTCCCCACTACGATCAATACCCAAGGATGTGCAGGAAATTTGCGATGATCCTGGTACAGCTAATTGTGGGTCATTACCCGAACATGCCGGTTTTACCTATTTTGATTCAAGGCCACCAAGGGAGCGTAGAATGACTGAGAAAGGCCTAGAATATTGGATGAAAAATCGCGAACCGAGGCGTAAGAATCAAAGCTGCTACAGTGAGATTATCGATTCCCATATCATTCGAATTCAGAGTCTACTGGTTTCAACGGAACATATCGATATCGTCAAAGATTGCTTGAATAAAGTTTTACGTTCATATCAAGATTTCACTCGCCAGTTTGACAGTGAGCAAGATAAATTAAATGATCCTGCTTTTCTGCGTGTATGCTCAGATGTCAGGGATATAGAGTTACGTGTCACAAAATGGCTACAGGATTTTAATAGCGACAGGGAAACAGTTTCAAATTCGTCGAAGTCTTCAAGGGGTTCAGTTCG
This sequence comes from Aurelia coerulea, assembly GCA_039566865.1. Taxonomy (NCBI): domain Eukaryota; kingdom Metazoa; phylum Cnidaria; class Scyphozoa; order Semaeostomeae; family Ulmaridae; genus Aurelia; species Aurelia coerulea. The sequence continues at coordinate 13,283,799 of CM076950.1, forward strand.
TTCGAAAAAAATCTAGTAAATCAAGGCTATCTCAAGCACCTAGCAGCACTCTAGATGTTATGAGAAACAGAGCAAAGATTGCAGAGCTGAAAGCAAAATCAGAATACCTTGAAAAGGAGAAAAAAGCAGAGGCTGAACTCGATAGAACAAGGCTGGAGAAAGAATTAGCTGTAGCACAAGCAGCCGACAAGGTTCATAGAGAATTTTTAGAGGACAGTTATGTCCTAAACCCTTCTAAAGAATTGGAGTACAATGGCTTTAGTGATAACAAGATCCAAATGAAATCAGAAGCACAAGAAGACAGGTTCATTAGAAAACAAACAAATGTCTTAGATGCCAAAACCCCATCATTTGTACCAAACCTCATCCCGCCTACCAGACCACAGTTTACACACAGATATGCAGCTACACCAAACCCGTCTGCCTCCCAACATGGCCATACTATGTTTGCAGTACCTGATCCTCAGTCAGTACAACCTACTTATCGAAATACAGCTCAGACAGATAGCAGGGTATCAAATGAAGAGAATATGGAAGCAATTAGGATGTTATATCAATTAATGGCCAAACAATTAGAGTATTTACAGCGGCAAGGAGCTCCAGAGCCAAAGCTTGAAAAGTTTGGTGGAAATCCGATGAAGTATCAATATTTCATTGATACATTTGAGACAGTGGTTGAGGCAAGAGTTAAAGACCCCAGAGATAGATTAGTTTTGCTGATTGAGCATACTTTTGGGGAAGCAAAGTCTATAATCGAGACGTGTTTGTATCTAGAAGCATCTGCTGGTTACCAAAGAGCTAAAAGTTTGCTACAAGAAAACTATGGAAATCCTATCAAGATTGCAAATATGTACATGGAGAAACTGAGACAATGGCCACGTATTTTTGAAGGTGATGATGGCAAAGGGATTCGTGAATTCTTTGTTTTCTTAATCAAATGCCAAGGTGCTCTGTGGGATCGACTTTACGTCAATGAATTAAACACCAGCTCCCTTTTGCAGTCACTCTGTGTAAAATTGCCCCAAAGAATGCAAAGAAAGTGGTCAGAGAATGTATGCATGATTTTTGTCAAGAGCCCAAAGAAGAGCAACTTTTGTTGACTTTGTTGAGTTTATAAGAAAGGAATCAGAAGTCGCCAACCAGCCAACATTTAGTCGAGAAGCTCTGTCAAAAGTGATTGACAAGAAGCCTGTAAAAGTTGATCATTTCAAAGCACAAAACGGAAGTTCAAAACAGAGAGTAGTTTCCTTTGCAACCAGATCTGAAAATCGTGATTCCAGCACTGAAGCAGCTGTCAAAGATCTTCTTTGTCCTCATTGCAGCAAAGAACATGATTTGGACGTATGCAAGGACTTTCTTGACAAATCACCCTATGCTCGTAAAATGTTTGTAATTTCAAAGAAACTTTGCTTTGGATGTTATTCCTCAGATCATACTGTTGGTGACTGCCCAAATAAACGAGTGTGCAGCAAAGAAGATTGCGGTGGATCTCACCCGTTAGGAATGCATGGTACCCACAAGATCAAGCCAAAAGCCAAAAATTACACTTCAGAAACCAAATCAAGCAACCACAGAGAAATTAGTAATGGATGTACAAAGGCTAGTGAAACAGAAACTTTTTCCTTGGGAACAAATGGTAATATAATGTCATTGAGTGTGTTGCCAATGCTGTTATTTCATAAAAGTTCTCCTAGCAAAGTATTAAAGGTTTATGGTATGCTAGACAATTGCAGTCAAGGCTCGTTTATAAATGAAGATGTGCTGGATAACTTTGATATCAAAGGTACTGATACCAAAATCTGTATAAAGACCATGACTGGCACAACGTCAGAAGATTCGCAAATAGTGAATGGCTTCATGGTTTCCGATGTCAACGGCACAAATGCGATAAGTTTACCAAGATTGTTTACTCGCAAAGATTTGCCCATAAACAAAGATGAAATACCTACAGCAGATAAAGTGAAAAATTTTGCCTCACCTTGAAAGCATAATTAAAGAAATTCCCGATATCGATCTTGATGCTCCAGTTGCTTTGCTTATTGGAGTCAACTGTATTCTGCACTTAGACCATTAGAAGTGATAAATGAAGAAAACAGTGGCCCATTTGCACAAAGAACTGCTCTCGGATGGTGTGTACTTGGTCCCCTCTCTAATGCAGAGCAGCATACGTCAACATTACGGTGTAACAGAATCGCAGTTTTGGACAGTCCTTCGAATAAGATTGCGCAGCATTTCTTTGGAGTTGAAGAAACGGTGAAAGATAACGATTTGTCTCGAATGCTGGTAGAAATGTACAAACAAGATTTCAGTGAGCCAAGCCCAAAGGAAATGAAGAAAGCAAAAATATCACAAGCAGCTGAAAGAAATCAACTCCCTAAAGAGACTGCCAACTCAAAAGAAGACGACAGATTTTTGGAGAAAATGACAGCTGAGGTTAAGTTAGTCGAAGGTCATTACCAGTTACCCCTTCCTTTCAGTAGTGAAGCTGTGAATATGCCAAACAATCGTCAACAAGCGATAAAACGAGCAATGTGGATCAAACATAAGTTCAAGGACTCAAAGTATCATGGAGACTACGTAGATTTTATGAATAAAATCATAGCTCAAGGATACGCAACAAAAATTCCAGAGTCTCAATTGGATGCAGAAGAAGGAGAAGTATGGTACTTACCTCATCATGGTGTCTATCATCCACGAAAACCCGAGAAAATCCGTGTTGTTTTTGACTGCAGTTGTGAATATAAAGGGACGTCTCTCAATAGAGAGCTTTTGCAAGGCCCAGATTTAACTAATCTCCTGGTTGCAGTTTTGATGAGATTCCGCATCAATCAAGTCGCTTTTCTTGCTGATATAGAATCAATGTTCTATCAAGTGCAAGTTCCAAAGGCACAGAGAAGTTATCTTCGTTTCTTATGGTGGCCTGATGGAAACACAGAGAATGACTTGACAGAATATGAAATGTGCGTTCACTTGTTGGGAGCTGTCAGTTCACCTTCATGTGCAAATTTCGCCTTGAAACAGGCAGCTCAAGACAACGCCAAGATCTATGGAAATGAAGCAGCTGAAGTAGTTAAGCATGATTTTTATGTTGATGACCTTCTCAAATCAACTCCTACAACGGAAGCAGCTGTAGAGCTCATTCCCAAAGTAACAAAGATGTGTGCTGCTGGAGGCTTCAGACTTACCAAATTCATTTCAAATGATCGTAAAGTCATTGGTTCTATTCCAAGAGAGGAGCAAGCCAAAGAAATCAAGAATGTGGATCTCAACCATGATCGTTTGCTTATGGAAAGAGCACTAGGTATGCTATGGAATACAGAAAGTGATCAGCTGGAATTTCGCATTACATTGAAAGATCGACCGCTGACACGACGTGGCATATTAGCAACGATAAGCTCGATCTATGATCCTCTAGGATTGGTTGGACCTCTCCTGCTGCCTGGTAGGAGGATCTTACAGCAGATTTCAGTCGACAAGCAAGGGTGGGACGAGCCATTGTCACAAGAGCAACGAGCAGCATGGGAAAAATGGAGAGCAGATCTCGATGTCTTACATCATATAAAGATTAGCAGAAGTTTCACACCACAATCTTTTGGTGAGATAAAATCAGTACAACTACATCATTTCTCTGATGCAAGCACTATTGGATATGGAGTTGCAAGCTACCTTCGTTTACAAGACACTGAAAATAGAATCAATTGCGCCCTTCTTATGGGGAAGTCAAAGAGTTGTACCAAAAGATGCACCATCTATACCGAGACTTGAACTAACTGCTGCCACAGTTGCTACCAAAGTTGGATATCTACTTTACAAAGAGTTACAGATCAATGATGTGAAAGAATTTTTCTGGACTGACTCTCAAGTCGTCTTGAGCTATTTGAAAAACGTAAGAAAGAGATTTCATGCATTTGTAGCCAATAGAGTAAAGGTAATCTGTGATTACACTGATGTGGAGCAGTGGAGATATGTGCCATCTGAAATCAACCCTGCTGATCATGCATCACGTGGTACAACAGGAAAGCAATTTACTGAAGCCAAGGACTGACTGAAGGGACCGAAATTTTTATGGGATTCAGAAAGAAACTTTCCGTCAGAAAACGTGTCAACTGAAATAGATGAGGATGATAAAGAGGTAAAGAAGATCTTCGCAACAGAAGTTATGCCGTTAAGAGAAGATAATCATGTTCTAGCTTCGTTAGAGAAGAATATCTCAAGCTGGTATCGTATGAAGAGAGTACTAGCACTAGTCATCGGGATCATCAAGAGAAAGAAGTTCATCAGAGAAGAACCAAAAGTTGAAGATTTGCTAGAAGCCGAAGAGAAGCTTATCAAGTGGATTCAACACAAAGAATTTGCAAGCACAATTAAGATTCTCAAAGACATAGATCCAGGAATCATTGATAGAGAATTGGAAAAGAAAAAGAAACTTTTGTTACGCCAAAGAAGCAACCTTCTTCAATTTGATCCTTTTCTTGATTCCAATGGCATTTTGAGGGTTGGAGGACGTCTACGAAGAGCGAAATTAGCTGATAACCTGAAGTATCCTGTAATCATACCACATGATGGAAAGATTCCAATTTTGATTGCAAGACATTGTCATGATCAAGTATATCACGCAGGAAGAGGAATAACGACGAATGAGATTCGAAGTTCAGGATACTGGATCGTAAGAGGTGGCTCAATTGTTCGACAAATAATTTCAAAGTGAACAGTTTGTCGCTTTCTCAGAGGAAGACTTGGCCAACAAAAGATGTCAGATCTGCCTGCAGACAGGACTTTTGCCGGCACCCCCATTTACTCACTGCGGTGTCGATTATTTTGGCCCATTCCTGATCAAAGAGAAAAGAAAACAAGTCAAGCGATATGGTGCTCTTTTCACTTGTCTCAATTCACGTGCAGTACATATAGAAGTAGCAAATTCTCTGGAAACTGATTCGTTTATAATGGCTTTGAGGCGGTTCATCAGCATTCGAGGAAACATCAGATCCTTAAGATCCGATTGGGGAACGAATTTTGTTGGAGCAGAGAGAGAGTTGAAAGAAGCAGTTTAGGAGATAGATCATGAAAGAATTGGAGATTTCCTGTTACATGAAGGATCAGACTATCTTGTAATTCGATGGAAGAGAAATCCACCTGCGGCGAGTCATATGGGTGGAGTTTGGGAAAGACAGATAAGATCCGTCCGATCAATCCTTTCTTCAATGTTCAAGACACCTGGCAGTTCTTTGAGTGACGAAGCTTTCCGCACACTTATGGCGGAAACTACTGCAATAATCAATTCAAAGCCCTTGACTACAGATAGTCTTGATCGGCCAGATGATCCGTTGCCACTTTCCCCGTCAAGTTTGCTGACAATGAAGACCAAAGTAATATTACCTCCACCTGGAAACTTTCAAAGAGCGGATATGTATTCAAGAAAATACTGGCGTCGTATTCAGCATCTTGCAAACGAATTCTGGCAGAGATGGCAGAAGGAATACCTTGTCAATTTACAGCGTAGGACCAAATGGAATGTTCCACAGAAGAATTTCCAGGAAGATGACATAGTTCTGATCGCTGAAGATAATTTGCCGAGAAACAAATGGTCAAAAGCTAGAATCGTTGACGTACGAAAAGATGATCAAGGCGTCGTTCGAAGCGTGAGAATGAAGACTACAAGTATGCAGTTTGATGGTCGCAAGTCAATTGAAAGACCGGTTAACAAGGTGGTCTTACTGTACAGAGAAGAAGGAAAGGATGACTGTGAATAGTGAAGTACGAACATGAGGTTCTTTCCCCATCGAAGGAGCCACGAAGTCTTTATTCCATGAGAAAAACATTTTAACATTATGTCATGTTTTTAGGGAGCCAGATGTTGTGGTCTCACCTCGCGTAATGACTTTTATTTGATTAGAGGGGGCGATTCGTTTCACCCCTCGGACCCTTTGTGTGGAACAGTACAATAACAATATTGAGTTGAATTGCGATTCATTGCGATTGTTATAGTTCAAACCTTTTGTTGTTTGAATAATAGAGCTGTATGACTGCTAGCCCGGATCGAAGCGTGGAGGCGCTCCCTGGTGACTTGTAAATTATGTTGTTTACGTCGGGTTGTTATTAAATTTTGTAACGATGATAGGCCTACGGGTTATTTTTATGTGCGAAAAGGGACATCAATGGACAATAATTGTAAGTAGTTCATTTGTTTATTTATTCCTTTATTTATTCGTTTTTTTCTCGTTGTTTTCGCAAAGTTACTTAATATGTTTATTTGTATTTCTGTTTTAGCGAAAACCTATACTAACTATACTATGCTATACCTTATGTCTATGCCGATGGTAACATACAATAGCAAAAGGAAGTTATGAGTTATTTCGAGTTGTCCTCATTTCGTCGAATTTATGGAATTTTACATATACTGAGGGTACGTGCCCCCTCATGGGAGAAAAACTTCCTCTTTCCTGCTCTGTTCAACCTGACAACTAAATTGCTCTGTTGCTTATATTTGTGAAAGTCCTCTTCTGTTCGGGTTTGATTGGATTTATTTTTCAATCTTGTTCGAACCATAATTGCTTTTTTGAGTTCTTTTGACACATGGGGCTTGTTGTTTCCCCTGAATATAGCTGTCTTAAGGGGAGCATACTTGTCTAGCTTTGCCTTTACCAATTCCTCGAACTCGTCATATGTTTTAGGTCTGGTTGTACAGAGTCCATTGGCTAGGTCTGCTTGAAAATCCTGATCCGAAAAATGTTTGTAGTTGCGATATTTGACAACCTTTGGTGGGACCTTAACGAAGGTAGTTTTTAGAACTGTATAGATCAAGTGATGATGGTCACTGAAACCTGTTTCAAAACTCTGGCTGAATATACAATAGATCCAATCCCACAGCTTCAGCTGTCACAGTACCCTCTTCGCAATCAGGATGTCGTTGGACGAATAAGGGCAAGGACAGAAAATTCAAATCTAGCTTTTATCCAAGTTGCCTGTCTGAGTGGAATGAACTATGTCCGGAAATTAGAATTTCACCATCAGTTGTTATCTTCAAGAAAAAGTTGCTTTCGAAAATCCGCCCCCCTACTAAATCTGTCTTTGGAATCCATGACCCAACATGCTTATCTTATCTTACTCAACTTAGAGTGGGTCTTAGCAAATTAAGCCTTCACAAATTTAAGCACAATTTTAGGGATACTATAAATCCAATGTGCCCTACTAACAATGGTATTGAGAGCACGGAGCACTTTTTGTTGCTTTGCCCCTTGTTTGAGGATCAGCGTCGAGACCTTCTCGCTGGAGTTTTTGCATTACTATGACCTTTCGGATATATCGACCTTTCAAATGAAGTTTTGACGCAGCTTTTATTGTATGGTGATAAAGACTTCCCAAATTACGTCAACAGAAATATACTCGATTTGACTCTACAATACATCCACACAAGCGGTCGATTCAATTAAGATCACAGAAATCTAGCTAAATGCAACTCAACCACCATACCAAGTCTATATTCGTAAAGTCTCCTGTTCGCCGAGTCCCGTTCCTCTATTCTTTTGTTCTTTTGTTTGTAAGTAGCTTTTCGTAACAACACCCTTTAGCTATTCTACAAAAGAGCCTGGATTGAGCGTCTTTCTTATACATTTCATACGCGACTTTCGATTGAGTGGCGATAAAGCTTCTATCACTATTGCGTACATTTGAAAATTCCATTAGCAAAATATCGTTCAATTCTAATTCTTTTCTGAATAGCTAGGGGGCCTCTTATATATTTAGTTGTATTTTAGTTTATCTCCTTCATGTGATGGCCCTGGGGTAGTCATGATCTTTTGCTCCCCTTGGTATCGTTTCTGTAGTATTGTATGGTAGTTCGTTTGTTATCTTAGGTAATTCGTAAATTGTAAATTTTTAAAATTGAATTTATAAAAAAAAAATCTAACAACATAGCGGTCAAATCGTATTTCGGGTCGCGACGTGCACTTTTTCTGATCTTGGAAGATTTTCCCCCAATTATTATCTGCTGTTCCGCTTCAAATTCTAACTCTTTGAATTCGCAGTTTTTCGACAGTGTCCTCAACCGTGTATGAAACTGATCGAGTGTTTCCGTCGGTTCTTGTGCCACCCCCGGTGCGGCCTGACGAAAACAATAAACTTCATACCTTCTGTTTTTCTGTGGTTCGAAAAAGGCTGTCAGCTTGTCTTTTGCTTTTTCATAATCTTTGTATTCTCCTGTCTCAGCTAACTGATTAAAAATTTCTCTGACTCTTGCTCCAGCTTGGTACAGCAACAACGCTCGCTGTCGTTTTGCATCGGTGATACCACTTGCAGTCAAGAACATCTCGAATTCGGTGAGCCATGTTTTTCATCTCGAAGCAAGGCTGGCACCAATGTCTGCATCTGGACTAAACTCTGGCATAGGCTGAATTTGCAAAGAGTTGGCCATGTTTATATGATTTTATTATTCACTTTTACTCGTCGCCATCTATAATATCCTCCGCCATAGGAAAAAGAGAAGAACACAGAGGAAAACACTCTGTTCAGAAAAAAAACACAGCAACTACTATTATCTCTACTTCTTGCATAACATAACTACTTTAGGAGTCTGGGCTCTGGTCTTTATATATACACATCATTGTAAAAGGCACCAATTCAAAAATTACAATACACTAGAAAGAAAGAGCAACAAACTAAAAGAAAAAGTTAATGTATGTCTCACATTTGCTGTCTGGCAATGACATAAACAATTTATAATTGAGAGAGAAAACAAATGCTAGGCAATGAACAGAGGGCCCCACGCGCGGACGAACAGCCGCCTCCCCTCACCACATGTGCCACCCCCACCGGGATAACACATGAAACCAAAGGGCAGTAGCCGCCCATCCACAAAGCAGGACCGCTAGGGCAGCACAATACCCACCACCCTGCACCCACATCCTAAGATACACATTTACAGTTGTCTATCGCCTAACATCAAATGAGAGACAGAATTTTCTGCAAAAACTACCAAGTCACACAAAAGGATATTTTAGGGGGGGGATGCTGCTGCTTTGTTTACACGCTTCAATGGAATCTCTTCGTTGCCTTGATATAAGTAATTGTTGCTTCCATAATCATCCTATTTGTAATTAGGGTTAGGGCTGCATTTCCAAATATGATTAAATGGCATAAGGATTGTGTGTCCAATCCTACTATACCTAACACAGGAATATCCGATAAGCTGCCAAGAAGATCTCCTCGTGCTTCTTCGAAAAAATGGCAGTGCAGGAGGAAATGCTCACATCTTGATCAGCAGTACCACACCGGCAGACAGGATCGAGACAGTCAAAGTTATGTCTGAATCTATGCTCATTTAGTCCACTAAACTTTAGTCGCAATTTCGACAAGTGCATAATCCCAGCAATATCATTTGTACCGTAAATTGAGTTCTTATTGGGTCTTATCATCGCAAGTAATTTGCGTTTAACCTCAGAAATTTACGTTGAATTTTTTGTTTCATCATCAAGCAAATTCCACTCAAAAGGAGCATTTTGAAAATAGGTGTTAGAGTATCGCGCAGTTCTTCCAACATTTTGGTGATACATTCTCATATTTCGAAAATTGTAGCTTACCTTTCGCTCAGGGGGAATTTAAGCAAACAAATAATCTAGGGAATGGGATTTTGTCAAATTGTAAAAATGACACAGTCGTCTCTACCATCTCCTGAGATACAAGTCCTCCCAGCCAAGTTCCCTGTAAAGACGTTCCCTGCTTGTTCCTCTCCATGCACCAGCTACCGCTAGGGCTGCACAATACTGAGTTTGTTCAAGTCTCTGTGTAAATTTTAGACCCATTTGAGGATCGTATTTATGATAAATTATATCTCCATAATCAAGATGTGGTCTAACATAAAGCTTATATATCTTATCTAAAATATCTCTAAACATACTTGGAAAGGTATCTTATCATCCCGATGCCGCGCCTCGCTTTTTGTATTGCCTCTCTAATGTGACTTTGAAATTCTAGCTTGGAATCAAGAATCATACCAAGATGCTTGTGCTCACTCTTTCTTGCTACGTTATCATTACCAAAAGACAAAGGGGGATGGATTGGTTTGACCCTCTTGGCAGAGAAAATGACTTCTTCCATTATCTCAATATTGAATTTCATTTTCCATTGCCACGCCCATACTCTTACCCTCTCCAAATCTCTATCTAGTTCTTCTGCAGTTTTGAGCTCATCATAGACAGCTGTAAAAAGCGATGTGTCATCAGCAAAGAGCTTAATATCGCATCTAACATTCTCAACAAGGTCATTGATGTATACAAGGAAAAGAAGTGGTCCCGAAACTGATCCTCGGGGTACTCCTGCCGATATGTCTGCCCATTCAGAATTTTTACCATTCATCAAGACCCGTTGCTTACGATTAGAAAGGGTACTTCGAATTAAATTGAGGTGCTTCCCAGATATACTTTTACACTCAAGTTTATATAGTAATCCTTCGTGGCATACCTTGTGAAAAGCCTCGGGAAAATCCAAGAAAACAGCACGTGCTTCCCTGCTAGGTGTCTCTTCAAAAACAGCATAAATTTTATGAGATATGGACAGCAACTAATTTACTGTTGAGTCACCAGGACAAAAACCCGACTGATGGGCAGTCAGGAGACTATTAGCACAAAAGTGATCGTACATCGAATCAAACAATAATTTTTCAAACAATTTTCCAAAGGCAGGAAGTAAAGAAATTGGGCGATAGTCGTTTTTACATTTTCTGCTACCCTTCTTATGAAAAGGGAAAATGTTTGCCTTTTTTCAAATTGAGGGATACTGACCGGTTGCAAGACATTTCTCAAAAATCATACAAGGGGTTCAACGATCGTGGAGTCACATATTTTTATCATATCTATGGAAATGTTATCACAGCCATGTGCCTTTGAGGAATCAAGTGCTCGTATCAATTTGACCAATTTTTGCCTGTCAGTCTCTACAATTTCAAGAATGGAGTTGCACCTAGGCCGAAAATTTGGGAGAGTACTTCCTGTTGGTATAGCACAGCACTGTTCGATGAAAAAATCATTCAATAAAGTAGCTTCTTATCCTCATTTGGATCAGAAAGCTTTCTTCCAACTCTTTTAAAATATTCTTCCTTACCATCAAGCCCGTAGGAGCGTTTTTCAGATTGGTGGGGCACTAATTCACACCAAAAAGGGGTAAAGTCTCTGGGGTCCGAGGGCGAAGCCCCTGGAACAATTGTTCGGTCAATGCCCGGTTTTCTTTTGGCAACGCCATTCTGTGCATTGCTGAAAGGTCATTTTCTGCTCGGAGGTCCTGAAGAAAAAACAGGAAATTTACGAATCCAAATATATTTCAAACAGGCTAGCTAAAATCAAACTACGACAGGATAAGAATACTTTGTCAAGAGCATTGTGTAAGATTTACTTGATATTTGATTTAGAAAAGTCATCGCAAAAATTTCATATCATGGCGGCCTTACGAAAGCCATGGCATGGCCAGAGTAAATTAAATGGGCGGAATTGAAATGAGGGGGTCTGTGGGAAGCCCCAGGAAATTTTTTGGGGTCACGTCCCTTACTTTGGCTTAGAATGCATCTCCCAATATCATGCTTGCCATTAGCGACATGAAAACTTTGATAGTTTTGTGACAGTTATCTTATAAGTTGAGGCATGAGGAAATTTTTTGAAGAAACATCCTTTACTTTGGCTTAGAATGCATCTCCCAATATCATGCTTGCCATTAGCGACATGAAAACTTTGATAGTTTTGTGACAGTTATCTTATAAGTTGACGCATGAGGAAAATTTTTGAAGAAACATCCTTTACTTTGGCTTACAATGCATCTCCCACTATCATGCTTGCCATTAGCGACAAGGAAACTTTGACAGTTTTTTTTACAGTTATCTTATAAATTGGAGCATGAGGAAGATTTTGAAGAAACATCCTTTACTTTGGCTTAGAATGCATTCCCTGATTCAACATTTGCCAACGCTAAAATGGAAGATTTTACATTTCTCGGAAACTTCTTTCCCAACTATACCCAGATTTTTCTCTTCGGTTTTCGAGGGATCTCGAGGACCAAGCCACTGCTCGTGAGTTTAGACGTGATTATTGAAGTCTGGGTTCTTTTCGCCTCACTTGAAAAAGTGCTTCTGATGTCAAAAGGGCTGAGCTTTCCAAAATTAAATTTTCTTGCATTAGAATCTCCAATAAATTCGTTTACGATGCTGGCAAGGTTGAGTTTATGAACACTGTCTTTGTGCACATGTTTCACCATTAGGTAGTTGAGGCAGTTGTTTGCTGTTGTTGAACTTAAATAGGTCTTGACTCGCTTCAGTGCCAAGGGCCTGTCACTAATGATCAGTTTTCTACGTTATTATGAAGAATAAAAAATTCAACTTCTGAAAATTATTGGGGGGGCCCGGGCCCGACCGGCCCCAATAGGTGCTACGGGCCTGCTTACCATTCAAAATCATTTTAGATGTTTCGTTTCGAACATGTTTTACATTATTCCAATCCTGGTCCCTCTTCCTCGCTGGCGAAAAATTCCTATAAACTTTCTGCTTACGCTTGATCGCTGTTTTTATGTGAGGAGTGATCCAGGATTGGTCCTTGTCACAACACTTAAGGACCTTGTTGGGAATATAAGAAGTCTGCGTGGCGTAGGTGGACGCTGTAAAAACTTCAGTAATTTCTTCTGAACCAAGGGTATCAAACCGGGTATGCCAATCTATAGCCTGTAGGTCATGATAAATATTTTGCATGTTTGCCTTAGAGTAATCCCATATTTTTCTTTTTAATGGTGGTGGGGAGCGTATAGAAATGTTTATTTTGCCATACACTGTTTGATGTTAACAGTACACATCAAAGGAAGGGTGAACTCCATAATCACAAAATATGCTCGACTGATCAGTTATGATTAGATCAATGCAAGACATACTATCATCTCGAATGTTCGTAGGCTCTTCAATTAACTGATGTAGATTATTAACCTCGATCAGTTCTTCCAACGCTGTCCCCTCTGGTTGCTGGACATCGCCTGCCCACTATTGTGAAGATCTACAATTAAAATCCCCCCGTGAGAATAAAAGAATGCGGGTTTTCAGCTTTGATTTTTTCCACCATCCTCTGTAGTTTGTCGATGAAATGTTCAAATTGCATACTATTCTGACTAGGACTTCGATATAGGGTGACAAAAACAGTTTTTGTGTGAATTTTGTCTTTGTTCAAATATAGAATTTTAAAACAATCTTACATTCTACTATACATATTTAAATTACTATACAACACTACAGGTACGATACCACGGGGAGCGAAAATACAATGACTACCCCACGGCCGATATATGAAAACATGAAACGTTAAACTGTATACAGATACATTACGAAACAATTAAAGATTAAGGGATACTATACTAGACTCTGTCTCATATCAGATGTCAGGTCAGGTTTTCAATGGGTTGAAAGATGTCACGAGAGCAATCATTTAAGTGTGGATCATTTACGTGAAATGATGACTTCGGTAACGATCAACTCTTGCAATTCTTCGAGATCATTTCTACGTTTTATGGGTAGGTCTTCGCGAAAATATACACAAACTCCTCCAATTTTGGAGTTACTTGGATGGTCACTTCTAAGTATATCTCTACTGAAACCTTCTATGAAGATTTCATAATTGCTAATGGATCTATCTAACATGGATACAGGAATAGCTATGACATCAAAATGGTGTATATAGTTGTAAGCTTCTATTAAAGAGGTCTTTATATAGACTGGCTACACAATCTCTGTATGCTCCTTAGAACTGATTTGTCGCTAATACAGAGACTTGTTGCCAAACAGTGTCTGAAATCGGACTAACTTGATAGCCTCGTTTTCATAAGCGCTACATGCGTAAAACGCAGACCACGGAATTAATATTTGGTTGTTGTTGCTGCTGTGATCAGTAATCATCAAAATAACTCAAGAAAACAACACATTGATACCAAGTTTTATTCGTGTGAATTTGAAAGACTTGTAGACAGTTTATGACTCTGAAAAAATTGAGCATGGACAGTGAACATAAATTTGAAATTTCAGAGGAGTTCAGAGTGACCAAAGATAAAGGAATCAAAGATTTGACAAGATTAGACATTACATCATCATTATACATTATCATTAGCAATCAGTTAAGTGGTATCTGAAGTACAAGGAATTTTCAAAGGAACTGTCCTTTATATTTGCTCCAAGTGATTTGCTGCATCAGATAGACAATCTCTCTCCAAGAAAAGTGCCATCCAAATGCATCCTGATACAAGGTCTGATAATAATGAAGTAGATATTTTGCTTTAAACAAACCCCTATGGATTAAAGATATCAACATCAATGTGATGAAGTAACAAGTACTTGTTAAATCACAAGCAAAAAATTATATCACCCTTTCATTTTCCTATGTGATCCAAACACGGAGGGGGGGGGGGTTGGATCACATAAGGAACTTCCATAGTAAAAGTACCTGGGGATTTTTGGTCATGTTCACGAAAAACCATAAAAATTTTTACTAAAATATCTAAAGATTGTTTCATTTGGCAAATCAAGTGCATTCAAGCCAAAACAACTGTTAAGGTGAAAAAGTACAACAGCCCAACATTGCGAAGTAACATGCTTGCAGTTAGATAATATTAGAAATTGAAATACACGAGCCAAATGTAAACGAAATAATCACTACTAACCTGAACTTAGAGTAGGCCTACACCTACACTACACTGCAGTTTTGTACTGACAAATGACACTCGCTGCTGTCTTGAAAATGCCTCTCAAGTATTGCAACAGCATTACATTTTGCCATTTCCTGTTAGAGCACAAACAAATATCTCTTCCCAGTGCCCACTTTATCATGCCAAATGGCTGGCTAAATTCCTTCAGCTTCATTTGCTTCTGGTCGATCAAGCTGCGACGACAGCGCCGGTCGCCATTGCTTCTTCTTGAAAAACTCAGACCAAACAGGCCTCTACTTCAAAGGGAGGTTTTCCAGTAAAAATAAGTAAAGAGAGGACAAGTTGATTGGCTACAAAAAAATTTACTATTGTTTTAGCCGAAATGCTCCAATCAGATTACAAGCCGGTTTTTCGTTCTGAAAATTCCGATTTGAGACACTCTCTGGCAACTAGTCCCTCATTGAGCTGGCCATCAGCAACAACAACAACAGCGAAATCAAAGGACTAGTGTAGCTAGTCTAGTCTTTATACCACCCCTAGCACAAATACTATTCAAATTCCAATGGCAAAATTTAAGGCAATTTGCAATTGCCGGGCCTGGATTAGTTTCAACATCACCACCAAGTAGCATAATTAGATTCATAGGAAAATCTTCTCCAGCACTAAAAGACCCAAATATCTGCTAATCAAAAATGCATATACCGTATGCTGCAGGAAAATTATGTATCGTTTTCTGATCTTAGGGCAAGTCATTAGAGCAGTGCCATTAAATTTTATGACATCTCTTGAAAACAAAATTAGAAAATAAATTGTGGTGATGACATAGGCCAAAGTGGACCTTTGACATTTGAGATTAAAGACCCATGACTGACCAGCAGCCTCAGCGCGCCTTTTTTTTGTTTACAACAGTTAATAGACTGATAACAATGAGTTCCACTTATCATTCATCAAAGCGAGACTCTCACTGAACTGTCATGATTGATATATACGATGGTGTAATAAGTCAAATTTTAAACGACCGCCAAACGGTCATTGGCTTCGCTGCCTGTAAGCATCTTTAACATCCTGAACCTTGAGTACAACAACAATGCAGCTACCATACTTGAGGTTCAGAATGTTAGAAGATGCTTACATGCAGGGTTTTCAAGACTGTAGGAAATCACGAAATCGCACAGAAATCGCATGGCAGAATTGACGAAGAATCGCCTCTAGATCTCGACACAGCTTCAAATAGACATCGAAAAATAACTATTGATCGGTTATTTCATGGTTCTTTCGACGAAGGAGACCAACAGACCAGGCTAAGTCTGTAAATTTTTGCCCAACGGCTCGCGTCTTGCTGTGCTTGTCGACTGCCCGACCAAAAATGATGAGGTACAGTTCCTTCTTTATTTACTTGTAATTTGATGTTTGGCTTTTCCAATGCAGTTCTTTGTTGAGTTCAATGCTGGATGGTGAAGCTAATACAGTTTCCAATGCATGTTTGTCTGCAAACAAGCAAAATTTCCTCTGCTTTCCTCGGGTTTCCTCCTTCCTATTATGGCCTAAGATTATTTCGTCTAATTTGCATAGCCCTGAATATTTAGAATGAAAATACATCCCTAAATGAGTTGTTTTTGGACTAAAGAAACCATTGATGTAATTTGTTTTCCATTTACGCTATTTTGGTTGAAGACTAAAGCGGATTACGAACGTTGGTATTTTCTGTATACAGAAATTAATGGAAGCTGTGGCGAAGAAGATTCAAGGGCCGCAAAGGATGCTGGTCAGTCATGGGTCTTTAACCAGTTTCTGTTGCCAAGACGATGGCAAAAATGAGTGAGTAGGAAAGTGCGCGAATAATGAAGTAGCAAGAACAAACGCAGAGAGAGTTTTCAGTGATACTGCAGTTATTAGGTACAAATGGGCAAAACAATGAAATACAGTAGCAAGCAATCCACAGAGAGAAACACGCAGGAAGGCCTTCGATGGGGGACGTCTGTAACTATAGGAACCAACTCCTGCACGCCATTCATTATTTCCTATGGGCATTGGAAACAGCAAAGTTCTCCTTGGGCACGCTCATTTGGGAAAAAGTTGGAGGCAAACAAGCGAAACTTGCAAGAAAATAGCAGCAGCTGCATCTTGGGGTTAAAGAAATATATCATAACGAAAGATCAAAAGAACACACGGACGAACGTCTCTTTTGTCGATTTGATGGGTCAGAAGTTTCACAACAGAGGTTCAATTATTCGAAAGAGAAACATAATTGGAGAAAAGAAAGTTTATAAAAAAATATATAATAGATGCACTGTCTCCGCGCTTTGGGACTTTGAAGAAGTGCCATTTTATAACATTCTAACAAATGCTGTGCCAGAATACAATAAAGAAATCAATAGCAGACAATGCTATGTTTATCTCGAGAACTACAGTGCCATGTTTATCGAAAATAAACAACAATGGCAAGACATTTAACAAAAAGTCTGTCAGAAAAACATGTGAATAGAAAAAACATCAGCAACAAGATATATTACGTGGGGATGCCAAAAAATATAAAAAAATATTATAAAGATAAGGACAAGGAGAAGGATGCTTCCCTTTCCATGGAATCTGATAGGGTGGCAGCCTTTTCAAGAAAAATCTATAAGGGAAGCCAAGGGCTTATGTATAATGACTCTCATGGCTTTGGCTGTGAAGAAAAATAACAAATACGCACAATCAGTTTCGCTAGTCTAGAGCTCTGCAAGTAATTTTTGTCAATAGAAAAAATTCCATAGCTCCCATATGTTGAAGGGCAAATCACTCCTCGAAAAACACCGTACACCTTTGGGAAGAAATAAAATTAAAACATATTATGAAATGAATACATGAACAAAATAAAAGAAATAAAATGAATGGATAGATGTCAATAATTTTTTCATTTCAAGAAAGATCCCTAAAAAGAACCTTAAAATTCCTCGTACGCTTTTCGGAGGAGTGATAAGCCCTTGCCAAAATATAAAAAGAAAAATGGCTACAAATCCCAATGAAAAATGAATAGTTTGAAAAAACTTACAGTTTGTCTAATTCGTCCTTTAAACTTTTGATAGATTTGAAGAAGATAAAGGAATCATTCTTTAATTTAGCGGCAAGGCTGCAATTCATATCCGCAAAAACATAGTCAATCACGTCCTTTCAATCCTCTGCCAAGGTCTTCGCCTCTCTAAGGATGCGCAGTCTTCTTCGTGTTAGGTAAATCCTTGTTTTAGTGACTGCAGCCTTTTTCCTGGCACGATATACGGCTGTGCGCTCGTTGAAAGTTTTAAATCTTGCAATCATTTGTTTTTTTCTTTACCTTCAATGGTTTCTCGCGGCCAATCCTGTGTGCTCGGTCTACAGCATCGATTTTGACTCCGCAATCCAATTCTCTCAAAACTTGTTTTACTTTCTTCGTACCATCTTCTTTCATTCCAGCCGGTGCCAAGTCGGTGTTATACATCCTTAAGCACAGTCTGCGGCTGTACTACTCGCCATTATCGACCTTTTCCTCGAGCTCTTTTATTTTTTCCTACTTCTCATCTATCCTCGCCTCTAAATTTTGGAGGACTACCATCTTGCTTTCTTGGATCGCCAAGCGATCTTCCAAGGTCTTAATTCTCTCTTCCCGCGGTTGCAGTTTGGCATCGAACTTGTTCGTCAAAGTTGTTGATAGTGTATTTATGAGATCATCAAGGAACTGTTTCTCAGGTAGGTTGCCCAGTTCAGTTTTCATGGGAACCAACGCAGCATCAATAAGATCCTTCGTGCCTGCCTGACGCCTTGTTTTTGCCTTAGAACTCTGACTCATTCAATTCACTGATGTCGATTTTGTTTGATATGAAATTATGAAGTGCACTCTTGAGCAATTACGTCCAATTCTCCATTCTGAAACCTCCAAATTTAAACTTCTAACCCATGTTACTTTTGAAACAAATTTGAAACATAGCGGAGCGTTGCAAGACACGTCTAAACGCCACGGTTGCACATGCAAAAACCCAATATCTTTTTAATCTCTCAGTGATGTAGGAACCCGGAGGCACTGGGGGCACATGCCACCCTTTCTTGAGATTTTGCAATAAACAAATGGGTACCCTTTTACTTATGAAAAACGCCATTGATGTGTTGTGCCCCCCCCCCCCAAGTTCAGGATGCATCCTACTGCCCTGAAATCTCTTAATTGCATTAACATCTGCTGCATAGTCCAGTGCTGTTTTTACATCTCTATGCCATCTACATATAAATCATCAAAGCTAGCCAAGTTGGATGCGTCAAGGATATGCAAGCAAAAAAATCATTGTATATGTTTCATGCATTGAAGGTGGGTGAATGGATCTGCAATACAAAAACAATGACCATTTGCAAACAATTGTCACCCTGTTCACATTAATACCTATTCAGGGATGCCAAAAGTTGGTTGGACAAGGCAAAACAATAGAAAAAACATAGCCAGGTCATTTCTTAGATGGCAGCAGGGGCAGTCACCCCTAGGCCCTTTCCAGCATTTCTGACCCCCTTCATACAAAATGGAATTAAAACTAGCATGACACATTGCCCGCAGCAATGCATCAAACAATTTGCACATGCTTTTGGATCAAAAAGAAATGTGGGTAAATTTCTGACTGTTAATTTGAGGATTCATTACTTTTTGCATTCTGTGTTCAAAGACGTAATTAGTTGGATTATGTTGTAAAATCTTATGGCATTAAGGACAAAAATCCCCTTGTATACGATGTACCAGGTACTGAAGTATTTACTTCTTATGACACATGACATGCAGCACTTCCCCGTATGTGATTGTTGAAGGACAAAGCTTTTCCTTGCCCAAATCGTTGTCGTTGTAAACAAAACCTTCCCCAAAACCTGATTTAAACGGACAGTGCTCAAATTGGGGAGATATTTTGGCAGGAGTGCCCCAGGGTTCTATATTAGGACCATTGTTTTTTTTGTGTATATCAACGATCTCACCGCTGACTTAAAATGTAATGTTAAGCTTTTTGCCGATGATACATCCTTGTTTACGGTTGTTCAAGAGCCTGATGCAGCTGCCGAGGACATGAACCATGACTTGGAGTTGACAAGTCAATGGGCCCATGATTGGAGAATGTCATTTAATCTCGATCCTCAAAAACAAGCTGTCGAGTTAGTACTTTCTAAGAAAAGACATGAAATAGATCACCCCCGTTATCCTCTTTAATAACATACCCGTAAAAAAAGTAAATGAACATAAACATATAGGTATCATCCTGGACTCAAAGCTTTCTTTCTCAGCTCATATTAAATCTGCTGTCTCTAAAACGAGAAAGGGCATTGGTCTGTTAAAATATCTCTCCAAATATCTGCCCAGGCATACCCTGAACGAGTTATATAAGCTTTATGTGCGACCCCACCTGGACTACGGGGATGTTATCTACCATATTCCAGCTAAAGTTTGTGACTTCAGTCAAAACATCATGCTACCAAATTTGATGGAAAAACTAGAGTCTGTCCAGTACTCGGCTGCTCTTGCTGTAACAGGAACATGGAGGGGATCTTCCGGGGAAAAACTGTATCCCAAGCTTGGCTGGGAGTCACTTAGTTCCCGAAGGTGGAGTAGGCGCCTCACTTTGTTCTATAAGATTATGAATAATCTCACCCCCTTGTATACAAAGGAGCCAATCCGAAATCCTCTTGAGTCGAATTACTACCTTCGCAATCAGGATGCTGTTGGGCGAATAAAGGCAAGAACAGAAAAATTTCAATCTAGCTTCTATCCAAACTGCACATCTGAATAGAATAAACTTGATCCCGAAATCAGGCTTGCACCGTCTGTTGCTGTTTTTAAGACAAAGCTTCTATCCAAAATTCGCCCCCCTGCAAAACCTGTCTTTGGTATTCATGACCCAATAGGCCTATCTTACCTTTCTCAAATAAGGGTTGGTCTCAGCAGGCTAAACTTCCACAAATTCAAGCACAATTCAAGAGACAACGTAAACCCAATGTGCCCAACGAATGACGGTATTGAGAATACGGAGCACTATTTGTTGCTTTGCCCTTCGTTTGTCATTCAACGACGAACTCTTCTCGCTGGAGTTTCGGTAGTATTACGACCACTTGTTGAAATCAACAGCCTTTCTAACAACGATCTTGTACAAATTGTGTTGTATGGCGATAAAGACCTTTCTGATAACATTAAGAAAAACATCCTCGAATTAACTCTTGATTTCATACAAAAAACAGGTCGGTTTGATTAGATTTGAATCCTTGTTCTACGCCACTCAGCCACAAAGTCCTTTTTTGTTCCTTCCTTTTTTCACCCCTGTACGTCTGTTTTGCATTGGATGTTGGGTAATTTCAGTGTATAAAATATTATTGCGATTGACGTGTAACTCACACTTAAATTATAAGCCTTCAAATGGTTGCCTGACATCCAATGTGAAACTGACTCCAATGTTTATCAGTAGAGATTGATTGCGCGTAATTATAGCAGTAATTGTTTTTAATTGTATGTAGATTTAATTTAGTTGCTCGTCTTTATGCCTAAGCCATGGGGTAGTCATGGTACTTTGCTCCCCATGGTATCTCGTCCTGGTAGTGTAGTAAAGTAGTTCGTAAGTGTTGTTATAAGTAATCCCGTTTTTGTAAATTTTTATGCTGAATATATAAAAAAAACCTTCCCCTAAAAAGATGAATATTGACGTTGAACGCAAAAAACAGTGCATAAACCGACATTGGAACACTGTTACTGATGAAATTGCAAGTGTATTGGCAAAGTCTGGTGATGTGGCGCGGTGCGGTGCTGACTTGGAGAAATAAACACCTGAACATTTGCAATTTTCAATCACGACCGTAGTACCATTTTAGACTGCAGTTTGATAAATAACAGTTTACCTGCCTTTGTCACTCACGAATGTGAGCTTCTGGATATCAATTGTCCATAGGTAGTTTAATCAATATACACAAATGAAAAACTTCCAGCTTCAGTATTTCAATACAAATAAAATATGGAAGAAATGGTTCCTTCGGCTACTTACCTATCATGGTTTTAGAGTAGTGTCCAAAAACCTATAATAACGTTGCAACGCAAAAACACAGTGAGTAACCGACCTGATAGGCCACGTTCCTGACATCCTTGGCAAGGACTCCTGTCAAGTTCTTGATGTGGCAGGGTGTAGTTTTGAAGAAACATCCTCTTTTATCAACAGGAATCTGCGTATGAATTATGCCATTTTTTCATGGCCACAAGAACTCTTCAAATAATGCTTTTTAATCAGAAAATATCATCGATCGATGTCTCCCAATGTTCAGCAACCTTTCCTCTATCGAAATAAAACAGTGCATCTAACTGTGAACGGATGTGCTCACGCTGGAATGCAAAAGCCGATACCCAACCCATCTAGGCCAGCTGTCTCGCTGCAAGGCTGGTGATTTTGAGTGGTCAGCGGTTTTTGAAACGAATTGTCACTTTGTTCTCCAGTCAAACATAAGGTTTTTTTCGTTTTTATGCGCACGCACACTCGGTTTGAAGCAGAGGCGTCTTATTTTTTGCGAGCTTGATACATCGAGGCAAGACAAAGGCAAATTTTCATACTTTTAAGGGCAGTGCTAGACTCACTACACAAGTCCTTCAGTGCTTTTCCAGAAAAGTGGTGAAATTCTTTTTGGAGGGTCTGGAACACAGCCTAGAAATTCTTTGATTAGTTTTGCAATCAGAAATCTGTCAATTAATCCAATTCGATCTAACGCATTTTGTTAGAACGATTTTCCACGAATAACAAACTTGAAAGGTGCCTCAACTTCCAAAATTACCTCTGATCACTGCTGCTAGTAGAGTATCTTAATTTCTTGGAAGGGCGTTCGTTTATTATGAGAATAAGAATGCACTCGCACTCTTCACAAACTGGTTTTGAAATAATTTTTTTGATTTTCGACGGATTTTGCTTGCCCCTGAAATTTTAGGTGTACGTTCTTGAGAATACTAGCATTACTGTCCAAATCACGAAATTTGTCATATTTGCTCATGTTGGTCAAAATTTTTTTCTGGTGACCCTTGACCTATTCCAAAACATCTTTTTCTACCAATAGAATTTGATTGAAAACAAAACCACCATCCTGCACAGATACACACACAAATAAAATCAGAAGAATGCAGTGAATGCAACTTGAAAACACCTCTCAGAATTAAAATACAATTATCTAGCTAAAGATATCCTGCAATAACACTGTGTACTGCTGCAAATGAGGTTAACAATGTTCATGAAATGTTCTTTCTTTCAAACCTCACAGTGATGAAGGGAACCAGGAGGCACTGGGGCCCCTTTCCTGAGATTTTGCAATGAACAAAAGAGTGCCTTTTCACTTTAGGAAGTGTCTCTTTAGCTTGATGAAAAACTCCCTTGATGTGCTGTGCCCCCCCCCTAATTCCAGATGCATCCTGCAGCCTGAAATCTCTTAACTGCAACTGTTAACATCTGCTGTATAGTCTAGTGCCGTCTTTACATCTCTATGCCATCTACACATAAAAGCTAGCCAAGTTGGATGGGCCAAGGATATGCAAGCAAAATATCACTGCACTGTATATGCTGCATGCATTGAAGGTGCATGGATCTGCAAGACAAAGAATAGGCCATTTTGCAAACAATTGTCACCACTTTCACATTAATACCTATTCAGGGATGCCAAAGGTTAGTTGGACAAGGCTATACAATAGAAAATAACATAGTCAGGTCCTTTCTTAGATGGCAGCAGGGGCAGTCACCCCTATGCCCCCTTTCCAGCATTCCTGGCCCCCTTCATATAAAGTGGAACTAAAACTACAGCAATGTATCAAACAATTTGCACATGTTTTTGCATCAAAAAGGAATGTGGGTAAATTTCTGACTGTTAATTTGAGGATTCGTTTCTTGCATTCTATCTAGAAAGACGTAAATAGTTGGATCCTATTGTAAAATCTACTGAAGTATCTGCTTCTTATGACACATGACATGCAGCACTTGCAACGTATGTGATTGTTAAAGGACAAAGCTTTTCCTTGCCCAAATCGTTGTCGATGCAAACAAAACCTTCTCCTAAAAAATGAATATTGACGTTTAACGCAAAAAACAGTGCATATACCGACACTGGCACATTGTAACTGAAGACATTGCAAGTGCACTGGCAAAGTTTGGTGATATGGCACGGTGCCGATTTGGAGAAATAAACACCTCAAAATTGGCAATTTCAGATGATGACCGTAGAACCATTTTAGACTGCAGTTTGATGAATAACATTTTACCTGCCTTTCCGACCACTCACGAATTTGAGCTTCTGGGTATCAATTGTTCATTGGTAGTTTTATCAGCAAAAACAAATGCCAGACTTCCAGCTTGAGTATTTCAATGCAAACAAAATATGGAGGAAATGGTTCCTTCTGCTACTTACCTAACATGGTTCTAGAGTAGTGTCCAAAAAACCTAGAATAACGTCGCAACGCAAAAAACAGTGAGTAACCCACCTGATAGGTCATGTTTCGGACATCCTTGGCAAGGACTCCTGTAAAGTTCTTGATGTGGCAGGGTGTAGTTTTGGAGAAATATCCTCTTTCATCAACACCAGGAATCAGCGTATGGATTGGGCCATTTTTTCATGGCTACAAGAAGTCTTCGAATAATGATTTTTAATCAGAAAATTTCGTCGATTGATATCTCCCAATGTTCACCAACCTTTCTTCCATCAAAATCAAATAGTGGATTTAACATCGAACGGATGAGCTCACGCTGGAATGCAAAAGCCGATGTCCAACCCATCTAGGCCAGGTGTCTCGCTCGTTTTAAAATCTAGCTGTGAGACTGGTGATTTTGAGTGGTCAGCGGTTTGTAAAACGAAATGTCACTGTGTTCTCCAGTGAAAGAAGTTTCTCCATACTGACAGGTCAAGAGTCAACTAAGTGCCACAATGTGACAAGAGCACATTGTTGCCTTTTGCCTAATGGCATTAAATTTTGATATCCTGAGGGTTCCAGACCACGAGAAAATCATCCGAAATTTTACAGCAGTGAAGGCAAGACGAAAATTGCGAAAAACCATTGGACAACGGTAATGGTATTGGGATTGTACCAAAATGTATATATTTGTAAGTCATTTTTTCGACTTTTTCCCTATCAAACTATTTAGTTGATATTAACTTGTTTGGCTACGGCTCAATCTGGCGGCCTTGTCCATACATGCTAACAGGGTGCCGAGTACTATGATACAAATTGTTTTTAGGTATATTCTAAAGGGTTCTAACCAATTTTTGGCCTAAGGCCCAAGCAAACTTAAGTGCAGCCCTGACCAACGATCGTAATTCTTTTCCGTCTCTTCGTTTCTGCTTGTTTAGGCCCACTCTTTTGATTCTGTTATCCGGGCTGTTTACCTTGAATTTTCTTGCCTTTCATCGTTGTTTGTTTGGATTTTTTTCTTGATTCTGTTCTCCTGATTGTTCACTTTGGATAGCTTTCTTTGTATCTTTTGTTTTCGTTGTATCAGCCGTTTGTTTCACTGATTGATCATTGCTCATGCAATGATCGCGTGCTCATTTCATTGTGATGTCAAGATTTCGAGGATTCTGATTGGTTAATCGCTGGCGATCGCTTTGAGGGTTGACTTGACTTCTACTCCCAAGCGCACAAGTTTTGCCATCGGTATTGTGGAAACAATTTGTGTCGATCGTGTCCACAATACCTGGCCTAATTGTTACTAACTGAATAACTGTAGTTCGTTACATTGCTTGTCTTCATTTCATGAATTTCATTTTTTCATTATTTTTACACGGTAGCCCCGTCAATCGAGAGGATTGCTTTACAGGGGGCCGTGCCAAACTTTACAATATTACTAAAAATTACTAAAAATTACCTATATTTACAATCTAAAATAAAAAAATAAATGAAAAAAAAACAAAAAAACAAAAAAACAAAAAAAAACAAAAAAACAAAAAAAAACACATGTGAGACGTGGAGAGAAGACGTGTTTTTGTGTTGCTCCGATGTCAGTGTGTTCTTATCTGTTAAATACTTCTAAATAAACGTATTTTTACTTTTACTTTACATGATAGCATTTCATTTACTTATTTGCCAATAAATCAAGAACTTTCTCTGGAGTTTACTGGATATTAAAGCCAAATTTGGGTACGAAGTTCTGCAGCACGTGCGAGGCGAACCGAAGGTTAGGCCCAAATTCGTCGAGATGGCAAAGGAAACAAAATTATGGGATATGGACACTGAAATCATAAATGCAATCAACGAAATAAGAGCAAAAGATAGGAAAGGCCATATTGTAGCACGATTACCACGAAACTCGGAAAAAAGAAATTTACTTGCACACCAAGCGAGGTTGACGATGCACTCAGACGTCTCGTGCAACAAAAACGGATCGAGAACCGAGGAGAAGATGGCGATGACTCCTACTTCGTGCTAGATATCTCTGAATGGCCCGGATTACCAAGGAAAGAGAATGCTAATAATAAAACAGATAACGTAATTGCAGTCGAATCTACCAAGTACACTCCATTATCAGAATTTCTCTCGTTAAAACAACAAGTGGAGTTATTGAGGACAGTAGTCGAGAATAAAGATGAAGTCACAAGAAGCAACATTAGTAGGAGTAGGGATTTGGAACTCAAGGAGGAAATTTCTCTTTTAAAAAAGGAAAACGAATCATTGAGGAATGAGATTCGACGTAAAGATTTGATGATTGAGAGTTTTCAGACGGTTGACATAAATGCAAACAAAGAGGATGGAAAGCATGATTCTTTTTCTATTTCTAAACCAAATTTTAGGGTTGTCAAGAAAAACCATGCCCCCAATGAGTCACCAAAGCCCACATGGGAACCTTTCATCTGTGACCGGAACAGATTTTCTCCAATAGCACCGTCAGAATCGAACGAGGAGGAAATGTCGTTTGGAATAGATAATACAACTAAAAATAAATCAAAACGCTGCACAGGAAACTTTCAAGATCGGAGGAGAAAAGAAGAATTATCAGAAGAAACTACCGGAGCAATTGCACGCCCTTGGAAGCAAGCAGAAGGATTCCCACAGGACCAAAAAGTAGACAGGGAGTGGTCGAGCAAAACCAACGATGGCAGTGTTAGGAGAAAAACATTTGAATTACGACCTGCTGCTGCAAACAATACTGCGAACAATATTCGACGAAATACTATTCCAGCGGAAGGCAAGAAGACGAGAAAAACGGTAGAAATTGTCGGAGACTCGTTGGTAAAGAATATCCAGTCATACAAGATGAACGAAGCTACTGGAAATACGGACGAGAAAATTTTTGTCAAGTCATATTCTGGTGCAACTGTCGACTGCATGAATAGCCACGTTTGTCCAACTATTAAACGGGACCCAGGAAGAATCATCCTTCATTGTGGAACCAATGATCTTCGCTCGAAGGCTGCACCAAAAGATAAAAATATGTTCGTTGCGTGTGGTACTATGTAATTGAACAGTAATAAAATATATAAATGATTTAAGTACCAAAAATAGCTTAGATGTTTAAAACACGACGTTTCGAGCATATACTCGTTATCAAGTCCAAAAGATATCGCAGAAGAGATAGTTGATCTAGGAAATTCAATGAAAACAAAAGAAAACACTGTGCTCATATCGGGACTGATACCAAGAGGAGATCAGTGGCAGAATAAAGCAATGGAGGTAAATCGATTTCTGAAGCAACTATGCGATTCTAAACATTTTTATTACATTGACAACACTAATATAACAGAGTTTCATTTAAATAGGAGTAGGCTTCATTTAAACAGAGAGGGCACACGTATCCTTGCAAATAACTTTTTATATGCCCTCGGTTATTGACTAGCTAGCATCGAAGTTCTTCCTAATCAGCCTTCAGTACCTGTTCCATCTAACTCAGTTACTACTTCACAGCCAGGCGAGAGTGCCCATGACACAGAAAGGCCTCCCTTAAACCCAGAAATGTCAAGTACTCCCTTAGACTCCTCCGCAGCTACCCCTCTTACAGCTGACAATCATGCTACTGATGCCAGATCTACATTAAAGTTGCTAAGAGTAAGAAACATTGGTAGGGTCATTATAGGATACCTAAATATCAATTCTGTTAGAAATAAATTTGATGCACTCAAAGAAATTGCTTCACAAAGTTTAGATGTATTGATGATTGCCGAAACAAAAATTGATGCTACTTTTCCAACGGGGCAATTTGCCATAGATGGATTTGCAACTCCCTTTCGATTAGACAGAAATGCAAATGGTGGTGGCTTACTGGTCTATGTCCGAAGTGATATACCTTCGCATCAATTAAAGTCTTTCAAATTTTCCGATGGTATCGAATGCATTAGTTTTGAAATAAATTTGAGGAAAAAGAAATGGGTACTTTTCAGTGTTTATCGACCACCAACCCAGTCTCAAGATCATTTATTTGAAAACCTTGGTCGTGCGATCGACCACTACATTGAAACTTATGAAAACTTTATGTTCATAGGAGATTTTAATATGACTGAAACTGAGGAACAGCTCAAAAATGTCTTGGACCTTTATAGTCTTAAAAATCTTGTCAAGGAGCCAACGTGCTATAAATCTCATACACCAAGATGTATAGATCTTGTACTGACAAACCGAAACAGGAGCGTGCAACAAACTACCACAGTTGAAACTGATATATCAGATTTCCATAAAATGGTTGTTACTATCCTTAAAACTACTTTCCCCAAACAAGGACCAACGGTAATCAACTATAGAAATTATAGAAAATATAATGAAATTGCTTTCAGGAATGATCTTCGAGAGGAATTAGGGAAAATAGAGCCATTGGACTTGAATTACAGTTCATTTGAAACTACTTTTGATAGAGTTTTGGATAAACATGCTCCTGTTAAGAAAAAATATGTCCGGGCAAATGATAAACCATTTATGACTCGTGCTCTGCGTAAAGCGACCATGCTACGTTCTAGATTACGTAATAAATTCAACGAAGATCGAACTGCTGAAAATTGGAACAAATTTCGCAAGCAACGAAACTCTTGTGTTAAGTTATTTCGGAAGGAAAAAAGAAATTATTACAATAACCTAGACATCTCACTTGTCACTGATAATAAGAAATTCTGGAAAACTGTGAAACCTTTTTTCTCGGACAAATCACAATCTAAGAATAAAATAGTGTTGATTGAAGATGAAACCATTATTTCCAACGTCACTGTGACGGATTCCCTTGGCATAAATGAAAACTCTAATTACGAAAATGCAACAGAAGGAATCACAGATCCTATTGATGAGGCCGTACATAAGTTTTCCAATCATCCTAGCATTCTGAAAATTAAAGGTCGCTTTCAAGATGCTGGTTCCTTTACTTTTCAGAAAGTTACCCCTGATACTGTTGACAAAGAGGTTAGGAATCTAAATCCGAAAAAAGCTACAACGCACAAAAATATTCCTCCTAAAATTCTAAAATCCAATTCTGATGTATGTGTAGAACCTCTGACGAAAATATTTAATGATTGCATAGAAAATTCGTCCTTTCCTGATGAACTAAAGTGTGCGGATGTCACATCTCTTCCCAAGAATGGACCAACCAACTCTAGGACCAACTTTAGGCCAATTAGCGTTCTACCTACGGTCTCAAAGATGTTTGAAAGAATAATGGATAAACAGATAGTTGCTTATATTACACCCTTTTTATCATCACTTCTCTGTGGTTTTCGAAAAGGTTACAGTGCCCAGCATGCTCTCGTACGGCTCTTAGAAAAATTCAAAATTAGCCTTGATGAAGGTGGTAAAGCAGGGGCTGTATTGATGGATCTGTCCAAGGCATTTGATTGCATCAGACACGATCTTTTGATTGCAAAATTGCACGCCTACGGTTTCTCTCGCGATGCATTGGCACTAATTAATGATTACCTCACAAATAGACAACAAAGAGTCAAAGTAAATGGGTCATTTAGTTCTTGGAAAAGCGTCACACGCGGTGTTCCTCAGGGGTCAGTCTTAGGGCCTCTGTTATTCAACATATACATTAATGATCTTCTACTCTTCATTCAAAACTCGGATATATGTAATTATGCAGATGATACTACAATCTATGCCTGCGATAAGAACCTGGACAATATAGCTCATAGGCTTGAAAATGACTGTAGTGTAGCTTTAGAATGGTTTACCGACAATTTTATGAAATTAAATGCGGATAAATGCCATCTTTTGGTTCTTGGGCAGAGGTGTGATGATCCTGTTACTGTTAGGATTGGAAATGCTGATGTTGTAAATAGCTCCGAAGAGAAGCTACTCGGAGTTCAAATTGATAGCAAACTTTCCTTCGGTAATCATGTTTCCAAATTGTGTCAAAAGGCTAGCAATAAACTTTATGCACTTGCTCGCATATCCCCTTACATGGATCAGAGCAAACTAAGAACACTCATGAGGGCATTTATTACCAGTCAGTTTCAATACTGTCCTTTAATCTGGATGTTTCACAGCAGGCAGCTCAGCCAAAAAATTAACAAAATACAGGAAAGGGCTCTGAGAATTACTTATAAGGATACCGAATCTACTTATAGTGAGCTATTAGAGAAGGACTGTGCCGTTACGATTCATGCAAAGAACTTGCAGTTACTTATGACTGAGATGTACAAAACAAAAAATAACCTGAGCCCTTCATTCATGCACGAAATTTTCAGCGAAAATGAAAGTCATTACAATTTGCGTAACAATAACGAATTCTTCCAACCTAGGGTGAGATCTGTCAACAACGGGACAGAAAGCATCCGATTTAAAGGTCCACAGCTGTGGCAAACGTTACCACCAACTATACGAAATTCAGAATCTCTTTGTCAGTTTAAAACAAAAATAAAAAATTGGAACGGAGAAAATTGCCCATGTAAATTGTGCCGCATTTTTATTCCGAACTTGGGCTTTTTATGATGATAATATTTGAATATCTGCTTTTATACACTTTTATGCCTTTATACTGTATACTTTCGATGAACTGTAAATATTTTATCCCCTTTTTTCTGATGTAACATTTGTATTTTAAAATTTTAACTAACGTTGGAATTAATTAGCTGATTACTTTTAGCTATATTTTTTATGTATCCAACGGTAAAGAAATTGATAATAATAATAATAATAATAATCGACATCGACATCGACAAGGACCTTCCTTGTCTTCATTTCATGAGTATCTCTGCTCTTCTGCTTCGGCAGCCATTCTTGCTTACTTTCTCAACGGCCTATAGTTTGAACAGTGCCGTACTCTGAAAGTTATCGCCTGAGAACTAGACTAGTTTTCAGATCGTCGTTCGAGGGCTGTGACGAAATATTTTTTAATTTTGGCGACGAGAAATGTCATTTTTTGGGGTGTTTTTACCCCATGGTCTTGCAAAAAGAGCCTGGGGCAGTGACGCAATGTGATTTATACAGCGTTCAATTCAATTCATCCCTCTGAAAAACACTGTAAATGACTGGAAGGAAGCTTGCAGGCTGACAAGGTGGCGTGTGGAAAAGTGAATATTATTGCATGTTTTGTCGCAATTTCGGAGATAGATTGAATTGCAATTGCCTCAGTAGCAACAAGAGACCACAAGATGACAAAAAATTAATGCAGTGGAGTGCCGTAGCCGGTTAAAAAGCCGCCGTGGTGTTGACGATGATTTAGGCCCTCTCGCCCGCTGCAATAGGCGATGATGGCAGGATTGAAGCATCAATTACGGCTTGTTGGGAGATGAAATATTCAACTTAAAAGACACCTGGGAGAGCTTCTACAATCACATGGTGAGAATTTGTGCTTGAACGTATTATTTGTTCTTCTTTCGTGTTTGTGTTGGGTCATTTGATTTTATGCTGACGCCAGAGAGAGCAAACTGTCGAGCCTGCCTTGACCACAACACAAGGGGTTCAAATATGAGGAGAGGATCAAGTATGGGTTTTTGGCAAACTTAATAAAAAGTAGGGGAAAGCGAGCCTCAAATGATATGCAACTGAACATGATATTTGTTTCTAGTTATCCTTTGCTGTTTAATCTGTTATATGGCAGACAGAAAATTAAAGTTTGCCTGAATGGTAGCCAATGTGGAGACATTACGTTTTGACTTTATTGCAATTGACTACTGTTGATGAGCTAATTGAGAGCTAACTTTGTTGTTTATTGTTATTCAGGTCCAATATATCTGGAATAAATAGTGCTTAGAGCATTGTTGACTGCAATTGGATCAGAACTTTTACATGCAAAATGGCTTTGCAACCTGAATCCAGACAAAGCGGTAGCACAAACTGGAAATTCAAAAGTTTATTGGCACAAAACATTGGATAAACAACAATTAGAACTTTGCTGTTGATGCTACTTTGTAATGTAATGTATAACAAAAAGTAGTGTGGTTTATCTTTTTGCCTGTCAGTAATGCTAATGACAAACTCTACACATGGCTCAAGGGTTACATTATATCTCACAGTAACTGATGTTTCTTGTCACCGGAAAAAAAATTTGCACTTTGCGTCATTAGGTTTTCATAAAAACGTTGAAAGTAGATCCTAGAAGATTTAAGGAAATAATGTGGAAACAAATTATTTGAAGACTTCTCATATTTTGAAGTATTCTGAAACAAATTTATTTTACATGTACTTGTGTTTCATGATATACCCTGAATATTTTGATACCATATCACAACAAATTTGATGATGGTTTTTCATAGATGAGAAATGTTGACTCTGACTTTAGGACCTGACTGTATGATAGCTGTAAATCCTTTTGTAAATATGAAATTTACAGAAAATGTTTCAAGTGAGGGTGATAGGATAAACTAAACAATATAAATGTTGAACAGTTGAGGAAAACCAGACTCGAGTTAACATTTTCTCAAAAAGTGTTTAATATTTCAACCTAAGGGCCATGCCGCAGTTTCCCAATTTTGTAAAAGTCCTATACAGTCGAGTTATTTAAAGCAGTTTCTCACAAGAAAAATACCGCGAGCAAGGGCATACTTTTTCTGACTTCTAGTCTAGCCAAGGGTATACTTTTTGCAACTAGGGAATGGTCATGCCATCATATTTTTGGTACCAAGGGTATCATATTTGAGGATATTGGTCTTTGGAACGGTCGAAATTGGTCTAGCCAAGGGTACCATTTTGGGAAAATTAGTCACAGCCAACGGTATCATTTTGAATATGCTCGAGGGAGACCCCTACCCAAAAGTTTGCCAAGAACCCCCCTTGTGGTCTGAGGTTGGTATCAACACATGTTTTTTCATAAGAAACTAATAATTTGGGCCAATACTGAAAGTTTCTTGAAATTATCAGATCTGGGCCCTCATGATCATTTCAAAACAAGGTGTTTTGAAGATTTTTCAATGTTTAGACATTCAAATACTTTCCTAGTAATATGATACAGGAACCAAGTGGAAACAAAGAAGAAAATGATAGTTTCTTAATTTTTTTGGCAATCTAAGAGTCGGGAGTTTCTTATAAGCGGTTTCTTATAAAAAGTATGTGTACTGCTGAGTTCCAAAGAGGGATATCAGCAGAAAGGGATAGTTTTCTTTACAAACTTGTTTCATTTTTTATACTATATTCAACTAACCTGCAAGTATAGTTTAGAAAGTAGCAATGATCCAGTGGACAATTATTATTACTTATTTTCTGTTATTTTCTTACTGAGCTTGTGTTACCCTCCTGAAGAATGGTAGTTTAGGAACCATCCAGTGGTGGACACTTGGGGGGGGGCGTGCGATACCCCATGTTGGTAACAACAAAGAACTTTTGTTTGAAAACAACAGACATAAGAAATGCTTTTTGACTGAAACAATAGCCTTGCCCCAACCCCCAATATTTGGCAAAATGTCCACCACATGGGGCTATCATCATAGCTTCTCATACTCGTAATTTATATAAGTTAAACCCACCTGAATCTACCTGAATCCATCTGAACCCAACCGAATCCATCTGAACCCACCTGAACCCATCTGAACCCAGCAGAGACCAACCTGACTCGATAGAAATTCCCAAGAGGTCCCCTGCCAGGTGTGATGGCTCCGTTTGGAAATATCAAGAACAATGCATCAAAAGAAGCGGGTGATAAGCATAGTTAGCTCTTTATGGTGTTAATGAAAACAGCTCAATAACAATCGTTCTGATCTCATTGGCTCGGACGGTTTTTCATTTTGGCATTTTATGGGTTCAAAATGCCTTATCGATTTGTGTGTGGCCATAACTCCGCCAATCCAGGAGATATTTTAGCCGGCATCCAAACTTTAATACCCAAACCTCTCGAGAGTAGATTTCTTCAAAAAAATTCGGGAAATTTCAAGCAATTTCTTTCCTGGTTGCGTTTTATGAAGGTAGGTAAACTGTCGAAAAATTATCATGGATTCCTTTTGCAGTCATATCACTCTCCTACTAAATCATCAGGCCTAACTTTTTCACCTTCACGTGTACACAATATTGTTTTCGTCATTTATTTGACTGAAACGTCCTTTCAGTTTCCGTGTTTGTTAATCTGAAGGGCTATAATTCCAAACAGAGCCATTAGCATTATGAACAAGTGTTAACCCTAATCCACATGGGGGGGGGGTGGATTCCACCCCCCCCTCAAGGTTTTATTTGCCGCGTTTTTAAACGACATTTGCTATGTCCCCCAGCCTCCCTGACTTTTACTAATTATCTATTAGCCACATTTTGGTGGAAAAATTTTTGAACAATAGGACTCACGGGTCACGTGACATGCCCATATTTGGAAGGAGGTAGCAACAAAATCATTGTTTTCAATGATTTCAATGGAATTATTTGATTGAATTATGAAGTATTATACAGCAAATGAATCAGCAAACAAAGGGCTTCAATTTGATATCGGAATTTCTGGAATTTGATGATGTCAGCATTTTTTGATAATGACGTCATTTTGGCCGCCATTTTGGACTAATTAGCAATTTTTTCAAGTTTTTTCGAACTTTCTTAATGAAAAACACTGTAATGATACATTTATCATAGATAATCATCATTTTGCAGGTTCTTTTGGTCTCTTTTTACATAGAATAAATTAATTGCACAAATGACGTCATAAGAATCGGCTAATTTCTGCCAAAATATCACTCCAAAATCGTTATTTTCAATAAAATAATATTTGATCACCATTTTCGTTGACAAACTGAACCAAAAACTGCATAAAGTTCGTGCAAAATCTTCATTAAACTTGAATTCAACTTGGAAGCCTGATTTTCGCAGATTTTCAGCTTTGTGACGTCGCTGTGACGTCAAAAGGCGTGGCAGCCACACCCAAATTCCGCTACAAGCTGCAAATTACCTGTTCTATAATTATGCCAAGTTGTATTTAATTCGGATGCGTCTAAGGCAGTTTTCAGAGGGGGGGTGGAAAGCACCCCCCCCCCCCATAAATGGTAGCTCGAAAAAAGCCCATATGGATTAGGGTTAAATGCCAATTCCCTGCTTGTGTGCTTCATACAAATCACAGGACCTCTTGGGATTTCTATTGCGTCAGGTTGGTCTCTGCTGGGTTCAGTTGGATTCAGCTGGGTTTAGATGGATTCAGATGGATTCAGCTGGGTTCAGCTGGGTTCAGCTGGGTTTAACTTATATAAATTACGTCTCATACTCCAAATTGAAGAAAATCAAACACAGTGTTTATCACATTCTCTGGATACAACTGAGTGAAATGAACACTACGCATATTTTTCATAAGAAACCATATTCTTACTTCATTTTCACTTGTTTCTTGTATCATATTACTCGGAAGGTGCTTGAGTGATGTACATACAGTGGAAATGCTTCAAAAACTTTGTTTGGAAATTTTCATGGGGGCACTGGTGGTAGACATGAAGATTCTTATGGAACCTTTAAACCATTTGAGCCCTGCAGTCACAAATCTGTGACAACAGAGGAGTACCCAATATGGTAATTTAGAAAAAATTTCCAGCACTGGTTCAAATTTACATTCTTGCAAAAATATGTGTATTATTTTTGGCACACATATGACATACATGATCTAAGGAACAGAAAAAGACAGTTTGATCTAAAGATTTTATTTCTTTGGTTGATGATAATACTAGATCAATGGAAGCACCATACACCATAAATAAAAAAAGTGGTTTGTATTGGTGGATGAGAAAAATACAGGCATATCATTGCTGAGATATCTACAGTAACATATGCTGGCGATTCAAGATGTGTAAACCACAATATTCTCTGCAAAAAGCTCGAACTTTACGGTGTACAACAACGTGAACTTTCTTGGTTTAAATCTTACCTAACCAACAGGAAACAATTTTGTAGGGTTAATGGGGTTGATTCCAAAATTGGGGACATAGAAGTTGGTGTTCCACAGGGCTCATGTCTTGGCCCTCTTCTCTTCCTCATCTATATCAATGACCTCCCACAAGCTGTCGAAGATTCTACCGTGTCCATGTATGCTGATGACACCAGTTTGTGCTACCAGTCTCACGATTTGACTCGGCTGAATGAGGCTATTAATAGCGACCTTAGGAAATTTGACACTTGGCTGCAAGGCAACAACCTTTCCCTGAATGTTGCAAAAACTCATTCTATGCTTATTTCTACAAAGCAGAAGCACAAGATCCTCAAAAATCAAAATAGAGACTTGGATCTGAAAATTCGCGATAGTGAGCTTGAAGTAGTCAAAAAGACAAAATACCTTGGTGTGCAAATCGACTGCTCCTTGGATTGGAAATAGCAAATCAAGGCAGTTTCTAGCAAGGTCTCAAGGGCAGTTGGCTTTTTACGACATGCCAAGTCTTTTCTCCCGAAAGAAACATTGCAAACTCTCTACACAGGTATTGTCGAGCCTCACTTTCGATACTGCTGTTCTGTCTGGGGCTGCGCCGGTTTAACTGAAATTAATCAGTTGCAAAAACTTCAAAACCGTGCTGCTAGGATAATAACGAATAGCAACTTCGATGCCCCAGGCAAACCTCTTATTGAAGGGCTGGGATGGAAGACCGTTGACCAGCTGGTTACTGGTGAATCTAAGACAATGGTCTTCAAGTCCCCGAATGAGCTTGCTCCACAATACCTGTGTGATCTCTTCACCAGAAATTCGCTCTGCTCATCATACAGCCTTCGCAATACGGGGACCGACCTGAAGTTGCCGATGAAAAGGTCAGCAAATGGCCAGAGATGTTTCTCTTACAGAGGTGCAAAACTATGGAATAGCCTGTCAGCCGAGTCAAAACAGGCAACCTCTCTGTATAGTTTTAAGAAAACTATTTAGAAACAGGCACTTTTCTTTTTTTCGTTTTTATTGTAATTTTGACCATTATTGTACATAGATTAAAAATATTGTAAATAAGGTTTTATAGTTTTATTTAATTAATAGCTTTTATTTTGTACCGTTGTACCTTAGATTGTAATTAATGTTTTTATCGGAGGGCCCCTTGAAAATCAACTCGTTGAAGGGCAACCTTCCTTAAAAGAATTAAAATGAAAAAAAAAATGAAATGAAAATGAGTAAGCTTGTATGAACACCACATTGATTTTGCAGCATTAAGAGTGCAATCAGGGGTAAGGCCTTCATCACAACATTTGTAAATGTTTCTGTAACTGGAAGCAGTGAAGGCTGTCAGACCACCTTTATTTTGAATCCAATTCTTGAGATCATTTATCATTACTGAATATGTCCTGGGGATTATTCAGTCAATACCATATTATGTCATTCATGGTGATGGTGCATGTTAAACAGTTTCTGCATCTGATTGATCTGCTGAGTTGACTTGATCTTTCATTCGACCTAAAATATCAAATGAAATTGCATAATGAGCAACAGTCCTGGTTATTGCAGGCATGGGCATAGGAGAAAGGGGCCTGAGCCCCCCCCCCAACTTCTGAAAATTTTGCAACAATCAGGCAGAAATCCACCTAAGTTGGGAAAAATTTTCTTACACAATGGATTTTTTATCGGGCAACCCCCCAATTTTATCTCCCCCTATGCCCATGATTGCAGGTCTGGTTATTTAGATAAAAGACACCATATAAATGGTAGAAAAGAAACTACACCATATAAATGGTAAACAAACTACACATATCTTTTTATAAGAAACTGCCCATAGGAAACTCAACTCTCAGATTTTGATAAATTAAGAAACTCCAGTTCTGGGAAAATATGAGTTAAGAAACTGTTTTGTTTGATAAAGGAAATCCTTAACCTATTTTTAATTTAGTGTCACTTGTTTCCTGTATCATTAGTCGTAAGGTACTTGAGTAATATCTAAACATTGGAAAGGCTTGAAAAACCTCGTTGTTTCGAAATGTTTACGAGAGAACAGGTAGTGAGCATGAAGATTGTTATGGAACCTCTAAGAAACTCTGATTACGCAAAATCTGATAATTCTAAGAAACTTTCTGTATATTTCAGATATTTCAAATTCTTAGTTTCTCATGAAAGAAATACGTGTAGCAAAACAAAACACCCACCTGAAGGAATGAAATCAAGATTTATTCTTTGCTCCTCTCACCACAGCATATTCTCTCAGCTTTCAGACGTAGATACTATGTTGATCTTACGACGT
This sequence comes from Aurelia coerulea, assembly GCA_039566865.1. Classification (NCBI taxonomy): domain Eukaryota; kingdom Metazoa; phylum Cnidaria; class Scyphozoa; order Semaeostomeae; family Ulmaridae; genus Aurelia; species Aurelia coerulea. The sequence goes on from CM076950.1 coordinate 13,321,935, forward strand.
ATCAGCAGTTTAATTTCGTCAGTAAGGCAAGTGTTCAAACTAAATCAATTCTGTACAGAAGACAGAAGATTGTCGAGCGAGTCTTGTTGCTTCAGTTGGGCCTAGGTAGGCCCAATACATATGCCCCGCACATCCTCTTCTTGCACAAAGTTCCTGATGCTTTTGCTGGTGTTATGGAAGTTCTTCGGAGAAATTGCGAGCTTGTGACTATACCTCATACAGTTGGCAGGGCTAGAGTTACCAGAAAAGTAATATTTTTCTGCTTTTTAAACAGTTTACCAAAGGCTCCGTGCGACTTCAAGGTTGAAACGCAGTTGTAAGCATCCCACACCATGGCGAGTAATAAATCACACACGCCACACATTCCACAAATTCCTGTTTGACCGCGCATTATTTTTCACACAAAAAGACTACAGAATTGGCACTTTAGGGCTCAAAAAACATAGTTATAGGAACAATACACAGAAAATACTTACACCATTCGAATCAGCAGCTCTTGTTTATTCCGAATCGCCAACAAAATCACATTACCAAAATTTTCAGTAAAGTAGTTCAGTGGCACTTTAACATTTACCCACTTATTTTCTTCACCATGTGTTATTTGCCTACAGGGTGTCCCAAAACATGTATGCTGTGGAGCTACTGTGGAGGAGCCATAAATCCAACTTTCCTTTTTTCAAATTTTGAATAGACAACATTTCAACTTAGAGTTTAACATCAATGTTGAGCAAATCTGACTAGTGGTTGCTGATTTATTGAGAAAGAAAGTAAAAATCAGTGGTTTATTCAAAACCAGAGGATTTTATCTCCGTACTTAACCTTAGAACTTAAATTTTAACATCAAATGGACTTACACTTTGCCTTTATGTCAGGAAACACATTTGAGAGTAACTAATGACCACATCACTCAAGAATATTGACCAGGAAGCCTGCTGAACGCAATATTGTTAGTTTAAAACGACTTTATCACTTTTGAGAAGCAAAATAACTGATCGGCCCATGTCATTGCCTACAGCACTTGTGTTCCATATAACCATTTCCAGCAACCCTAAATATGTTCAATATTCTTGGTTATCACAAAATCCAAGTTGTGACTATCTGTTTCCCTTATGAACAGCAGGAAATTGGGCTAGGTATGTTTTTCAATCAATTTCTTTTGATTTTAACATAATGGAGAATAATGAATCCTCTGGTTTTGAGGCAACCGATGATTTTGATTTTCTTGCTCCATAAATCAGCAACTACTGATCAGATTTACTCAAACTTGGTGTCAACCTTCAAGTTGCAGTCTCTTCTATTGAAGATCTTAAAAACGGGAACAATTTGATTTATGGCTGCTCCGCAGCAGCTACTCAAACAGCCCACATGTCTGTTGGGACACCCTGTATATCGAATGCAGTGTGGTTTCTAGCAGCGTTTAATTTCTTTTTGCAAAGGAAAATATCTCTTAATTCTTGTTATTACAGTATGCACTTTCATTCCAATTCAGGGATGCAACCAGTATTGTTTTCTTCAAAACATGCAGAAGATGGTCAGCCTGGTTGGGAAAGGACTGGTTGCAATATTTGCTATTATAAAAATTTTTATCAAAGAAAAGGCTATGGTCACTGTGCTAATAAATATTTCTACACTACAACATTCTCCATCAAGTTCCCGTATGCAAATGATAGCTGTTATTTGGCTTACCACTATCCATTTCCTTACAGTATGATGAAGGTAAGGAGTTATATCTATTTTTGTTATCATTAGAGCAAATAATAGTTATCTACTCTAGACCTCCATGATGACGTCACACATCTTTTGAAAAAATTATTTTGCTTTGTTCAAATACTTTAGGCACTACGATTGAGAAACCCTGAAAATCTTGAAAGCTGATTTCAAGCTTATTATGGCAAAGTTCTTACTGCATCGTTGTTCTTGCGTATACTTTACTACCAATGTGCATTTTGCTCAATAGAGCTGTCTTTATTGTTATTGAACACGTCAAGAAATGAATCAGTAGGGATGGTAAATACTATCGGGTAAGTAAAAAAATATTGGTGTTTGCAAATTCGTACGAATACGATCTTTGCATTACTTCCCGCGTATGATATATCATTCCATTTCAAAAGTCTAAGTTAGCATTCAAATCTCCCTTGCCAAAATTGGTTTCATCATTCTGGAGTTATGGGTGACTTTTTTTGGCCGCTGTTTTTGAAAATGCTTTTCAGAGGGACTAGGATTGTGTATGCATTTTTTCTAATTTTAGCTTCAGAAAAATAATAGCAAGCACAACCAGCTTCTTAGCAGAAAAATCAAACTTTATCGTTGTCGTGTGCTATTTAAAGACTCATGATTGACCAGCATCCTTTGCTCCCCTCGAATGCTTCCTCCCGCAGCTTCCATTAATTCCTGTATACAGAAAATAGTAAGGTTCGTAATCCGTTTTAATCTTCGAATAAATATAGAAGGAACTGTACCTCATCATCTTTTGGTCAAGCGGTGGTGGAAAGTGAACCTGTTGGCCAATATGTTTGGACTTAAGCTGGTCTGTTGATCTTCTTCGTCAAAAGAACCAAAAAACAAAGCCCCATAGCGTTGATGTCCACTTGGAGCTGTGTCGATATCATTAGGAAAATGTTCGTCAATATTGCCATGCGATTTCGTGCTACCCTGCATGTAAGCATCTTCTAACGTCCTGAACCTCAATTTAATAGCTTCGTTGTGGTTGTACTCAAGTTTCAGGACATAAAAAGACGCTTACATGCAGCATTGCGGACAACCGTTTGGTGGTCGTGAGAAAATTAGACTCATTACATCATCGTAGTTATTAATATCGACAGTTTAGTGAGAGTCTTGCTTTGATGAATTATAAGTGGGACTCGTTGTTACCCATCTGTTAACTGTTGTAAACAAAAACAAAGGTGTGCAAAGGCTGCTGGCCACCCATGGGTTTTTAACTCTTTTTAAAGATTTGTACATTTTGTTTTATATTCAATATGAAAATTTACAAGAACGAGGTATTTAAGACTATACTTACAAATTACTTAACTACATAACTAAGATGATAACCCGGGAAGCAAGAACCCATTACTATCCCAGGGTCATGACATAGAACACTAAACTAAATCACATCTAAATATACAATTACAAAAAGCTATATATCAACGATGTTTACTTAGACTGATTACATTTCGTCGTAAATTTCGTTTTTTTTTTTATTTTAACTTTAACCTTTTCGCTGTTTGAGCGAGCAGTTACATTCAATAATTTGTTGAAATAACTCTACTCAATAGATAAAATTGCTAGCGAAGACTAGGGACGAAATGTAATAAGTCTAATGTTTACTTAAAAATACAGACAAAACGAAGATGGAAAAAAAATGAAGGGACTTTGTGGCTGCTTTGTTGCTGTATGGCGTGAAACAAACGTTTGATCTATCTTAAACAAACCGACCTGTTTTGTGGATGAGATGCAAAAGTATGTACTACTAAATCACATCTAAATATACATTTGCTCAGGTCATCGACCATAATTTTCAGGTCAATGTTCCCATATATATTGTGTGACACGAACGGTGTGTGCAACTTTTTGCACTAAGAAGCTGAAAACCTTTTCGCTGTACTCAATAGATAAAATTGCTAGCGAAGACTAGGGACGAAATGTAATAAGTCTAATGTTTACTTAAAAATACAGACAAAACGAAGATGGAAAAAAAATGAAGGGACTTTGTGGCTGCTTTGTTGCTGTATGGCGTGAAACAAACGTTTGATCTATCTTAAACAAACCGACCTGTTTTGTGGATGAGATCTAAAGTCAGCTCGAGAAAACTTTTATCAGCGTCACTTGAAAGATCTTTATCACCATGTAGCAAAATTTTTACAAGAACGTTGTTAGAAAGGCTGTTGATTTCAACAAATGGTCATAATGCATCTGAAACTCCAACGAGAAGATCTCGTCGTTGACTATCAAATGATGGGCAAAGCAACAGAAAGTGCTCCGTGTCCTCAATACCGTCATTCGTTGGGCACATCGGGTTTACTGTGTCTCTGAAATTGTGCTTGAATTTGTGGAAATTTAGTTTGCTGAGACCGACCCTTATTTGAGAGAGCATCGTACGCAAGCATACATTAAATGACAAATTGTTTGAAGGCCTTTAATATCAAGAAAACAGCTCCTACATGTATTATTGAAATTCTAAAGCTGCAACAGAACACTGTATCAACGATCGTGAAATGCAGCATTACTCTGAAATATTGAGAAGTAAATATTGTTTTTCTTTTCTTTTGTCAAAATGTTTCCTTTCAATGACACCTGTGGGGGAACCATTATGGAAAAATCGCACTGAGCTTTTAATGCTATCCCTGTCATTTTTAACTGGGGGTCTTTTTTTATTACAGTTTTAACTTTTATACATCGTACGCTTGTAATTAGACTTCTTTTTTCCCTATTTTATTTTACATCAAATTTTTAACTTAACGTCGCTAAAAATTATACATGCACTGCTGACGTGCTTTTATGAAGGAGTGCTGCATTTAATTTGTATCTTTGATAACAAAGATATGATGCGTTCAATTCAGTCTTTTCATGATAACCCTCCAGGAGCGCTTAACTGTTCAACTGAAGTGAGAAGACAGCAAAAATGGAGATTCCAAGGAAAACACGGAATGATTTGAAAAAACACAGAACGATTTGAGAAACACGGAATGAATGGAGAAAATATGGAATGAATTGAGAAAAACAAGGAATATTGCTCGAAAACGAATCATTCCATCTATTTTCTTGATTTTCTGACCCACACAGTGTTTTTTGAAAGCAATATTAACATCCCATTGACGTTTCAGGGACAAATTCCAAATATTTCACAGGCATTCCATTCCATTCCATTCCATCATTCCATATTCCGTGTTTTGAAAATAGCAATTTTATAATGCTCATGCTGTTATTTTGTTGTAGTTGTTATGTTTATGTATGGGTTAGACTGTCAGTTAGGACACACGTGTTATGAGAGCCGGTCACACGATTCTATACATCCCACTTAAGATTTGCACCCGGGTAGGGGTACTTGACTTTAATTTGTACGGGGGTGTGCCCACGAAAATTTACCCTGCTCTAGAATTTTTTGCTGCAAAAGATAAATGATGCTAGAAAAGCAATCGTGAAAATTACACTCAAAACATGAAAATTTGACGGAAAATGACTCGATCTAGCAAAACATCCCTTTTTGACTCGTTTTAACAACCTACTCTAAAAAAGTGCCCTATTTTGATACCCTGCCCTGTGCAAGAAAACATTGTTGAAAACGATACCCTAAGAAACGGCACATCCCGGTCGGACAAATATGATAAGTTCCCCTCCCCCCCCCCCGGGATTTGCATCAACGAGAACCCCTAATGATTTTGTCTTGAGTACATCACAGCAAGACTGAATTATGTTTTTGCCGCTGACCGACAGGACCTTGCGCCCCCGCATTTAGTTGGAATCTGTGAATCTGGAAAGTTGCCAGGAAAAACAAACAATAGACTTTCGAAGATTCCTGACCCCTGGGAATTGGCCTATCGTCTTCGGTACTTGGCTAAATGCACAGGTTGGAAGTTAAAGATTACTTGGATGAGAGCTGAAGTTAATCAAACATTTTTAAAGGGCTCCAAACACGTGGAATAGATATCGTGGTGATTGTCACAAAAGACGAAGAATTCAAGGATTTAATGTTTTGTAAAATACTCCAAAACTGGCCGCAGCCTTTTCACCATCATCTCCGAAATCCTTCTCCAAGATCTGAGCAACATTTTGAGCCAGGTGAGCTATTCGGGAAAATAGGGGATCATACTTCAATTTTTTATCGAAGTACCGGTGATCTTCACATGGTTATCGGCCTAAGTATTTTGGTCTGCCAAAGTAAACCCTCCTAGCGTTCAAAATCCTTGAAATAGACAAGCAGTAAAATTATTTTTGAAGAGGTAGATACTTTGTTGTTTATTTCATTGAATTGCAGGCCTATTTGACTCTTCTGAGCCTCACAAGCCAAGAAATTTCAAGGTTACTAGATTTTGGTTCAAAAATAGTGAGGAAAAATTGATCGAATTTCTATGTAATTTGCAAAAAATCTGGCCGCAGCCTTTTCAGGAAACTTTTTGTATTGATCGAAATTTTATTTGGCTGTCAGAAAATCGTATTGGTACCGCCGGGAAAATAGGGGATGACATTGTAAAAATTAGATATCTACGTGTTGATTTTATGCTGATTTCCCAGCCAGCCATCTTTGTTTGTTTACAATCTAGCAGCCGCAAACAATGGAGAGCAACGACAACAGCTCAAGGTGAAGTCAAAATTATACCCCCGTCCTTAGCCTATGTTAGTATTGATTACTTGATGTTTGGTTTGATGTACCAGGGGGTCAGTTTATGATAGATTAGGCCAAAATTCTCGTTGTTTTGAAGTATATTGCAAATTTCTTGTGACATTGATTTCATGTTTGTATTCCCTTTATGGCAAATTGGTCGTTGAGCAAAGCTAATTTTTTACATTTTACAGAACAATTTTTACTTCATGGTAAGCATGACTGCGTTCAGAAAATATTACTCGCTCATCGATGTTACTCGCAGTGACGCACGTCGGGCGGGAAGTTTTAGTCCATCGAAGGGTTAGTTGAGAGAGCAGAAACTCCAGGCTTTGCAAGAGATTTTTATTGCCCAGAATCAAATAGTTTGATTTCTTTACAACACTGGCTTGCGATTAATAAACTGGGTAAAACTCCGCGGGTTACTTGTGTGTATAACTGTCTTGTTTTTGTTTTGGGATGTTCTCCGTATTTCAGGTATTTCAGTTTAAGCTCTTTCCATGTGACCTTCACCTATGCTCGTTGTTGTTGCTGTTATGGTTTCAGCTGTGGTCAGTTCTAGAATTGAGGAAAGGAGCGTTTGTAATAATTCTGATTTCCCCATTGCCTCGGTTTCGAGGGATATCTGCGCGCGCATAAAAACATAATTCAGTCTTGCTGTATTCCCAAGTGTTCCCTGCAGCGTGTAATCAGGTTACGGGTTGTTTTTCCAAAGTACAAGGCATGGCAGCCAGGACACCTAAAGGAGAACTGAAATGCAAAACTATTTTTTTATATGTTGCAGGAAATGATGGGCAGAATTCGATTAAAAAATTTTCGTTCAAATATGAAAACGCGTTTTGAAGTTATTCCGGTTTTAATGCGCCGAAAATGACGTCAACGATCCAGGAGTTTTCGTTCATTGTCGGGATCATTCGTGACTCAATCGCGTCTGACGTCACAAACTCCATGTCTGAATATCACAACAACAAGTCTCCGCACTGAAACCTGGAACTCTGGTGATCTGTAAATACTTTTCGTGCAGTAATCGTTTAATTTTATTTGGATTAATGAAAATGGCTACTCGTTGGGCTCAGGGCCGTAGGAAGAAGCTTCGGATTGGGGGGGCAATTGTTCTTAAAACAATAGAGAACAATACATCTAATTATGTCATGTGACGTAGCACCATTGTTTAAAAAAATTATTGGGGGGGCTTGAGCCCCCCCTACCCCCCCACTTCCTACGGGCCTGGTTGGGCTTTTTCAAGGGAGGATCGCTGTTTATTAGAATTCCCCGAAATCTCCGAGCTTCGTGAAGGCAGTTGGTTTCAAGGAGGCAGCGATCCAATTTTTGGCCAAGCACGAGTTTCAAACAAAAGAGCCACTTCAATCCCCGCTACAATCTCAATTGTTTCCAGAGGAATGCTGGAGAATTTTATTTCATTTTGGTTTGAAAATAAGACCAGATACTATTCCTACTCAATGCGAATTCTCAGCTCCGAATATGCATTTCCAGGTGAAATGAGAGAGAATGTATTTGGAGGCGTGGGGAGCACATCAGACAGTAAAAAGGAGCAAATTCTGAGACGAAGAAACTTTTTCATACAAATTTCCTTAAGTTGCCATGAATAACTCGGTATTACCAATGCCTTGAACCAAAAGGGTCAGGGAGAGTGAAGGCATCCCTTCCCACCACTGGATCGAGTTTCCTCTGAGAGGCCCCTGGAAGATGTAACGAAAGGAAATTCTCAACAAAATAAGTTTCAAAATATTTGCATTAGATAATACACACACTTTTTTGTAATAAGATACTAAGAATTTGGGCAAATGCTCGAAGTTTCTTAAAATTACACGTATTTTTATAAGCAACAGCAAATTTGGGGCAGTTCTGAAACTTTCTTAAAGGTATCAGATTTTAAGTTCTCAGAGTTTCCTACGAGTGTCTTAAAGGTTCCATAACAATCTTTATGTTCACTTCATGTCCCCTCGTGAACATTTCAAAACAAGGTTTCGGCTATTTGACAGTTGAGTTTCTTACAAGCAATTTCTTATAAGAAAATACGTGCATGAAACCACATAAAACAAGTATAGGATATGTGTAGATATACGCAGTAAATGTTTGTCTAATTAAAAACATGCTTGTAGCTTGTCTCCTTGTCAGGCCCGTAGGAAGCGGGGGGGGGGGTAGAGGGGCCTGAGCCCCCCCCAGTAATTTTGAAAACAATGGTACTACGTCACATAAATTAATTAGATGTATTGTTCTCCATTGTTTTAAGAACAATTGCCCCCCCCCAATCCGAAGCTTCTTCCTACGGCCCTGCTCCTTGTTCATACTTAGCAACTTCTTGAACCCTGGATGATATTTCGTAGAAAAGTGAGACCTTTCATTTGACACAGCCAACAAACAGGAAGTAATCTCTTGCACGAAGGGGTTTTCCAAGTCTTCACCAAGCCACCTCACTGTTGATTTTCGTTGAACAGCCACATTTCTGGAAATATAAGATATGGATGGAAAGGCACGAATGTAGATCAAAAGTGAAATTTAATATATTTCTACAATTCTCAGAAAACCTTTGCAGCAAGTTTCCAGAAGTGGTGTTCTCGCAAGTAGGAGGTGCGGTGTAGGAGTTTCACACGTATTTTATTCATTTTGTACTCAAGTAGTATGAGTTATGGCAGCAACATCGTGAGAACAAGGATTATAACTAAATAACTAACAGTAAACTAAAATCTTGGCCAAACTACTTGGGACAAATCATAAAATTGCACTACTTCGGTCTTTGATTACGTGCCCCCCGCTCCCCCCGTTTAAAAGTTGCTTGAATCAAACGCCATTCGACCTTCTCAACATTGAAGTAGGGGGGAGGGGGGATTTTGAGACTCTAAACGTATGTTTTCTCCTCGATATTTTAGGAAACATCATGAAGACACTGAAATTTGCCTGTGTCCCAGCTTCTTTTGGCCAGGATTGTCTGAAAATGATTGTTAACAAATAACAACTCATATCTTGAGAACCGATAGAGATTTCTGTGTGAAATTTTAACACCGTCATCCCCAACGCAAGAAGTGAATTCTCAGCTATCTATGCCGAAATAGGCGTTGTTCGCTAAATTCGCTGAGCACCTTCTTAAAAATGGGCGTGGCAAAATTGCTGCAATTTTCACTCACATAAAGATTTCCTTATACACTAGGATCCTGTGACATACACTACAATGCCTGCCAAAGTCTTGGAACACCTTTGTTATTTTTGCATTTTTTGTGATTTCCCCTCTCCCCCTCAGAACAATGTTGTTCTGTGATGACAAAATGGGAATGGCAGGACGATTCGTGACTCTGATGGAATGCTAGGACAATAACCTTGCAAATCAACATTGTTTTTGGGGGTGAGGGGGTGTTCAAGCCTAATCGCTATGGTTAGAACTGCGGATTGTCAAGAAATGGCCTAAGTGTTCCAAGGACTTTTGGCTGGCATTGTCTGAATTTTATTTTGATTACGGTGACTTAAAAGAAAACAGTTTCGAGCATCTAGGGGTTTTCGGTGGTGCTGATTTCATTGGTCATAATTAAAAGTTCATATTTCATACATGTGACGTCATAATTGAACATTGTATAGATTTTCATGGATTTTACTGTGATACCACACTCAGAATTCCACCAAATAGTCAGTGTATCCAGCTATTTAGACTTGAATAGGATGATAATGATATGTTATTAGTTTACCGATCGATCTGCAATAAGAAGCCCGAATTTTGCATCTTTTCATGGCCAAAGAGAAAGTGAATTTATCCTACATGGAAACGAGGCTGCTACTTTTCATGTTTCCCCTTTTCTGCTGCTGGCGTTACTTCCATCGACTCATTTGCACCTCTGCAAGCGCTAGTGGTTATAGGCATTGTGAAATACTCAACATGGGGTTTTTTCGTTTTTTATGCGCACGCACACTCGGTTTGAAGCAGAGGCATCTTATTTTTTGCAAGCGTGATACATCGAGGCAAAGCAAAGACAAATTGTCATACTTGTAAGGGCAGTACTAGACTCATTACACAAGTCCTTCAATGCTTTTCGAGAAAAATTGTGAAATTCGTTGATTAGTTTTGCAATCAGAAATCTGTCAATTAATCCAATTCGATCTAACACATTTTGTTAAAATGATTTTCCATGAATAACAAAACTTGAAAGGTACCTCAACTTCCAACATTGCCTCTGATCACTGCTACTAGAAGAGTTTCTTAATTTCTTGGAAGGGCCTGTGTTTCTTATGAGAATAAGAATGCACTCTTCACAAACTGGTTTTGAAATAATTTTTTTTTATTTTTCAACAGATTTTGCTTGCCCGTGAAATTTTAGGTGTACATTATTGAGGATACTAGCATTACTGTCCAAAAAAATCCAAAAAAATCATGAAATGTGTCAAATTTGCTCATGTTGGTCAAAAATTTTTTCTGGTGACCCTTGACCTATTCCAAAACATCTTTTTCTACCAATAGAATTTTATTGAAAATAAAACCATCATTCTGCACAGATACACACACAAATAAAAACAGAAAAATTCAGTGAAAGCAACTTGAAAATACCTCTCAGAATTAAAATACAGTTATCTAGCTAAAGATATCCTGCAATAATACTGTGTACTTCTGCAAATGATGCTAAAAATGTTCATGAAATGTTCTTTCTTTCAAATCTCTCAGTGATATAGGAACCAGGAGGCACTGGGGGCACATGCCACCCTTTCCTGAGATTTTGCAGTAAACAAAAGAGTGCCTTTCCACTTTAGAAAGTGTCTCTTTAGCTTGATGAAAAACTCACTTGATGTGCTGTGCCTCCCAAGTTCAAGATGCATTCCTACAGCCCTGAAATCCCTTAATTGCAACTGTTAACATCTGCTGTACAGTCCAGTGCTGTTTTTACATCTCTATGCCATCTATGTATAAAAGCTAGCCAAGTTGGATGGGTCAAGGATATGCCAGCAAAATATCACTGTAAATGTTGTATGCATTGAAGGTGCATGGATCTGCAAGGCAAAAGAATATGCCCTTTTGCAAACAATTGTCACCCTTTTCACATTAATACCTATTCAGGGATTGCAAAAGTTAGTTGGACAAGACAAAGCAATAGAAAATAACATAGTCAGGTCATTTCTTAGATGGCAGCAAGGGCAGTCACCCCTATGCCCCTTTTCCAGCATTCCTGACCCCCTTCATATAAAATGGAATTGAAACTAAATTGACACATTGCCCTCAGCAATGCATCAAACAATTTGCACATGTTTCTGCATTAAATAGGAATGTGGGTAAATTTCTGACTGTTAATTTGAAGATTCGTTACTTCTTGCATTCTGTCTAAAGAGATGTAGATAGTTGGATTATATAGTAAATCTTATGACATTAAGTACGAAAATCCCCTTGTACGCGATGTATCAGGTACTGAAATATCGGCTTCTTATGACACATGACATGTAGCCCTTGCCCCGTATGTGATTGTTAAGGACAAAGCTTTTCCTTGCCCAAATCGTTGTCGATGTAAACAAAACCTTCCCCTAAAAAGATGAATATTGACGTTTAACGCAAAAACAGTGCATATACCGACACTGTCATACTGTTACTGAAGACATTGCAAGTGCACTGGCAAAGTTTGGTGATGTGGTACGGTGCCGATTTGGAGAAATAAACGCCTCAAAATTGGCAATTTCAGACGACGACCGTAGAACCATTTTAGACTGCAGTTTGATAAATAACATTTTACCTGCCTTGCCGACCACTCACGACTGTGAGCTTCTGGGTATCGATTGTCCATAGGTAGTTTTATCAACATAAACAAATGCCAGACTTCCAGCTTGAGTATTTCAATGCAAACAAAATATGGAAGAAATGGTTCCTTCTGCTACTTACGTAACATGGTTCTAGAGTAGTGTCTAAAAAACCTAGAATAACGTCACAACGCAAAAAACGGTGAATAACCCACCTGATAGGTCATGTTCCTGATATCCTTGGCAAGGACTCCTGTAAAGTTCTTGATGTGGCACGGTGTAGTTTTGGAGAAATATCCTCTTTCATCAACATGAATCTGCGTATGAATTAGGCCATTTTTTCATGGCCACAAGAAGTCTTCGAATAGTGCTTTTTAATTAGAAAATTTCGTCGATTGATGTCTCCCAATGTTCGCCAACCTTTCTTCCATCAAAATCAAATAGTGGATTTAACTGCGAACGGATGAGCTCACGCTGGAATGCAAAAGCCGATGCCCGACCCATCTAGGCCAGTTGTCTCGCTCGCTTTGAAATCTAGCTGTGAGACTGGTGATTTTGAGTGGTCAGCGGTTTGTGAAACGAAATGTCACTGTGTTGAAATACACTAGTATAGCTAGGAATTTTTATTGGCACATTTACCTGCAATGGCAAAACTCGAAATTGTCGACAGACACAGATCACAGTCATATGGCGAGATGTGTCCTCAGATGTATCCTTCGATGTTGTCCTTCAGAGCAAGTCAGGCGATCGAAATTGATTGAAATCAAGTCGAGCATCGAAATTGCAAGGGGGTTATCCGTTACCCTTTGTGTTCAGTTGCAGGCCATTGTCAACAACAATATAGCAATTAATTTGCGAATTTGCGGCGATTCATATGTTCAGATAGTCGTTTCCAATGTCTTTCAATTTAAGTGAATGAAACAATGCAGGTAGACAATAAGAGACGTTACGTTGCCAAGTGAAAACAATAGCGATAGAATCTACGCGCTTCTCTGCCTCAAAATGTTTGAAATGGACAGAGAACACTCACAGTTCACAGTTTGAAATCGCTCGAAAAACATGCCACAATGTCTGGCAAACTGGCCCTAACTTACTAGAAAGGTGTACCATGGCCGAGGTAACAGATTTCCGTACTGTCGTGTTGACTGGACCAATTGTTATGGAGAAAGTGCAGAAAATCTAACACTTTACACTTTTTAAAAAGATGAATTTAGACTATATCAAATTTCATTCTGCATTTATCGTTAAGTGTGGAAATTATTCGAAGTTACTTCTCGATCGTGAAAGAAGCCAGTGCAAGTTTTGATGAATTCGAAGTACGTCAATGATGTACACCGACTGGGCACAAAATATCTGTACTTACTTTCTGTAGTATGGGGGAAAATGGGAATAACTTTTCGTTGACTGTTGATGTAAACTGATATGATTTCATTTGTGTAACTGGAGCGGTCTTTCTTCTGCGGAGCAGTCAGTACAGAAGAATGAGCCTGGTTTGGCATGCTAACTTGCGCCACTTATGTATAGTTTATATAGGTGTCCTTAACTCACAACATTTAGCATTGTGAAAAGTTCCTGACAAACATTTATTTTCCATTTCTGCCACGAGTTTCTTGCATTTTTTGTTGTGCGACCCCAAAATCAGTTGTGCGGCAGTGCCAATTAGTCGCTTACATTTATTTATTTATTTTTTTTTATATCACAGTTAAAACTCAACAATATACAAATACAATATTCTGTGCCGTCCATAGCAGAAATAGACATGACGTCATCTGGTTCTGGCTATGAACGGCACTTGACAATTCCTTTAACAGCAATCTTATTAAGCACTTTGTGTACCATGGCACCATTCCATTTTGGCAGACGCTAGCATACGCCAGCTTAGTTTAGGTGAATTATTGTAAAACAAAAAAGGAAAAAAAAACAAACAAACAAACAAAAAGCAAAAAACAAACAAACAAATAAAAAACAAACAAACAAACAAACAAACAAACAAACAAACAAAACAGAAATAAAGACAAAAACTAAAAACTATGCACTGGTGCAAAACTTGTGTAAAGATGGTTGGATGTGAGTCACCAATGACTGGTGCCATGGTTCACAAAGGGCTTACTCAAAACAAGACTAAACATAAATAAGAATAAGGAGTCGCCAATCGTCAGGTTTTCATCAACTTTCCGAAGAATTCCCAAAGACCCCACAGACCAGAAACGCCCCCAGCCACTCCACCGCCACTCCACCGCCAAAAACCACAAACCAGCCACCACCCGAATGAGCTGAGCAAGCGGAGCCCGAGCCCCGCAATGACCGCAACCACCACAGGGCCCAAGCCCCACCCACCAAGCGCCCCCGAATGACGCCCAGCCTGCAGCACCCGGCAGCAAAGCGGCAGTTCCATGGCCAAAAGACACCCCCAGCCCACAGAATCCCCGGGAACACCTCAGTTAATCCTGTTAGTAGCTTTGATATATGCTATGGATGCCTCTAAAATCATTCGATTGTCAGTTTCATCAAAAATTGGGCTACCGTAAAGAAGCAAATTAAGCAGGGCTTTTGGATCCATGTTGTTTACATCAAAATCTGGAAGGTGTGAATCGCTTACATTAGGTTTCATTGCCAATTATGACGTCATCAACTTAAAATATGGCTTTTTGATGATCAAAAATGAAATCAGAACCATCGAAAACCCCTAGGTGCGTGAAATTTGTTTTCCTGTACGACGCCATTATCGAAATAAAATTCAGACAATGCCTGCCAAAAGTCTTGGAACACCTTTGCTATTTTTGCATTTTTTTGTGATTTCCCCTCTCCCCCTCAGAACAATGTTGTTCTGTGATGACAAAATGGGGATGGCAGGACGATTCGCGACTCTGATGGAATGCTAGGACAATAACCTTGCAAATCAACATTGTTTTTGGGGGTGAGGGGGTGTTCAAGCCTAATCGCTATGGTTAGAACTGCGGATTGTCAAGAAATGGCCTAAGTGTTCCAAGAACTTTTGGCAGGCATTGTAGGATCCTGAGCTTTCTTCCGCTATCGCACGATTGTGTACTCCGCTGCTCTTTGAAAATGACTTGTCATTGCAAGAAAGCTTTTAGGGTCATTGTTTGAGGTCCGGTTTCTTGTGAATTTTTCGGTTCTCCCAACGGCGCTCCAAAGAAAAATGCCCCATAATTTTGGGATAAGTCACGCTTTTTTGGTAAATTCGTTTGATTCCACATTTGAACATCAAGTCTTCCCATTCATGCAAAAAAAAACCAAGTAAAAATTGCCCGGAAGGTGGAAATCTCACGGCACTCCAAAATTAAAACACTTACAATAAACAATTCCGGATAAGTTTCTTTTAAAGTCCATTGAGAACCGTCAGAAATCATATTTCACGAAAATATTGATGCAAATACTGACTATAGGCTAATAAAGCTCATTTTTCTCATTAGAATGAGACAAAATTTGTTAGAATAGGGCAAACGTTGCCGACGTTATTAATGTAAGCATAGCCGTCAAATCTTTTCTTTTGTCAAAAGCTCCCGTGGGGTTCTGACTCACACTCTGATCAGATCGCATTTTCTCCTATGATTGACCAATCAGATGCCGTCGTTGTGTTTACTTCCGCGTTTCACAGCAAAACTTAGGCCATTTTCAGCCGTTTTGACCACTCTCCGGAAAAAGTCATTGCACGATCGGATAAATCGAATTTCGTCAAAATTTCAATTGGATTCTCCATGCTTTGGATTCTCCATGCTTTGGACCATAAGTGTTTTCGGGATGGCTTTGCGATCACTAAAAATAGCAGCATTGTGGCATTTTTAAGCTCACTGCAGTCATTCATCGGTTACAGACTCTATGATTAGCAAAAAGAAGAGTAGAAAATTGAAAACCTGAAAAAGAACTAGTGCATACACATACCTCAGATGGATTTAATAACAAACATCCACTTTTTCTGCCGCGATTTACAGCGAGTTTCACCAGCAAATAACACAGTCAACAAAAATAGGCGCGAGAACTTGAATGATCAGCTACATGCCATCGTCGAGTGAGAACAGCATCCGATTCCAATGAACAGAAATATGAATAAATCAACGGTGAATAACGAATATATGAACTTGCCATATGCTGAAGATTACGGGAGTAGCTGTACGTGCACTCTGGCCCAGAAAGAACAATTTTGTGATGTCTTTTTCGATAAACCATCTGTGGATAAACCGTGCCACCATTCCTTTATCCAACTGCGGCTATCTGCACGCAGGCTAGATGGAATCCGGCAATAACATTACCAAAACGATGTACGAATTGATCGGTCACTTCCCATCTTTTATTGCAAGAAAAATAGCTATCGTCTTATGGTCTAGCAGGCTAGCAGCTTCATGAAACAGAACTGAAATGCTAGGTTTAGTGTTCTTACGAATACGAATAACGAGAAGAAATGTACATCTTATTTTCCTAACGAGTAAAAAAGGTCGATCTTTTCGACATTTGAAATACTATTTATAGAAACTCCTCTTGTCAATTTCACATTTTGGGCGGATATCATCAGAAATATTTTATCTTTTAGAAGTCCTTCGTTAGAAAATCACCCCTTCACAGTCAAGCAACACAGTAGCATCAAAGCAAAGTTGGGCAGTTTGCAAACTCATTGCCCATTCATGGAAGAAAACCCCTATTTTTGTAAGATTCTACAACTTTCATCCAATAAAGAAAGCTCCTCAAAATTCTCACTTTCTGAGTACAAAATGTTTCGTAAGAGTTTCTTAAAAGTTCTCTCAAATTTCTATCGGTGGTGCAGGATCTCTGGGATCTCCTGTGCCTTAGACAAAAATTGTGCAGCAAATTATGAAATCATGCCACAACAGTGTAGATCACATACGAAATCTCATGTAAGAAGTTACCAAACGAAAAGTGAAATTTATTTGTTTCAGTTTCCAAAATGTTATATTTACTTTAGGCTTGATTCTAATAAAAAAGTTTCTTGTAAGGTTCCCAAATTTTCAAAATTCCAACTGACAGTTTGTCGACGTTCATTCAGAACCACATTTTGAACCAGTGAATTGTTAAAAAACGAAATAATAACAAAAATTATTGCTTTTTAGTAATAGTTGAGTTGGTATTGCAATTTCAGGTTGAAAACATTTTTTGCAACTCATAACTTACTTTGAAATAGTTCATCAAATTTGAAATGACCTTTCATCGCTTCTAATAGATTTTCTTAATTTATGGAAGAGGCAGCAACGGTTTCCTTTAAGCAGTTTCCTGCAGAAAAAGTGTATGCTGTTGCATTGATAGAGGTCCGCTATCATAGGAAAAATTTCAAGAAACTGAACTCTCAGGTCACCTAGAATATAAAATCTTTGAAACTGGAACATAATAACTTCACTTTTCATTTAGTAATTTCTTACATGAGACTTCGTATGTGATCTACACTATTGTGGCATGATTTCATAATTTGCGGCACAATTTTTTTCTAAGGCAAAGGAGATCCCAGAGATCCTACACCACCGATAGAAATTTGAGGGAACTTTTAGGAAACTCTTACGAAACATTTTGTACTCAAAAAGTGAGAATTTTGAGGAGCTTTCTTTATTGGATGAAAGTTGTAGAATCTTACAAAAAATAGGGTTGTTCTTCCATGAATGGGCAATGAGTTTGCAAACTGCCCAACTTTGCTTTAATGCTACTGTGTTGCTTGACTGTGAAGGGGTGATTTTCTAGCGAAGGACTCCTAAAAGATAAAATATTTTTGATGATATCCGCCCAAAATGTGAAATTGACATGAGGAGTTTCTATAAATAGTATTCCAAATGTCGAAAAGATCGATCTTTTTTACTCGTTATGAAAATAAGATGTACATTTCTTCTTGTTATTCGTATTCGTAAGAACACTAAACCTAGCATTTCAGTTCTGTTTCATGAAGCTGCTAGCCTGCTAGACCATAAGACGATAGACATTTTTCTTGCAATAAAAGATGGGAAGTGACCGATCAATTCGTACATCGTTTTGGTAATGTTATTGCCGGATTCCATCTAGCCTGCGTGCAGATAGCCGCAGTTGGATAAAGGAATGGTGGCACGGTTTATCCACAGATGGTTTATCGAAAAAGACATCACAAAATTGTTCTTTCTGGGCCAGAGTGCACTTACAGCTACTCCCGTAATCTTCAGCATATGGCAAGTTCATGTATTCGTTATTCACCGTTGATTTATTCATATTTCTGTTCATTGGAATCGGATGCTGTTCTCACTCGACGATGGCATGTAGCTGATCATTCAAGTTCTCGCGCCTATTTTTGTTGACTGTGTTATTTGCTGGTGAAACTCGCTGTAAATCGCGGCAGAAAAAGTGGATGTTTGTTATTAAATCCATCTGAGGTATGTGTATGCACTAGTTCTTTTTCAGGTTTTCAATTTTCTACTCTTCTTTTTGCTAATCATAGAGTCCGTAACCGATGAATGACTGCAGTGAGCTTAAAAATGCCACAATGCTGCTATTTTTAGTGATCGCAAAGCCATACCGAAAACACTTATGGTCCAAAGCATGGAGAATCTTCTCCAATTGAAATTTTGACGAAATTCGATTTATCCGATCGTGCAATGATTTTTTCCGGAGAGTGGTCAAAACGTCCGAAAATGGCCTAAGTTTTGCTGCGAAACGCGGAAGTAAACACAACGACGGCATTTGATTGGTCAATCATAGGAGAAAATGCGATCTGATCAGAGCGTGAGTCAGAACCCCACGGGATCTTTTGACAAAAGAAAAGATTTGACGGCTATGCTATTAATGTATAAAATAAGTAGAAGCGTTGACAAATTTGGTTCCTTTCTCAATGTTCCAGATATCGAGAGTCCACCTGGTTGCCCCGCAACAGGTATATTATTCTTCAACAAAAAGTTCTGAATTACAATTCATCGGGCACAATAGACCATTCAATGCCGTCCAGGGTGAATGCAAGTTTGGTGGAGCGAATTTAATCTCATTGAAAATGAATGAATAGTGAGAGAATTGGCTAACGTTGCATTTGAAAATAAGACAATTGCACTGCGGAGGCGCAGAATTTTCACTGATTCAAAAGAAACTTTGTTTTCCAGTTCTCTTTGATAACTGTGCTGTTTTAAAACGAAAATCATTGGCAGGTTTCGTGCACAAGAGAAGTCTCGCTGAGCGTAATAGGAAAATTTTGTATAATTTGATGACGTCATAGTTCTGATAGATGAATCAGTAACAATGAAAGTATTAACATCTGAAGTACTCTGGAGTTAAGCCCACAGTTAGTGGCTATCCATTCATAGTAAAAGAGATTGTCTGATACAAGTATATTTGGATTCATAGAAACATATATGATAGGTAGTGATAGCAATTTTTCAGACAATCTTGGCCAAAATGCTTGGGACAAATCATAAAATTGCACTACTTCGGTCTTTGATTACGTGCCCCCCGCTCCCCCCGTTTCAAAGTTGCTTGAATCAAACGCCATTCGACCTTCTCAACATTGAAGTAGGGGGGAGGGGGGATTTTGAGACTCTAAACGTATGTTTTCTCCTCGATATTTTAGGAAACATCATGAAGACACTGAAATTTGCCTGTGTCCCAGCTTCTTTTGGCCAGGATTGTAGGCCTACCTAACCAACATGAAATGAAGAAAACGAGCAGAAACAATAATACATGGATGTAACAGGCCTATCGTTTTCATTCGTACTTTTAGGGCTTCTTTAGGTCTTATTAAAACGAATTAGTATGAGAAATCTGAAATTCAGGCAAAATATTTAGAAACCATGATAAGAAATCGCTCTTCTTTAATCTTTAATGAATAAATACAGTCTAATTATTGCCATTCAGCCTAGACAATAAGAGGAAGACTCATTTCCCGCTGCAGTGCAGAATAGTCGATGTTTTGTTTTGGCTTGGAATTCTCTCATCCTTCGAAATGATGGTTTTTGCTGCTTTCCAGGTCAACATTGTTCGAAGTTAGTTTATACTAACTAAACATAAAATCATGTACCTTGCTGTTATCCTATTCTGTCAATATGTTTATCATCCTCCTTGATCTGAATTGCGAGGTCCCGTCTGGCATCACTCAGGCGTCGCTCCGGATCGTGAAGGCTTGTATGTGTGCTGAATCTGTGAATGCACAGGCAAATCTTGCCATAGAAACATCTTAGCATATAATCAGCCCATTTCTGAGGTTATAATGATGGCTTTTCGTGCAAAATCTAGTTCAAAACAGCTAGGTAACGCGTTGCGATATGGACGACGATACTGCATCACACAGGAGTCAGGAATGCGGATTTGCATACATGGATTTTGTGACGTCAGCGCAATCCAATGTTTTCGGAAGTGCTCGGGGACAGTCGGTAGTGTTCGGGAAATTGTTCGGATCACAACTTTAACGCGTTATATTTCGAAAACGGTTTTGAATATTCGAAAAAAACTTTTTGATTCGAAGTCTGCACATCAGATTCTACAAAATATAAAAAAAAAGTTTTGCATTTCAGTTCTGCTTTAAATTTGTAAACAATAGAGGAGCGAATGAGAGTTGGAAAATGTTCTTTAAATGGAAAAAAGACTGGATGCGCTTTTCAAGATCGAGAGATAACCTTGAGGAGTGCCACAGGTTATATCCTGTGTCCCTGATCGATGCCCATTCAAAGAGCAGAATTGATTGATTAATTTTAATTTCTTTAACCCTAATCCTACCGAGGGGGGGTGTTTTCCATCCCCCCTGTCAATTTTTTGCAGAGCATTCTTTAACGACAAAAGCTATGACCCTCAAACTCTCTGACAATTACTAATTAACTATTAGCTACATTTTGACAATTAAATTTTAGAACAATAGGCGTCACGTGACAGGTGACACTACCATATTTGGAGCAAGGTATTGGAAAAATTAATGATTTTGATATTTTTACTCCCAGAATTAGTTTCAAATATTGACTATTGTACTTTAAAAGAATCAGCAAATAATTAGCTTTCTATTGTTATCAATAACAATGGAATATGCTGACGTCAGCATCCTTAAATGATGACGTCACTTGGGCCGCCATTTTGGGCAATTTTGGCAAATTTTGAAGTTTTTTCCAACAGATTTTGTTTAAAATGCATAGAATTGCGTTATGCAACACTTTAAAAGCATTTTGAGCCAATTATTCTCAATTTTTGGCAGAAAAACACAGTTTTGAATTATGACGTCATCAATTTTTGTCATTTTCTTTCAAAATAACAGTCTAAAAACACCTCTATGCATCATATTTGAATTGGAAATGAATAATACGCCAAATAAGAATGGAAAAAGTCATTCAACTTACCTTTATTCCGTTTTAAGAACAAATAAGCCGGAAAGCCATATATTTTGACATTTTCCGGCATTATGACGTCATAGTGACGTCACCTAATGAGGTGGCCACGCCCAAAACTACCAGTCGGCTAAGAATAGTTAGGACTACGCCCTTGCCAAGTTTCAATGATTTCCCATTAGTCTACGGCCATTTATAGAGGGGGGGGTGGAAAGCACCCCCAACCCGGCTATGTTAGATCAAAAAAAGCCCGGTAGGATTAGGGTTAAGCACGGTGGCAACGTCAGTCAAAGGACTGATTTACAGTGGGCGGTGCAAATACATAAAATAACTAAATGAAAAAGAAAAGCATACAATCTTGAATAATCTTATTTACAAAACTTTCTAATAAGCAAATTAAAGTAATGCTAATTTCTAATTGCTGATGCTGAATATTTCATAAGTTTTGGATGATTTGACTTCAACAGAAAGATCTTTCCACTATTTAGCACCCTCGTACGAGGAGCTATTATGTCCGAAGGCCGATTGCGATGAGGAACGGCCAAATCTGTTTTGGTATTGCGAAGTTATCTCTTGCATGAATCTGACAGCCTGACGAACATTTCTGCAATGTCAGTGGGAACTTAGACATTTTCCCCCCGAGAACTGTTTCCTTTGATTTAAGTACAAACGTAAGCAGTTCCCCGGGTAGCCTCTAGTACCATATGCGTTTGGTTTTTTACTACAGGATGTCCCAAAAAGTAAATGCGCCGTTTGAATGGTGTGAAGCCGCCATAAATCCAACTTACCCGTTTTTCAGATCTGTTAATAGATTGCATGTGATTGCTGAGTGTGAAAGAAAGTCAAAATCACTGCTTGTTTCAAAACCAGAGGATCTAATCTCCATACTTGGCCTTATAACATGAATTTTAGCATCAAATAGGCTTAAACTTTACAGTTATATAGAAAGCACTTTTGGGAGTAATTATTAACCACATAACTCAAGAACGTTAACAAAACAGCCTGCAGAACGCAATATTGTTGGTTTGTAAAAGTTTTTCACTTTTGAGAAGCAAACTAACCGATAGTCATGGCCTGCAACATTTGTGTTGCACATCACCATTTGTTCGACCCTAGATATGTTGGATATTCTTGGTTATCGCAAAATCAAAGTGATGGCTATGTCTACTGACTCTCGAATACCGAATAAACGGGGGAGGGTGAGAATAAGGGGGGGGGGGGGTTGGAGTTGGTTCAATATAATAATAATCGGGGGGCTTGAACAATCAAGGGGGTTGGAAAATTGAGAATAGTCGTTTTTCGTTTTTTTTAGTTAACCCTATTTTAACCGGGTAAAAAAAAAGTGATTTTCTACCGGGGGGGGGGCGTTTTTCGCCCCCCCTGTTTTTCTCCGCAAGTATAAGAGCTATGACAATGAAACTTGCATTGTGTCATAATTGAACAATGGAGAATCTAAAAATAGCATCAATCAATCAATAGTCACGTGATTGGTTGCTAGGCAACCAAAAACAATGCAAATTTTGAGAAAATCGAGCTATTTGCAGAAAAGGGCCCATTATTAGCAAATAGCCAGATAAAATTGGCAAAAAACCATCCAAATACCTGCTTGATATCATTAATTTGTAGTTTCATATGGTTTCGTACGGATATTTATGGTTTCTAATAAATTAACTAATTAAATAATGAAAATTTGATTCAATGCAAAATTGTTAGCTCAATAATTATGATTTAAAACCATTAATTTCGCATATTATTGGTGAAATCAAGTACCTTCATCGTTATTTGAGGTAATTCCATCAGTTTTGTATGAAAAATTACTCATTCATTAGGAATATGACGTCATAAAGATTGATGACGTCATAGAAATAATAAACTGCTGATGTCAGCAAATATGAATAAATTATATATCAAATGAAAGTACTCATCGAGATGAATCGAATGGTATATATATTGTTGAGATTTAGTAACAAAGGAAGAAATTAGAGCCGTTTTAAAGAATTTCTTTGTGACCACTCTCCAAATATGGGCATGTGGTGGTCACGTGGTCAAACAATAGGCATTGAAATTTCTATTTTCTGATTGCCAACTAAATTTTAGGAAAAGTCAAGAGGTTTCAGCATTGTAGGTAGCATCGTTTAGGAGCTATTTAAAAAAATCCGATAGGGGGGGCGAAAATAGGGTTAAACACGTATCCTTTTGGTGTCAGTCATGTTGCTAATACATTTCTCGCGTGCGGGTCGGACAAGAAACAAAGGAGAATAAAGTTAATAAATGCAAAACAAAGGAGAATAAAGTTAATAAATACAGTAAGTACATTTTCTTGGCATGAATTATTAAGGCGCCTCATATGTAATTATTTTCATTTGAGTTTCTGCAGGTGCATTGAGATGTAGCCAAATGAAACTTTGTGAAGTTGTTTTCAATGATTTATCAAAAATAAAAATCACATCATATTATAAAAAATTAGCATAATTTTGGGCGTGGCAACCCGTCAAATTCTAATTTTTGAAAAATTCTCAGAAAATCCATGGTTGTCCTACAAGTGTGAAATTTGGTATGGAGAACACTTGCCTCTATGTCCATGGGCCCTAGTAAAATATTTGACATAACTTTTGTTTTTACAAAGATATACGGATAAATGTGATTTCAATAGTTACGCGTCATTGATCTCATCAGCCTCATTCTATTTTTAGTCATCAGATTTAATTTTTTTTACTAGGGCCCATGAAGTATGGCATACTAAAAATGATTATGAAATTTGGAGTTGATCAGCATTATAGTTCAATTTTAAGAATTTTTCAAAGTTTCCCAATGCCGTATTTTCAACTCTTTGAGTAAATCACCGTTAAAGTTCAAGCAGTGTTCATCACAATGTTTTGGCTCATCTATAGGCAGGCACCAGAAAGATATATGGCACCCTCTTGTTCTTTCTCCTCATTAACCTTTTCTGGCAGATCTTATAACTGCTTTCTCTTCATTTTCCCAGTCTCACTTGACTTTCTCGAGCTGTTGTTCAATCTTTTCTTGTCTCAATCTTTTGCTGCCCTTGTACTTGTAGGCCCTTCATCTGGCCTAACGACTTGACATGATGGTGGAGAAAATATCCCGACTCCTCTACTGTTCTGTTGATGTTTCAATTCCAACACTGCCAACTGCAACTAATGAATTTACTACCACCAAGTTTCCTTTTCCCAGTAGCTTTTGCTCTTGTTGTGTTCATTTCCCATTTCAGAACTAGCAACTATCATACAAATATCAAAGATCGCAAAATAATTTCGAAACTGCACTGCAATAAGCCAATTTTTAGTTCAATGGCTTCACTGTAGATGTACCATGTATAAACAGCCTCGTTTTAGCATTGACAACCTCATGTTGTCTTGGAAAAGGGGGAACGAGGACAAGAAGAAGACATGGATCAAATACAGGGATTGCAAAGAATTTGTATTGCAGTAAAACAAATTTTTCTGGTTGCTAAGTGGTTGCTAAGCAGAAATTTAACAACTCCATTGCACAAATTTTCAATTTTTATCAAAAAGGGCCACAAGGCAAATTTTTCGAGTGAGAAATCAGATTCTATATTAAATTTAGAATTAGAAAGCATGAAGTTAAAAATTCGAAAATTTTGGCCATGAATTAGCTATGAGGCACCTTAAAAAATATGTTCACTTTCATTTCTATTTTTCAAGAATTAATAAAAAGGGAGATTGGAATAAAAGTAGGGGGATTGGAAAATTTGTCAAAAATTAATAAGCAGGGGTGGGTGGTGGGGATTATTCGGTGCTCGAGAGTATGAACAATAGGAAATTAGCCTAGAAGCGCTTTTTTTAATTAATTTGTTTGATTTAAAAATGATGGAGAATAATGATTCCTCTGTGCTCCATAAATCAGCAACTATTTATCAGATTCAGTCAAACTAAGTGTTAAGTTGAAGTCTCTTCTGTTAAATGTCTTAGAAACGGAAAAGTTTGCCAGATTGCTGCATCCACTTAAACGGCACACATGTTTTGTGGGATACCCTGTAGTATTTCGTGATCAACCGTATCAAAAGCTTTCTTTTAGGTCAAGCCCAGGGGGGGAACTTAAGTTCTCCTTGGTACGGGGGTTGTGGTATTTCTAGGGTACCTTTTTATGATAGAGTTTGGATTCATGGGTATGGTTCTCGACGATTTTTCATATTTTCCGGATTTAGGGGTATGATCTTTTGTACAACTTCACTTACAGGTCAACTTTTTCGGTTTTTCCGGATTGATGGGTATACTTTTCAGGAATTTTCCACATTTATGGGTATACGTTTCAAAAAATTTCCATTTTTATGTGTGTTAGTTTTACGCTTTGAATGGTACAACCCCATATCATGGAAACTTAAGTTACCCCCCCCTCGGGAGGTCAAGAAAGATGGTTGCATTCCATTGCTTGCTGTCTTTTTATACCAGAAATCAGTGCTGGAGATCAAGGAGGCTGCCGCAGTCGAAGGTGAAGGTGATGTTGCGTTTTTCAGCGCCAAGCGCTGGGATCGCAGAAATAGAGCAAACCTAATCGAGTCCGCGACCCCTTGTCATGACGCTCAAGTGGTGGGGTACTACCGGGTATCGAACCCACTCCGCCTGACTGTTCTGGCTGCAAAGTCAGAGGATTACACTATTGCGCCACAACACCTTCACTGCGCCGCAGAGTAGTGTTTGCGAAATTCTGATTGTTCTCTTCAAGGAAATCAAAACACTGATCGTGCACTATTCTCTCAAGCACCCTCGCAAAAATTGAAACAAATGAAATTTGTCGATAATAGTTGACATCTTTTTTGAGCCCAGCCAGATTTGAACATTGGGGTTATTCTTGCAATTTTCCAACTTTCAGTGAAAACACCATAACTTTATAAGGATTTAAAAATCATTGCTAAAGTTTACAAACAAGGTCCTTGAAATCTTTAACGAGGGTTGTGGGAACTTTATCTGGAGCAGCTGATTTTCCATTCTTTGATCTGCTTATCGGTCTTCATTGACAGTTTTAAATGTCACCTCTTTCGTTTGCTTTTCACTGTGTTCAAGGCAGTCATCATGTTGTCTAGAATCAATTCAATTTTTTCTGCCAGTTTTGGACCAACTGTAGCAAAATGGTCATTCAAAAATATTGCTCCAAAAATATTGCTAATTTAGTGCATACGGAATATAGCTAATTTAGGCCCAATATGCATGTTACATCCATACATAGGACCCCTAGCTTAGGTCGGCGAAATGAGTTGCTTGGTCAAGCATCCGAAAGGTCACCCATCCCGATTTTGACCTCACACGATGGAGCTTACCTTAAGTTACCTAGCGGAAACTGAATAGGTGTTATGGCGCAGTTGTGTAATCCTTTAACTTTGCAGCCACAACAATCGGGGAGACAGGGTTCAATCCCAAGTAGAGCCCTATTACCTGAGCGTCACTTTCATGTGAGAGGTAAGACAACATTTTTGAACAAATGCACCGATAGCCTACGTGTGACCTGACAGCCACTTTAGAATCAGGACTAGAGTAAAACATAATTGCCCTTAGCGCTTGGCATAACGGAATAACCAGACCCAGGACCAGTAGGACCGGACCCTAACGGACCAGACCCTTGGGGAATACCCATTACTTTCCTTCCAAGGTTTTTTGCAATGGCGGCCAACACAGAAGGTTCGCTCCAAAGTAAGATAAGGCAGTCATTGCTGCAAGGAAATTCTACCTTCTGGATGCCACAACAAACGCAAATACGCATGGTATATTTAACTGTCTAACCAGCAGGCAAACTTTGATCCAGCCTCAAGCCATTGCCCACTGGGCCAAAGCATTTAACTGCATGAATGGCCTAAATATTTTACCTCTCTGCCTTGCCTGGTGATTCAAGTTGCTGCAATGGCGTCGTGATGCCAGCCACGTTGTATTCCATCTCCACAATTTCAATTTCTTGACGCTTTGCCAGTTAGTTTGGGACTGCAAAATCATTTAGCAGGCAGCCTTTTGATAACATGTTTGTTCGAAATGTTTATTGTGAAGGTGGTAATTGGCAGATATATGGGGTAAGGTGATCTCAAAAGAGAGAGTGATGATTTTGGGAATGTTAATAGAACTATTCTCTCAAACCACGCGTTGACCCGGGCATTGACCCCTACTTGTCTTTGGTAAATCCCATGATCCCAATATTACATCTCAGAATGTGCATTTGAGTAGTGCATTTGTTTTCTCGTATCGTGCATGCAGGAAGCAGCTTCTGATTGGGGGGATTGTTCTTAGAACAATAGAAAACAATACATCTAATTGATACTTGTGGCGTGGCACCACTGTTTTCAAAACTATTGGGGGGCTTAAACCCCTCTGCCCCCCCCCCCCCCGCTTCTTACGGGCATGTATTTTTACAAGAAACAGCTCATAAGAAACAGTAAGCTAAAATTTTCGAAAAATACTACCCCACTGCCTGTATCAAAATGCCACGAAACTTTTGTAATTTTCATTTAAAAATACTATTACTGTTGCTATTACTGTACCCTGTCCAATTATTTTTGAGTGCCAGTTATGTTATTACCTATTGTTTTAGATCTTATCAAATAGTTTGGAAGCCGTTCTAACAAAACGAAATTAATTCTACATTTTCGGCATTACAAATTGGCAAAAACAAATTTAAAACTTTGGAAGCGAAATGTCCTAAGATTTAAGAAACTATCTAACGACCTCGGACCTCAGTTTCTTATCGAAAAAGATGAGTGTAACCCATATTTTGGAAGATACATGTGACCATCTCCCCCCTAATAATTTTCTGGGGCCACCATGGGAGCTAACAAAGTCCCTAAGTATGCCTGCTAAATTTGCGTGCCTGATAAATTTGAACTCTTGGCGCTGAGATGAACTTGCAGCTTGGAGGCTGGGCAGTCTGAAAGCTTCTCTTCGATGAACTCAGTTGAGTGGGCCTGAGTGTGTCGCAGAACATATATGTGAATTCGAGGGTCCCTCATTCGCAAAAGTGTACGAGATTTTTATAGAACAGAAGGATTTCGTGTACGAGGTCTTTTTGAGTGAAATTCCCCTCCTTTCGGTCACTAACTTCCTATCCAATGTCAAAGCGAGGGTAGGGCATTCCCCTAGGGTCTGGTCCGTTAGGGTCCGGTCCTAGTGGTCCTGGGTCTGGTTATTCCGTTATGCCTTAGCGCTTGGATCATCGTTGGCTTTTCTGTTTGCACTTTTCTCCACAAAACGGCAATATTTGTTTGCTCAACACACAAATTGAGTTCAGAGAGTGTCAGATATTAAACCAACTCATAAAGCTTGCAACCGACTGTGGAAATTTGTTTCATGTGTCATAATAATGATAAATAATAATAGTAGAATTATTTCTACAGGGAAACCTTTTCAATGCCAAAGGCATTGTTATCAATAAGGGTCCTGTTAAAAAGTAAAGTATTTACATCGTTAAAAGCGAAAGTAATTGCATATTAAGTTAAGTGCAATATTTCTCTGATCCTAAATCTGCGCAGCGTCAATGAATTTCCCCCTTTTGTTGTGATTATGATCTACTTTCTCGATGGATGACGCAAGATTTGTAATGGCAGTTCTTTGTAAGCATTTGAAAATCTGTACTGCTGCCTTGAATTTCTTTTGATTTTGTATGGTCATGAGTCCACACTCTTTGCAACTCTTTGGCTGATTGTGAATTATCTTAATTGCTCTCCTTTTCAATTGTTCAAATTTATTCGCCATCGTGTCTGAGACTTTTGAGAACAGGAGTTGAACAATATAATATTTTAGGAAGAACAATAGCTTTGTAGACTGATTCAGCTGCAAAATTTGACAGTGAATGCCACATTCTCTTCAAGAGCCTTATTCGAACTGCCACATTCTTTAGGGTATTTGAAGATGCTCGTTCATATTAAGTGATGGATCCAGTGTCACTCCCAAGTACTTATATCCACTTACAAAGTTAATGAGATGTTCTTTCATTGAAACACAGTCTGGCTCTCTTTGCTGTTCCAAACAGCATTGATTCGGCTTTCCCTTTTTTTAATTTGTTATCAATCTGTTATTGTCTAGCCATTTAGCAATGTTTGTCATCTCAGCAGTTCAGCTCAGCTCAGCTGTCATCTCTTCTATGACGCTTACATTTTTGTGAGAAAAGATATCACTGTATCATCGGCATATATTTGGATATTACAATTTTTTACACTCTTTGTCAAATCGTTCATATGGATCAAAAATAACGAAGGTCCCAGAATTGAGCCTTGAGGTACTCCATATTTGACCAATTGAGATTCGGATTTAGCAGTGTCACACTGAACTAACTGATAACAATTTGACAGATAGCTTTTCATCCACACAAGTTCAGTGTCCCTGACCCTGATGCCATAGGAAGGAAGCTTTGATAAAAGTATAGAATGTTTAACTGTGTCAAAGGCTTTTTGCAAGTCCATGAACATTGCACCAGTTAGCTTGCACCTGGCATTTAAGTTGCGATCAAAGCGGCATTTCGAAAGTGGTTCGTCTTTATGATACACCTGGTATAAAACTACCGGATGAGTCAGAAAAAAGAATCCCCGTTTGAAAGGTCACGGCTCCCTGGATATCAAAACAATGATATTGGCAAATATGTAGTTTTATGGTAGAAATGTTCAAATCTACTATAAAGTTTACCTGACTGAAATCGGCTACTCCATTCTGAAATTATGAGGGATTTTCTGCAGAAAGCCTCTTGAAAAACCTTCAAAACGTGCCCAAAATCATGAACAGATTTCCCTAACATTTCTGCCTTACAATGTCTTACAGCAATGACTTGTGAACGCTTTAGCACGTGCTATCCTCTTGGGAGGATGAACACGTCCTCCCCCTGGTATCGATGACCTATTCAGGGGGATCCCATTCTCCCAAGAGGACAAAATACATGAATTTATGTGAGTGTCATCAATTTTAGGAAGGAAAATGTGCTCATTGTTTTCATTCGTTTTTGCATGTTTTTTGAAGGGGCTTTCTGCAGAATATCACCCATATCCACGGGAAGGAATGGCCGATTAAGGCCGGGTGAATTACTGAACCTAATTGAACATATTGGCAATAAAACAAGATATTTTTGAATATTATTGCTGTGATGTTCATGGAGCAGTGGCCTTTCAAGCGGGGATCCTTTTTTCTGACTCACCCGGTAGCATTATTTATACGTATAGCAACTAACCAGCTATCGTAAATCGACGGAATTCATTTAACCTGTCGTTGTCAAGCATTATAAGCAAAAGTAGTTTGAATGCAAAATTGCAAACAACTTCGGACACCGGCATGGACAATTATGGCGAGGTGGATGTTTGCATTTAAGTTAGCATTTTCTCCGCTTTAAATTGACAATCTTTGGTTGATTATTGGAGCTCTACAAACATGCAATGATTTATGCGACTCATCTATTTCTTATAATTGTTCGTTGGCTCATTAGATAGAGATTCGGCGCTTTTGTATATTACAAAATCAGCCTATTTAGCAGAATCGACCCTCTCTCAATCGTAGGCTCACATCAAGAAGATAGAAGCAAAGTTAACCCCCAACATTTACTACAAAAATCAGAAGCTTTGCTCGACATCAAGTGGCAACGATTGTGACATTCTCACAATTACCGAGAAACCGACTGTAGATGATCTGCAAAGTGCCATTGCTTTTCGTAAGTGAACTCATAAATGCCCCTTTGAATATTTTTACCACTCTGATCATTAAAGGGTTGGTTTGTGCAAGGTTGAAAGCTTACATTTGCAAAGAGCAAAAAATCTAAAAATAGCCAATTCAAATCAATGTCCCCACGTGCTGTCAACCATTGATAGCCAGGGAAACAATGCTGTGTCTGACTGTTTTCTTCGTTCTAATTATAGAGAAGCCTCTATGCCATTGCACATTTCCTTCAATTCGTAATCAACGTGCATTTGCTTAAGTCAAAGGTTCATCATTTGACTGAGAAGCAGATCATTTGATAGGCTTATCAAATGTTTGCTTTTTACGTTTTTTTTCAACCAAGTAAGCGGCATGCAATCTTCGACTAATACACTGACTTAGGAGGAGCTGCGGGCTACTCTTTTTCTAAATTTGCTGAAAATGGTAAACATGTATCTGACAAAGTGCTTGGGAATTTTACTTAATGTCATTTACTCATGCAAATGGTTATCGACACAAAATGCTTTATTTCTTATAAAGCAGTTATTACATCTAAATTTTCTATTGCGTTTTCTTAATATATAAAAAAATCAGGCTATTTTGCAGAATCGACCATCTCTCAATCGTAGGCTCACATCAAGAAAATAGAAGCAAAATTAAGACCCAACATAAGTTAACCCTCACTCCACAAGGCCCCTTAACTTACGCTCGTCTCATTGAATTGGTTAGATGTCATCGTTGTCGCTCCAGTGAGGGCCTTACTTCCCTAGAAGCTGTAACACCGGAAAAAACCTTTTAACGGTGACGATTTTGTGTTGCCTTTGTGCTCTAAAACATGGCTTACAGGAAGGCTTGTTTTGCAATTATGGCTTGAAGAAACGTTCTTCAAAGTATTGATAGCTAGTTTTATGGTACAACAGCTCTGGAAAACTGCCTTTTGTGCCGTTTTACTCTCGGTGGTCCGAGAAAGAAAATTGCAAATAGCAGGTGATTTAGGCCATTTTCAGATAAAATGATATCAGTACGAGGCTGATCGGTTTTTGGAAGCGTAGGGAAATTAGTCGTAGTTGTGGCGTTGTCAGGTAAGTCAAAGAACGAAACTACGACATGTAATGAGCCTGGTAATTGGTCAACTTAGGTCCCCAGAGTTTTCAAACTGTGAAAAGCCCAGCATTCTTGTTTGGAAAATCTGGTTTCTTACTGTACTACAGGAAATTTAACCAAATGCTCGCTCACTATCAGAAGAACTTTGTTCACAGGTCTGATGGCAACAAAATGTACATGGCATTTACTTGAACCCAGGCTGTGCAACAAAGATAGCAAAGAGAGTTCCTATTTTTCTCTAGGAATTTAAGAATACTGAAATAAATCAAGAAAACTATTGCGAGATATACAAAGAAACAACTATAGGTTCTCATTTTTCCCTCCCGAATTTACGCTGCTGGAGTTGGTATTCAAAACGCAATGCCAATCTGACTTGTGTTTTTAAATTGGCTCATGTCAAAAACAGAGCTGACAAACCGTTCTTCTTTCGGTTATTTTATGAGGTTTTACAGTCGCATGAGTTTAAAACTCCGGCCAAACGATTCAATATTTCCACCAACATGTCATCCAACAGTCAACCCAACACTGGAAGATGCCCCAAAATTTGTTGTCAAGCAATCCAACATTTGACCCAATAATTGACCAAAAAAGGGTTTCACTTCTGACATCAAAGGGCCTGGGTACATGGTAGCTTTGATGTTGCTATGTTGTTGTTACTAACCTTTACTCTAACAACCATTGGCCCAATATCTCAGGACTATGGAATCGTTGAGCGTCCTCATCCAACATTGTTTGTCTCCATCAAATGTTTCCCAGCATCGAATGGGACGAAGTTGGGTGATCCAACATGGTGGTCAAAAGATCCAAGATTTGACATGATGGTTGGGGAAATTTTGGGTAAAATGTTGGATCGTTTGACCAGGGCTTACGGCGAAGAACGTTTGCTTCACATTGTGAGTTACAATTCGATGTTCAAAACATTCATTTCTAGCCATATATCTGTGATTTCATATTTTTAGGAAAGAGACCATATATTGTTTTGACGTCAAGAGTACATCCTGGAGAGTCATGTTCCAGCTGGGTAACTAAAGGTGACATTTGCTCTTGGCTATCTTTTGGTTACTAGATGCAATACATCTAACGCCTTTTTTAAATAATGGAAGCAGCAACTGAAATCCAGCCAAATATTAGTTTTACTGATCAATGAGAAAATAACAGCCCGTTGGAAAAGCTGTTCACTTTGATTGCTAAGATCGTGTAACGCGATGCTAATTTATGGCATATGAATGTTTTGACCAAAATCGAAATTAGTTATTTATGTAATGCAAGTCGTTGCTTAATGCAGCTGCAAGTAAGTTTTTTGATGCTTGTTTAAATGGAGTGTAACTGAGTAGAATTAGGATGTCATACCTTTGAAGCTAAATACAAGTTTTGTGACATTAGAAAGTGACTAACGTTGCAATGTAACACCTTTTCCACAAATTTGATTCGTATCTTTCTAGTTTGACTGCTTAAAGAGGTACCATTGTAAAGCCATGAACCCGTAAACTTTCATCATAAGCTTTCCATGAACTTTATCAAAACATATTTTATCTTGCATTAAATACTTTACCGCCAAAGCCTTTTGATTCGAGGTTTGAATCAGAAAGATATTTTTCGTTACGAGGCACATTTGTCATGGGACATCTGATCGGGTTCCTTAAAAACAATCATTTCTTAATTTCAACGCTAAATTTGAAGCAACAGACATGAAGAGGGAAATTTATCATTTGCAGACGGTCCGTGGCAACCATTTACCAGAGTTGTGTCCACCATTTATCAGAATAAACCACTCTCCCCAATCTCCTAATTTAATTGTCAATATTTTTAAGAATCCATCTTATGATAAACCAGTGAGTTATTGACCTTTTTTCGTGTGGTTTACATCAAAGTAACTTAATTTTCTGAGGCACGCGGTATTAGATTCATCTTTGTTGTAGGTTTGCTCGATTATCTTATGAGTGATGACGAAGCTGCAGTGCGTCTGAGAAAAACATACATATTCAAAATCATCCCTTTGTTGAATCCAGATGGTGTCATCAATGGCAAGTACGTTTTCACAGTGCTGCCGATTTTTTCTGCCTTTAATGTCATATTTTATCGAAAGCAAGCCAACCCGCTGATCAGGGCTACAAGGAAGTGCATCCTACCAGTAAATCGTGAAGTTCCTTTTGTTTTGTATTGAGATTACACGAAGCCTACTTGAGAAACATAGCTATTGCAAGCAAAAGATATAATTTTAGAAGGGATGGAACGTTTGCAGGTAAACATGAACTAAGATGGCGTGCCTTATCATGGTTAGAAAATAATGAAATGATTGCCAACCCCTTGAAATTCCATGCTTCTTAGCAGAGAGCAATTTAATATTAGAGGCAAAACAGTCACATTTGAGAAGACTGTGAAACTTTTAGGTATGACGTTGGATTGTAATCTTGATTTTTTTCGAATCTTTGCAAACAGTTAACCTTATTTCAAGTGAGGGCATTATGCCCCCTCCCAAACCAATCGTTGCTTCACCGTGCTGCAACCATCGCAGTTTGAAAACTTATACTACCTGACTGTTCCTAAAATTTAATGCTGAACAATATTCTGTAATTTTTCTTTTAACTAGATGAGTCACACGACCATCAAATGCCCTTATTTGGAGAGAGGTCACGCAAAAATCATTAAATCATTAAATTGCTTTGATTTTGCTGATAACTTTTCGATTTTGTTCTTGTTGGTCTCATTAAACTGTTTTTTTTTCAAGACCTTTCATATGATATATGGCTTGTTTTTTTATTTAATTTACATTCGTAGTTTTTGAGAACTACAGTGTCATATATTTTTAGGACGTCTTTTCTTGGATAGATATGTAGAAACTTAAATGTAAACATACTATTTTGTGAAAAAATATTGTTATACTAGAATTTTAGCAGTCCTTTGGAATAATGTTCGTTTTCATAGAAATATAGGCTATTATTTAATTTCCCATATATAACCTTGTTGCAGATTGACCCCAATATAATTACTTGCCTAGCAACATGTTACAACTTCGTAATAGACCCCACGTGGAATAGGATAAAACACATTCAGTTCAGTTCAGTTCATTTCATTTTAAAAATCCATCTAATACATTTTATAGCTCTACATACCTACTTATCTAATTAACAAAGATGAATTTAAAATGAAATACAACATATAACATTTAAAAAAACACAGGATGTTACTTAAGGCTCTAAATGTAAACTAAATAGGTGAGTATGAAGAGCCATAATGAGATTAGGGGAATTTCTTAAAGGAGGAGCTCCCTCAATAGGCAAGCTAATCGAGGAGACACCCCCTATCTAAAAAGAAAATTGACTTTTCTACCTGGTGTCCCAAAAAAAAGTACTCCCGTTTGAAAAATCACCAAAAATTGATTTCACGGCCGATCTTCAATTTTCTTGTTTTGTCAAGTATATCAAGGACCAAATTATTTTCCAACATATAGCTGATCTTGTAATTGGCTTAAAAAGTAGCAAATTTAGCTCTTTTTCGAGCTACCTGGTTTTGAACCATACTGCAAAAAAGCACTGATGATTGCCAGATAAATTTCTTTGTGCATGTAAAGCATCTAGTTTGGTCATAAATGACAGAAAGAAATGTGCAAAAGCATGGCAGACCTCAATGGCGATAAAAAATCTGAAAATTTTGACTCTTAGGCAAGATTTACTATTTTGATTAAAA
The DNA here is from genome assembly GCA_039566865.1 of Aurelia coerulea. NCBI lineage: Eukaryota > Metazoa > Cnidaria > Scyphozoa > Semaeostomeae > Ulmaridae > Aurelia > Aurelia coerulea. The sequence goes on from CM076950.1 coordinate 13,357,679, forward strand.
ACTATAGCTCAAAATAGGGTTTTTCAACGTGTAATTGTTCTACATTGTTGCATCAAAAGCAAATATTTTATCATCTATGAATATTTTTGGGTCTTTGACAAAACAACTCAAAAAGAAAATTTTATCAAAGGTTTGATTATCAATTTTTGGTGATTTTTGAAACAGGGACACCCGTTAGATGTTATTTGAAACTGGTGCAGAAAGACACATATAATAAAGTGTGAATTACTGGGTGTAATTGTGGCACAAAAAGTAGATCTTTACCTTGGTTTTGAATGAAGCTTTCGAGTGAGACTTTCTTAATTTAACAGGGATTTCATTCCAAAGCTTAGCTCCTTTATATCGAATCGAGCTGAGCCCATATTGAAGGTTGTTCTTTCGTGCAAGAAACAAATCACTTTTACTAGCCTGTCAGTGTTATACTGATGCATGTATGAATTCAATAGGAAAAAGTCATGGAAGCAACTCGGTGATGATCTATACACAGTTTCCAAGACAAAAGTGAGAAGTTTAAGCTGAAAAAGATCAGATAGTCTGAGAAATTTTAAAGACTTCAAGACTGGAGCAGAATGAGAAAGAGCAGGCTGAGAAGAAATTATTCGGATTAGTCTTTTCTAAAGTTTGTAGACAGGGTCTGTATAAGACGCAGTAGTATTACCCCACACGATAATACCATACTGGGCAAAAGACATAAAAAATTAATTATATAGGCAGAGTGATAACACATCTGGATTCAGGAGGCTCTTAACCTTTGAAATAACACCACAAGTTCTAGCAAGTTTTTTGGAGAACTCCTTCAGGTGGAACTTCAAACTAAGGTTTTCATCTAAAGGGTTTATGGAGAAAAATAAACTTGTTAAGAGCTTTGTATAGTATAATTTCAATTAATGTCCCTTGGTTCAGTATTTTTCATCTTCCGAATCATTAAAAGTGTTTTAGGGAGCAGTTTTGTCAATTACCTCAACACTATGTCTATGTAAGCGAAATTATCATCCGAGTAGCAGTATCCCTTTTTCATTTTTTAGTGAACTTGACCCTTGTCCAAGATCATTACCTCTAAGGACCGAATGTATATCAAATTCATCAAGGGACAGTAACGAAATTGCCAGCCCAGATTGCACTTTTCGTTTAGAATGCTTAACCAAAAGCCCAACTGAACATTTGTGAGCTAATCAGCTATCTGAAACATCCTTAATATCATCTAATAGGCAAGATGAATTTGAAATAGCTTTGCAACCTGTTAGCTCATGGTCTTCAGCAAATAACAGCCCAACCCTCGTTGAATCATCTGTTCCGTTGTCTACTTCAACAGAGATTTCTTCAGAATCTAACCATTCATGCAATATATCCTTAAAATCTAATGATTCATGTGACATCGATTAACTCTTTAGCCTAAGGACAGAGTACCATAACCTTTCACTCATTGGTTTCTTAAATATCAATAGTCTTAGAAATAAGATCATTGATTTGAGAATGCTCATGGAAAGATGCTTACCTAATGTTTTAGTCCTAGAGGAAACCAAACTAAGTTCTGATTTTAAAACTGACACTTTTCTAGCCAATGATTACCAAAAACCTGTACGTTATGATAGAAACGAATTTGGTGGGGGTATTTAATATGCTGTCATGACAGTTGTGAAGTCTCACCTCGTAAGACTTAAGTCCAAAGCATGGGCAATAATGCACCGTTGATGTGGCTTATATTATGATCAAAATCATATTTTTACTCACTGTATTGTTTTTCTTTCACGGCATTGCGAGTAAAGCTTGATAATGTTGATATTCCTTCGTTCTTCTCTCGTCACAGCAAGGATCGAATGCCGCCATCATTCAAATACTGTTGAAGCTGTTGGAGCTCCTACGCAGCGATACGTCTTATTGACAACTTTTCTTTAAAACACAACTGGGTACGCAACGACGGGCGGCCTGTCTAAGCCAGCTTTCGTCGACAGCTCGACCATTTTCGCATACCATATTTGGAATCTCTCTTGTCACACGTCACAACTCCCAAACCAATAGCCTTGCGAAGGAATGTGAGGGCGCTATTTCCAGGGGGAATTGAGCAAGAAATGTTCAGAGTTTTCCTTCGTGAAACAAAGAGATCGATGAAACGAATAATCTTCAGAAACTCACGAATATCGTATGTTGAACATGCTTCCTTTAATATCAAATATCTGTTAAATCAAGCTGAATTAGATCGAAAATATTTTTGAATCACAGTACAAAAATCTACAACAGAAGTTAGGTGTTTAAATAGCCACTCCATTCTCACTCTAAACTTTAACATTTATATCAATTGTTTACAACAAACCTCGCCACATGACCGAGCAATGTAGATTTATTGATTCAGTAGGCGGTTGCAGAAATTCTTCTTCGCCATTTTTTTTCTGCAAAGAGCATCTTGTTATGAAACCCCTGCGGTAGAATGGGGCTTTGCAAAGCCCTTTGTTTACCATTCTTCTGTTCTAGTAAACCACATTGGTCGAGCTGTCGACGAAAGCTGGCTTAGACAGGCCGCCCCTCGTTGTATCCTAGTTGTATTTCAAAGGAAATTTTTAAATGAGACGTATCGCTGCGCAGGAGCTCCAACCGCTTCAACAGTATTGGATGATGGTGGCATTCGATTCCTTGCTGTGACGAGAGAAGAACGAAGGGATAGCAACATTATCAAACTTTACTCGCAATGCCGTGGAAGAAAAACAACACAGTGAGTAAAAATATGATTTTGATCATGATATAGGCCACATCAACAGTGCATTGTTGCCCATGCCCAAAGTAATCAAGTATCGAGGTCAAAAAAAATTGTTGCCAAAAACTTCTTGTCAGATATAAAACTGGCAAATTTTGGTGGTCCTGATGATCCTGAGCAAGCTTATGATAATCTTGTCTGTTCTTTTCGAAAATTTGTTGACAAACATGCCCCACTAAAAACAAAAGTGCAACGAGGAAACAAAAGTGCAACGAGGAAACATTAGTGCTCCTCTCATAACTCTTGAACTAAAAAAGGGAATTTAGAACAAGGACAAGACTAAAGAAAAATTCAACAAAAATCCTACGAAAGAAAATTAAAATCATTTCAAAAGACAAAGAAATAAATGCGTTTCCTTGAGAAGAAAGGCAATCAAACAGCATTTCAAAAAAGCAACAGGAAAGGTCTCGTGTCGAATCGTGCTTTCTGCAATCTTGTTAAGCCATTTCTTTCTAACAAAGGTGGATTGGCTGGTTATGATATTTCCCTTGTTAAAAACAATGAAATTGTCACTGATGACAAAAAACTGACCGATATATTTAATGACCACTACATTAATATCGTGGAAAGGTCTGGTGGTATAAAACATTGCAACGTAGCTGACACAGTCGCAATCAATGATGATCGGCAAAGTATTAGACTGAGTATTGAAAAATACGAAAACCACCCGAGTGCCTTAGCTATTATTGAAAACCCTGACAACAGGTTGAGTTCATTTTCCTTTAACGAGGTGCAAAACTCCGAGGTTAAGAATCAACTAGGGTCTTTGGACGGTAGAAAATCTGCTGGAGAAGATCAAATACCTCCAAAACTTGCTTTATTGCCAGCAGACGAGCTCAGATTTCCTCCAATAGAAGCTATTAACAACAGCATACGTACACATAGGCTTCCAGATAATGGAAAACGAGCCGCGGTGTGCCCTTTAGATAAAGGGGAGCCTAATCGTACTGGTGAAAGAAAATTTCGCCCAGTCAGTATTCTAAATGTCTTTTCCAACATCTGTCAAAAGATCTTGAAAAACGAACTCGCTCCATACCTAGATGAGACCCTTTCAATCTTCATGGCTGCCTATACAGGGTGTCCCAAAAAAGTGTATAACTTTTAATTTTGAATAAATCAGGATATATTTGAAATATATGAACGGTTTGGGCATTATTTGAGAGCTGAAACATGTAATTTTCCTTTGAGCTTATTGCACTTCAAATTTGACAAATACAAAGAAACCACGGGGTTCTCAAAGTTATGGCCAATTTTTACAAGTTTTCTTTACCTCTGCTCTGCTATTGTCTAACTTTACAGTGATACTTACTTTTGGAAAACCAAACTAGCCTTATTCTTAGTGGAAAAGAAGGCCACAGGATTCTTTCTTTGAACCTGATTTACTGGAAATACCAGAAATGTAATTGCTACCACTGGTAAGGAGGTATGTTACCCCAGATTACGCAGCAATGCATTATGTCAAAATTGACCTCGACTTGTACAGAGTTGGAGAAAAGAAGATCATTGCCTAGTTTTGAAAGAATCATTCAAAAAATTTGCAGCTGTCATCAAAGAAACTGCCCAACTGTCTGAGATGCATTCAATTTCAAAGCAGAATGCTTGCATAACGGACTAAAGCGTAACAAAGCTGACATGTTCACTACCAACGGGAAAGAAAGACTGTGTCCTTCATAGCTAAGTTTTAGGTGTCCCCCCGTCTTGCAACATCTAAGATTGGAAATTTTGCAAGTTAGTAAGCTACGTTTTCAGGTTTCTACAAGCACTTTAACTGTTTTTTTCTGCACTATCTAGACAGTCTGTTTAGCAGTAAAAATAACATTGGAGAATGGTAGAGTAATAAGTGAAAAACACGTAGAGATTGGCGTCAGTTTTAAGGAACCCCCTGGTTTCCTACAAATTCCCAAATTGAAACATCAATAGACGCAACAGAAAACTGTATGTTTAACCTTTCAAAAATTGTCCAAATGGTTCATATGTATCAAATAGTCTTGGACATATTCAAATTTTAAAGTCGGACATTTTCTTTGGGACACCACGTAAAATAGCATATTGCACGCAACATGTCTTGATAAGAATGCTCGAAGAATGGAGAACTAAACATGGTAGTGGTAACATTGTAAGAGCTATCCTGATGGATCTATCGAAAGCTTTTGATTCTATTCCACGCGATCTGCTGATAGCCAAACTACATGCCAATGGCTTGGATGAAAATGCTCTTGATCTTATGTACCTGAGATGGCGGAAACAGTCTGTAAGAATCAATAACACGTATATCTCTTTCCAAATTATTCTATCAGGGGTACCTCAAGGCTCTGTTCTGGGCCTTATTCTGTTTAATGTTTACATAAATGATCTCCTTTTTTATCAAACAAGCAACACTGCATAATTATGCGGAAAATTTTTGTTTTGGCCTCGCCCCTCGTATGAACTCTTAGCTCGACAAGGGGGGCAATTTGTTGCACCCCTTGGATACTTGCGTCGACTGGAGCGAACAGAATAAATGCTTGATTAGAAATTCATTGTCTTCGTTGTTTGTTCGTACCCTTTTTTATTTCGTCAATAGAATCGTTCTATATCTTTGTTGTGAGGACAAAGAACCTATTGTGACTGTAGCGCGGATCAGAGCGTGGATAAGAAGCTGTTAACATAACGTTGTTTACTTCGTTGAGATTGAATTTGTAGCGGTGATATTTTGGTAGCGCGATGAAGGACATTTGTGGACATATGGACAAATATTTTTAGATAGGTTACAGTTCATTCGATTCCTTCGTATTTCTCCGTTCTTTTCGTTGAGTACTAAATTGAATTTACTAATTGTGTTTACTGTATTCGTTTCAGCGAAAACCGTCACGTTACGTTACGTTACTTTACTTTACTTCACTTACTTTTTTTTGAGCGTAGCACGGTCGAGGTAGCGTTTCGTGGAAGACCAGTCATTTAGAAATTATCAGATTATGAAAGCTTTTCTATATCACTGACCCAGTATGATGGATGACCAATACAAAGATGCAATTATTGAAGCAATTCCAGCTATAAGAAACCAAAGTAAAAGGCCTGACAGAGAACTTATTGCCAAACATGTTGCTTCGAAGTATGGCCTAAATCCAAGCAGAGCAATAGAGATCATCGAAAATCTACTCACTGGTGCTGTGGTGTATGTCAAGGTAAATAAACTTGGTAAAGAATCATTTTACGTATCGAAATTAAGCGCTGAATACACAACACAAGATGAGAGTGCAATAGTAAGTGATGATGACTTCCATGAATTATTTGAAATTCCTTCGACTCCTTGTGGAATGGCAGCACATGATAGGCCGTTTTACGATGATCGAGACCTCTCTGACGGATCACGCATTTTTGGAAATCCTATTGAATCTAACTTTTTAACCCAACCTGACGCATCAAATAGCAATGGAGGGGTAAAATTTCGAACACAGAATTCAGGAAAAAATGAAGATTCTGCGAGCCTTGCAACTATTATTGGGAATATGGCTAATTCTATCAGCGAGCTTAATTCTATGTTGAATTGTGAAAGAAATGAAACAGAAAATCTTTTAACTGAAAATTTATCATTAAAACTCAAGAGTCAAGAATTGCAGACTCTTGTGAAATCTTTGCTCGATTCCCAAAAGAGCCACAACAAGTCACAAGTAGCTGCATCACGCAAAACCTTTGAAATTCGCTCTGAGCTGATAACTAAAGCTGATCGTCATCACAAAGAATCGAATAATGAAACTGATTCTGTCATTGAATTATCAAACAACGAGCAATCAATCGAAAGCAAACATAAAAGACCAAATAAGGCTACAAGAAAATCACTGCAAAGGCAAAAACAAAAGCAACAACAACCAGAACAACAACAAGAATCTGGGAAACAGCAAAGATCTGCAGCTGGCTCTGGACAAAACAGAAACAACAGCAGCAACAAATCTCAGCACCCACTGATCAAAATAACAACAGGAAAAAATTAAAAGTCACGATTGTGGGTGACGCACAAGTGAAAAGATTAGACCAGGAGAAACTATGTAACCAATACCGAGATGTCGAAATACTTGGGCAATCAGGAATGAGGATTAAACAGGCTGTCACAAAGACAGGGAAAACAGATAGTGATGTTATAATAGTTCATGCTGCAACAAATAACCTGAATTCAACTTCATCCGAGCAACTTTCAACGGGAGTCTTAGACACGCTCCAGAAAATACAGGACAACAACAAAGTGTCAAGGGTCGTACTTTCATCTGTTTTCAGGTGCACAGACAAAGGTTTGAATCTCAAAATCATCAAGCTACATAAGATCCTTAATGAAAAACTGACACTTAATGGTTTTGACATAATTGACAATGACAACATTAATTTTTCTAATCTAGCCAAGGATGGTTTGCATCTTAATAAGGGTGGCACCAGAAAATATGCTATCAATTTAAGCAAGTTTATGAGGTATTGCTAGGGAAGTCATTGCTCTAATGCAAATGACAGTAACACGCCAAGGCATATCTCTCTCTCACTGCGCATTCGGCTTGCAACTGTATCATTGTTCACCTTGCGCGATACTACAAATCAAATTAGTCAAGTTTTTCCATCCATTAAGATCGTTTGCATAATTTCTCAGCATGTTAAGGTCTTCTCTTGTTTTAAACTGTTTTATTTGCAATTGTTGATGGTATTTTGCTGCGTCTACGATGTCGTTGTCAAGCAATACAGGCAAGGTTATTCTTTTTCTTCCTCGGAATTTCTTTGCTTTAGGTGGGCATTCAAAGTAGTAATTCATTGATTGTTGACATGGTGTGTTCATTTGTAATCGTAATATATGACCGAATGCTCTCCATCTTGCTTCCTTCATTTCAGCACTCAGTGGTTTTTCTTTGCTCTTTTTGTATAGTTGTTTGTTGTGTATTCTCTTATCATTCCATACTTGACGAAGTTGTTTTCGGTGGATACAGTCCAGTTCTTTACTTTCATTTTTTATGAGTGCAAGTGTTCCAAAATTGTATGTTAACACTGGTTTTACGATTGATTTGTAAATCTTTAGTTTCGTTTGAATATTGACTTTCTTATTCATCCATAATTTCTTTGCCGATGCTTGGGCTATGATTGAGAGTTGCTCCCTCCTTTTCATATCTTGATAGTCACCAAGCAAACTTCCTAGCTTTTTTGTCCATCTCCATTTTTCAGCTTTACCTTGTTCTCTTTTGATGATGGTTTCTTCTGTTTTTTCTTCATTCACTTTCAAATTAAATCTTCCAAGGCAGTCTTTTACAATTCCTTTCAATACTTCAGAGCGGAAGCTGTCTTCACTTAAGAAAGGCATATACGCCAAGGCATATACGGAAGAGAAATGGTCTTAAGATAGCGTTTCTTAACATTGTCTCCTTGCCGAAACACATACATGAACTCAGTGTGTTGCTCCATGACAATGACATCGATGTAATTGGTCTATGCAAGACTAGGTTAGACGATAAAGTAACAGATTCTGATGTTTGAGTGCTGGTTACAAAATATTTAGGAACGACCGAGATTTGAACGGAGGAGGTGTTGCAATATACGTAAAAGAGAATTTTCCTGAGCCCTCTATCAAATCGAAGAGTGATTCCCTTGAACTTCTCGTTCTAGAACTCGTGCCAAAGCACAGTAAATCTTTCTTTTTGGCATGCTGGTATCGACCCCCAACATCTGGGGCTGATATCCAAACTTTGGAGGATTTAAGAAACGATCTGAAATATCTCGATCAAAATGAGAAAGAAATAATTCTAGTTGGCGATACTAACTGCGACTTTAAATGCAACCGAAATAGTAATGCTAACAAGCTCAAATTTATCTACTCAGAATTTCAGCTTGAGTAGCTAATCAAGTCATATACAAGAGTTGCTGTGACTCACAATGAGGACGGTGATCCCACAGTAAGTAAAACTCTTATAGACCACTTCTCTACCAATCAGCCAAATTACATTCCTAACGTAGATATCATAGAAACTGGAATGGTTGACCATTACCTGATTTACCCATTGTACCGTTTAAAAGCCAGCTATCGCTTTGTTAATGTAGTTGCAATTATATTTAGCAAATAGAAAGACACTGATATGACTTTACGTTGTTTTTGAAGGGCTATATTTGCGAGGATCAAGACCCCCACATGATGGGCCTTATTCAAAATCAGTTTTCTCCGAATTTATGCGTTCTTTTAGAAAAAGCAGCAAGGAAAATTTAAAGATAGTAGTACTGAGCTAAAAATTATAATTCTTTCCTGAATTTATCTTATAGTCACTTACGTCAGGAGCCAAATGTGGGGGGGGTACTTTCTCCCGTCGATTCTTTTGTTTATGTGACGTCATGGTCACATCTGATTGGCTAACGTGCAAATGTAAACATCCGGTTTGGCTCTATTGAAAGATTATTGGTCCTTTTTATTTTAGGCAAGTTACTGTTGAAGGAAGAGGTATTTTGTCAACTTACAAAATTAAATTCTAGGAAGTCAGCATGGGACTCATTTGTCGTACATAGCCGAATGCTCGTGGCCCATGGCCGAAACCGCCAAAGCCTCCTTTTCACGGACCAATGAGACGGCGAATATGCGAAAAGGACAAAAAGAAACATGTGAAGATTTTTCTAAATTTTACCTACCTTCATAAAACGCAACTAGGACAAAGAACTGCTTGAGATTTCCCGAATTTTTTCAAAGAGATCTACTCTCCAGATGTTTGGGTGTACAAGTTTGGATGCCGGCTACTATATCTCCAGGATTGGCAGATTAGTTATGGCCACAAACAAACCGACAAGGCACTGAACCTTGAACAACAGAAGTTCTGGCCGAGAGACAATGGTAATAACAGTAGTGATTGTTGTAAGAACGACCCGAAAACACTAAAATATGCGCTTTCAATTGTTCTTGCTATTGTCTTTCCGCTAAAGTCTCTTTTTTTAAAGATTCTATGCCCCCGCGTTTCTATGTGAATTGAAAAAGTCTACAAAGGCTTGTTCGCACATTTCAAGTCAGGTGGCAGTACTCTAGGGAAGTTTCTGTATTGTACTACATACATTACATTACATACATTATTATTATTTATACACGAAACCCCTTCAGCTAAAAACCTAATACAGTTCTTTCTACTATAAATAATGAAATAAGATCTAAAAAAAAATGTGCTATTCTTCCAGAGGGTCGTGTTTGGGGTTATTTGTTTCTTGGCATGTTCAGCTCGTCAAATGCGCTTTTAGTTCTTTTTTGAAGCGCCCGAGTGTTTGGATTTCTCTAATATTAGTTGGAATATCGTTCCAAGTCTTTAAGGCAGAGTAGTAAAATCCTTTTTTGGCATGTTCAGTTTTCAGCCTGGGGATCTGGAGATCCTTACAATTCCTTGTTTCATAATTTGAGAATGCGGATCTATATTGGTACTTATCCCTAAGGCATTCCGGACTCAACTTGTTTAGAATCTTATATGCCATCACAGAACGATCAAATCGAATAAGATTTTCAACACTTAGCCAATTAGATGACCATTCGTCCTTTATGCGTGCATTTTCTATTATTGAATGAGCCCTGTTATGCAGACGTTGGAGGTTATCTAATTTAGTTTTGAGAGACTCCCCCAAATTACATTTGCATAACGAAGATGACTTTCCACGATTGCGTAGAATACACTACGCAATTGTGATTGCGGTATGATATTTTATAACTTTTTTAAGGCATACAAACCACCGCAAACTTTGGACTTGACAGCTTTAAACTGTTCGTCCCATGTGAGACTTTCGTCTATGATAACTCCGAGAGATTTGGACTTTGGTACCCGTTTAATTTCCATGTCGTTTAGCAACAGAGCTCCCGAGATTTGAAGTGGCTTTATTCTACGGGGGTGACCTATTGTCATATATTCTGTTTTAGTCGGGTTAGGACTTAATTTGTTTATCCTCATCCATTCAGAGAGGTTGACCAGTTCTTGCTGCGTATCCAGTACTAGACTTTCTATATCATCTGACGCGATCGTGATTTGTGTGTCATCGGCATAGAGACTGGCTTGTGAAAATTCGAGGCACTTTTCAAAGTCGTTGAGATAAATAATGAAATGGAGAGGACCAAGGCAAAAGCCCTGGGGTATGCCACAAGTAATATTTCTTATGTTTGATCGGTGTCCATTAGCAGCACAATATTGTTTTCTCTCATTTAAATACGATTCAAACCAATCACCCGTGGATCCTCTAATACCATACGCACGAAGCTTTTTCATAAGGACAGAATGGTCAACTGTATCGAAGGCTTTTTACATTCATGGCACAAGTTTGCTTGTTGCGAAATAAGTTATAGAGTTCAAAGAGGTTTTATCAAGAGGTTTTATCACCTGACTTGAAGTGGCGTAAACAGGCCTCGACAAGCCTTCGCCGATTTTGTCTATTGGAGAGGCAATACTCCCCCAAACCTGGAGATAATCTAACTGGCATCCAAACCTGTATACCCATTCATCTGGAGAGTAGATTTCTTGAGGAAAAAAATCGGGAAATTTGGAGCAGTTTTTTGTCCTGGTTGCGTTTTATGAAGGTATGTAAAATTTAGAAAAATCTTCACGGGTTTCTTTTGTCTCATTCGCTTTTTAGCCATCTGATTGGTCCATGATTATGAGGCTTTGGCGGTTTTGGCCATGGGTCACGAGCAATCGGCTGTGTACGACAAATGATTTCCATGCTTAAGAAGTCATCTCCTGTAGGAAGCATATCATGAAAGAAAATTCATATACTTTTGCAACAATTCTTCAAAGTCATTTCAATGCAAATATGTCGAACAATGACTTCCAGAAACTTTGAAAACAGGAGACACCTCATCACTTTACAAAAAGGACAAAACAATTTCGTCTTACCTTCTACATTAAAAATTTATGAGAGACTAATGGCATCTCAAATGAAAGCCTTTGCTCACTGCTTTGTCAACTCACTGCTATGCGGTATTTCGGGAGAAATACAGCACATAGCATGCTCTTCTTCGGTTCATAGAAAATTGCAGAAAGGCGTCGAACAGTGGAAACACTGTTGGGGCCGTGTTTATGGACCTTTCCAAAGCCTTTGACTATTTGAATCATGATCTATTAATCGCAAAATTAGAAGCATACGGCTTTAGCAGAGGAGCCTTGCAGCTGATCCATAGCTCGGTGAAAGCAGAAAGTGAAGTTGAATGGGTCTTTCAGCACGTGGAGAGAGACTAGCGTCGGCGTACCACAGCGATCTGTTCTGGGGTCTCTTTTGTTCAATATCTACCTGAATGACCTGTTTATGTTTGTGACGGACAGTAAAGTATGCAACTATGCTGATGATACTACTATCTATGTTTGTGATCACAATCATGAAAGTATAATCAATCGTTTAGAAAACGAAACATTAATCCTGTCAGAATTGTTTCAGAATAAGTGCATGAAGCTAAATGGCGATAAGTGCGTCTCGATGCTAGATGAAATATTTTTTTTTTTTTACATTCCAATAAAAGCTTACAATACATATTACCAATACACACTACTTACAAAATACTCTACCCTACTACTTAAACAATGCCATTTGGAGCGAAAACATGTCTACCGCATGGCAACATAAAACAGAAAATACGAACATCACACTAAACATGACTACTGGAAACAAAAATAGCACATAAAGCTACACGTGACTACTACTACAGCTACTACTACTTACAAAAAAAGAAGGAACATTACCTTAAAATGGGGACGTGGTGGTTGTGTGACTTACGGCTGAGTTTTAAATTCCTAATCAAACCGACCAGTTTGATGGATAAAGCGGAGAGTTAGCAAAAGTATATCTTTATTGATAACATCAGGAAAATCTTTATCACCATACAATAAAATCTGCATTAGAAAATCGTTTGGAAGATTGGTATGTCCAAGTGGTCGTAATAAAGCAGAAACTCCAGCGAGAAGATCTCTACGTGGTACTTCAAATGAAGGGCAGAGCAACAAGAAGTGTTCCGTATCCTCAATGCCATCGTTTGTGGGACACATTGGGTTAATAGTATCTTTGAAATTGTGTTTTAATTTGTGAAAATTCAATTTACTGAGACCAACTCTTAGTTGGGTAAGATTCGATAGTCCTTTTGGGTCATGTATTCGAAAGACAGATTTAGGGAGGGGACGAATCTTGGATAGCAGCTTTGTCTTAAAAGCAGCAATAGATGGTGCAAGTCTAATTTCTGGATCAAGCTTATTCCATTCAGATAACCAATGAGGATAGAAGCTAGATTGAAATTTTTCTGTCCTTGCCCTTATTCGCCCGATGGCATCCTGCTTGCGAAGAGAGTATCGCGACTGCCGCAGTGGTGGTATTGGATCCATAGTATATTCAGGAGTTAAATTATTTATGAACTTGTAGAATAGAATAAGGCGTCTGCTCCACCTACGGGAGCTCAACGACTCCCAGCCAAGCTCTGCATACAGCTTCTCTCTCGACGTACCCTTCCATGCTCCTGATACAGCTAGGGCAGCAGAATATTGAACGGACTCTTACTTTTCCATGAGACTTGGCAACGTTATATTACCACTAAATTCACATACTTTAGCAGGAAGATGGTAAATAACGTCTCCGTAGTCCAGGTGGGGTCGAACATAGAGCTTATATATTTCGTTCAGCGTATGTCGGGGGAGATATTTCGAGAGATATCTCAGCAGACCGATACTCTTGCGTGATTTATTAATAGCTGCTTTAATATGAGCAGAAAAAGACAATTTTGAATCAAGGATTAGGCCTAAGTGTTTATGCTCATCTACATTCTTCACAGGTGCATTGTTAAAAAGAATCACTGGATGGTCAATTTTATTTCTTTTCCTCGAAAACAATATTTCAACGGCTTGCTTCTGTGGATCAGGATTAAATGACATCCTCCAGTCATGTGCCCATTGCTTTATCAACTCCAAATCATGGTTCATATCATTGGCAGCTACATTGGAGTTTTTGACGACCGTGAATAGCGACGTATCATCAGCGAAAAGTTTAACATTACATTTCAGGTTTTCAGTTAGATCATTTATGTACACAAGAAAAAACAAGGGTCCTAAAATAGAACCCTGTGGTACCCCAGCTGAGATATCTCCCCAAATAGAACATTTCCCGTTCAGAACAATTCGCTGTTTCCGATCTTTAAGAAAACTTTGAATAAGGGAAAGAAGTTGTCCCGAAACACCACAGCGTTGAAGTTTATAAACAAGGCCATCATGCCACACCCTATCAAAAGCTTTGGAAATATCAAGATAAACAGAACGAACATCAAGCGGAGGATTGCAATCAAATGCTTTGAATATGGTGTGCGTTATGGAAATTAGTTGATTAATTGTCGAGTCACCAGGACGAAAACCTGACTGATTTGGATTGAGTAGTCCGCACGAGACAAGGTGTGAGTATAAAGAATCATACATTAACTTTTCAAGAATTTTTCCAAAATTAGGAAGAAGAGAAATTGGACGGTAGTTACCTTTCAAATTTTTCTCATTCTTTTTGTGCACAGGCACAACATTTGCACATTTCCATATTTGGGGAAAATGACCACACCTCAAACAATTTGTAAATATTATCTTTAATGGAACAACCAAAGCAGCATCACTTAATCTTATCATTCTCACAGATATTTCATCCCAGCCATGTGCCTTATTAGGATTAAGTGATCTTATAATTTCCACAATCTTTTCATCAGAAATAACAAAGTCATTTATGAGAGTAGCAGCTACTGGGATATATTGAGGGACTACACTACCGGTGTTAATCGTCGTACATTGAAGTATGAAATAGTCGTTAAATAGTTGAGCTTTTTCAGTGAAATCAGTTACAAATAACCCGTTCTCTAGAAGAGGTGGTATTATAGGGATCTTAGCCTTGTTTAAAACGGTGTTGATTACATACCAATAGGTTCTGTTGGAGGTCCCAGGGTTTGCTAATGTGTTCCCTGCCTTAAGAAAAAAATTTCGCTTTGCATCTTCAATCAGCCTCGTGCCTTCAGTCATCATTTTTTGTATTCCTTCAAGCTTGTCGTCTGGCCGACCACTCCTCACGAAGTTTTTGTAAGCATGATTCTTTTTCCTCAGAACATTCTTAACAGTTTGGGTTACCCAGGGGGATTTGCATGGCCTGATCGTTTTAACCTTGTTTGGTATGAAGTTTGAATAAATATTTAGAAGGACCACATTGAGGAATTTGACCTGTTCATTAGGGCATGCAATCTTATCGAGATGCTGGTGCCAATTGAACATTTCAATACTTTTCATAATTGCCACAGGGTCTGCCTTGTCATAATACCAAACCTTACGGGTGTGGGGAGGAAGTGCTATATTCGATACAGACAATTTTCCATATACAATTTGATGGTGACATTGTTCATGAAGTGATGACTGAACACCAGAATCAATAACAAGGTTAGGCTGGTCAGTAAGGATTAGATCAATACAAGATTTAGAATCACCCATAAGGTGAGTTGGTTCTGAAATTAATTGATGAAGGCCAAGTTCAGAAACGAGTGGCTTAAATATTCTTCCCTCGTTATTTTCGATATCATGTTCTCACCATTGAGTTGATCGACAGTTAAAATCACCAGTGATAACAACGCACAAGGGATTTTCAGCATGCTTTTTGGAAAGCATCAGCTCGAAATTTATTGTGAAATCATCAAATTCCCCCTGGTCCTGACTTGGACTTCTATAAATTACGACAAAAAAGTACTTTTTTCTGTTTAATTGGATCTCACACACAACACATTCAGGAAGAGTCATGAGGTCAGGACGATTTTGTGAGGGAAGGGATTCTTTAATATAAAGCCCAACACCACCCCTTTTGATATCATGTGGATGGTTACTTTTGATAAAAGTATAGCCATCTAGTGCCAATCTACTTTCCTCGGTCGTGCTATCAAGATGGGTCTCAACAACTCCAATCATGTCGTAGTTATAAACCGAGTTGTATGCCTCGATCAGGGACACTCGTAAAAAATCATACGCAGTAATGCTATTCAGATTCCATGTACAGAAATCAAGTGTTTCGGGGCCAGGGTTCATTTCTATATCACCGCTGAGCAGAATTGTCCTAAAAACCAACCATTTTATGTGTAGTGCGCAATATGCTAGGCATGCAATGTGAAAATGGGCGTACTTAGAATGAAAAAACTGAAAAAATGAAATAACCACGATACCAAGCGGGATTCGCTTGACAAGTTCTAGAGTCGTGTAAAGTACTATCTTCACAAAGTGATGCACGCGGGCAAACAAAGGCAAGAAACATGAATGTGTTGTCACAGAATGCAGTATAAGAAACTGTATTGTTAATGTCAAGGGTAACGCAATAACAGCGATTGTAATGAAAATGTAGCATAACCAATATAATTTAAAGATTTGAAAAATAAGTGAAAAGGGCCTGACATTTTTGTTCACTGTGGACAAATTGTGCATGAATACACGGAAGCACCCTATTGTTGCTCGCCATTGATTGATTTCAACCGGCATCATCGCAAGGAAAACTTCTCGCAATGAGTCGTAATATAACAACCACCATTCAAAACGTATAAGGAAACGGAAAAAGGATCATCTAAACGAACAAGCATACAATTACAAAGTAACACTAAATAAACAACAAGCACCGTGAGCGTGGTCATCAGCACGGGTTCTGCATTGCAATGGGATTTGTAGTTGGTATCAGGGGTCCAGAAATACACATGGGAGAAATCATTGGACGTCAAATTCGAAAAACAGATTGTTTTGCAGCGTTAGGAAATAATAGCAGGTCCTAGGAAAACAAACTAGCAGCTTTTGAAACAAGGGGGTTTCCCAACGAATGTCTCGGAATATTTTTCGATATGCGATCTCAAAAAAAATAAAATAAAATAAAATGAAAATAAGTAAATAAAACGAGCTAGAGAAGTTAGCAAAAGTATATTAGACGAAAATTACTCTTAAGACACATTGCAATAAACCTTATGGGAAAGGAAATCAACGGACCTAGCGGAGTACACGTTTTCTTTTTATAAGGAACCACCCTACAAGGAACTCATTGGATCAAAAACGGTCAAAAAAAAGGAACCCCAAGAAACAGGCCCTGAGCTAGGTTCCCCACAAAAAGGAAAACGTGAACATTAAAAGTTGCGGGGAGCTTCACGGCTTTCTCTATGCAAGAAAGAAGGTCGATCTATTAGTGGAAATTTCCCCGCATACAAGAAAATATCAGTGAATGGCTCAAAAGGAACCAAACGTTTTTTTCCTTCAAAATATATATCAGCAACTAATGTAGAAATTTCACGATAATTTTCCCAAAATCACGATAATTTTCCCAGAAAATAAGGATTTGATATGAAGTTAACTTAGATTTAAGAAAAACTTATGGAAATACTTGTACCGAGTTATTCGTATAGAAAAAAGGGAAACGTGCAGTTAGGCAATTCGAAAAACTAATGTGACAAACAAGGTAAGAAACTCAACTCAATATCCTAAAATAAAGTCATAAGGAGGACACAATATAGAAAATAGTTACTCGGATTCAGCGTCTGGAAGCTCATCGTCATTCAGAATTGATTCAAATTCAGAATAATTGTTGAAAAATTCGAAGGTGCCATCCAATTTCTTCAGACCTAATCTGCAGTTAACATCGACGAAGACGAAATCAATACTTTCACATTCTTCAGCTTTCTCCTTGGCATCTTTCAAGAGACCAGCTCTTCTCGCAGTCAAATCAAGCTGGATGTACTTCTTGTCTGCTTTCTTCCTTGCTCGATAGACTGCGGTACGATACTTCCAGGATGTGAATTTCACAATCATTGCCTGCTCGTACTTCCCATTTTTCATATATTTATTGCCGATGCGATGCGCTCTATCAATGCCGTCCTCTGGTACTTCAACTTCGATTTCCTTGAAAACTTCTTTTACCTTGACTATGCAGTCGTCACCTTTTTCACTACCAGAAGACAAAGGTATCCCAAAAATTCTAATGCAAGACCTTCGACTATATTGTTCAGCATCGTCGAGTTTTTCTTCATAATTTTCCATACGCTTTTCAAGCCCTTGAAAGTGTGCTTCATACACAGCGAGTTTCCATTCACAAATTTCTAATTTATTTACCAGCGGTTTTACTGTTTTTTGTACTTCAGCCTGAATCACTTCATTCACTTTAAATTCAATTTTGGCAACCAATTCTTTAACATAATCCTTATTGGGCAAGTCAGAAATTGCTTCCATCACGATTTTCTTCATTATTTCTTCATCCATTTTCACGCGTGGTTGATAAATCTCTTGTTTACACAGTCAAAGTTAGGCCATGAGCACAAATTACTTGCATGCAAGAACAAACCCGAAAAAAAAAACGTTGAAAACATTCAAATACTGGCTTCAATCAATTACATTTGTTCCGATACTCCTTCGGTTGGACAAATTAGTACATTTACGAATCTTGAAATATAACCCAGAGCATGTGCAGTCAGATACGATGTTACATCGCTCTCACACGACCACTCGCCATCTTGTCACGCTGCCCTAGATGAAATATCCAAATTATTGGACGAGAAAATAGCGACCTTAGCCACCAAAAATGACATAAATGAACTAAAGAACGCGATTGTGCTGCAGAATGAGAAAATTCAAAGGCTCGAGGCAAAAATTGCTGTAATGGAAAAATACGAAGGACAGATTAAGAAAATTCAGCGACGCGTTGATGAAATTGATGACATGAACGAAAGAATCCAGGAGGTTGAAGCAAGATCAGATGACAACGAGCAATACCACATGACAATTTGCTTACGGATCGATGGTGTAGCTCTTAAGGATGGCGAACATGGTGAATCAGGTCCAGAATGTCTCGAATTAGTCAAGGATGTACTGGAAAAGGAGCTGAAAGTGACTATTCCTGAGATGGCTTTTGATAGGGCGCCTCGTATTGGCCCAGTAAAAGAGGATGGGGATACAAAGAAGAGATCCCGCCAGATATAGTACGGTTTACGACATGGAATCATCGCACTCAAGTGTATAGAGAAAGAAAGAAAACAGAAAAGTTCAAAGTTAGGCTTGACCTTACCTACAGAAGGGCCAAGATTCTAGAGAGAGCGAGTGGGTTGTTGAAAGGCAAGAAAGGCTGCTTTGTCTTCGCTGATGTTAACTGCAGGGTCACTTTATATATCGATGATAAGTACCATTCATTTTCCAGTGAACAAGAATTATTTGAACTTATTAGATATGCGCAGACATTTCAAACCGGATTTCTCTTTGAACTGAAGTTGTGTAGGTAGCTATTTAAGATCTTGTCCCTCATCGAATTTGGTTTTGCTCTGAGAATAACTAAACTCGTAAGGATTCCTTTTCCTCTACTAGCCACGAAATTCATAATTTTCGTAGCAATCATTTAAAACAAGAGCTGTCTTCTTTTTCATCATCGATTCGTTCCATCATCTTATTTTATTCGGTTTTCATTCATCATCTATGAGTTTGGTTATTCTTATTCAATATAATTTTGTGTTATATCCTATTTTTGCGAGGGGCAAACCACTTCCTATAAATCTCGTATAATTTTTCGTACAATCCCAGCGAAATTCCTATAAATCTTTTGAGAATCCTTTTGTTCTCCTAGAAATCCCGTACGCGTTTTTAAGGGAGTGATACACCCCTCGTATTTTTGTTTACATAAGCGCAAGGCCGATTCAGTAGTTTGATGTTTGTTTGTATTGTCCTCTTAGTATTGTGTATTTTACTATTTTCATTCCCAATTGAATGCAACTCCATAAATGCTAGTTCAATAAAAATGAACAAATTTACTTTAATTTGGCAAATCGTTGAAATTATAAAGCAGTTCCACGCGGCACTTACTCCAAAACAGGAATTTAACCCCCTAGGAAATGCCGAAAAATCACAAAACTTTCAGTCTTTATGTTATACTCTTTGTTTAAGTTTAAATGTTTGCGCTTTGGCACGTAAGTCAATTGGCATTGTTCTTTTATTTACTTTTTATAGAGTCGTTTGTTTGTGCAATTGTAAGTTATCAGGTATGTAAAGTTCCGTATGGTTGATTTATTTCTTAGCAGAAATTACGTGTATCTTTATGCAATGGTTGGGTCGTGGGGTGTGTTGCCTGCTCGGGGAGTCGTGGCGCGGGGGTCACACATCCGATTCGTCTAATTCTAATTTCAAATCCTCGACTGAGGCCTGGACAAATTTTCGTTGAAGCCTCTTTGACACGTCGTTTCAATCTCTACGAAATTGTGCGAATCGGTTGGGTGGCTCTTGGGGTGCGGTTTTGCGGGCGGGTGGTACATCTTTCCTGATTCACCCAGTAGTTTTATTTCTTTCTATATTAGTTGCCACGGGGTTGTCATAGTCTATTGCTCCCCGTGGTATTATCGTCCTTGTAGTGTTTCGTAGAGTAATTAGTAGGTAGCGTCATAAGTAATTCATCTTGTAAAAAAAATGTATAATGGTATAAATAAAAAAAAAAGTTATCACCTAATTGTCGTGTTCTGTTATGCTGCGTAGGTAATGGTGGTTGCAATTCGGCTTTTCTCCCCTTGGGAGCAGTGAGAAGATCTATTTGCAATTATATCAGTTGATATCAATCAATGGCGTGCAGCAATAAGGTGTTTCCTTGTATCTATGCAAAGATTGTCTCCCCTGGGTAAAACTGTTAACCTTTTTTCAATTCTCTTCCAAGTCGTTAAGTTGTATTTGTTTTGTTGTTCTTTAATTGCAATCTATCCTCGTTCTACCTTTGACATTAACAATGCAATTTCTTGCTTTGCACTCTGTGGCGACAGAGTTACACTTCTTGCCTTTCTTCGTCCGTGTGCATCGCATTGCGAAGATAGTAATTTAGACGACCATTGAAGTTCTCAAGAGAGTACCGTACGGTATCATTGGTCTCATTCGGCAAAAGCGTTCTCTTGTTAAGCACCCTCTTTTCATGTATGTGTATTTTTACATTTGGTACACATTGTCCTATACACTTCATACGCAATAATGGTTGGTATTCAGAACGATTCTACTAAGTGGTGATGTTGAAACTAATCCCGGTCCAGAAACGCTTAATTTTTGCTGCTGGAATCTAAATAGCATTACTGCACATGACTTTTTACGAGTCTCTCTTATAGAGGCTTACAACTCAGTGTATAAAAACGACATAATTGGGATCGTAGAAACTTACCTTGACAGCACAGTTGATGATGATGATAGGCTAGCACTAGATGGCTACACGTTTATAGAAAGTAACCATTCACAAAACGTGAAAAGGGGTGGCGTTGGGTTGTATGTCAAAGACTCCCTTCCATCTAAATATCGCTCTGATTTGGCAACTCTCCCTGAATGTGCTGTATGTGAGATTCAGTTGAACAGAAAAAAAAATACTTTTTTGTCGTTGTTTATAGGAGTCCAAGTCAAAACCAGACTGATTTCGATAATTTCACAATTAACTTTGAGCTTTTACTATCTAAAATGCAGGCTGAAAATCCTTTTTGTGTTGTTGTCACCGGTGATTTTAATTGCAGATCAACTCAGTGGTGGAAAGATGACATTGAAAATACCGAGGGGAAGATATTTGAGCCACTAACTTCTGACATTGTCTTCATCAGTTGATTTCAGAACCAACGCATGTCATGGGCGATTCTAAATCGTGCATTGACCTAATTGTTACAGATCAACCAAACCTCATTGTCGAATCTGGTGTTCATCCGTCTCTCCATGAACAGTGTCATCATCAGATCGTCCGTGGAAAACTATCTGTTTCGAACGTAGCACTAACACCGCACACCCGCAGGATCTGGTATTATGATAAAGCAGATTTTGTGGCTACCAGGAAAAGCATTGAAATGTTTTGTTTGCACGACCTTCTTGATAAAATCGCATGCCCAAATGAACAGGTTAAATTTCTCAATGAGGTTCTTTTGAACATCTATTCAAACTTCTTACCCAATAAAGTTCAAATGATTAGACCTCGCCAAGCACCATGGATAACACAAACTGTTAAAAACTTTCTTAGGAAGAAGAATCGTGCCTATCAAAGCTTCATGAGAAACGGTCAACCAGAGGAAAAGCTTGAGGGAATACAGAAGATGATATCAGAAGGTTCAAGACTGATTTAGGATGCGAAACGAAATTATTTTCTCAAGGCAGGGATAACTTTTGCAATCCCTGGGACTTCCAGGAAAATATATTGGTCCTTAATCAACACTGTATTAAACAAGGCTAAGATTCCCATAATCCCTCCATTCCTTGAGAATGGGCTTTTCATAACTTATTTCACTGAAAAGGCACACCTATTTAATGATTACTTCATACTTCAGTGTACGACGATTGACACGGCCAGTGAAATTCCACAACAAATCCCAGTAACTACTACTCTCATAAATGACTTAATCTCTGAAGAAAAGATACTGAAAATCATAAGAGCACTTAATCTGAATAAGGCACGTGGGTGCGATGATAAAATATCTGTAAGAATGATAAAATTAAGTGATGCTGCATTAGTTGCTCCACTAAAGATAATATTCACAAACTGTTTGAGGTGTGATATTTTTCCCCATATATGGAAGCATGCAAACATTGTGCCTGTTCATTAGAAGAATGAGAAAAATGTGACAGGGAACTATTGTCCAATTTCTCTTCTTCCAGTCTTTGGGAAAATACTTGAAAAACTCATATACGATCCGATCCTTTATATTCACATCTAGTGGCATGTGAGCTTCTCAACCCTAATCACTCAGGTTTTCGTTCTGGTGACTCAACAGTCAACCAAATGTTTTTCATAACGCATAAAATCTTTAAAGCATTTCATTGTAATCCTCGCCTTGATCTTTGCTCTGTGAATCTCGATATATCTAAAGCATTTGATTGGGTATGGCACGATGGTCTGATATATAAACTAAAGCAATGCGGTGTCTCTGGACAATTACTTTTTATTCTTCAAACTTTCTTAAGGATAGAAAACAATGCACTGTTTTGAATGGGAAATGTTCCACTTAGGGAGATGTCTCAGCCGGAGTACCACAGGGCTCTGTCCTAGGGCCTTTGCTTTTTCTTGTGTACATAAATGATTTAACCAATGACTTGAAGTGTAATGTTAATCTTTTTGCCGATGATACATCATTATTTACAGTGGTCCAAGATACAATTGCAGCTTTGGATGACATGAACCATGACTTGGAGTTAATAAGACAGTGGGCTCATGACTGGAGAATGTCATTTAACCCAGATCCGCAAATACAAGCTGTGGAGTTAGTACTTTCAAAGAAAAGAATCGAAGCTGAACATCCAGAAATTCGTTTTAATAGCATGCCAGTGATGAGAGTAGATGAACATAAACACTTAGGAATCATCCTGGATTCAAAATTGTCTTTTTCCACTCATATCAAATCAGCTATTTCTAAAACAAGAAAGGGTATTGGCTTGCTGAGACATCTTGTTTTTTTTTTTCTAAATTCATTTAAAAATTACAATATAGGTTTACAAGCTACACTACTTTACAAAATTACTATACAACTATACAATACTACTGGAACGATACCCCGAGGAGCAAAAGGCTATGACTACCCCGAAGCCATTTTGACATAGATATTAAAACTAAAGATTAAAACTAAAGTCTAAAACTAAAGCTAAAGTCTGTCTCAAATTACATGCCACGGGAAATGTCTGCGATCGAAACAAAATTTAAGTGTTCGGATGGGTAATTAGACATCGTCGCAGATATTGCGTGGCATCTAATTCGAGACAGACGTTTAATATACAACGAAAAGAAGAACAAAATAGAAGCAAAGAAAAGAAGAACACATTTACTTAAATGAGACATGGTGGTTGTGATTGTGTGGCTTATAACGGAGTGTGAAGTTTTCTAATCAAATCGACCGGATTTGTGGATAAATTTCAAAGTTAGTAGGAGTATATTTCTATTGAGTTCGTTGGGAAAATTTTTATCACCATACAATAAAATTTGCAATAGAACGTTATTTTGGAGATTAGTATATCCAAATGGTCGTAATAAAGCAAAAACTCCAGCGAGAAGATCTCTGCGTGGTACTGCAAAGGATGGGCAAAGCAACAAAAAGTGTTCTGTATCCTCGATACCATCGTTCGTAGGGCACATTGGATTTATGGTATCCCTAAAATTGTGGTTGAATTTGTGAAGGTTTAATTTGCTGAGACCAACCCTGAGTTGAGTGAGATAGGATAGACCTGTTGGGTCATGAATGCCAAAGATAGATCTTACAGGGGGTCTAATTATTGATAAAAGTTTCTTCTTAAAAACAGAAACAGACGGTGCAAGTCTAATCTCAGGATCAAGTTCGTTCCATTCAGATAAGCAATGAGGATAGAAACTAGACTTAAATTTTTCTGTTCTGGCCTTTATTCGCCCAATAACATCCTGGTTGCGAAGAGAGTAATGTAACTGTTGAAGTGGTGGGATGGGATCCCTAGTATAGACTGGAGTTAGATTATTAAGGATCTTGTAGAACAAAGTAAGGCGTCTGCTCCACCTTCGGCAGCTTAGCGATTCCCAGCCAAGTTCTGTGTACAGCTTTTCTCGTGATGTTCCTCTCCATGTTCCCGTAATTGCTCGCGCAGCAGAATACTGGACAGACTCTAATTTTTCCATCAAGCTCGGTAAAATGATGCTACCACTGAACTCGCATACTTTTGCCGGAATATGGTAAATAGACATCTCTCTAGACACCTGAGACATCTCTCCAAATATCTGCCCAGGCATGCTCTAAATGAATTATACAAGCTCTATGTAAGACCCCATCCAAACTATGGGGATGTTATGTATCATAATCCGGCAAAAGTGTGTGATTTCAGTGGTAACGTCACTTTACCAAGCCTAATTGAAAATTGGAATCTGTACAGTATTCTGCTGCTCGGGCTATTACGGGAACATGGAGAGGAGCGTCGTGAGATAAGTTGTACATAGAGCTTGGCTGGGAATCACTAAATTTCCGAAGATGGAGCAGACGCCGTACCTTGTTTTATAAGATCTTGAATAATCTCACCCCAGTGTACATGAAGGATCCACTTCCACCTCAACAACCGTTGCAATACTGTCTTCGCAACGAAGATGTCATTGAGCGAATAAAAGCAAGAACAGAAAAATTCCAATGTAGCTTCTATCCTCACTGCTTATCTGAATGGAATAAACTTGATCCTGAAATTAAACTTGCACAGTCGGTTGCTGTTTTTAAGAAAAAAATTCTCTCCATAATTTGACCTCCTGCAAAACCCTTTTTTGGTATTCATGACCCTATAGGTTTATCCCACCTTTGTCAGTTGAGGGTTGGTCTCAGCAAACTAAACTTTCACAAATTCAAGCATAATTTTAGGGATACAATAAACCCATTGTGCCCGTCGAACGATGGCATCGAGAATATGGAACACTTTTTGCTGCTTTGCCCTTGCTTTGAAGTACCACGAAGAGATCTTCTCGATAGAGTGTTAGCTGTTTTACAACCAAATGGATATATCAATGATTCAAACAAGGCTTTGGTGCTGGCTTTATTGTATGGTGATAAGAGCCTTCCTAATGACCTCAATAAAAGCATACTTCTCTTAACCTTAAATTTTATCCATCAAACTAGTCGACTTGATTAGAAAACCTCAAGCTACACTACGATTTCCACAACCACCATAACCCGTTTTTAGCTTTTATGTATTGTACAGTCATTTTGTAAGTAGAGTAATTAGTAGAGTAACTTTGTAAGTAGTGTAACTATTTTTTTTCATCGTTTGTAGCTTAAGTGTATGTAGTTTAATGTTGGGTGTCTTCACGTTTTGGCCATGGGGTAGTCAATGTCTTTTGCTCCCCTTGGTATCGTCCCTGTGGTGGTGTATAGTGATTTGATAAGTAGAGTAAGAAAGTAAGATTTATTGTAAATATTTGAAATGAATAGAAAAAAAGTGCCACTTGATGATTTCCGTGAAAAAAACAACGAATTATCGATAAAAGTTGGAAATACAACCATTATAGAGAGCAGAGAGGAAAAGCTTCCTTTTGAGAGAAACGTGCAATCATTATTCCAAAATGCAGGTCAAAAGCTCCACGCTCTCTCACGTGTCTCATATTTACTTGACACTGAAAAACTCAAGCATATCTTCCGGCTTTTATCTTATCCCAGTTCAGCTACTGCCCCTTAGTGTAATTACTCTGTGACAGACATCTCCATGAAAAGATCAATCACATTCACAAAAAGGCACTGAGTATCGCATACAAGGTCAATGTTTTCTGATTTTAATGCATTTTTAACGAGAGATAACTTTGTATCTGGCCACTAACGGAATCTGCAGTTGTTAATGACAGAGATCTATAAAATCAATTCGAGTATCATCCCAAGCTTTATGACTGAGATTTTCATTAAGAAAAATCCCTCTTATTATCTATTGTCCAGTCAAGTTGTGGTATGAGCTCAAACAAATTGCAACAAAAATGGAAACATGCCAAAAAGATTACAAAATATATGTATTGCTTGGACAAAAAAGTCCTACTAAATCATCGAAGTGGAACATTGGATAGTTATGATACCACTTAAGGTGGTACATTAGCTAACTTTCGAAATACGGTGAATGCTGCAAAACATGGTTTCCTTGCAGCACAAAACCAAGTTATATGTTTTAGATTCGCATAATGACTTTAAAATTGTTAAGTCCTCTTATCTTTCCATAAAATGAATTTCACTTTGTACAGTATCTTGAAGTTTTGCACATCCACTATCGAGCATACTGTATGATTACTCCACTTTAAGTGTTGAATGTGTGTGAGAGTGATCAATGTTTTTAATTCAAGCCAACATTCTAAACCAACCAAGCGAAATGAAACCAAACCAAACTATGTAGATAGTTAAAGGATGATAACATGGCAGTCAAGATAACCATTAGGATACAAATCATTTTAAACTACATTCACAAACTGTCCTCCACGTCGTCTACCATATCTGCTCTCGCAGCTCACTCCACAATATTCCCCCAAATCCTGTGTACATTTGAGGCCATTATTTTGGCAACTGCATCGAAGAACTTTTTTTTGAGGTTGCAGCTGTTCTCTGATGTTTAAGGAAGATCAGTTTGCAAAGGCATCATTTTCCTGCCTTCAATGATCCAGCCCCATTTTGCAGGATTCATATCTCTACTTTTTAATTGCATTACCTGGGTGAAAACTTGAAAATTGTGAAACCTCTGGGCTGATGACTGAATTACCGGAGACACCTTTATCACAGATATTGTAACGCAATGTCTTCACCTTCCTGTCCTTTGTATAGGCAAACGAGGGCATGTTCGCCTGCAGACGCTA
Source organism: Aurelia coerulea (assembly GCA_039566865.1). NCBI lineage: Eukaryota > Metazoa > Cnidaria > Scyphozoa > Semaeostomeae > Ulmaridae > Aurelia > Aurelia coerulea. The sequence goes on from CM076950.1 coordinate 13,384,683, forward strand.
TTTCCTCGGAGGTATCAAGATCATTTTGGAACACTACTGCCTGCCGTCGCAAATGTTCGTTTTGTTGGTATATCTTCAACGATAATCGTTTGCCGATGCCATACAAGCATACAATATAAGCTATGAGTTATGTTCACCAAAGAATAGAACGTAGGAACAAGATGTTATTGCATATAGCTGAGCGTAACGATTCCTTGCATAGCTTAATGTCCCAGAAATTTATGCATCTAGCATTCTGCTTGGGTTCAGATAGTCTCTTTGTCGACTCTCTATTTGTGTGGTATATGAGCCAGACAATTAAATCACAGTCTTCACCAATCACTGTCATCTGTGCTTCCAGTAAGGCCTCTATCGTTTTTTTAAAAATGAGGAGATCAGCATCAGCATCGGCACAGTAGACCAGCCTTCAACTCTCCTGCAAGCATATTGATAAACCTTTGCTTGTTATCTTTGTTTGCGAGAGAGATCTCTTTCCTTGGAGCTAGCAGCATATTTTCTTGAAATTTCATCTTTATCCTGACAATAAGCAGAACTTTATGTTGATGGCTCCTTCCTTGCGGGAAGTACCAGCGTTATGCCCATCAAAAACTATGACAGCTTTTGTATTCTTCCTTTACACATATGCCTCATAACTATTATCGATCATAGAGGCATACGATGTTCCATGCTTCCAAGACCTTTGTTGCAGCAAGGAACCACATCTAAGACATACTTCACTGGCTGCCGCAAGATAAGCGTACAAGCCAGGGGACTAGGGGGCGGTAGCCTCCCAACGCTTGAAACTTCGAAAATCAGCCCTGATTGGGCAAAAATCTGCCCTTTGTCGGGCAAAGATTTTGGTAAACAATGGAATTTTTGTCAGGCATCCCCACTAGATTTTTCTTCTTATGCCCACTGAGATGGTATTTCATTCTCTATGTCAACCAATTTTCTGATCGCAGTCTTGTACGGCTTGTTAGTTTTTCTCAAAGGCCATTCGTTTCAAATAAAATGCTGGAACAGAGCAGAGCTCGTAACTATAAAGATTTGATGAATCTTCTAACTGCATGACTTTTAGCAACAAGAAGTCTTTGAATTAGCATCTGTGGGCGTCGATGCTTATCTCAATCTGTTGCTTTTGGGTGCCTACTTGCATTGACCGTAATGGCCTGGCTTGCTCTCTTGAACACGAAATCTTTGCATTATTGTCCTGTCATCTTTTTGATAATATTTTGTCCAACTTCTTTTGCAACGTCATCATTGACTGTATCTACATCTGTAACCCCTGTAGCAATGTTGCAAAGACTACAGTAATCACTAAATTGATCTTTTCCCTGAAAGAATGAGCGAAGTGAGTTTATATATCCTTCATATCTCTGCTATAGTCCTTGCTTCTGAGGAATATTTGTGCTGCTCACTGCTCCTGCAAGTAATTTAAGCAAATTCTTGCCTGGTTTTATCGATCTCGGGAGTCGCTGGCATTGATGGCAACGACATCAGCCTCTGTGTTTCGCACATTTCCCTTCATTTTTCAATCCACCAAAGGTTTTGTGGCTTTGCAAAAAAACTTGTTCTATAATAAGGTCTGACAATAATTCAGGCCAATAACGGTCGTCGGTCAGAGCGTCTGATCACATGATATCGCTTCTGAAATGCATCGTAGACATGTTGATGGTCATTCTCTGGCTTGCGCATTTCTTGTAGATATTTCCGTGAACTCTTTGTGTAGAGGTTGTGGCTGGAGCCTGGAGGCGGCAAATTAGGGCAGAATTGCTTGAACAGTTTGCATGTACAGGTTCAAGTCTCCAGTGCTCGCAGCCTTGGTAAACGTGCGAAGTATTTCTATCATTTCAAGGCAATTCAAAGCTTTAGGTCTTGGAATTGCTTTATGGAGATTTGGCGTTGCGTATCTTGCCCCTAACACGCTCAAGGTTGTCTGACTGACAAACATATTCCATAAAAATCTTTCATTGCATCAGTGACTCCAAGATGTCTGTTGCATCATTTTAATCATTGTTTATTTCTTGGATTATTTGGTTCGTTTTAACTCAGCACTTGCCCCCACACCTTGATAACTGTCCTGAGCCTCTTTAATGGCATCAGTAGCATAATTATTGTGTTGTCTTTCATAATCTTTAAATCCTTTAAGCAATTGTACATCATACACTTTTCATGACAAGACAGCATTCAGAGCTGTTTTACGACTAACCATGCACTGCTTGGGAGATGAGGGACAACATTATTCACCAAGCATCAGCTCGAGAGATTCTTGCACTTCTGGCCTTGTCATACCATTCAGGAATGAGTGACGGTCTTGGTAGCTTTCATCGAAATATTACGAGGAATTATTGTAAACCACGACACCCTTCGATTTTTGCGTTAGAACCCATGGAAAAGTTTAAGCCAAAACCACCTTAATTCAATTCGTAATTTGGAGACTTTCCACTTCTAGAATTTCTTAGGACTTTTGATATGTTATAAAGCATACTTTATTTAGCAAGACAAACTTTATTTCGTTTCTGTTGCAATTAGTTTGAGGTTCAGCCAATTTTAACCTTAGATTGATTGGACTACTAAGAAACGAAAGTCTTTTGCAAATGCAGACGGCCCGGACAGTTCGGTTTGTGATAAAGAGTATTGCTTTCTTTGGATGTAATCTGTGGCATGGACTCTCAAATGACACTAAACAGTCACTAAATATTTTCATCTTTAAAGCACGCATAAAGGAGTGGAAGGGAGATGAGTGCAACTGCCAATTATGCAAAACGTTCGTAGCACAGGTTGGGTTCTTCGATTGACCTTCTTTTATTTAAATTCAAAACTCGCCCGTAAATATTGAAATTGTATCATATTATATCATATCGTGTATTGAGAAATTAATTAGAGCTTAATATATTGACTAGAACTATTTTGATTTATACTTTAATGATAATTTTTGTTTTGTTTTAGTAGGCATCAGTTAAATGTAGTTTTAGCTACATTTTTTAATGCCCACTATAAAGAAATTAATAACAATAGTGTTTGCAATGTAATCACAGTTCTATGACCAAAACCATGTTACTCTACATACAGTAAATCCCCCCATATAAGAACCTTCAAAAATAAGAACCTGGAGGCTGTTTTCCTAATCTATTCACCTTGTAATTAAAAACTTGTTCCAGCTTTATGACAAATATTTTCTTATTGCAGGGGTACCAAAGCTGATTTGGGATTCTCGTTAAGTTTATTTTGTCCCAGTTGGCTGTTAGAGTTTGAATCTCCTCCCCTAATGTTTGTAAGCTTAGAATTGGTTATTAGGTACATAATAACTTTGCCAAAATAAATAATAGTGGTGAACATCTTTGGTTGGATAAGATTCTAAAATGGCTTACGCACTGCACTCTTCTAATAAGAACCTTTATAGCTTAAAATTAGTCTTAGTACCTTTAAAATAAGAAGCTATTTGAACCTGGCTGTCAAAAAGGTAGGTTCTTATATGCAGGGATTTACTGTAGTTTATTGTTGTACTTTAGGTGGCATTTGCCCTAAGTCAACTTCATACAATCGTTTAGAAACCATTCTACAATTTTAAGGGCGTCGTTCTCTACTGTTTTGATAACATTTTCAATATTGCTATCACAAGCAAAGATTTACAGAACACTTGTAAAACCAGTCTTGATGTATAACAGCTCAACTTGGGGACTGACACAAAAAGATGTAAAAGGTCTTGACGCTTTTAACAGACAGCAACTGAGACAGCTAATAGGAAGAAGATACCCCCAACAAGATTTCCAATCAAGACTTGTAGAATAGATGCGAAGAACGACCAATTTCAATAGATATCCTGAAAGCCAGATGGCGATTGTTTGGTCATATATTACTAAATATCTGATGTATTTGTCTTCGTATATCTATGTCTTTGTATTTGTATGTCTTTGTATTTGCATTTGTCTGATGTATATCTGATTACCATATATCTGATGAGATATCAGTAGTAAAGGCGATATTCTACTTTGAAAGATCAGAGAAAAGGATCAGTGGCAGACCTCAATAAAGTATGGTAACAACTTTAAACAAAGACATCATCCGAGCGAGAACAATGAAAGAGCCTTTCCAATACCAACTATGAAGGAAATAGATGACTTTGAACAATAAGATTGACAGCACAGGACCGAAAAGCTTGGAAAAAGATCTCAGAAACAGTTTGCAGCACGGCAGAAGCAGAAGCCACATGAAACTTTCATGCAGTAAATGCGTAACTGCAATTATTGCTGCCGAAGGCAGCCTAACTATTCTGCTTCAATCAGCGAGCGAAATTAGCCTGTCTTCCTGCTGTCTGTCTGTCTGTCTGTCTGTATGTCTGTCTGCATGCCTGTCTATCTGTCTGTCTGCTGTCGTCAAAGCCACAGGGCCGGACAACATCAGAGCAAAAGACCTAAGCATAGCTGGGTATAGTTTATAATAAACGGAATAAGGGGATTATTCAACAAAATACTGCTCCAAAGAGAATTTCCACAAAACTGGAAATGTGGCAAATTAAAGGTTGCCTATAAAAGCGGAATGCCAACCAACAGAGGCAATTATAGGCCACTATCCATGCTAAGCATATTAAGTAAAATGCTAGAGGGTCAAATCAGTAAACCAATTGACAAACATGCAGAGAGGAATAAACTGTATAGTGCAAAGCAATGGGGATATTCTGAAGGAAAATAAACAGAAATTGTACTGTTACTTCTGACAGAAAAATGGAAGACGGCTATAGACAGGGGCAAAGTAGTAGGAGTACTATATATTGATCTAAGGAAGGCTTTCGATTCAATAAGCCACGACATCTTGTTGGAGAAACTGAAAGGATTTGGCATATGTGGAAATTTATTTGGAATAGTTGAAAATTACCTCAATAATAGGCAGCAATATACTGAAGTTAATGGATCAAGATAAAAGAAATGTGAAGTTTTATACGGAGTACCCCAGGGATCCGTACTGGGACCAAAGTTGTTTAAAATCTTTGTAAATGATTTACCAGACAACATCAATGATGAAGAGCTGTATATGTTCGCTGATGATACTACAGCTTACTTTATAGGAAAAAATGTGGTAGAGGTTATTGATGGTCTAAATAGAATAGCAGAAACAATACATCATTGGTCTCCAAAAATCTCCAAGAACAAATCGGTAAAGCCATCATAACCCCAAGAGACACGACATTAAGGAAAGTTTCAAAGAAACGATCCACAAGAATCCCCCTAGTCACTACCTTTAATTCTACACTGCCCCAAATTGGTAAAATCTTGAAAGAAAGATGGGATATTTTAAACATAAAGCCCAAACTCAAGAAACTCTACTCAGAACCTCCGATAATTGCATTTCGTCGATGCAAGAACCTGAGAGAAATAATTGGCAGCAACACTATCATCAATAACAAAGTTAAAAGAAAAAAAGCCAAAAAAAGAACAATCAAATACTGCTCACCATGTAATACCAAAAGAAGCCTATGCTGCAACCATGTCATTAAAACTAATTCATTCACTAGCGTAAATACCCACAGAACATATAAAATCTTTCACGAATCTAACTGCAAAAGCATGAACGTAATATATCTCCTTGAATGCACCCGCTGTAAGAAACAATATGTCGGCAAATCAGAATGGCCTTTCAACTACAGACTTAATAATTACCGTTCTCGTGTAAAATCAGCGCAATACGATAAGCTCCTTCCGGTAGAAAAACATTTCAAAGAGCAAAATCACGTCTTCGAAAGAGACGCAAGATTCATAATAATCGAGAAGATCGAAAAAGAAAACGTCCAAAATATGACACATTTATTAGAAACACACGAAGACAGCTGGATTAAACGACTGCAGACTCTTTCCCCTAAAGGACTGAACAATAAACTTAACCACCCCGACAACTATAAATCATAAAAATCCCCTAAATAATCCATGGTTAGGCCACTTTTTTCCGTTCACAAAATTATGCAATACTTTGTTCCCCTGTGGCCTATCAATTTCTACAAATACAACGTAACATTTAACATTCATATGACGCCTTATTTTGGCGTCACGTGACCCTTTTAAGGCCACGTGACCTCATTTATGTCACGTGGCCACTAAAACGGCTATAAAAAGGCATACACACTTGTAAAAATTCATTCTCCTGACAATGACCACAGAGTCGAAACGTGTCGAGAGTAGAAGAATGAAATAAAAGAATTAAAGAACTTCAAATCGTCTCTATTTTTGTGTACATCTTATATATATATATATATATAAAGATGAACACAAAAAGAAGACGACTTGGAGGTCTTCTACAATTTTCTTCTTCAATTCTCTACGCGTTTCGACTCTATGGTCATCGTCAGGAGAATGAATATTTATGTGATGGTATGCCCTTTTTATAGCCTGTTAGCGGTCACGTGATTAAAAAGAAATCACGTGATGCCTAGTTGGGGTCACGTGATGCAAAATATGGCGTCACATGAATCCTTGATTGGTTATTAAAGTTACGTTTTATGTGTAGAAAATGATAGGCCACAGGGAAACAAAGTATTGAATTAATGGGCGAACGGAAACAAAATGGCCTATCCATTGGTTTTTTGAGAAATTTTTTGCTAATATTTGTCTGGGTGGTTAAGTTTGTTATTTAGACCTTTTGGTGTAAGAGTCTGCAGTCGCATAATCCAGTTATCTTCGTGAGTCTCCAATAATTTTGTTATATTGTCGGCGTCTTCCTTCTCAATTCGTTCGATTATTGTAAACCTTGCGTCCCTTGCAAAGATATGGTGTTGTTGTTTAAAGTGTTTCTCTACGGGAAGGAGCTTGTCGTATTGAGTTGATTTTATTCTAGAACGATAGTTGTTCAATCTGTAGTTAAAAGGCCATTCAGATTTACCGACATATTGTATGTTACAGCGAACGCATTCAAGGAGGTAAATGACATTCATGCTCCTACAGTTTGATTTATGAAAGATCTTGTATGTTTTTTGGTGGTTGCACTTTAGTTTTGATGACATGATTACAGCAAAGGCTTCTACTGGTGTTACAAGGTGAGCAATATTTAGCTATTTGGTTTCTCGCTTTCTTTCTGAAAACTTTGTTATTAGTTATGGTGTTGCTACCAATAATCTCTCGGAGGTTCTTGCATCGACGGAATGCGATAATTGGGGGTTCTGGGAAGAGTGCCTTTAATTTTGGTTTTATATTTAAGATATCCCATCTTTCTCTTAGGATCTTACCAATTTGGGGAAGTGTAGAGTTGAAAGTAGTTACTAGGGGGATTCTTTTTGTTCTTTCTTTCAAGGTTTTTTGTAGCGTAGTTTCTCTTGGGGTTGTGATGGCTTTGTGGATCTGCTCGTGGAGTATTTCTTTGTGATATCCACGGCGTATTTAATTTTTCTTCCATTTGTTTGCAGTGACTCTTTAATTCACTATCTTTAGTGAATATTCTTCGGAGTCTAAGTGCTTGAGAATATGGTAGACTGTTCTTTAAGTGCCGTAATTTATATAAGTTAAACCCACCTGAACCCATCTGAACCCAGCTGAATCCATCTGAACCCAGCTGAATCCATCTGAATCCATCTGAAGCCAGCTGAATCCATCTGAACCCAGCAGAGACCAACCTGACGCATTAGAAATCCCAAGAGGTCCTGTGATTTGTATGAAGCACACAAGCAGGGAATTGGCATTTAACACTTGTTCATAATGCTAATGACTCTGTTTGGAATTATAGCCCTTCCGATTAACAAACACGGAAACTCAAAGGACGTTTTAGTCAAATAAATGACGAAAACAATATTGTGTACACGTGAAGGTGAAAAAGTTAGGCCTGATGATTTAGTAGGAGAGTGATATCACTGCGAAAGAAGTCCATGACAATTTTTCGACAGTTTACCTACCTACCTTCATGAAACGCAACCAGGAAAGAAATTGCTTGAAATTTCCCGAATTTTTTTGAAGAAATCTACTCTCCAGATGTTTGGGTATTAAAGTTTGGATGCCGGCTAAAATATCTTCTGGATTGGCGGAGTTATGGCCACACACAAATCGATAAGACACTTTGAACCCATAAAATGCCAAACTGAAAAACCGTCCGAGCCAATGAGATCAGAACGATTGTTATTCAGCTGTTTTCATTAACACCATAAAGCGCTAACTATGCTTATCACCCGCTTCTTTTGATACATTGTTCTTGATATTTCCAAACGGAGCCATCACACCTGGCAGGAGACCTCTTGGGAATTTCTATCGAGTCAGGTTGGTCTCTGCTGGGTTCAGATGGGTTCAGCTGGGTTCAGCTGGGTTCAGATGGGTTCAGCTGGGTTCAGCTGGGTTCAGATGGGTTCAGGTGGGTTCAGGTGGATTCAGCTGGGTTCAGGTGGGTTTAACTTATATAAATTACGCTTTAAGTGCCTGGGATGAGCTGATTTGTAGTGGAGGTAGTTGTGTGTATCGGTTGGTTTGGTGAAAAGGGTTGTTTGTAGTTGTCTATTTTCGTCGATGTATATGCGGGTGTCAAGAAAAGGAATTAATGTCTTTGATATTTCGTAGTCAAATTTTATAGATGGGTGCTTGGTGTTCAGCCTTTCGGCAAAGGTCTTGAATCTTTGTTCATCGCCTTTGTAGATCATCAAAATGTCGTCTATATATCTGCCGTAGTACAGGCAATCATTAGTTACTTCAGGGTAGATGTATTTTTCTTCGAATTCACCCATGTAAATTACTGCGTATGAAGGTGCTGCAACCGTACCCATGGCACATCCTCTTGTTTGGAGATAGCTGTTTCCGTTAAACGTAAAGCAATTAAGCGTGAGCACATGTCTCATGAGGGTCAATAGGACCTCAGTTGCTGGCTCTTTTTCGGGTCTTGCGTTAAGTGCATTTTTAAGGGATAATAGTCCTTCTTCGTGGGATATGTTTGTGTAAAGGGACCTTACATCCATGGTTACGAGTAATGCATCATTCGGTATTTTACCTATATTCTTTATTTTGTGAAGTAAATCTGTAGTATCACGGATGTATGATCGAACTTTTTTCGCTAGCGGTTGTATAAAATGATCTACGTATTTTGATATTTTCGTTGTGTGACAGTTTGTAGATGCCACAAAAGGGCGGCCAGGATTATTCTTTTTGTGAATTTTTGGTAGGAGGTAGAATCTTGCCGGTTTTACATTTTTAGGAGCTTTTAAAATATCTATTGCTTCTGCGTCTACTTTGCCTTGAGAGCGCATTTCGTCGTATATGTCATACATAAATATATATTTTCATAAGCTCCTACTCAATATGTAATAAATAGATATATAGACTCAGAAGAAACACATTCGTTAAACGTTTCGCGTAAGCCTTCATCAGTAATAGCTTTCCAAATTAGATGGAGCATACATATAAATCTTGAAATAACAATACAATATAAAAACAATAGCCTGAGCGGGATCCTGATTATTACAATATGTCATAAAAGGTGCATATAGGGGTGTAGCCAAAGGCGGCAATGGTAAGATCAAAGAAAGCGCAGAGTAAAGAGCCGCTAAAGTCGGCGGCGGTGTCTGTCTCGCGGAAGCTAAAAAGAAAAAAACGTGTGAACTAACAAAACAAGCAATAGAAAGATCCAAGAGCGGATTGGCAGAAAAGAGATCCCTAAAAAAACAGCGTGTGTCCCTAATGAAAAGCTGAGCGCAAAAATCAAAACAACCAAACAACCAAAATGTAAACAAAAATCAAATCTATGTATCAACCTGCCTAGTGTTTAATCCCTTAGGGGCAAAGCAATCCAGCCGATATTGCCAGAAGCTTTCCCACATCCTATTTCCCCCCGTTAGCCTATCGATTGTCTTAATACTAATATCCTTCAGAAACCCGTGGTGGCCTTCTCCAGTAAAATGCCTGAAGAATTCCGCCTGGGGTACTGACGCCCCCGAATTAAACTTATGACTGCACGCCTTGTAATTGTTAAACCTACAAAGGAGTTGTTGTTGTATCCATAGAGGACGGACGCACAGTGATCCAGAGCATGGAATAAATGCCAAAACACAAATAGTTGCAAATGCCAAAATTTTCAAATCTACCATAGAGAGGACACTTTGTAAATTTGAAATTTCAGAGGAGTTTCAGTTTCATATATATATAAATTCACCACGGAGAGAATTATTTAAAGGAGGAGCTCTCTCAATAGGTAAACTAATCGAGGAGAGAGCCCCCCCCCCCCCCTATCAAAGTGACCAAAGATAAAGTGACCAAAGGTCAGAGTGACCAAAGATAAAGGAAGGATCCAAAGACTTGACAAGATTAGACATTTCATCATCATTATACATTATCATTAGCAATCAGTTAAGTGGTATCTGAAGGACTGAAGTACAAGGAATTTTCAAGGGAACTGTTCTTTATATTTGCTCCAAGTGATTTGCTGCACCAGATAGACAAACTCTCTCCAAGAAAAGTGCCACCTAAATGCATACTGATGCGAGGTCTGATAATAATGAAGCAGATATCTTGCTTTAAACAAACCCCTATGAATTAAGAACATCAACATCAATGTGATAAAGTAACAAGTACTTGTTAAATCACAAGCAAAAAATAATATCACCCTTTCCTTTTCGTATGTGATCCAAACACGGGGTGGGGGGGATTCTAAACTTCTAAAATATCTAAGATTGTTTTATTTGGCAGATCAAATGCATTCAAACCAAAACAACTGTTAAGGTGATAAAGTACAACAGCCCAACATTGCCAAGTAACATGCTTGTAGTTAGATAATATTAGAAATTCAAGCCCCCCGACGAGATCAGAAAAGTGGGGGGGGGGGGGGCAGGCCAAACTTGATACAAAAAATTACCACAACACAATAACATGATGATGAGCTGCCTTTCAAAACGGCATGATTTGCAAACATGTGGGGGGGGCGTGGCCCCCCGGCCCCCCGGCCCCCAAGTCATCGGAGGCCCTGAAATTGAAATACACGAGCCAAATGTAAACGAAAAAATCACTTACCTGAACTTAGAGTAGGCCTACACTACACTGCAGTGTACTGACAGACTGACACTCACTGCTGTCTTGAAAATGCCTCTCAAGTATCACAACAGCATTACATTTTGCCATTTCCTGTTAGAGCACAAACAAATATCTCTTCCCAGTGCCCACTTCATCATGCCAAATGGCTAGCTAAATTCCTTCAGCTTCATTTGCTTCTGCTCTTCAGGTCGATCAAGCTGCGACGACAGCGCCGGTCGCCATTCTTGAAAAACTCAGACCAAACAGGCCTCTACTTCAAAGGGAGGTTTTCCAGTAAAAATAAGTAAAGAGAGGAAAAGTTGATTGGCTACAAAAAAATTTTCTATTGTTTTAGCCGAAATGCTCCAATCAGATTACAATCAGGTTTTTCGTTCTGAAAATTCCGATTTGAGACACTCTCTGGCAACTAGTCCCTCATTGAGCTGGCCATCAGCAACAACAACAACAGCGAAATCGAGGGACTAGTGTAGCTAGTCTAGACACTTTGAGCTATTCAGAACAAAAATCCGTATCGAAATCGGACTAACGACTGCAGAGAAATTGCACTTTGAAGTTGACAAAAATTGCCAGGCCATGTTTTTGTTTACAATTCCGGTGTAGCACTTTTGAAATGGGCCTAAACCAACAATTTCAAATTTTCATTTCTCCAGTTGTATTCGTCTGATTTCAATAAACTTTTTTTTTAATTGATCCTCAATGTCTGCGCAATTATACAACGTATCAGTTCTATGAATTTACACCAATTTATTTGTTTATTTGGCATATATTTATCGAGGGGTATTTTTAGCAGTAGAACTACACGAGACCCCTAAATTTCTTCTTTCCTGGTGCAAACAAAAAAAGTGAGGAAAAAAGAGTCTTAAAAACTCATTTTGCACTAAACTTCAGGTATCGATGAAGGTTTCTGCCAAAGGGTTTGTTCAGGTTCGTACAGGTACAAATTTTATAGCTGATATAAAAAATCGAGTCATTTAGGCCTATGTGTGCTATTTTCTGTGATTTTCAATGATAGGATGTATATTTTTTTCTGGGTGGTTCCAATGCATAGTTCTCGTTTAAATTGCACAGCTTTAATAGCGAGGGTTTAAATTCTAAATAAAAAGAGGCATTATTTCATTACCTAACAATCACATTAACATTTAAATGACTTTAATCGTACACAGGTTTAACATGGTTTACACTAAAATCACGGCAACAAGCATCTTATGTCTATGACTGTTAAGATACAAAGCTTGGGCTTGAGGTCCATCTTTTGATCGTGGAAACTGCACTAATAGGTTACAGGAAGGTGTGGTGTGCGGCAAAAGGATTTCTGTCATGACCCAATCCCAGAATTTAGGGAAGATTTTCATACCTAATCTTTGAATACGAGTTACGTTTTCACAAAAAAATTTTCGCTGCAAAACCACTGCAATAGTTTTGTTTCATGTAAACAAAGCATTAGCAGGACTTTAAATTACCTAACATTAAAGTCACGGGAAACAAAACAGTGTCAGAATTTTTCGTAAATAATAAGCCCCAGTACCAGAAAATTCACGACAAGATTATGAAAGTATACCCCGTTTCTAGAATTTCTGACAAAACTCCCCTAAATGCCTAAATGACCAGAAATTTGAGAACCCCTCGCCTGGGCTTTTAGTCTATAAAGTACGCTTCTTTTGTTTAAGTCTTGAAAAACTAATTTCATCTTGGACTTCAAATAAAAGGTCTCACGAGCCTGAGCTTTTTGGTTCATTACATGTTGTGGGCAATGATAAAAACTATATAGTTATTATTAATTTTATGAACTTATAGTTAATCCATAGGCTGTGTATTTATCACTTTTTTAATTTCTTTATTCAATACCTAATGCTGAATGTAAAAAATCCAAAGGAACTTTACATTTATTTTTTTGGTTAAGGTTAACTATATTCTAAAAGTTATCTGCAATTTAGAAGACTGAAACTGTCACTTCAAGGAAAACCTCTTGGTTTATAATCCAATTAGAGTTTTTGTGGAACAAGTACATCTGAAAATTTAGAGGAACGTTTGGTTGCCGACTGCGAAAAAGTTCTGTGTCAGTAAATCATGGCCCTTTGTCTGGATGCTCATCAAAATTGCACCAGATATTGCCCATGCTAGACACGATCCATTGAAGCAACAAATTCAGGCATGTGAGAATGAGACTTTCTTTGTATCAAACCATGAAGAAACTCTTTTTCCAAACATGAAAAAATGAACTATAGTTGATAGATCGAACGGTGGAGTTCGGACTTGGTCCTTGTGTCCCCAAGTCGTAGACATAAAATGCTTGTTGGCTAGACTACGTTTGATCCACGTAAATGCTAATATGCTTGTTAGGTAATGACATAATTCTTCTTTTTATTTAGAATGTAGACCCTCGCTGTTACAGCTGTGCAATTAAAACGAAAATTATGCAATGGAACCACCCAGAAACAAAACATACATTCTAATCACGGAAAATGACAGAAAATAGCATGCATGGGCCTAAATGACTCGATTTTTTATATCAGCTATAAAATTTTTACCTGTACGAACCTGAACGAACCCTTTGGCAGAAACCTTCATCGATACCTGAAGTTTAGTGCGAAATGAGTTTTTAAGACCCTTTTTTCCTCACTTTTTTTGTTTGCACCAGGAAAGAAGAAATTTAGGGGTCTCGTGTAGTTCTACTGCTAAAAATACCCCTCGATAAATATATGCCAAATAAACAAATAAATTGATCTAAATTCATAGAACTGATACGTTGTATAATTGCGCAGACATTGAGGGTCAATTAAAAAAAAAGTTTATTGAAATCGGACGAATACAACTGGAGAAATGAAAATTTGAAATTGTTGGTTTAGGCCCATTTAAAAAGTGATACACCGGAAATGTAAACAAAAACATGGCCTGGCAATTTTTGTCAACTTCAAAGTGCAATTTCTCTGCAGTCGTTAGTCCGATTTCGATACGGATTTTTGTTCTGAATAGCTCAAAGTGTCCTCTCTATGGTAGGTGTGAAAGTTCTTGCATTTGCAACATTTTGTGTTTTGGCATTTATTCCATAATTTTGACAGTCTGGATCATTGTGGGACGCGTTTGTTGAATGCTCCTGTTACTTGATAAAGTTTGTAAATCATATTGAAAAAGATACTTATCCTTGTGCAATGGAATCCAGAATCATCCTCAAAGCCTTGAAGCATATTACGACCAACCGAAGGAAAGGTCAATATTTGGAAAATGTTTTAACTTATTGTTGCAAGGCGTTTGAATTGGATAGGCCCAGAGTTCTTCTCGCGATCGAAGTTGCAAAAAAGGATGGACTGATCAGTGAAGTCACAAACAATGAAAAGGTTTCTTTTCGTATTTTGGATAAGGGGCATCAGATGCTGGCGAATTCAACCGAAATTGTCGACTTAAGTGCCAAGGAGTGCGACCAATCTGATGATTGCGGTTCGACCCTTGGCTCCGACTACGTGGAATTTAAAAAATTCATACACGAGGAGGTCCTCTCGCTGAAAGCTTTGATGGCTAAACAAGCAATTTCTGAATCCGAAAAAAATGCGAAAAATCCTCCGATTGACTACGAAGCAGTTTTTATCCGAAGTTTACAGGACAGGATTTTATCTTTAGAACGCCAACTTAATGAAAAGCAAAAAATTATTGAAAAATTGTTGGAGACAAGAGAGCATTACGGTGCCAGGCCTATCGCCTCGGATTCAGAAATTTCTATGGGACAATCGCCGAATGCACAGTTATTGAAAAGCAAATTGATTCAAGAAAGCAAAGTATTATCAAGCATTACTTCCAAGCCAAAAAATCAAGTAACTACAGCACAGAACTCTACAAACAAAGAAAGCCCTGAAAACAACGTAGAAAATTCAAATCCCACTAGAGCAGACACAACTGTTTCCAAAGAATCCAAACACCAGAAGGAAAAGAAGGGCAAAAATACAACGAAGATCAACAACAATGGCTCTATTGAATCTGAAAAGAATCCTACTACAGCACCAAAACAAGCAACTGGCAATACAGAAAGCAAGAAAATTAAAGTTCTGATTGTTGGGGATTCACAATTAAGGAATTTGAACCATGAAAAAATGGAAAATGAACATCACATTGTGGAAAAGAAATTTAAACCTGGAATGAGAATAAAAGAAGCAGTTAAACAAACCGGGAAAGTGGACAGTGATGTAATAATAGTACACGCTGCGACCAACAACGTTGCGTCAACAACCCCACAAGAATTATGCAAAGAAACGATGGAAACGCTTGGAGGGATTCAGAAGAATAATCCCAATGCTAAGATTGCCTTTTCTGCTGTTTTTCGAAGAAAGGATTCTCATGAGCTCAATGCTAAGGTTACTCAACTGAATGAGCTGTTGGCTGAGAAATTGCCCCTTAATGGTTTTGATATGATTGAAAACGATAATATCTTATTTAGCAACTTGAAAAGTGACGGTTTGCATTTGAATGATGGAGGAGTGAGAAAGTTTGCGAGTAACTTAAATAAATTTATAAAGTACTGTTAACTGTGTCTTAGCTCTTGTGGTAACACCAATGAAGGTAGGGAGCATCACTCGAGGAAGAGGAATGGTCTTAAAATTGCTTTCCTAAATATAGTTTCCCTCAGAAAACATAGGAATGAGCTTAGCATTATACTGCATGATAACGATATTGATATCATTGGTCTTAGCGAAACCCGGTTTGACGAAAATATTAGAGATGCCGAAGTATCGATAGAGGGCTACAAGATATTTCGTAACGACCGAAACGTAAATGGGGGAGGAGTCGCAATCTATGTTAAAGATGCACTTCCCGAGCCCAAAATCAAACAAAAAAGCGATAAGCTAGAGCTTCTTTCCCTTGAGATAAAACAACAAAATGCAAGGTCATTTTTCTTTGCATGCTGGTATCGACCCCCAACCTCCGGTGTTGATGATGCTGCATTCGAAAACCTTAGAGAGTCTCTCCGGGACCTTGACAAGGAAGGAAAAGAAATTATCCTCGCGGGCGACACAAACTGCGATTTTAAGGATAGTACAAATGCTAATACAAAAAAACTGAAGCTTGTATATTCCGAATATCAAATAGAGCAGTTGATTAAAAAGTACACGAGAGTCGCAGTAACAACAACTGAACAAGGTGAACAAAGAGTAAGCAAATCACTTATAGATCATTTCTCTACCTCGAGCTACAAATATATTTTAGAGGCAGATGTCTTAGAAACAGGGATGGTGGACCACTATTTGGTGTGCGGAGTAAGGAAAGTAAATGCCTGGCGACTAAAGAAAAAAAGAATAAAGCCAAAAATAGTCCAATCTCGTACAATGAAGAAATACGACAAGGCACTTTTCCAGCACGACCTGCAACAAATAGATTGGGAAACCATTCTTACCCCTTTCGCTAATGATCCATCTGCTATGGCTGACACATTTCCGGAGATTTTCGAGTCGCTTTTGAATATACATGCTCCGATTAAGAAAAAAAGAGTAAGGTCGGAATTTGCTCCTTGGTTAACTCCAAATCTCAGAAAATCGATGGAGACTAGGGACAAACTGAAGAAAATAGCGGCAAAATCTCCTGGGGTGTGGTCAGCTTATACCAAGCAGCGGAATAAAGTAACCAAAGAAATTAGGCACTCTATTCAGGATTATTACAAAGGTATAATTGAGAAAAATAAAGGGGACCCGAAGAAAATGTGGAAAACAATCAATAGAGTCTTGGATAAAGATATTAAATCCACGACGGTTTCCAGTCTGGAAATTGACGGCAAAAGTTTGACAAAAGAGCGTGATGTGCTTGAAGCGTTGAATTGTCACTTTGTCTCCATTGGACCAAAGCTCGCGAAGAGCATAGAAACGAGACCAAATGATAATTGTTTGCGGCATATCACACCAGTAAACAACGAAATGCTGTTCAAAACAGTCGACAAAAAGTATGTGATGAATGCTATCGATCAGCTAAAGAACGGAAAAGCGTCTGGTCCTGACAAAGTTACCGTAGCTTTGGTAAAAGACGCGAGCGAATTTATAGCTCAGCCCCTTATGCTGATTTATAACTCATCACTTACGAATGGTGTTTTTCCTGACATCTGGAAATTAGTGAGAGTCACCCCAATTTAC
This sequence comes from Aurelia coerulea, assembly GCA_039566865.1. Lineage (NCBI taxonomy): Eukaryota > Metazoa > Cnidaria > Scyphozoa > Semaeostomeae > Ulmaridae > Aurelia > Aurelia coerulea. The sequence goes on from CM076950.1 coordinate 13,401,751, forward strand.
AAGTCGGGCCCAAAAACTGATCTAAACAACTACAGACCTATCTCTGTAATCTCAGTGTTTTCAAGGATGCTAGAGCGACTAACGCACGATCAACTATTTGCGTTTCTCAAAATCAATGAGAGAATTACATGCAACCAAGCAGCTTTTCGTAAGTTGTACTCCACGATAACATCACTCATAAGCAGCACAGACTTCTGGTACGAAAACGTAGATCGCAGCAATGTTAATCTCACTATTTTTCTCGACCTTAAGAAAGCCTTCGATACGGTTGATCACGATATAGTACTCAAAAAATTACGTGCATATAGAATAAGAGGCAAAACTGGGAATTGGTTTGAATCCTACTTAAATAATAGAAAACAGTTCTGCTCTCTGAACGGTCAGCATTCTAAAGCCAGAGATGTAACCTGTGGTATTCCCCAAGGTTCTTGTTTAGGCCCTCTTCTTTTCATCATTTACTTGAATGACTTGGAAAAGTGTCTTAAATTCTCCAAGGCTAGCATTTATGCTGACGATACCAATATAACGATTGCATCGAACGATGTAGCGAAACTAATTGAGGACGCACATCAAGAGCTTTCCAATCTCTCTGAGTGGATGAGGGTGAACAAACTTAGCCCAAATCCCAAAAAAACTGAGTTCATGGTCATAGGGCATCCACTTAAAATCAAAAATTTAAACCTGCCAGAAGTGCTTAAACTAAATAACTCTGATATCAAAAGAGTTGAAAAGACGAAATCCCTCGGAGTAATAGTTGATGAAAAACTAAGTTGGGATGAACAGTTTAAGCGCACCAAAGGCAAACTAAGTGGAGGTCTTGCAGCTTTGAAAAAATTGAAAAATGTCGTTCCACAATCGCAATTGTGTAATGTATATTATGCGTTAGTCGAGAGTCACCTGCGTTATGCCGATGTTATCTGGGGTAGTCTTTCAAAAACAAAAGTAGCTGCTCTCCAACGCCTTCAAGACCGGGCGTATTCGATAATTGCAAACGCAAGAATAAAAGATGGCTGGTCGGCATCCTGGTTAAACGTAGAAAATCGTTTCCGTTACGATAGGAATGTCATGACTTACAAGATTATGAGCAGACTATGCCCTGAAAACCTCTGGGATAAATTCAAGCCAAGATCTTTTCACTCGACCTACAATACGAGGCACTGTAAGGATATCCAGATCCCTAGATATAGGACTGAATTTGCAAAAAAGGGCTTTCATTGCGCAGCTCTCAAGTCATGGAACGATACACCTGCCGAAATTCGCGAGTTACCGACACTTGATCGTTTTAAAAAACAACTTAAAACGCATCTAAAGAGCTAGACTCTCAAGCCAAACACAACTCCCTGGAAGAACAGCAAGGATTAAGTTTTATAGGGCTTTAGGTTTTTATTCATAAGGTTTCATCATTGTAAATAGATGTTATATATTTTAATTTGCTGAAGGGTTAATTTGTGTATAAATATTATTAAATGAAAAAGAAAAACCTAAGCCTAAAAGGCGTGCAGGTGCTACCAACATATTGTACACCACAAACAGTACATTCCAACAAATACACAACATTTGACGAGTCACAATTAAACGAATAGTTTATCCTATATTCCCGGCTATCTATGTTTGAATGAAAAAGTATTTGTTGGAATGTACTCTTTGTGGTGTACACCTGCACGCCTTTTAGGCTTAGGTTTAACAATTACAAGGCGTGCAGTCATAAGTTTCATTCGGGGGTCTCAGTACCCCAGGCGGAATTCTTCAGGCATTTTACTGGAGAAGGCCACCACGGGTTTCTGAAGGATGTTAGTATTAAGATAATCGATAGGCTAACGGGGGGAAATAGGATGCGGGAAAGCTTCTGGCAATATCGGCTGGATTGCTTTGCCCCTAAGGGATTATACACTAGGCAGGTTGATACATAGATTTGATTTTTGTTTACATTTTGGTTGTTTGGTTGTTTTGATTTTTGCGCTCAGCTTTTCATTAGGGACACACGCTGTTTTTTTAGGGATCTCTTTTCTGCCAATCCGCTCTTGGATCTTTCTATTGCTTGTTTTGTTAGTTCACACGTTTTTTTCTTTCTAGCTTCCGCGAGACAGACACCGCCGCCGACTTTAGCAGCTCTTTACTCTGCGCTTTCTTTGATCTTCCCATTGCCGCCTTTGGCTACACCCCTATTTGCACCTTTTATGACTTATTGTAATAATCAGGATCCCGCTCAGGGTATTGTTTTTATATTGTATTGTTATTTCAAGATTTATATGTATGCTCCATCTAATTTGGAAAGCTATTACTGATGAAGGCTTACGCTGAAACGTTTACTCGAATGTGTTTTTCTTGACTACATATATATTTATATATATAGACTCAGAAAAAACACATTCGTTAAACGTTTCGGCGTAAGCCTTCATCAGTAATAGCTTTCCAAATTAGATGGAGCATACATATAAATCTTGAAATAACAATACAATATAAAAACAATAGCCTGAGCGGGATCCTGATTATTACAATAAGTCATAAAAGGTGCAAATAGGGGTGTAGCCAAAGGCGGCAATGGGAAGATCAAAGAAAGCGCAGAGTAAAGAGCCGCTAAAGTCAGCGGCGGTATATATATATATATACTCATAAGCTCCTTATCAATGCGTAATAAAATAGGTATATCAACTCAGAAAAAACACATTCTTTAAACGTTTCGGCGTAAGCCTTCATCAGTAATGACTGTTCAAATAATCAGACAGAGCTTAAATACACACCTTCAAATCCATAAACAATACAACAATAATAGCCTAAGTGGGATCCTGCCCACCACACTGAGTGACAAAAGGTGTTAAATATGGGATGTTACCAGAGGTGGGAAGAGGAAGATCAAAGAAAGCTCAGAGTAAAAAGCCGCTAAAGTCGGCGGCGGTGTCTGTCTCGCGGGAGCTGAAAAAACTTGTGTTAAAACAAAACAAGCAATAGAAAGATCCAAGAGCGGATTGGCAGAAAAGAGATCCCTAAAAAACAGCGTGTGTCTCTAACGAAAAGCTGAGCGCAAAAATTAAAACAACCAAACAACCAAAATGTAAACCAAAATAAAATCTATGTATCAACCTGTCTAGTGTTTAATCCCTTAGGGGAAAAGCAATCCAGCCGATACTGCCAGAAGCTTTCCTGCATCCTATTTCCCCCTGTTAGCCTATCGATTATCTTTATACTAATATCCTTCAGAAACCCGTGGTGGGCTTCTCCAGTAAAATGACTGAAGAATTCCGCCTGGGGTACTGAGGCCCCCGAATTAAACTTATTACTGCACGCCTTGTAATTGTTAAACCTAAGCCTAAAAGGCGTGCAGGTGCTACCAACATATTGTACACCACAAACAGTACATTCCAACAAATACACAACATTTAACGAGTCACAATTAAACGAATAGTTTATCCTATATTCCCGGCTATCTATGTTTGAATGAGAATGTTCACTATTACTCATGACATTACACACTTGACAACGAGATTCACTACAACGAGAACATCCCTTCTTATCAGTCTCCCCATTTCTCTCATTATATATGTATATATATATATATACAGGGTGTCCCAAAATAATTGTGCTCCGTTTGTCTGAAGATTGCGACAAAATGGCAAAAGATTCTCGCCAAACTTTGCATGATGATGCTCTTCAGATGTTCAATTAAAGTCTGCCACCATCCCCGTAAAAATCCGTTGAAAAATGATGGAGCTACGACCTTCAGAAGACCAAATTTGCCTGACGACTGAAACCAGCAGTCGGCCATTTTGCCTTACTATTTTGCAGTGATAGGCATCTTCACGTGAGGTAAGAAATAATTTCTGTGAGGTCAGAAATAGTGGAACTCTCCGAGGATTATCGGAGTTTTCACGAGAGCTATGACTTTGGAGGCTGCTGTTTCATTTTCATTCCATAAAGCTATTTATCGCTGCAAAATAGTAAGACCAAATGGCCGACCGCTGGTTTCAGTGATCAGGCAATTTGGTCTCCTGAAGGTCATAGCTCCATCATTTCTCAACGGATTTTTATGGGGATGGTAGTAAACTTTAATTGAACATCTGAAGAGAACCATCATGCAAACGTTTGGTGAGAATCTTTTGCCGTTTTGTCGCAATCTTCAGACAAACGGGGCACAGTTTTTTTGGGACACCCTGTATATACATATTTTGGTTATCTTTTTTCTTCTGAACAACTTTCTTTGAAACAGCTTAAAATGTGATAGAAACATAGTGATCAAGGAAGCGGACAAGGGATCAGCTGTTGTAGTTTGGGATCGGGGGGATTACATAAATGAGGCTAACCGACAATTAGACGATAGGCAGGTTTATGAAGAAATAGGGGTGGATCCCACTGTAGATTTGGGTAAGACCATAAATTCTAGGTTGAAAGAGCTGAGGGAGGAGGACCCGGGATAAAAGGAGGTGACTGATTATTTGCAAGTTAAGGATTCTAGGTTAGGTATGGTTTATTTGTTGCTTAAGATCCACAAGGGTCTTAGTAGTGTTAATGGGAGACCAGTCATTTCCAATTGTGGAACTATAACAGAACATATTTCAGAGTATTTAGACCACCACCTTATCCAATGGATAGCCAAAGTAGGTCATGTATTAAAGACACCAACCACTTTTTGTCTAGGCTAAGTAAGTTAGGTAAAATACCAGAGGGGGCTTTGGGCTTTGATGTGTATGGTTGATGTTGTGGGGCTCTATCCTAGCATTCCACACAGGGAGGGTTTAGAGGCCATCAGGGAGGCCCAGGATAGAAGGGAAAACCCGGGCGTGGCTACTGATACCCTAGTGGGGTTGGCGTCCTAGATCTTGGAGAATAATTATCTTGAATTTAACGATAGGATTTATAGGCAGAAATTGGGCACGGCTATAGGCACGAAGTTCGCTCCGACTTATGCCAATCTCTTCATGACCCGGTTGGAAGAGAGGTTGTTGGAGGCTTCACCTGACAAGCCACTCATCTGGATGAGATTCATCGATGATGTTTTCTTTATCTGGAGGCACGGGGAGGAAAAGCTGAAGTCTTTCATCAATCATCTCAACAGTAGCCACGAAACAATTAAGTTTACTAGCGAGCAATCACGGGATAGTATTAGTTTTTTAGATGTTCGAGTTAGCGTGGGGGAGGGGGGAGTCCTTTCGACAGACTTGTTTTGCAAGCCAACTGATACACATCAGTACTTGCATAAGAAGTCTTGTCATCCCTGGCACACGAAGAAGGCGATCCCCTATGGTCAGGCTCTTAGGTTTCGTAGGATATGTTCGGAAGATCACCAATTTCAGGAGAGGGTAGGAGAGTTGGCTGGATGGCTTAAGGACAGGGGCTACGAAGAGTCTTTAGTTAATGAGCAAATAGATAGGGTACGTAGGTTGGATAGGACAATTCTTCTAGCAAATGCGGGAAATAGGACCAATAACCAAGGGATGGCGGAAAGGGTTCCACTTGTTGCTACATACCATCCAGCACTCAATAGTTTGGGGAAGGTTGCCGGGAGACTAAATCCTATGCTCACAAACTCGGAGAAGCATAGGGGGGTGTTTCCTGAGCCACCTTTAGTAGCATTTAGGAGATGTAAGAACCTCAAGGATATACTTGTTAGGGCTAGGCTTAGTAATGAGGGAAATGTGGGACTGATAAGAAGGGATGTTCTCGTTGTGGTAAATCTCGTTGTCAAGTGTGTAATGTCATGCGTAATAGTGAACATTTTCATTCAAACATAGATAGCCGGGAATATAGGATAAACTATTCGTTTAATTGTGACTCGTCAAATGTTATGTATTTGTTGGAATGTACTGTTTGTGGTGTACAATATGTTGGTAGCACCTGCACGCCTTTTAGGTTTAACAATTACAAGGCATGCAGTCATAAATTTAATTCGGGGGGGGGGGGATAGGATGCGGGAAAGCTTCTGGCAATATCGGCTGGATTGCTTTGCCCCTAAGGGATTAAACACTAGGCAGGTTGATACATAGATTTTATTTTTGCTTACATTTTGGTTGTTTGGTTGTTTTGATGTTTGCGCTTAGCTTTCCGTTAGGGACGCACGCTATTCTCTAGGGATCTCTTTCTGCCCATCCGGTCTTGGATCTTTCTATTGCCTGTTTTGTTCTAACAAACGTTTTTTTCAGCTTCCGCGAGACAGACACCGCCGCCGATTCTAGCAGTACTTAACTCTGCACTTTTTTTCATCTTCCTGCTGCCGCCTCTGGTAGTACTGGTTACTTTAACACCTTTTAACTAACAATTGTATTTAGTAGCATCCCTTTGTGCTATTGTTTTCTTGAATGTTTTTGTATTTCGAGATTGATATGTATGCGATTTTGAATTTGAGAAGTCATACTGATGAAGGCTTGCGCCGAAACGTTTAAAACGAATGTGTTTTTCTTGAGTACATATATCTTTTTTATAACATATTGCAAATGAGCTAATGAGAATATATACCGGGTGTCCCAAAAAAAAAGGTAACAGATTTGATGTGGATTAGCGATGAGAGTATAAGTCGAATCGATCCCATATAAGTTTTGAAGTACTCTTCGATAGTTAACTTGAAGATGAATACCTTGTTTGTTGATACTGGCGCACCGAGAGTTGAAATATTATTCTCGAAGGCCAAAATTTGCGCCCATCTACAAACCAGAGCTTTTGGGTTTTGGCCTAAACTGCTAACTCGCTGGTTAGGGGAATCTCCTCACTCAAAGACATTTTTGGACAAGGATCTGTCCTTTGGGTACCCATTTGAAAAGAACGTAAAAACTGAAAACTAACAAACAAATTAATGAATATAGTCACCAAGGAATATTTTCTCCAGTCAAAATGCATTTACAAAAGTACACCAAGCCACAAGCACGAATGAGCATTTTTATGTTCCCTTGGGCATCTACGATTGCTTGTTTCGTAATAATTTTGTGAGAGATGATGCAAAAATCATATCATTCAAGCAATGAAGATTGCAAAATAGTCTATGTCTTAAAGCCTACGGGACTTATTTCGCTGACTTTTCTCAGGCAGGTGTTATTTAAAGTTTTTGTAGAAAGGGGTCTCTTTGGGGCTAAATTCTTGAATCTGATTGTAAAGTTTAGAGTAAGATTTCCACTAAAATGTGTTCTTAAGCACGAGGTTTCTTGTTTGTATTTGGCTATGATTGAGGAGATTACACAGCACAGTGAGTTAACAGCTTAGGCCAAACTGCAAAAGCTCTGGTTTGGAGTTCGACGCAAATTTAGACTTTCAAGATTAATATTCCAACTCTTGATGCACCAATATCAACAAATATGGTATTAATCTTCAAGTTAACTATCTAAGAATACTTCAAAACTTATCAGGGATCGATTCGACTTAAATTCTGATCGCTAGCCACAATCAAATCTGTTACCTTTTTTCTGGGACACCCGGTATATATATATATATATAAATCGAAACACAACAGAAGGCATTAACAAAAACAACTCGTTTATTTTACGACTAGTTTTGTCTGTTCATGCATACTCTTCAGGCTTAAATCTATATATCTATATATAAAGTGAACGATGAGAAGAAGAGGGACAACATTGACAGAGAGCAGGCATCGAGTTGATCTTTTGCGCTTTTTTATTCAGTTATCTGCTAACTAGTTTCGCCCACTAGGGCATCTTCAGAGCAACTGATTTATTAAGAGTATCAACCTCTATTTCTAGCATTTTGTATTTCCATATAAGGTTAATTAATTTACAGGTATAATTTTGTCCTTATAAGGTAAAAAAGTTCTTGTCATATGTTGTTGTTGTTTTTAGCCTCGTTTTCGTTGTTATCAGTTGAGTCGTTGTTCTTGGAGGGGACGGTTCTCATTTTATGGTGTTGTAGTTTTGTGTTTTGTCCTTTGACGTCAGATTCTCTTTCATCCCTCGTTTTGCGAGCTTCGCTTTTCCAATTCTTCGGTGCTTCTTGGCAAGTAGCTGATTCCTTGAATCTAAGGCACCCCGGGTGTACCTTTACCCTGTTCGTTCTATTCGGCTCAATTCTTTTCATTGGCGTTGTTCGCAATGCGATGTTTTCGTTTTGATGTGCTGTAGTTATAAAGTTTCTTGTTCTATGACGTCTGTTGTATGTCCTATTGTTGTTGCATCGTGCATTGCTTGTTGCGTGGACTGATGTTGTTGTTGTTGTTGTTGTTGTTGTTGTTGTTGCTATAGTTGTTTGACGTATGTCGTTTGATTTCACGTCAGATTAACTTCGTTGTTTTCTTGAGCTTTGCAGTGCTGCTGTTGTTGTTGTTGTTGATGTTGTTGTTGTTTCCATTGTTGTTTGACGTGCGTCGTTTGGTTTCACGTCAGATTGTTGAGTTACTGCCCGCGATCGCGGGTTGATGTCTGTGTTCTTGTCTTCATTTGTTGTTGGTTCCTTGGTCTTCCTCGGCGCTTCCTGCTTCTTGATGACTCTTCGATGGTCTGCGTCCAGACCACAATATAATATAAAGTGAACGATGAGAAGAAGAGGGACAACATCAACAGAGAGCAGGCATCGAGTTGATCTTTTGCGCTTTTTTATTCAGTTATCTGCTAACTAGTTTCGCCCACTAGGGCATCTTCAGAGCAACTGATTTATTAAGAGTATCAACCTCTATTTATAGCATTTTGTATTTCCATATAAGGTTAATTAATTTACAGGTATAATTTTGTCCTTATAAGGTAAAAAAGTTCTTGTCATTTGTTGTTGTTGTTTTTAGCCTCGTTGTCGTTGTTATCAGTTGAGTCGTTGTTCTTGTAGGGGACGGTTCTCGTTTTATGGTGTTGTAGTTTTGTGTTTTGTCCTTTGACGTCAGATTCTCTTTCATCCCTCGTTTTGCGAGCTTCGCTTTTCCAATTCTTCGGTGCTTCTTGGCAAGTAGCCGATTCCTTGAATCTAAGCCACCCCGGGTGTACCTTTACCCTGTTCGTTCTATTCGGTTCAATTCTTTTCATTGGCGTTGTTCGCAATGCGATCCTACAAGAACAACGACTCAACTGATAACAACGAGAACGAGGCTAACAATAACAACAACATATGACAAGAACTTTTTTACCTTATAAGGACAAAATTATACTTGTAAATTAATTAACCTTATATGGAAATACAAAATACTATAAATAGAGGTTGATACTCCAAATAAATCAGTTGCTCTGAAGATGCCCTAGTGGGCGAAACTAGTTAGCAGATAACTGAATAAAAAAGCGCAAAAGATCAACTCGATGCCTGCTCTCTGTGGATGTTGTCCCTCTTCTTCTCATCGTTCACTTTATATATCTATATATATATATATAGGTATATAAAGATGAACAAAAATAAAGACGAGCAGGAATAGATAAATATAAATTCTTTCTCAATTCCCAACTAGTTTCGACCGTGTGGTCATCATCAGGAGAATGAGTTATACTTTCTAATACAACAGTTTTATAAATTCTTTTTATAAATGTGACGTTAAATTAGTTTTTTCAAATTATGTATGATTAAGAAAATGACAGGTCACAGGGGAACAATGTAATAACAAAAAATGAACGTAATTCTGTTGCCTGTCCATCTGTTTAAAGATCTATAGTCTTATATTTTCTGGGTGGTTAAGCTTGCCGTTTAGGCCATTTGGGGTGAGAGTTCTAAGACATAATATCCAGTTGTCTTCATGTGATTCTAGTATCGACGTAATTTCATCCGATACGTTCTTTTCAATTTTTTCTATGATGGTAAATTTAGCATCTCTGGCAAAGTCGTGGTTTGATAAGCGAAAGTGTTGTTCGACAGGGAGTAGTTTATCATAGTCTGTTGATTTGATTCTGTGCCTATAGTTGTTGAGTCTAAAGTTGAAGGGCCATTCAGATTTTCCGACATATTGTTTAGAGCAAAGTGTGCATTCTAATAGGTATATGACGTTTCTGCTTTTGCAGTTAGATTCGTGGTAGATTTTATAGGTTGTTTTAGTTACACAGCTCGTGAATGAGTTAGTAGATTTGAGATGATTGCAGCATAGGCTGTTTTTAATATTACATGGTTGGCAAAATTTAACAGTTTTTGTAGTTGGTTTCGTACGGGTAACCTTGTTATTCGAAATATTGTTGCTTCCTATCATTTCTTTAACCCTATTCTACATGGGTAAATCAAACACCACTTTCTCATGGGGGGGGGCTATAAAGGCCCCCCCAGAATTTCTAAGCAACCGTAGTGCCTATGGCAATGCAACTTGGTACACATGATTAACAAGCAATTATGATTCTAAAAATAGCATCATATGCTAATTAGTCACATGATCCGTTGCTAGGCAACGCAAAAACAATGGAAATTTGCTGATTTTGGCTCTCCTCCTAAAAACGTAATATTTTCAACCAAAAATAGTCAATAAATAACTTTAAAGTTATAAATAGGATACTTATTGAGTGTTCTTAATGAAAAATGTCAAAAATTTTATTTTTGTAATTCTATTGTTATCACAGCTGTCAATCAAAGTCATCGTTCATACCTAAACAAATTAGTTGATGCTTTATTGGCATTTTAAATACGTTTTTAGTGATAACAACCATATGAAATTGATCTTGAATTGTTAATCAGTCAATTTTGATCATAATACACTAATTATTTCGTATGTTTATCATAAATATGACGTCATATATAAGTATGACGTCATAGATCTTAAATTTTGCTGATGTCAGCAAAACACAAAAATATATATATCAAATGAAAGTAGACTTCAAGACAAACTGATTGGTACCAATTGCATTAAAATCAGATGTGGACGAGAAAAGTTATGCATGTTTTACTGATTTTCTGAGAGACCTGTTGCCAAATATGGGCATGTCATAGTCACGTGACCAGTTATGTAACAATAAACTATTGTTAATTTGATGCAATATTAAATTTGATTAAAAGTCACCTAAGTTCCAGTGTTTTATCATGCTTAGTTTAAGAGTAATTACAGGAAGTATGGTTGGGGGGCCTTTTTTGCCCCCCCCCCCATGTAGAATAGGGTTAAGGTTCCTTGGTCGACGATAGGCTATCATCCCGGGATGTCTACCTTGGAGAAAAACAACGGGGATGTGCCTGCCGGAACAAAATTTTATGACCCTGTCCTGGAATAAAATTCTGAAGACATAATACCTGTCCTGGAATAAGACTTGGAAAACTGATAGTTCTGAAGAAAATGAGGAGTATACTTTTCGCTAATTGCTTTCGCTAGTAGAATTTGCATTTAATGATTTCATAAATTGAAGTGCTCCTTTAAATTATTATGATAATCTGACCTGTCCTGGAAAAAGTAGCTCTAATGGACATACCGGTCCCGGAAAAAGGTGCAAAAGGTATAATCCTGTCCCGGAATTTTCAGCCGAAAATGACACCCTATTGGCAGGCACATCCCCGGATGGTCATTTTATTAAGTAGACCCCCCCGGGCTATCATACCAGGTTCTTGGAAAATTTCTTTTAATTTCTTATTTAATTTCTCTTAAATTTCTTTCCATATGCTTTCTTATATAGGTATATAGATATATATTCTCATTAGCTCATTCGCAATCTGTAATAAAAAAGATATATTTAGTCAAGAAAAACACATTCGAGTAAACGTTTCGGCGTAAGCCTTCATCAGTAAGTCTTCTTCATATATATATATATCCGGCCTATGCCAATCCCTTCATGACCCGGTTGGAGGAGAGGTTGTTGGAGGCTTCACCTGACAAGCCGCTCATCTGGATGAGATTCATCGATGATGTTTTCTTTATCTGGATGCACGGGGAGGAAAAGCTGAAGTCTTTCATCAATCATCTCAACAGTAGCCACGAAACAATTAAGTTTACTAGCGAGCAATCACGGGATAGTATTAGTTTTTTAAATGTTCAGGTTAACGTGGGGGAGGGGGGAGTCATTTCGACAGACTTGTTTTGCAAGCCAACTGATACACATCAGTACTTGCATAAGAAGTCTTGTCATCCCTGGCACACGAAGAAGGCGATCCCCTATGGTCAGGCTCTTAGGTTTCGTAGGATATGTTCTGAAGATCGCCAATTTCAGGAGAGGGTAGGAGAGTTAGCTGGATGGCTTAAAGACAGGGGCTACGAAGAGTCTTTAGTTAACGAACAAATAGATAGGGTACGTAGGTTGGATAGGACGACTCTTCTAGCAAATGCGGGAAATAGGACCAATAACCAAGGGAGGGGGGAAAGGGTTCCACTTGTTGCCACATACCATCCAGCACTCAATAGTTTGGGGAAGGTTGCCAGGAGACTTCATTCTATGCTCACAAACTCGGAGGAGCATAGGGCGGTGTTTCCTGAGCCACCTTTAATAGCATTTAGGAGATGTAAGAACCTTAAGGATATACTTGTTAGGGCTAGGCTCAGTGAGGGAAATGGGGGGACTGATAAGAAGGGATGTTCTCGTTGTGGTAAATCTCGTTGTCAAGTGTGTAATGTCATGAGTAATAGTGGACATTTTCATTCAAACATAGATAGCCGGGAATATAGGATTAAATTTAAAGGCAGAAACACCGCAACACGACAAAAAACAACAGCAAATACGATTAATTTAATTTTTGCCAATATTTCGTCCTGCCATGCAGGACTTCTTCAGGGCTGTAATGTGACAGTTATAATAAAATTTGAATATGTACAGCGATTTGAAAAGGAGAAGTAACACGTGATTGGTTAGATATGATGGCTACGCAGAGGTTATATGGGTTAGGTTTATAACGGTTATGTAATGTATGTAGTAAAATGATGATGATGCTAATCAAAATAATAATGATAATAATAATGCTGATGGTGATAATAATAATAATATGATGATGATAATAATAATAATAATAATAATAATAATAATAATAATAATAATAATAATAATAATAATAATAATGATAATAATAATAATAATAATAATGATAATGATTATGTAAATGCAATGTTAGAAACTAACTGCGATATAATGACAATAATAATGATGGGGATAGTAAGGAGAATAGGTGAGGTAAGAGAGTGAGTAGATTAGGTTACTTACAACTGTGTTTGTTAGCGGTCTGTGGTTCTGTTCAGTCCGTTGGGTGAGAGAGTGTTCGCTAAGTCAATGAAGTAATTTTCCTTGGCTCGTCTAACACTCTCTCTGGTGTCATGTATCTTAAGTAGCGGTAGTAGTTGTAAGTCTTGTACAGAGTGATTGGGTTTACAAAAGTGTTCTGCAACCCCGGATGTGTCGGAACGTTTGTTTATAATGTCTCGTCGGTGTTCGTTGAGTCTGTCTCTTATGCGTCGTCCTGTTTGTCCTATGTATTGGCAGTCAGTCTTTTTGTCGCGTAAGCATCGTTTGCATTGTAGTAAGTATATGACGTTAGTGGAGTTGCAGTCGAGGCTTTGTCTTATGTTGAAGGTTTCGTTGGTGTTTGTGAAAGTAACTGTGTGTGTTCCGTCTTGTATGTGTTGGCATGTGTAGCAGTCGCGTCGTGATGGACATTTAGATATTCCTCTGGGAGTGGTGGTAGCGTCATTTTTCATTTTGGCGCGCACCAGGTATTCCCTGGTGCGCGCCAAAATGAAAAATGACGCTACCACCACTCCCAGAGGAATATCTAAATGTCCATCACGACGCGACTGCTACACATGCCAACACATACAAGACGGAACACACACAGTTACTTTCACAAACACCAACGAAACCTTCAACATAAGACAAAGCCTCGACTGCAACTCCACTAACGTCATATACTTACTACAATGCAAACGATGCTTACGCGACAAAAAGACTGACTGCCAATACATAGGACAAACAGGACGACGCATAAGAGACAGACTCAACGAACACCGACGAGACATTATAAACAAACGTTCCGACACATCCGGGGTTGCAGAACACTTTTGTAAACCCAATCACTCTGTACAAGACTTACAACTACTACCGCTACTTAAGATACATGACACCAGAGAGAGTGTTAGACGAGCCAAGGAAAATTACTTCATTGACTTAGCGAACACTCTCTCACCCAACGGACTGAACAGAACCACAGACCGCTAACAAACACAGTTGTAAGTAACCTAATCTACTCACTCTCTTACCTCACCTATTCTCCTTACTATCCCCATCATTATTATTATCATTATATCGCAGTTAGTTTCTAACATTGCATTTACATAATCATTATCATTATTATTATTATTATTATTATCATTATTATTATTATTATTATTATTATTATTATTATATTATTATTATTATTATTATTATTATTATCATCATCATATTATTATTATTATCACCATCAGCATTATTATTATCATTATTATTTTGATTAGCATCATCATCATTTTACTACATACATTACATAACCGTTATAAACCTAACCCATATAACCTCTGCGTAGCCATCATATCTAACCAATCACGTGTTACTTCTCCTTTTCAAATCGCTGTACATATTCAAATTTTATTATAACTGTCACATTACAGCCCTGAAGAAGTCCTGCATGGCAGGACGAAATATTGGCAAAAATTAAATTAATCGTATTTGCTGTTGTTTTTTGTCGTGTTGCGGTGTTTCTGCCTTTAAATTTAATCCTATATTCCCGGCTATCTATGTTTGAATGAAAATGTCCACTATTACTCATGACATTACACACTTGACAACGAGATTTACCACAACGAGAACATCCCTTCTTATCAGTCCCCCCATTTCCCTCACTGAGCCTAGCCCTAACAAGTATATCCTTAAGGTTCTTACATCTCCTAAATGCTATTAAAGGTGGCTCAGGAAACACCGCCCTATGCTCCTCCGAGTTTGTGAGCATAGAATGAAGTCTCCTGGCAACCTTCCCCAAACTATTGAGTGCTGGATGGTATGTGGCAACAAGTGGAACCCTTTCCCCCCTCCCTTGGTTATTGGTCCTATTTCCCGCATTTGCTAGAAGAGTCGTCCTATCCAACCTACGTACCCTATCTATTTGTTCGTTAACTAAAGACTCTTCGTAGCCCCTGTCTTTAAGCCATCCAGCTAACTCTCCTACCCTCTCCTGAAATTGGCGATCTTCAGAACATATCCTACGAAACCTAAGAGCCTGACCATAGGGGATCGCCTTCTTCGTGTGCCAGGGATGACAAGACTTCTTATGCAAGTACTGATGTGTATCAGTTGGCTTGCAAAACAAGTCTGTCGAAAGGACTCCCCCCTCCCCCACGTTAACCTGAACATTTAAAAAACTAATACTATCCCGTGATTGCTCGCTAGTAAACTTAATTGTTTCGTGGCTACTGTTGAGATGATTGATGAAAGACTTCAGCTTTTCCTCCCCGTGCATCCAGATAAAGAAAACATCATCGATGAATCTCATCCAGATGAGCGGCTTGTCAGGTGAAGCCTCCAACAACCTCTCCTCCAACCGGGTCATGAAGGGATTGGCATAGGCCGGATATATATATATATGAAGAAGACTTACTGATGAAGGCTTACGCCGAAACGTTTACTCGAATGTGTTTTTCTTGACTAAATATATCTTTTTTATTACAGATTGCGAATGAGCTAATGAGAATATATATCTATATACCTATATAAGAAAGCATATGGAAAGAAATTTAAGAGAAATTAAATAAGAAATTAAAAGAAATTTTCCAAGAACCTGGTATGATAGCCCGGGGGGGTCTACTTAATAAAATGACCATCCGGGGATGTGCCTGCCAATAGGGTGTCATTTTCGGCTGAAAATTCCGGGACAGGATTATACCTTTTGCACCTTTTTCCGGGACCGGTATGTCCATTAGAGCTACTTTTTCCAGGACAGGTCAGATTATCATAATAATTTAAAGGAGCACTTCAATTTATGAAATCATTAAATGCAAATTCTACTAGCGAAAGCAATTAGCGAAAAGTATACTCCTCATTTTCTTCAGAACTATCAGTTTTCCAAGTCTTATTCCAGGACAGGTATTATGTCTTCAGAATTTTATTCCAGGACAGGGTCATAAAATTTTGTTCCGGCAGGCACATCCCCGTTGTTTTTCTCCAAGGTAGACATCCCGGGATGATAGCCTATCGTCGACCAAGGAACCTTAACCCTATTCTACATGGGGGGGGGGGCAAAAAAGGCCCCCCAACCATACTTCCTGTAATTACTCTTAAACTAAGCATGATAAAACACTGGAACTTAGGTGACTTTTAATCAAATTTAATATTGCATCAAATTAACAATAGTTTATTGTTACATAACTGGTCACGTGACTATGACATGCCCATATTTGGCAACAGGTCTCTCAGAAAATCAGTAAAACATGCATAACTTTTCTCGTCCACATCTGATTTTAATGCAATTGGTACCAATCAGTTTGTCTTGAAGTCTACTTTCATTTGATATATATATTTTTGTGTTTTGCTGACATCAGCAAAATTTAAGATCTATGACGTCATACTTATATATGACGTCATATTTATGATAAACATACGAAATAATTAGTGTATTATGATCAAAATTGACTGATTAACAATTCAAGATCAATTTCATATGGTTGTTATCACTAAAAACGTATTTAAAATGCCAATAAAGCATCAACTAATTTGTTTAGGTATGAACAATGACTTTGATTGACAGCTGTGATAACAATAGAATTACAAAAATAAAATTTTTGACATTTTTCATTAAGAACACTCAATAAGTATCCTATTTATAACTTTAAAGTTATTTATTGACTATTTTTGGTTGAAAATATTACGTTTTTAGGAGGAGAGCCAAAATCAGCAAATTTCCATTGTTTTTGCGTTGCCTAGCAACGGATCATGTGACTAATTAGCATATGATGCTATTTTTAGAATCATAATTGCTTGGTAATCATGTGTACCAAGTTGCATTGCCATAGGCACTACGGTTGCTTAGAAATTCTGGGGGGGGCCTTTATAGCCCCCCCCCCCCCATGAGAAAGTGGTGTTTGATTTACCCATGTAGAATAGGGTTAAAGAAATGATAGGAAGCAACAATATTTCGAATAACAAGGTTACCCGTACGAAACCAACTACAAAAACTGTTAAATTTTGCCAACCATGTAATATTAAAAACAGCCTATGCTGCAATCATCTCAAATCTACTAACTCATTCACGAGCTGTGTAACTAAAACAACCTATAAAATCTACCACGAATCTAACTGCAAAAGCAGAAACGTCATATACCTATTAGAATGCACACTTTGCTCTAAACAATATGTCGGAAAATCTGAATGGCCCTTCAACTTTAGACTCAACAACTATAGGCACAGAATCAAATCAACAGACTATGATAAACTACTCCCTGTCGAACAACACTTTCGCTTATCAAACCACGACTTTGCCAGAGATGCTAAATTTACCATCATAGAAAAAATTGAAAAGAACGTATCGGATGAAATTACGTCGATACTAGAATCACATGAAGACAACTGGATATTATGTCTTAGAACTCTCACCCCAAATGGCCTAAACGGCAAGCTTAACCACCCAGAAAATATAAGACTATAGATCTTTAAACAGATGGACAGGCAACAGAATTACGTTCATTTTTTGTTATTACATTGTTCCCCTGTGACCTGTCATTTTCTTAATCATACATAATTTGAAAAAACTAATTTAACGTCACATTTATAAAAAGAATTTATAAAACTGTTGTATTAGAAAGTATAACTCATTCTCCTGATGATGACCACACGGTCGAAACTAGTTGGGAATTGAGAAAGAATTTATATTTATCTATTCCTGCTCGTCTTTATTTTTGTTCATCTTTATATACCTATATATATATATATAGATATATAAAGTGAACGATGAGAAGAAGAGGGACAACATCCACAGAGAGCAGGCATCGAGTTGATCTTTTGCGCTTTTTTATTCAGTTATCTGCTAACTAGTTTCGCCCACTAGGGCATCTTCAGAGCAACTGATTTATTTGGAGTATCAACCTCTATTTATAGTATTTTGTATTTCCATATAAGGTTAATTAATTTACAAGTATAATTTTGTCCTTATAAGGTAAAAAAGTTCTTGTCATATGTTGTTGTTATTGTTAGCCTCGTTCTCGTTGTTATCAGTTGAGTCGTTGTTCTTGTAGGATCGCATTGCGAACAACGCCAATGAAAAGAATTGAACCGAATAGAACGAACAGGGTAAAGGTACACCCGGGGTGGCTTAGATTCAAGGAATCGGCTACTTGCCAAGAAGCACCGAAGAATTGGAAAAGCGAAGCTCGCAAAACGAGGGATGAAAGAGAATCTGACGTCAAAGGACAAAACACAAAACTACAACACCATAAAACGAGAACCGTCCCCTACAAGAACAACGACTCAACTGATAACAACGACAACGAGGCTAAAAACAACAACAACAAATGACAAGAACTTTTTTACCTTATAAGGACAAAATTATACCTGTAAATTAATTAACCTTATATGGAAATACAAAATGCTATAAATAGAGGTTGATACTCTTAATAAATCAGTTGCTCTGAAGATGCCCTAGTGGGCGAAACTAGTTAGCAGATAACTGAATAAAAAAGCGCAAAAGATCAACTCGATGCCTGCTCTCTGTTGATGTTGTCCCTCTTCTTCTCATCGTTCACTTTATATTATATTGTGGTCTGGACGCAGACCATCGAAGAGTCATCAAGAAGCAGGAAGCGCCGAGGAAGACCAAGGAACCAACAACAAATGAAGACAAGAACACAGACATCAACCCGCGATCGCGGGCAGTAACTCAACAATCTGACGTGAAACCAAACGACGCACGTCAAACAACAATGGAAACAACAACAACATCAACAACAACAACAACAGCAGCACTGCAAAGCTCAAGAAAACAACGAAGTTAATCTGACGTGAAGTCAAACGACATACGTCAAACAACTATAGCAACAACAACAACAACAACAACAACAACATCAGTCCACGCAACAAGCAATGCACGATGCAACAACAATAGGACATACAACAGACGTCATAGAACAAGAAACTTTATAACTACAGCACATCAAAACGAAAACATCGCATTGCGAACAACGCCAATGAAAAGAATTGAGCCGAATAGAACGAACAGGGTAAAGGTACACCCGGGGTGCCTTAGATTCAAGGAATCAGCTACTTGCCAAGAAGCACCGAAGAATTGGAAAAGCGAAGCTCGCAAAACGAGGGATGAAAGAGAATCTGACGTCAAAGGACAAAACACAAAACTACAACACCATAAAATGAGAACCGTCCCCTACAAGAACAACGACTCAACTGATAACAACGAAAACGAGGCTAAAAACAACAACAACATATGACAAGAACTTTTTTACCTTATAAGGACAAAATTATACCTGTAAATTAATTAACCTTATATGGAAATACAAAATGCTAGAAATAGAGGTTGATACTCTTAATAAATCAGTTGCTCTGAAGATGCCCTAGTGGGCGAAACTAGTTAGCAGATAACTGAATAAAAAAGCGCAAAAGATCAACTCGATGCCTGCTCTCTGTCAATGTTGTCCCTCTTCTTCTCATCGTTCACTTTATATATAGATATATAGATTTAAGCCTGAAGAGTATGCATGAACAGACAAAACTAGTCGTAAAATAAACGAGTTGTTTTTGTTAATGCCTTCTGTTGTGTTTCGATTTATATTTATATATATATATATATACCGGGTGTCCCAGAAAAAAGGTAACAGATTTGATTGTGGCTAGCGATCAGAATTTAAGTCGAATCGATCCCTGATAAGTTTTGAAGTATTCTTAGATAGTTAACTTGAAGATTAATACCATATTTGTTGATATTGGTGCATCAAGAGTTGGAATATTAATCTTGAAAGTCTAAATTTGCGTCGAACTCCAAACCAGAGCTTTTGCAGTTTGGCCTAAGCTGTTAACTCACTGTGCTGTGTAATCTCCTCAATCATAGCCAAATACAAACAAGAAACCTCGTGCTTAAGAACACATTTTAGTGGAAATCTTACTCTAAACTTTACAATCAGATTCAAGAATTTAGCCCCAAAGAGACCCCTTTCTACAAAAACTTTAAATAACACCTGCCTGAGAAAAGTCAGCGAAATAAGTCCCGTAGGCTTTAAGACATAGACTATTTTGCAATCTTCATTGCTTGAATGATATGATTTTTGCATCATCTCTCACAAAATTATTACGAAACAAGCAATCGTAGATGCCCAAGGGAACATAAAAATGCTCATTCGTGCTTGTGGCTTGGTGTACTTTTGTAAATGCATTTTGACTGGAGAAAATATTCCTTGGTGACTATATTCATTAATTTGTTTGTTAGTTTTCAGTTTTTACGTTCTTTTCAAATGGGTACCCAAAGGACAGATCCTTGTCCAAAAATGTCTTTGAGTGAGGAGATTCCCCTAACCAGCGAGTTAGCAGTTTAGGCCAAAACCCAAAAGCTCTGGTTTGTAGATGGGCGCAAATTTTGGCCTTCGAGAATAATATTTCAACTCTCGGTGCGCCAGTATCAACAAACAAGGTATTCATCTTCAAGTTAACTATCGAAGAGTACTTCAAAACTTATATGGGATCGATTCGACTTATACTCTCATCGCTAATCCACATCAAATCTGTTACCTTTTTTTTTGGGACACCCGGTATATATTCTCATTAGCTCATTTGCAATATGTTATAAAAAAGATATATGTACTCAAGAAAAACACATTCGTTTTAAACGTTTCGGCGCAAGCCTTCATCAGTATGACTTCTCAAATTCAAAATCGCATACATATCAATCTCGAAATACAAAAACATTCAAGAAAACAATAGCACAAAGGGATGCTACTAAATACAATTGTTAGTTAAAAGGTGTTAAAGTAACCAGTACTACCAGAGGCGGCAGCAGGAAGATGAAAAAAAGTGCAGAGTTAAGTACTGCTAGAATCGGCGGCGGTGTCTGTCTCGCGGAAGCTGAAAAAAACGTTTGTTAGAACAAAACAGGCAATAGAAAGATCCAAGACCGGATGGGCAGAAAGAGATCCCTAGAGAATAGCGTGCGTCCCTAACGGAAAGCTAAGCGCAAACATCAAAACAACCAAACAACCAAAATGTAAGCAAAAATAAAATCTATGTATCAACCTGCCTAGTGTTTAATCCCTTAGGGGCAAAGCAATCCAGCCGATATTGCCAGAAGCTTTCCCGCATCCTATCCCCCCCCCCCCCCGAATTAAATTTATGACTGCATGCCTTGTAATTGTTAAACCTAAAAGGCGTGCAGGTGCTACCAACATATTGTACACCACAAACAGTACATTCCAACAAATACATAACATTTGACGAGTCACAATTAAACGAATAGTTTATCCTATATTCCCGGCTATCTATGTTTGAATGAAAATGTTCACTATTACGCATGACATTACACACTTGACAACGAGATTTACCACAACGAGAACATCCCTTCTTATCAGTCCCACATTTCCCTCATTACTAAGCCTAGCCCTAACAAGTATATCCTTGAGGTTCTTACATCTCCTAAATGCTACTAAAGGTGGCTCAGGAAACACCCCCCTATGCTTCTCCGAGTTTGTGAGCATAGGATTTAGTCTCCCGGCAACCTTCCCCAAACTATTGAGTGCTGGATGGTATGTAGCAACAAGTGGAACCCTTTCCGCCATCCCTTGGTTATTGGTCCTATTTCCCGCATTTGCTAGAAGAATTGTCCTATCCAACCTACGTACCCTATCTATTTGCTCATTAACTAAAGACTCTTCGTAGCCCCTGTCCTTAAGCCATCCAGCCAACTCTCCTACACTCAAAAAAATAAAGGTGCTGAGAAAAACCCGTAAAGGTTTATCAGCAGCGTACAAATACGTTACCCCTGGAGGTGCTCGAAAAAACCCTTACATAGAGGTTTTATAAAAAACCCTCTCAAAGGGTTTTTCAAAGAACCCTCTTCAAGGGTTTTCTAAACAACCCGCTTCAAAGGGTTTTTTATAACACCCCTTTGAAGGGTTTTTCAAAAAACCTCCTTTGAAGGGTTTTCTAAACAACCCGCTTCAAAGGGTTTTTTATAACACCCCTTTGAAGGGTTTTCGGAAAAACCCTTTTGAAGGGTTTTTCAAAAAACCTCCTTTGAAGGGTTTTCTAAACAACCCGCTTCAAAGGGTTTTTTATAACACCCCTTTGAAGGGTTTTCGGAAAAATCCTCTCGAAGGGTTTTTCAAAGAACCTCCTTTAAAGGGTTTTCTAAACAACCCTTTTCAAAAGGTTTTTTAAGAAACCTCTTGAAGAGGTTTCCTGAAAAACCCTCGCAAAAAGGTTTCTTCGAGCACCTCCAGGGGTAACGTATTTGTACGCTGCTGATGAACCTTTAAGGGTTCTTCTCGATACCCTTATTAGCACCTTTAATTGTGTTTGAAAAAACCCGATTCATAGGGTTTCTAAAGAAACCCGTTATCTTGCCTTCTTCAGGAACCCGCCAACCCTGCACTGTTTTGGGGGTTTTTCAAAATCCCAAATAAAACTCTGATTCATTTTCAAGATAAAAAGTTTTCGAAAGGTGTAGCTTGGGTTCCCTTACGAACTCTTGTGTGATGTTAGCTGCCCCTGCAAAAGTACTATGAAGAAACTTCAAGATTTTCAAAGGGATACAAAATTAATTAATCATACATATTCAAAAGAACCGTACTAATAGAACAGAGACACATTGTAGAAAACTTTCAATTAAACTTTGCTTCTTTTGAATTTATTAAAAACTCGTTAACTTTTAAATTCATACCAACGTTGGTTGCATTAAAATCCAAAAGTGCTTCGGACGGAAAAGTTTCGGATAAAAACTTAAGACAAAAACGGCTATAGTTATTTTTTATCAAATCTTTTGCATGTATAGAATAAACATAATGTTAACCATAGAACAGCACTGAGTGCTTCAAATGGAGATTTCATAAGCAAAAATATAACCAAAGAATGTTTAATGTTTTTCAAAGGTGATTAGACAAAAAACTTGCAGAGAAAATTTTGGAGGAAATTTTGACCGTCCGAAGCTTTTTAGATCTTAATGTGTACCGTAGTACTTGTTAAAAGTCTTAATCAAAATTACCAATGCAAAATTATAAAGCGTTATCAACAATTCCATTCTGATTGACAACTGATAACCACATATCAGTGTCATACAAGGAAAGAAGAAAGTCAAAACATGTACTGTCAATGCACTCACTTTTGTAGAAACTTCACTTTTTAATTGGGCTGCGCTTAGTAGTTGACTTTGCTAATTCTAGGTACGAATGTTGTTAAAACTTTATCACAGAGAGCTTCTTAATTTTTCATAAAATTGAATTCCACAATTTTTCATCATTTATTCAATTCCACTATTACATACTAATGTTCCTTTCAAAAAGATGAGGTATTCTAATATTTTATAAAGTCGATCGAAGCCTTCAACTAATCAAAGATAACTTCTAAAGTTCATAAACAAATATTTCGGCTGTTCATTATAACGCATCTATACAGTACCTACCGGGTGTCTAAAAGATTGCCCCCTTTTAACTAAACAAGGGAACAAAACGATAACACAACGGGACTTTTTGAGTTCATGGTTACATTTGTTTGATCTTCAATTTAAATTCACATATATTGCATTTTAAAATCGTCCAATAAACACGGGAGATATGAGTTCACAAGATTAAAATTTGGAGTGCACTTGAAACCAGAGGTTTTGCGAAAGGGCCTAGCCATGACTTAATATTACAGGCATGTTGCAAAAGAGTTTTCAACGTTGACCTTTAGTTTTTACTTTTGAAAAAAATTATACGTTGTAATGCTTGCATTCCATCCAAAGTGTTATTTGTACCAAAGAAGAGAAAAAGGAGCACATGCACGCTTATTTTGGAGGTGTGACATGACTTTATCATTATTATCTCATTTATATTACATTCGTTTTAATCAAGGCAATCAAAAGCGAAAAACTGAAAACTAAAGTTAACGGGTGCTTTGGAAAATTTCCATGATACAAATCATGGCTAGGCCCTTTTTCAAAATCTCTGGTTTTGGGTGCATTGTAAATTTTGACTTTGCGAGCCTGTATCTCTGGTATTTGGTGGAAGACTTTTGAATGCAAGGTATGTGCATCTAAGTTGAAGATTGGTGAATTTAGCTGCGCAATCAGAGAGTAATGATATCTTATGGTTTTGTTCCTATTTTTGTTAAAAGGGGGTAGGTACTTTTATGAGACACCCAGTAGTTCCATCGTAGTGTTGATACTTGATTTTTTGACATGTTGTCACCTTGAAAGTATGCAGATCTTGTGCTGGTTTTTTCTTCAAGCCTTTAAAAGAGAAATTGAGCATCAATTCATGACATGTCTTAGTTTTTAACAAGAATTTCAACAGAACTGCGGATGAACTGTTTGTGAAATATTTCCAAAGGCAGGAGCGGGGGCGGGGGCAGGCAAGTACTGTAAAATATGTGACCCCATGTTTGTCCAAGGAATTGGAAAAGACCGGTTTAACCAGTTTCTGGGACACAGGTGAACTTTCTAAATCGGCTTCATCAGTTGTTCACAAAAATCAAGTTTCCTAATTATCTCCTTACCAAAGCGGTTCTACCTTTTTCGGCAAATTTCCGAAGAAATGACAAGGATTCAGGATTTCCAATTTTTTACCAAAGCGGTTCTACCTTTGTCTGGCAACCGGTTTTGGGACACTTGTACTTTTGTATTTTCGTGGGTATAAATACCACTTGCTTTCGAAAACAGTAGTTGATCGAAACTACCGGTTTTTGGGACAAACTTCGTCAGTGATACATCATATCACAATTGTCAGCCAAATTGAAAAAAAATAGCAGCGGAAATTTGTCATAAAAACGACCAGTTTTTGGGACAAAGGTGGTGCAGCATTTTTAGTGAACTACCGGTTTTCGGACAAAGGTAGGACCATCGTTGCCAGTGTGACATGCCCGCCCTTGGTAAGGCATAGGAGCTCCCCCAGCGCAATACGTACAGTACAAAGTTAATTCGAGGAATGCTCTAAGAAAATAGTAAGAAACTTTCAGTGCTGAAAATCCCGAGGGGGGGGGGGGGGTACTTCACTTAAATCTTGAGGGAGTATACCCAAGACAAAATATTTTTACCCGGCTCCGGAATTTTTATCAAATCTGTAAAAAGTATACTCGAAATCACAAAAATTGGACTAAATAACAACCCGATCTAGCAAAATATCTCCTTTTGACATCTTTTGACAACCGGCTCCAGAAATTGGTCTTCTTTTGATACTACGCTCCAGAAAAAATCAGTGAAAACGATACCCTGAAAAACGGCACATCCCGTCGGACAAATATATCAAGGACTCCCCCCCCCCCCCCCAGTAAAAAACTGATGATTTTAAGTTTTAAGAAATTCTCTGTGGTCAGTTCCTCAGTTTCTAGTTTCTAAGGAAACTGAATTTTGATGACATCCAAATTGTGCTTAGAAGAATTTTTACATCAGCGTTTGTCAGTAGTCCCAGATGTTGTCCTTTTGCCCAAGCAAATTTCGACAGATTTTTCGAATTTTCACGCAAAGCAAGATCTGAAAGTTAAAATGGTGCAACATAATTTTGAGGAACCGGGGAAATTTGAGCAGCACATTATTACGAAAAGTGCTTGGCATTTTTTATCCAGGTGGTAGCGCATTATAGATCTTTATAAACCCTTATGAGGGCTTATAATCAATATGTGTATACATGTATCTTTTATAGAGAAAGCGCTCATTGGAAACTCATAAAAAATCATAAAAAACTAATAAGAGACTTTTGTACTGGAAAATCTTAACCTTGAGAAAGTTCATTTTGATGAAAGAAGTCTTGGTATATTCTTTTAAATAACGGTTCTTAAAATATTCAGAGTTGAGTACTGGAAGCTTCTCACAAGTTCCTAGTCTCGATCAATAAAAAATTTAATTGTAACTACCAGTGCAGTGCCCTTGTGGATATTCAAAAGAAAGTTTTTAAAGCCTTTCCAATAATTTTTAGACATTCAATTCAAGTACCGTCCGATATGGTGATATGAAAATAAAGTAAAACTATGCTGAGGATTTCCTTTCCTAAAAATAGTTTCATAAATCATGTCAGGTTTGTCCTTTTTGCAAACCACAGTATACCTTGGTCGACCTGGAAGCACAATGGTCACGACAAAGAGTGTCTGACGCCAGATCAAACTCGAAAATTCTAAATCGAATTCGAAAATTCGTGCAGGTGAAAACGCTGAGGGGACAAGAAGATTCATCCGAGAAGCTATGAAGCTTGAGTTTCTTTACGAAGAAAGAGTTTCAAAAATTTTACGGGCAAAATAATTTAACCATATACTGAAAAAATTTAAATTCGCATGGTTTACATTGTTTTTTTTTGTAGCCGGCACCACTAAAGTACAATTTCCTTCAATTTTATCGATTCATGCAGGTCCGACATTCACAACACGAATTCATTCGCTCGCCATCTTGAAACTGAACTGAAAATCAACGCAGCATCTTATAGTTTAGCCTGACTCACAGACCAAACGAGAAACTCGTCGTTTTCTGTGAGTCAGGCTACTTATAGCTGGCTTCTTCAAAACAAATAGCTTTTTCTTGTGTAACAGAGTTAAACGAACAAAGAAAGATAAAAGCTAGTGTGGTTTTTTCATATGAATATGTGTACTAAGCTCCATCAAGAAACAGTCCACGTTGGGAAACTTGATGAAGATGAGGAGGCATCCTAGGCCAAAAACATCCTTAAGTCTTTGTGGTTCTCTGCAACAAATTTTCACGCAGCAAATATCTGGGAATAAAAGCAATGCTGTGAAGAAACTTACCAATGTTTTCTTAGAACTTGCTTGCATTTTATTTATCTGCTTCTTCATTTTCTTGTGTATTGAAAGCATTCTTGTGAGTTCTTGAAAGGCAGTGATTTCTTGCTCGTAAATCAACGAAAAAGGAAAAAAATTCGTGCCGACGCCAGATCGAAGACTCGCTCGAATTCGAAAATTCCAGATCGAATTCGAAAATTCCAGATCGAATTCCAAAATTCCAGATAGAATTCGAAAGTTCGCGATGTTTCAGTCACATGACTCATATGCGTCCCAACATGTCCCAATAAAGTCCCAAGAAAAGCAATGTCGCAAGTGGAGACTTGGAAACAAAACGCAGTTTGAGGGATTTTGACTTGGCTCCTGATCACTGAATTTCTATTTCCTGCTTATGCTTTGCGGGGCAAATGAAAGGTTTACATTGTTGTTAGTGCAACATTCCCAGTTATCTGTTCTCGTCAATGTTTTACCTTGGTTTTACCTATTGACTATGGTTTTACCGAATGTTAAGTAAATGTGAACTCTCGCACCATCAGTGTTGATACCTTTGAGGCCACTAGGCCATGAAGGTTTCCTAGCAATGCGTCTTGAAAAAAATTACGAATTGAAAGCAGTTTCGAAAATCACGATAAATCTCCGCAGACGCAAATCTTTGCGATCATGAAATACAGCAGACAACCTTTGCAGGTTTTCCCAAGACCCAAGGTGCTGAACAAAAAACCTTGAAGGGTTCTCTTGAGTGCTACCTTAAAACCCTTAAGCCTCTTAAACCTTTAAAGGATTTTGGAAAAACCTTTTGGTTATGCTGAACAAGAAAAAAACCCCAAAAGGTTTTTAAAGAGTCTGAAAAACCTTAGGGTTATTGAAGAAACCCCAACCATGACCCGTTCTCCCAAAAAACCTTTGAGGGTTTCTAATGAGCATGAACAACCCCAAGGTTTTTTCAAACACCCTATGTAGCACCCTTATTTTTTTGAGTGTACCCTCTCCTGAAATTGGTGATCTTCCGAACATATCCTACGAAACCTAAGAGCCTGACCATAGGGGATCGCCTTCTTCGTGTGCCAGGGATGACAAGACTTCTTATGCAAGTACTGATGTGTATCAGTTGGCTTGCAAAACAAGTCTGTCGAAAGGACTCCCCCCTCCCCCACGCTAACTCGAACATCTAAAAAACTAACACTATCCCGTGATTGCTCGCTAGTAAACTTAATTGTTTCGTGGCTACTGTTGAGATGATTGATGAAAGACTTCAGCTTTTCCTCCCCGTGCCTCCAGATAAAGAAAACATCATCGATGAATCTCATCCAGATGAGTGGCTTGCCAGGTGAAGCCTCCAACAACCTCTCTTCCAACCGGGTCATGAAGAGATTGGCATAAGTCGGAGCGAACTTCGTGCCTATAGCCGTGCCCAATTTCTGCCTATAAATCCTATCGTTAAATTCAAAATAATTATTCTCCAAGATCAAGGACGCCAACCCCACTAGGGTATCAGTAGCCACGCCCGGGTTTTCCCTTCTATCCTGGGCCTCCCTGATGGCCTCTAAACCCTCCCTGTGTGGAATGCTAGGATAGAGCCCCACAACATCAACCATACACATCAAAGCCCAAAGCCCCCTCTGGTATTTTACCTAACTTACTTAGCCTAGACAAAAAGTGGTTGGTGTCCTTAATATATGACCTACTTTGGCTATCCATTGGATAAGGTGGTGGTCTAAATACTCTGAAATATGTTCTGTTATAGTTCCACAATTGGAAATGACTGGTCTCCCATTAACACTACTAAGACCCTTGTGGATCTTAAGCAACAAATAAACCATACCTAACCTAGAATCCTTAACTTGCAAATAATCAGTCACCTCCTTTTATCCCGGGTCCTCCTCCCTCAGCTCTTTCAACCTAGAATTTATGGTCTTACCCAAATCTACAGTGGGATCCACCCCTATTTCTTCATAAACCTGCCTATCGTCTAATTGTCGGTTAGCCTCATTTATGTAATCCCCCCGATCCCAAACTACAACAGCTGATCCCTTGTCCGCTTCCTTGATCACTATGTTTCTATCACATTTAAGCTGTTTCAAAGAAAGTTGTTCAGAAGAAAAAAGATAACTAAAATATGTATATACAGGGTGTCCCAAAAAAACTGTGCCCCGTTTGTCTGAAGATTGCGACAAAACGGCAAAAGATTCTCACCAAACGTTTGCATGATGGTTCTCTTCAGATGTTCAATTAAAGTTTACTACCATCCCCATAAAAATCCGTTGAGAAATGATGGAGCTATGACCTTCAGGAGACCAAATTTGCCTGATCACTGAAACCAGCGGTCGGCCATTTGGTCTTACTATTTTGCAGCGATAAATAGCTTTATGGAATGAAAATGAAACAGCAGCCTCCAAAGTCATAGCTCTCGTGAAAACTCCGATAATCCTCGGAGAGTTCCACTATTTCTGACCTCACAGAAATTATTTCTTACCTCACGTGAAGATGCCTATCACTGCAAAATAGTAAGGCAAAATGGCCGACTGCTGGTTTCAGTCGTCAGGCAAATTTGGTCTTCTGTAGGTCGTAGCTCCATCATTTTTCAACGGATTTTTACGGGGATGGTGGCAGACTTTAATTGAACATCTGAAGAGCATCATCATGCAAAGTTTGGCGAGAATCTTTTGCCATTTTGTCGCAATCTTCAGACAAACGGAGCACAATTATTTTGGGACACCCTGTATATATATATATACATATATAATGAGAGAAATGGGGAGACTGATAAGAAGGGATGTTCTCGTTGTAGTAAATCTCGTTGTCAAGTGTGTAATGTCATGAGTAATAGTGAACATTCTCATTCAAACATAGATAGCCGGGAATATAGGATAAACTATTCGTTTAATTGTGACTCGTTAAATGTTGTGTATTTGTTGGAATGTACTGTTTGTGGTGTACAATATGTTGGTAGCACCTGCACGCCTTTTAGGCTTAGGTTTAACAATTACAAGGCGTGCAGTAATAAGTTTAATTCGGGGGCCTCAGTACCCCAGGCGGAATTCTTCAGTCATTTTACTGGAGAAGCCCACCACGGGTTTCTGAAGGATATTAGTATAAAGATAATCGATAGGCTAACAGGGGGAAATAGGATGCAGGAAAGCTTCTGGCAGTATCGGCTGGATTGCTTTTCCCCTAAGGGATTAAACACTAGACAGGTTGATACATAGATTTTATTTTGGTTTACATTTTGGTTGTTTGGTTGTTTTAATTTTTGCGCTCAGCTTTTCGTTAGAGACACACGCTGTTTTTTAGGGATCTCTTTTCTGCCAATCCGCTCTTGGATCTTTCTATTGCTTGTTTTGTTTTAACACAAGTTTTTTCAGCTCCCGCGAGACAGACACCGCCGCCGACTTTAGCGGCTTTTTACTCTGAGCTTTCTTTGATCTTCCTCTTCCCACCTCTGGTAACATCCCATATTTAACACCTTTTGTCACTCAGTGTGGTGGGCAGGATCCCACTTAGGCTATTATTGTTGTATTGTTTATGGATTTGAAGGTGTGTATTTAAGCTCTGTCTGATTATTTGAACAGTCATTACTGATGAAGGCTTACGCCGAAACGTTTAAAGAATGTGTTTTTTTCTGAGTTGATATATATATACATATATATATATAAGCATAGATCGTTGATTAATCTGCATAGTTGCATATTTGAGCATCTTTCGCCAACATGAAGAGATCATTGAAGTAAATATTAAAAAGAAGAGGACCGAAGACTGAACCTTGTGGTGCACCTATTATAGTTTCTCTCTATGCACTCAATGAAGCATTTATCTTTACCATCTGCTTCCTCTCACTGAGATAGCTATGAATCAACCGGAATGCAGTTGGACTGAAACCATAAGCACTTTATTTTTGCGATCAAAAGCTAATGCTTTTAGCAATCAAAAACCTTTGAAAGATCCATGAGTAGTGCTCCTTCAAAACCACCTTTGTTTGAGGATATTTTACAGGTTTATTTTAGTCGCATACTGGGCTCGATAGCCCTCTCAAAATCCACACAGAAGAGGAGAAAGAAATTTAAGGGCATGAAATTTTATTTTCACATTCATTTGCCGAGTCATTCAATGACCATGGTCCTGGTGTTCTTGTAATTTTTGTTCGTTTCAGTGGAGCATGCCTATCTATGCATTCTTTGGTATGGCTGTTCAGGCTGTGTAGCTTAGCTTCTGGGTCAGAAACTCCATAAACAGTGCTTAAGGTTGAGGTCTTTAAATAGGGTAAGACGGGGCAAAATGAACTATTTTGGAGGTTTTTCAAGGATACCCTAAAGAGATTGTAGCTGAGGGCCAACTTTTTAACGTTGTTTTGACATTACGTTTTTGGGTCAGTTTATCCAGCAAAAATATTTTTCAAATCTTTTTCCATAGTCTTACAAAAGAGCTTTCTTTGGCGATGCTCTGCCTAGTTCACTTTACCCCGGACCAGGGTAAAGTGAACTACTTAGCAATTGTTCGATAAAACCAAAATGATGCTGGTAATACCCGAAAACATGATTTATTTTGCAACTCTAAGGAGTTCTTCCCATGCCAAAACGAAACAAACCCAAACATTTCACAAGAGTGATATTAAAAAGAATAAAATTGTGGCCTATGTTGAGAACGATCTTTGCAGATCAAATATCAACCAAAAACTATTGTCTAAGTCACAAATTCGAGTCAGATTGCGAAACCTGAATACAAGTCGATGAACAATAATGGGAATATACTTTGAAAATTCTATATTGCATATAAATACCAATTTACCACAAAGAGAAACAATATTGTCAAAGTAGGTCACTTTGCCCTGAAACCTCCACCCAGAAATAAAACCAAATATAATTATAAATCTATAACAATTATCAATATTCTAATTTCACAGTAATGGCCATTTATCCTTTCCATGTCGATAGGTATGCTTGCTTCATCAAATCCCAACAAAATTCTTGGATCAGTAACCGCATTTATGAATGAAGGTCAAACTTCGGCTGTCAAATTTTGGAGGTTTTTCAGGGAGCTGGAATCAGAATATATTTCTGTGTCATCAGAGCGAAAAATTATCCTGCCAATTATGATTTTCTGAAGGTAGAACTAAGAACCAATTGAGATTGAAAAGGTCTTCTTCATCTGACTTCATGTCCACATCCCGGGGGGGGTACATGACTTGAGGATGGACGGGGGTCTGCCGCCCGGTTTTCAGAAAGCTACCCTCTTCTAATTACCGAAACTTGCTTTTGATACCCACTTTTATGATGAATTTTGGCGGAAAACTGCCCATTTTGACAATTTTTTGCGAATTTCACCAAAACCCCACCCATGTTTATGGAAAATCTGCCGAAAAAGGACCCTTGTTTAGAGAATTTTGGGCCCAAAAACCCACCCATATGGGCGGCACATACCCGTACCCTAAATATGTTATGTACCCCCCCGGGGTCCACATAAGAAAATGAAAAATCATTGGTAGTTCACTTTACCCCGGTCAAAGCAAAATATCGACTGGACGGTAGATCTTTTAAGATATTATGTTAGCGTACAAAAAGTCTTTCTTGGTCCTTTCCTTTTGGAAAATGTAAACACATGGTATGTGCTTCAAATCGATCAAAACCATTATAGAAATGAATTTCATCTTGGGGCCAAAAATTAAGACCAAAGATAGGAGCCCAAACCTAACAACCATAATTTCCCGGGGTTGTTTTTACTGCCTCGGGTAAAGGGATTTTTTGCAACAACAAGAAGAACTATTTTGCAAAAATTTCTTCATTTTCTGTGAGCACATGTAACAAAGCATTTGGCATAAATCATGTTTTATCATTGCATGTTTACTTTTGAGAGAAGCGCGAATGTTCTGAGTAGTTCACTTTATCCCGTAGCTAATTTTACCCCGTCTTAACCCATGCTATATTTTCCGTTGCGTGTTAAAAATTAACATTGCGTGTGGAAAATTTTATCACGATCTCATTCCTCTTAGACCTTCGACTGCTTTGGTTCGTTGATTTACGACGAGATCCAAATGGGTCACTTTAAAAATTCTTCAACAAAATTTCCCATATCATTGAACTGCAGGGGCAATTTGCTTGATTTTAATTGGAAGAAGAAATCTGGATTTCCTTTGTCGACGGTAGTATTTGCTACAGTCATGCTCCTTTAAGTCTGTCACTTTCTGGTCAATCGTTTGCTGCTTTCACCCTTGTTGAATAAATTTATTGACTTTATTTTCACAGAAGATTCCCTGCGTAAATGAAGCATTCAGATAAATTTTGTTTTGGACATCTCAGTCTTTTAAGTACCGTAATAGCTCTATTAAGCTCTTCCTCTCTATTAACCCTTATACAAAATTTCACAGGTTACCAAATATTCTTCATTTATTGAGCTAAATACGTTTGCATGTTAATTGTTGCATTTGCATGATAAGGTTAATGTGTTTTGAGATTAAACTTTGTCGAATTCATATCATTTAACTCGTAACATTGTATGTTTAAACCGCAAAATATGGTTCAAAAAGGACTAAAGAGTATCCAAAATTAAATTAGACCCCGGGTGCTTAATTGCACGCTCTTTGCATGAATGATAACAGAGAATTCCGTATCTCCTTGCATACCACAATTAGATTCGCAAATTTTTCTTAATCCTCAAGCTTGTTCCTTTTCTGATATGTTTTGTATTTATTGGTTAAAGGGTGTTTAAGCTGAGAATCGCACTATAACTGGTGTAATCAAAAATTTAACCAGAAAGAATTGAGGTCCATTGGCATTACGTTTTTATGCAGGACACCTTAAATATCAGTGTATCTAAATCTACTGAGACCCATTGCTGATGCCGAATGATTCTATACACACATGCATAGCTTTGATGAAGGCTTAACACCGAAACACGAAAAAGCAAAAATTGCTTCGGTCGTGGTGTAAGACCCAGGATCTGAATGACTTCAGGTTTCTCCAACATTTCATTGCGCTTGAGTGGCGCATTGGAGTGCTTGAGAAACTTTTTGACACGAAGACCCCGGGTTCGATCCCAGGCAGGGGTGCATTTTGATTCTCCAATTGTGGTAGCCCACTCACGATAAATATATTTCACCGTGTCATCTGATGCCGAATGATTCTATAAATCTACTGAGTTGAATTAACGATGTTGAAAGAAATAAAAATTGAATTAAATGACATTGATCAATTAAGCTACTTTATGCAGTATCAAGCCAACAATTTTTAGATAATCATAATTCAAGGAAGGAGAAAATCTTTAAATTTCAAAAAAGGTAAAGAAACGGTATCAAATATATTTCACAAACCAGTAATCATTTTTATTTCAGATGCGACGTGAAGTACATAACAGATGTATTTCCGTCACATTCTAACAGTTTCTCTAAGTTTTCTCTCCATCTTTTGCTTGCATACTCCCATGGATACTGAGCTGTATTTTCACTTTACTGTAGCCCCAGATATTTCTCATTTGATGCCCACTTTATTTTAATCAAAGTATCTTTATTTTCATCAATATGATTCTCTTCTTTTCTCGTTTTCAAGTCATAGATGTTCGATTTCTGGCGATGATTTGAACAGGCAATGGGTCTCACCGAGTCCCATCAACCATCCTACAATATATCATGCAAAGGGATTCATTCAATACCTCAACACAATTAACAAAACACCATTGGTAAGAGTTTATAAGCATCTACCAAATCACTGTAAGATTGCAAGAAGGTCATGGCGCGAAGGTGAACTTTAGCGATAAATGGCGTCATTATATATCCAAAAGTGTCTCAATGTGAAATATTGAGAGCATTAGCTGTATTTTTGGTCTTTCAATTTTTTGAGAATGTTGGAATCGAAGTTTCTTGCCTTTTCATAATGACCGTGGACAATTCTGTTTACAAACTCGGGATTCATCACAGTAGGTAAGCAGACTTTTTCGTAAATTCAGCATTTACCCTTGGTGTCATGGAAATTTCGTTCAAAGTTTTGGATTCCTCGGTGTGTTTTGTCCTATTTTTGCTACGTTTTACAAGTTGTTAACGAATTGAACTGTATTTTTCTGGTTTTGAAGTTGAGCAGGCTGTTTCAGGAAAATCCACTTTTCTTGGCCGGCATTTGCCCAAAAGTTTTCAAAATCCAATATTTTCTACACTAAGGAAGGAGCTCTCAATTTTGAGATATAATGCAGTAGCTGTAAACTGTTTTGTTGTACCCTTTGCCGCTTTTCCAAAATGTCCAAAGGAGTACCATGACGGGTTGACCTGTGTTAACTTTCCATGCTTCCTCTTTCAAATTTGTCGGCTTTTTAGTAGGAAAACAATTTTAACCCTGGTTGAATTTATCAAATTCGAAGTCCACTTGATTTTTTTCGGAAATTAAATTTCTTCGAAGTACTTGCTAGTCTCTTAGACCACAAAGGCAAGAAGTATGATAACAACTTGAGGTTGCGGTTATTAGCACTGAGCCCTAGGATCGCAGAAATAGGGAAGACCTGATGGATTCTGTGACTCCATGACTTTGACGCTCAAGTGATAGGGCCCTTCATGAGATTGAACCCTTTCCACCTGACTGTTCTAGCGGCAAAGTCAGGATTACACCGCTGTGCCACAATACCTTCAACAAAGCTTTGATGTCGCGTTTTGAGAACTGTTGGGAGGGCTAGGCTAAATGAAACAACCATAACCTTGCATTGTTGCTTGGACTAATATGGAAATTCTGGCCTAGAAATATGAGATTTACGTACTAGAATAATATCAAGGCTGCGTCCTACCAAAAATCATCTGCTCTTTTCTATTATTTTGCCTATAAATGCAAAGCTTACTCATATGGCTTACTGCAGATTGCCCTAAGATGCATTCTATTGTTCTTGAATACAGTATCACTCCACTGAGTCAGTGGAATAGCTAGCTGAAAATGGTTGGTCATGCTATCCTGCACCGAAAGCGTAGAGTTGAAGCCTTCGCCTTGCGCAAAGGGCGCAGAGCGCCGGAAAATGTTTTTATACCACGCCCTTTATTACTATTATTATTATTATTATTATTATTATTATTATTATTATTACTATTATTATTATTATTACTATTATTATTAGTATTATTATTATTATTATCATTATTATTATTATTAACAATTTCTTTTACCTTGGCAAAGAAGTAAAAAATGTATATAGCTAATAAGCTAATTAACGCCAACAAATAATTCAAACCTTAGTTTATAAATATAATTTGCTACTAACCTACAAAAACCCTAAATCTTTAATGAATACTTTGCACAATCTGCAGATGCAATTATTTCCATTCCATAATTTTATTTTTTGCTTAAAGTCAGAAAGTGTATTGGAATCTTTAATCTTCTTCGGCAATGAGGACCACAAAAGGTGACCTCTGTACTGGATATTCTCTATTCCGTATGTTTTTGTTTTTATATTTTGCAACTGCAACTGATTTTCACTTCTCAAATTGTAGTGAATATTTCTTTCAGTGAAAATGTTTTCATAAATGTTGGATTTAGATTGTTTTTCGTATTGAATATTTGAATTTTGAATATTTGAATATTTGATATTTGAATATCTTGAATATTGCTCGTCTTGCTGATCATCTGTTTCACTTCGAATATCATTTGGGTTTCACTTCGGGTATCATTTAGGGTTTCACTTCGAGTATCATTTAGGGTTTCACTTCGAGTATCATTTGGGGTATCATGTTGAGTTTCACTACGGGTTTCATTTCGGGTTTCACTTCTTTCATCATGCTCCCGAATGATATCGTGCAGATCATCTTCACAATTTATATGATAAAACTCATCACCAATCTTAACGCACAAGCGGCAATTAACGTCTGCAAAAGCAAAACCAAGCTTCTTCCTTGTAAGGAATTCGCTTATCTTTTCAATTGTGTCGATCTTCTTCTTTGTCAAATCCAGCTTAATTCTGTACTTAGCACACTTTTTCCTGGCCCTATAAACCAGGGTTCTGTGTCTCCAAGTTGTGAATCTCACTATTACTTGATGAACTCATTTCACTTGCACAACTCTTGGGCGACAGATCCGGTGCGTGCAACTATGTGTTGAACTTCGCAAGGGGAAGAGTTATTTTATTTCATTTGGATATATTTGCTGGAATGCTTTCCTGTCAAGCAAGGCTTTGCTATTTTGGATGAATAATCCATTCAACTACATTTATATTGTGTGAAATTTGGACAAAACTGCCAGGAGGGTGGAGCAGGGGTGGAGCCCTTGACTTGCTACCTTTTGGGTTAATGGGGCAGCAGGCGATTTGGCATAGTAAATTAAGAAACTTGTTGATGGTTATGAAATTATACAAGTTGAGAACTTGAACTCTTGTGCAACATCAACTGGGGTTGAAATCAAAACTGAACTAACTCGACCTACGAGGAAGGTGTTTGATCATCTTCGCAGAAACCTCCTTGGCCACCTCTCGGAAATGCTGAGCTTGGATGTATCCAACTTTGATGACGATTTCATTTGCTCACTGATGTTGTATGGAAGTTCTGGATTTCCACACATTGTCAACAGACTGATTCTTGAAGCTACTTTAGAGTACATCAAATCATCCAGGCATGAAAATTGACATAGCCCTTGAAAACAGGAATTTCGTGCACTGTATCTGTCTAGTTTATGCCTGTAGTGTTCTTGTCGTATGTCTGTGTGTGTGTGTACTTCCTGTTAATTTCGCTTTTTCTCTTTTGTTGGAATATAGTTGTAAGGGAGAGACGACCCGGAGGCACTAAATTCCTAACCTCTTGATAGATTCTTCGAGCCTGGACCTCAGAAGAATCTCTGGGTTGTTCATGTTGCTCGTCAAACCTTAAAGCGCCATGCCAATCACAATGGCGAATTGTGTGCTCTTGGGCTGTCCCTCTCTTACGACTATTCTTGGAACGATTTAAATTTAAATTGTAAGTGCCAAACATAATGGGAACTCGCTGACTATAAGTCCTTTCCCACTATGGATGGCACGTAGTTAATTAGCCTTGTTGTTTTTTTGTAAATAGTTGTTGTTTTTAAATGAATAAAGAAAATAAAAGGAAGGTGATAATGCCTGAAATAAAATTGATTAAACCTGAAAAGGAAATAGTTAGGTCGGAAAAAAGGTGGTTAATGCACTCATTTGTTCTTATATGAGAAACCAAGGTCCGGGGGTGGTAGGTAGGCGGTTTCTCGCTTTTTAAGACAGCTTGCTGTCTTATACCGGGAGTCTCAAAATGATGTATTATCGTATATGTCCATAACCGATTAACCGATTTTCAAAAACTGGTAAAACCACAACCATCATCTTGAACTACAATTTAGCCTTTAGGCAATCAAACAAGACAAAGTGTTTGAAAATCGGTTCATTGGTTATGGACATGTACGCAATCAAACAATAATACATCATTTTGGGACACCAGGTATGTTAATGCTCTTGTGTAATGTTGATATATTAGTATTCATTGTCGAAATGGTGCTTAAGTTACTGAGCAGGATCTCAAAGCAAGAAATCACCAAATGCGCAGTCTCAACCCTGTCAAAACAGTTGCTATTCTTGAGCGGCCACAAAGAAACAAATTTTAATTCTTGTAGTCGGGTATTAAGTTTTGAAAGATTGAACG
The DNA here is from genome assembly GCA_039566865.1 of Aurelia coerulea. Taxonomy (NCBI): domain Eukaryota; kingdom Metazoa; phylum Cnidaria; class Scyphozoa; order Semaeostomeae; family Ulmaridae; genus Aurelia; species Aurelia coerulea. The sequence continues at coordinate 13,440,064 of CM076950.1, forward strand.
TATCATTCTTGAAAAGCTGTTTCTTATGGACAAATGAGTTAGACCTGATAGTTGTCGTTTGTACATGCTTTTACAGAAACTGTATCAATGCGAAAATAACATATTGTTATATTGATGATGAATGGAAATGGTCGAAATGTAAGTGCGGTTCACTTTCTTCGTGGTATGTTTGAAATTGAGTGGTAAGTCTGCGTGCATATGATTAGTGTGTTATTTGAACTGGTATTGACATGCCATAAATTTTTGTGAATCTTTTGTGGTTTTAGCCTATGATTTCAGTGTCGTGGAATGGATCAAGGCTAAAAATAATTTGCACAATGGAGCTCATACCAGTACCAAGGGAGGCCTATCCCGTGAAGGGCCTGGGATAGAGACATCTAGTTTATAGTACAATGGTTTTTTTGCTGCTAAAGATGGAAATTTATTTCAATGCAAATATAGAATTCTTTTCAACAATGCTCCAAAGCTATTTTACTCTTTATTGGCCTGCAACTACAGAATTCTTTACAACAATGCTTCTAAGCTATTTTACTCTTTCTTGGCGAGATACCTGTTATGTTTCATATCATTCTTATCTAGTGCATCTCTTTTTTGCAATTTTTGCATTCTATTTGCCCCAAGTTTGCTCGTTCGAGCTGAGGGAATTTTTGACTGCCTCTTTAAAAGAGGGGACTTTTCCATATGTGCCCTATGTCTCTTCAGGCGCAAGCACAGGGATATTTACATCCTCATTCGATTCAAGTAAGTTCAAGCATTGGGTATTTTACGTACAGTTTGCCTATGTTTGCCTATGTAAGATCGTGAAATTTTACATTAAAGAGACAAATACTTGCAGATACACAGGGACTTCTTTTCCGCAGCGAGTGAAGTCCTTTCCAAATTTACCGTTTATTTTCATTTTTAGACATGAGGTAATATTTTTGGAGGAATAAGAGGCAGGGGCGGATCCATCCCTGAATTCTGACCGGTTCATTGGGGGTAGAAAGAGGGCCTGGGGCTGAAGCCTCCAGAAAAATTTTCGTGACTTCGCCCTTCAGACTCTTAGAAAACAAGGGCAACGCCCTTTTACATGAATAATGATGGGCTGCAGGTCTAGAGATTTTCCCTGTAATTTCCACCCCCATCCTCTGCATAATAACTTTATCGACGAATGTCTGTGCATATCGATGTTCAGACACTTCAATTTCCTTCAGGCACTTAAATTCTCTACGCCTTCCTTCAGCTTCAAAACTTCCTAAAATGCACTCGTATTTTTGTTTTATGCGCTTTATCTCTCCTTCACCCTTCTCTTCAATGGCACTGTGAAGTCGATAAAGATCTTCCATTTCTGAGTCAGCCTTTGCCTTTTGCTGGCCCTTCTCGTTCTTGTTCTATTCGATGAAAATATACTTCTTTTGCAAACATATTTTCCTTCAGAAACTGTTTACGTCCTAATGGACACAGGTTCACTATGATAATAATAATAATGATAATAATCAATTTCTTTAAAGTTGGTAGAATACGTCTATAGTGCACATCAAAAGATGTGCACTAATTAATACCAACTAACTACATAAATATACAAAAGCAACTTAATTACAATTCAACTCTTTACATATCTATTTACAAACTCTGCAGGTACATTTATTTACATTCCATTCTCTGATTTTTCGTTTGAAAGAGAGGACACTGTCACAGCTCTTTACCACATCAGGTATGCTATTCCAAAGGTAGCTGCCTCTGTATCTTATAGAATTTGCCCCATAAGTTATCGTTTGGAATCTTGGTATCTGCAGGAGATCCTTATTGCAAAGGTTGTAATTCGTTTGCTTCCTCTCAAATAATTCCCACATAAATGCAGGGTTTATTTAATGGAGGGACTTGAAAACCTCCATGAGTAATTTTTGAAGATTTTGTAAATGGACTGGTTTTTGGCCTGATTTGTCCAGAAGTTCTTTGAAACTTGAACTGAAGTCATTGTACAACCTACTAAGTGCCCTCTTGTGGATTCTTTTTTATCTCTGCATTGACAGTTTTTCCGCAGAACATCCAAATTAGGGGACAGTATCCAAAGTTTGACATGATAAATGAATTGTAAAGGAGCTTGGCCTGTTCAAAGGTAATGAAATTTGCAACCCTAGAAAAAGCACTTACTTTCCTGCTTGTTTTGGCACAGATAGCCCTAACATGGTTATCGAACTTAAGTTTTGAGTCAATATCTATCCCTAATAATTTAACTGTATCTGATGATAGGACAATTTGGTTGTTGATCTCCAGACACAGTTTATGTGTATGATGCAATCCAAGGAACATGATTTTGAATTTGGATGGATTTGCCACCATGAAATTGGTTCAAACCAATCCAATACTATCCCCACATCAAGTTCCAAGAGTGCAAGAACTTCAGGTAAATGATTACTGGTTGCATACAAAGTGTTGTCGTCTGCAAAATTGCGAACCTTTGAGTCTTTTACAAAGAAGACCATGTCATTTATGAATATGTTAAATTGAAACGGTCCTAAAACGGAGCCTTGTGGCACACCTGATGTGACACCGAGCCATGAGCTATAAGTGGAGTTAATTTTGAAACGCTGTCTTCTCACCGTTAGGTAACTGTGCAGCAGTCGTAGACTGTTCATCCCAAAGCCATTCGCTTCAAGTTTTGCGATAAGGAGATCATGTGGCAAGCAATCATATGCTTTTGAAAGATCCATAAGCACCATGCCCACTATATTTTTATCATCTAGTCCTGCACGACAGTTTTCGACCAGCTTTATCAATGCATGCTGGGTACTGTAGCCTTCTCTGAAACCGCAAAGTAGATCTGAAAGACTGGGTCTTATAAAGGGTAACATTTGTGATAGCAAAAGTCTTTCAAAGACTTTTGAGAGTGTTGACAGAACACTGGTAGGTCTAAAGTTCTCTTTTATGTGGGAATCTCCAATTTTGAAAATGGGCGATACATCGGCCTTTTTTAAGTTATCGGGGAAAGTGTTTTTAACTATTACATTGTTGATATGATAAGAGATCTCCTGATAGCAAGACTCTGCAACAACTTTCAGTTTATTCACTGGCAATGGACCACTTGTTTTCTTGGCACTGTTTAGTTTATTGATTTCATGGAGGACAAGACTTGGATCTATCTGAGAAAACTCAAAAGTGTGATCCCTTATCCTGTCCTTTATCATTAAAATACTCGGATGCGTCCTGCATTTCTCAACTGCATTAATTATACCAGGTGACCTAGAAAAAAGTGACCCAACGCAATCTGTTACAAAAAATTAAGTAAGTGGCCGACTGAAATATTTCAAACGTTGTTCTGTCGCTAAAAGACAGGCCTATGCTTTGAGTATTTTTTGCAATTTTTTTCGGCACTGTAAATTTCCAAAATTAAGGATTTCCAGGGAAAAGGCATGTATGAAATCCTCAAAAAATCGTCAAAAACAAGAGATCGATTTACAGCCATTTCAAATCTTCAATACAACGAGGAACTTGTTTCATTTCAACCTGGGAATAGGCAAACCAGTAGGAAGTTTTCAGAACAGGTTTATAGTCCCTAGGCACTTAAAGATATTCTCAGGCAAAATGAAACACGCACCTCGTTGTTTTGAAACCTGAAGTGGCTTTAAATCAATCCCCTGTTTTGACGACTTTTTGAGGATTTCATGCCTGCCCATTTCCTCAAAATCTTGAATTTGGGAACTTTGCCGTGCCTAAAAATATTGCGAAAAATACTCATAATGTAGGCTAGTCTTTTAGTGACAGAACACCGTTTGAAATATTTCAATCGGCCATTTACTTTTTTTCCATAACAAATTGCGTTGGGTCACTTTTTTCTGGGTCACCCGGTAGGGTCACTAGTTTCTACAGTAGGCAGTATATCAACTGACATAGGTATATTAAGCGTGTCTGTGATATTGGCGAAATAATTATTAAAACACTGACTTATAGATTGATCATCTACTACTATTTTACCATCCTCGATAAGTGTATTTTTTCCCTAGATTCATTTTTTGAGAACAACGGTTTAAAAGTCCTCCAAAACTCCTGTTTGTTTCAATTTTACTGGGATCGAGAGAAGTGTAAAATTCACGATTTGCGACTTGGTTCATCTTAACAACAAGGTTTCTTTGTTTACGATACTGTCGCATAGCGGCTTGATCCTTGGTTTTATTTGCCTTATTCTTCAAGTTAGTTCTAAGCATCATTGCTTTTCGTAGAGTTTTTGTCATATGGGGCTTGTTATTCCCCCTGATAGTTACGCTTTTGAGGGGAGCATGCTTTCCCAGGGTTACATCAAATAGTGATTCAAACTCCTGGAGATCACATGGACACTTCTCAGCAATGGTACCAGATAAGTCCGCCTCAAAATTTTCTTTAGAAAAATTTCGGTAGTCCCTAAATTGTATTCGTTTCGGGGGTAAGTTTTTGTGTTGCGCTTTCAAGATCGTATAAACTAGATACAAACAAATAACAGCATAAATAATCGAGCTTTGAACAAAGTTTTATTTTGTACGACGTTTCGGGCTTAAAACCATTATCAAGTGAAGTAAGATTAGTGGAATGTAGGATAAAAGAAGAGTAAATTCGAAAGATAGAAATCGAATTTGAGGGAATCGGTGTGACGTAAACAAAAGAATAATAGGATAGATATGCATAGCAACAAGAACAGGAGAGGAAGAGAAGGGGTTAGTTAGAATAATGTCATTGTAAATAATTGAACTGCTTATTGAGTCCTGCAGGAAAGAGAGTTCCAAGTTTGAAAATTTTGCCCTTCTCCAAAGTCTTTCTTTTGTTACTGTCCGTGGGGGTAAAAAGGAGGTCAAGAATCATCATGTCATCAGTTGAATGGTTGGGTGAATTAAAGTGTCTTGAGATGTTGCTATCGGGGTCATTTTCGTGTTGCTCGTTCAGATGGATCTTATGTTTAACGTTTCGCATATGCTCGCCAAATCTGTTGTTGATTTGGCGAGACGTTTCTCCAATATAAAGGATGTGGCATTGGGTACATGAAATGCAATATATGACGCTGGTTGATGAACACGTAAAGATATCTTTGATAGTGAAGGTCTTGTTTCCGTTGTTGATCGTAGTCGTTGGGTTGACGTGGGTACATGTTTGACAGAGGCCATGATTGCAAGGAAAAGTGCCAGGAGAGTCTGAGGATCGAAGGTTTGTGTGTACAAGTGAATCTCTTAAGTTCTTATCTCTACGGAATGCCATCGAGGGTGGGATGTTGAATATTTTCTTGGCTTTGTAATCATTGCTTAGTAATTTGAAATTGTTGTAGATTATCTTCTTGATTCTGTTATTAAGTGGATGATAGGTAAGGGTAAAAGGTACTCTGTTGTTGGATTGGTTTTTGTCAACTGGTAGCAGGGCGTCGTCCTGTGTGAGGCTGTTGACTCTTTCCAAGGCAGAAGTGGTGATCTTGTCAGGATAATTCTTACGATGGAAAAATGATGTCATTTCTTTGGCTTTGGACTGAAAATCTTCATCATTGGAACAAATACGGCGCAGACGTCTTAGTTGGGAATAAGGAATGGATTCTTTGCATTTGTTGGGGTGGGACGAGTTGTAATCTAGGAAACTGTGTGCATTGGTGCCTTTATAGTAAATCGAAGTTGCAATGGTGTCGTTTTCAATTGTGAGTTGGATGTCAAGAAAAGGCAAGGCATGTTCTGTTATGTTGTGAGTAAATTGGAGAGCAGGGTGGAAATCATTGGTGTAGTCAATGAAATTCTGTAGGGCTTCAAGCGGAAGGGACGTAGCACCGATGATATCATCCATATATCTCTTGATGAGGCAAGGAATTGGGCCATTGTAGGAATTCCAGATGAGATGTTCTTGATGTCCAACGAAGAGACATGCGTAGCTAGGGCCAAGTTTGCTCCCCATTGCAACACCAGAAGTTTAAACTAGATGATGGCAATCACTAAAGCCAGTCTCGATTTTTTTTTCTTTCTTATAAAATCAATTCATCTAATTACAAAAGTAACTGGGTAAAATAACATTCAAAATACAAATGGAAATACCAAGTAACTGGGCAAAATAACGTTCAAAGTCTAAATTAAAGTATCAAAATTAATTGTGTCCTTTAAAATCACAAACAAGCGTGACGAAAGAAAAAGAAAAATCATCTAAAGGCTAAAGCGTGCAAGTATGATAATTAAATTAAATAAAATCCGACCACGAAATTTATTTTTTGTGCTTCCTTACCGATGATGATTAGGATGGACTGAAAAGTGAAGACAACTTGAATACTATCAGGCAGGCATTTCGCAAAATGATTTTGAATCTAGTTTCTCAAGATATTGTTGAGGGTTAGAGTGCCATTTTCTAGGGATCCAAGCATGTTTTCAAAGAGATAGTCGTTGCGAAAGGCTTCGACAGTCCCTTCATCAAGAGCTAAATGGAAATTATATAGGAATTCTTGACTTATCTTTTGCCTGGACATGTTGATAACCTTGCATTTAGCTGCTTCTGAGCTTTGAAAATCTATTCCTCTGTTTACGTGAACAACTGACCTGATTGTAAAGACGACAAAATTTATTAGCTGTTCTTCCTTATTAGAAGCAATAATTCCAAAGACCTGTTCGCTTTTAGTTAAAGTGTTTTGGTAGAGCCTATTAAACAAAGGCATGAAGTGATTTAATGCGAGAGCCAAAACTCTGCAGTGTAAAATTTTGTGGTAATGTGCTGTGATGAGTTCCCCACATAGCTTGCAATTTGCACTTGGAAGGGTTCCATTTTTAACCAAGATATATTCACTAAAAAAGCCTAAATGTATTTGTAAGTATATCGCTGACTTTGTTTGGAGAGAAATTTTTGTCATGTGTAAGTTATTCCATACTTGACTCCAGTCTATATCCTTATTATTCAAAGCTGTTTCCCACTTATTTTCACAACTTTTAGTAAGTTTCTATTTCGCCTGTAGTTCAACATAAAAGTCTTTCAGCTTTATTTTCGGAAATGGTTTCCATTGTTTGTTTAAAGAGATCGTAAAGGGAATAGCATTGCCGATGTCGGTCTGATTTGCCAGTGGAGGTAGGTGCGTCTTAATTTCATTGATTGCATCAAAGACTTTTCGGTTAAAACTTGCTTTTCCTTTCCTAAAAGTCAAGTCTCTTACCCTAAAGATTTGGAGATTTGTAAGCTCCTTAATTGGTTTATAGGGCATGCCATTCCGATCCAGTATTTTTGGCTTACCAAAAGCATGTTCTTTCATTAATTGGGATTCACTTAGAATTGAAAAGTCAAATTCAAATTTTTTGGTCGTTTTGATGACTTCGTCATAGAATATGTCTTCTGTTTTGAGAGAAAAAAAGCCCGGATTTATTTTAATAAAATCAAGGCCGTGGTAATCCCCCTCAAAAGATCCCAGCAGTTGCTCTGCTGTAACTCTCGTGAAAGAAAGTACTTCCATATTACAAAGTTTCGACAACCAAACCATCCTTTGTGCAGCAATCTTATTTTGTATATTAGTCAGTTTTAGAGCTCCTTTTTCCAAATCAGCACTCAACAAGACTTTATTGACTTCGTGTTTCTTTCCCGCCCATACAAAATCTAACAAATATTTGTCTAGTTTTTTCAGAATAGGAGTGGTATTGACAATATTTCGGTTCAGTACCATAATCTAGAAAGTAGAAAAGCGTTTACAACTTGTACTCTCCCTATCAATGAAATCTTTCTTGGCTTCCAGAAAGTTCCTTTCCGCTTGATTTTAGCTAGTTGCTCTACGAAAGTAATTTCTGATGTGTCTTTATTTCCTATCCATAGTCCCAGTGCACATACTTTATCATTGGTCCATTTGCAATCAAAAGGCTTATCGTGCCTGTTCTTCTATTTTCCCATCAGTAGCACTTCAGTTTTCTGTATAATTACCTTTGCCCCGGTTGCTTCCTCATAGTATTCAAATTGTCTAAATACCTCTGTTATTGAGGTGTCATTGGTAAGAAAAATTTGGGTATCATCGGCATACTGTAGAATCTTTTGCTCAACATCATTTATTACGATTCCTTTTATATCATTGTTGGAGCGGATTTGGTTTCCTAGAACTTCAGCTATGATTACATATAAAAGGGCGCTAAGGGGATCCCCTTGCCGTACCCCTCTGGTTATTGAAACCTCTTCTGATAGGAAGCCATTTATTTTTATCTGACTCGATATATCTTTAAGAAAGATTCCAATCCAAGATATGAAATAATCACCAAAGCCCATATGTTTAAACGTTCGCAAAAGAAAATTGTGGTCAACTCTGTCAAAGGCCTTCTCTCGATCTAGGAAAAGTACGGCAGCCTCTAAATTTCGTGAGTTTGCATATTTGACGATATCATGCAGGGTATGTAGATTCGTTGAAATATTTCTTCCTGGGATACATGTCTGGTCTTTATTTATGATAGCCAGCAAAATTTTTGCCAAGTCGTATGGCAAGAGTTTTGGGGATTATTTTCAAATCAACGTTAAGCAGCGATATTGGTCTGTAGTACTTCAAGTCAGAACAATCTTCCTTTTTGAAAATGAGTTTGAATATTCCCTTTCTCTGCGTCACACTCAAAATTTTCAATCTTTGAACTTCCATTACCATTTCTAAAAAATCTTCTTTAATCACCGGCCACATTTTTCTATAAGATTCTACTGGCAGACCATCTAAAGCAGGTGATTTACCTATTGGTAAATTTTTCATTCCATTCTCAAGTTCTGACAATTCAACATGTTTTTCCGCAAAATCTTTTTGTTCTTGGGTTAGTCTTACGTTAGATTTACTCAAAATTTCGTTTTGTAGATTTCTATGTGTTGGACCAGCCTGGAAAAGTTTATCATAATATAGTTTGGTTATATCCAGAATTTTTGGTGTAGATGAATGTAATACTCCGTTTTGATCATACAAGGAAAGAATACTGTTTCCTTCGGATTTTATTTTTTCCATCCTTGAATAGTACGAAATTTTCGGTTCTTTTTCTTCAAATTTTGGTAAACGAGCTCTTATTCTATGTCCCTCGGATTTTTTAAGAAGGAGTTCCTTTTGTCTTTTTAGGATACAGTCCAATTCCTTTTCTGCTTGTATTGAGAAGTTTTGATCTAACAATGTTTCCAGTCTTGACCTTTCATTTTGTAGATTTTTCTCAAGCTCTGAAGAAACACGTTTTTTCTGAATGGAAAACATAATGGCTATCGTTTTAACTAGTTCTTTTGCTCTGTCCCACCACTCCAAGATTGATGAAAATTTTCTTTTGGCTTGTCTGAAATACAACCATTGTTCTTCAATTTTCCTTAAGAAATTTGCGTCTTTTAGATGCTCGTTATTCAGGGCCCATTGTCCAGGTCCTCTTTCGTAGGGTTCGTTTATATCTAATGCGATAATCTTATGATCTTTCCATGGTGTATCAATAAAGACATGTCTCGTGATTTTCCCTGACTCGGTGTTCGTTACATATATTCTGTCTATCCTAGACCGACTTTTTCTGCCTTGATTTGAGTAGGTATACCTTCTACATGTAGGGTTGAGCACTCTAAAGGTGTCAACGAGATCAAAATCGTCCTTTATCTTATTCCATTCAGGAAGTATTTGTTTGTCTCTATTTAAACAATTTGGTAATTTGCCATTACGATCGAGACCATCCTCTACAAAATTGAAATCTCCCATCAAAATATTTATATGAGAGGGTGATAGTCTACTAAAAGAGCAAAGTCTACTTTTTTCAAGTCGGAGAAATTACTTCTTAGGAAGTCTAACTTTTTGGATTTAGATAACCCATTGCAGTTCCACGTAACTAATCTAACCATGGCTATTTAGGAAAGCGAGTAGTTGTCTTTATTGATACACCAGTGTAATATAAATTTACTTACTTTTAATCTAAGTCCAATTTTACTGAGTTTGACAGTTTTACCTTTTTTTGTCCTTTTTCTTTGTGTTTCCATTCTCTGGGGAGGACAGATGTGAAGCGTCTCTCTTCTTTGGTAAAACATCGCAATCTTCCTCTTCGTGGCCTTCTTTACAGCAAGCATTGCATCCCCAAGGATATTCTGTTTCTACTTTTGAGTACATACGGTTTGTGGTGACCTTTTCCTTCCTCAACAGGTTCCCAATCGCATCGTCAATTGACTTCATCAATCTAGTTGTGCCGATTTGGTTCAGATGTAGGTCATCGTCAAAGATCTTTTTGTCTGAAGAGCTGATATTTGTCTCGATAACTTCGATTTTTCCCTGTTTTCGGTTGTTTATTTCCATATTTTTCATCAGTTCTGTGGTGTCCTTGATCTTTATGGGATCTTTAGATGGGGCATTTATTGGGGGAACCAAATAGAAAGTTTTCTTTTCATCAGCATCCACTATGTCTTTTACTGCTTTTCCGACTTCCAACAACTGCTTGTACGTCTGTGCTCGTTCTGTTTCCTTGCTTTCTCCTCTGTCAATATTATTCAGGCCTCCTACAAATACATAATTATCATATTTAAGCATCTTTTCATTATAGCTCAGCGAATTTACCAGATGACCAATTTTTCCTCCAGATATACAGACTATGTCCGCGTTTGTTTTCATTGCGGCGGCTTTTCTTAAGGTTGAGTCGGAGATGATGAGTGTCTTGGTCTTGATTTCACGATCCAATTTGTCTTCTTCTTCGATCTCTCTTTCTGCCATTCTCTTCGGGCACTGTCCGTCGTGAATCGCTTGACATCTTATACAATCATAAGGCTGTCCTTTATAAAACACTCTAATTCTCCCTGTTGCATTTGTTTTATCATTTGAGTAGTCTATATCTCTAGAAACAACGGTTCCTTGTTTCAGCTGGATAACAATACATCTTTTACCATTATTCTGGTTATTTCCTTTATATGTTTGAAACCATGTATTCTGAACTATTGTTCCATAGTCAGAGAAGAAAGTGTCAAAGTGCTCATTTTCCTCTTGCTCTAATCCATTTTCACATGACCCAATTATTGTCAAGACTGTACCATTATGAAATTCCTGTCCTTTCGGCTTATGGTTCCTTGGCAACTCCAAGCCTATTGATCTTGCCCTTTCTTCTTTCCCATCCTTAATTGCCAGCTTGAAATTTTTTAATTTTTTAAAATCTCCACCTGATTTGCACTGTATCTTGTATACACCCTTTTGTCTTTGCGGTATCATATATGTAGCAACAGGTGATTGCTCAAAAAACCACGCCGCGATGGTAGTAAAGATTGCGGGTATTCTTTGGTGAGGTTGATAAAATATACATTCTTGTTTTCTGTCATTTTGAAAGAGTTTGTGTAAATATGTCAATTTGCTCCCCTTTTTTTCCTTTCCTTGCGTAAATAAGTGTTCAAAAAGTTGATATAGGTAAATCTGTAATCTGAAAGAATAAGTATCCAATATGACTTCAAAGAAAAATTATCAGAAGTCTGTAAATAAATGTGCTGCAAAAAGGCCTGTATGGCAATCCTTGCACACAATTTTGCAAAAGTTTCATAAAACAATCAAGTTTTTCCTTGCGTTTTTCGAATTCAAAGATTCTTTTTAACCATCATGTAAAGTATGTATAGTCAATCAAATAGGATTAAGATTTGTAGTAGATGTTTGCAAATCAAGGAGGATGGCCAGACCTTCCCACAATGCAACAGCGATCATTCAACTATACAAACCGAGGCGCACGCAGATCTCACAGATCAGTTGCGATGAGCAAGCGTCAGGCCAGCATCTGTTCGTTTCATGTGAACATCTGTTGGCAAAATGTTCATTTTAATAATAGTTTGGACAAATTATGAGGCTTGGATATTAGCTATTGGGCTCGCAGGGCTCGTTTAATGTTTACTTGAGCAAGAACAATTGACTCAACTGCACGATCTCTTGCAACGATCGGACGATTTCGTGACTGGGCCTAAGCAAGGAAAGGCGGAAGTTTGTCTGTGTGGGAATCAAGGATGGAGTGATGTGTCTTTGCCTTCAAGACCATAGCAGTATTTATGTCTACTGCATCGAAATTCATAACATTGTTACCTAAAGATAAGTGCTCTGGTAGCTGTGAGCTTCAACCTGTTTTTGCTGACATTTTACAGACTAGTATACCGAAAACCGGGGTACACACAGGCTGCAGGGTACACCAGCAGGGAAGATTTGTTGCTAGCAACTGTCGATGTTGATGAGCTGTCCCAGCGATATTCACCTTTTAATGGAAGTGCCTTCGAGCTGTTATCATCAAGTAAGATGGTCATCTCCTTTAATTTCATCCCAGGCTATGGATTTTGCTTTGATTTTACTGGAACCTTGCCTCTTTCTATTTTAGGCCCATCAAACTCAAGACTGAAGGTTTACAATTACGTCAACAAACTATTATTAACCTTTTACAACTTCTTGGAGACATCTTTGCTGTTTCATATGAATCTAAATCTATAAGGAGACATTTACGAAATTTTGCTCTTTATTGACAGTAGAACTAAAGCACATGCAAAATTTGGTGGTTAGTTTTGATGAATGAAATGATGAGTCCCACACTCCTTGCTGTTCTTTTGGCACTAATCCAGGTCTCATAACAAAAACATAACACCTATCTGAGAATGGCAGTAAAAACTGGCTTGAATGGTCAGAGTGTCAGTTAGGCTGATGAAACCTTGCAGACTGTTTGTCCTCTGATCTCAGAAGTTATTTCCTTTCCTTTCAGATTAACCTTGGTACAAGAAACATAAATGGCTGTTATTAGTACTCTTGATGTTATGCAAGCTATTGTACCTCTGAGATTTTTAGCTCACTACAATCAAAGTCGCATTGAGGATCTCTTCAGAAAACTTTGGGACTGAGAGAAACAATCTCTGAATCATGACCGTTATGGAAAATCCAACTTTTGCAAGTCCAACTTATGCCAGTTTGAAGTTGGGAAGTTATTTCCCAGTTCTTCCATTAACTCCTGCATTAGAATGCAACTGTGCAAATTTTGGAAAAAGAGGAACCATTGGAATTTGGAGCAACAATGAGAAAGAAGATAAACAGTATAATTTGTGTTTCAGTTTTGAATAAACAATTTTCAGGTTAGATAACTATACTCGGAGCATCTATTCACAAAAGACCATCAACATTAATTTTATCACAACATTTGTTTGAAGACTGTAGGCTCTTTAGCAATCCAAGTTTAGCATTTTTCTTGATATGATAACCCATACTACTGTGTTGTTCTTTAGTTGACCACTACTGTTGAACGGACTGACATTGATATCTTGAGTACTAATATAGCAAAAATGAATCAAGAAATTTCAGGCTGTAGGTTTTCAGCAGTGGAAAGTTCTTAAATGAGTCAAATGTGGGAGTGTGCTAACAGTAAGATTGTGTTTGCAGAAACATAGTACAGTGGATATCTCTGAACATGGGTGGCTTCCAACTATTACCTCTGTCTCTTGGGGTTTTTCAATGCAAAGAGGAAAGGAATGGTTTGCTAACTATGTTGTTGACTTGACATAGACCCTATTCACAATAAAGTCATTTCTTTTAACATGCATTATTCACCTCAATATGATGTGATGCGAAATCCGAAAAGCGTGCAATGCTCTCAGCAACAGATGGAATAGTTTAGTAAATGCAGTTGCATCAAAAGAGGCATGGTGTAGAATTCTTGCTGTGCTGAGTCTGCTGAGATTTGTATCATTCACCTCAAATTGATATTAATAGTGAATAAGGTCTGCAGCAAACGAAATATTTGATGACTCAAAATGGATGTGTAAAAGTATTGAAGAGTATTGGTACAGTAGTACACTCCCATTAGGGGCTAAGCGGATAGCTACCTAATTTACCCACATTTTGCACTTGATGATACAAACACTTATACCAAAGTACCCCTAGTCAATAGCAGAACCAGGGGAGGTATTAGGGGTAAATTCCCCCTTCTAAAAATTTGGCAATTATTGTTTATGAAAAATGCAAAAAAATGTCTGGATACTCATCTTACCCCTATCCCAGCTGAAGGTTTTAACTTTTACCCCTTTAATATAATTACCTAGCTCTGCAACTGCCTCTTGCCTGCAATTTACAGTACCATGATTTACAAGTTCTACATAGTTATCTTCTGGAATTAGAGGAATGTTTGTTTGTTTGTTTTGGACTGTTTGGCAAATGGTATACCATGAGGTTTTCCATCTTCTTTTTCTCCACTGAATCACTATGCAAACTTCTTGACACCAGCATTATCAGTTTCTTCCTGCAAATAGAATTATGTGTATAATTAATTTTTTGATTTTCAGCGTTTGATTGGAAAGATAAGGGTGTGTAACTTGTGACAAAATTGTTCAAAAAGTTCTTAGATCTTACATCAAGAGGCTAGTGATAAATAATAGATTTTACTGTAGCATTATGTTGCTGCGGTTTCCTTGAAATCAGTCACACAGGACTCTAACAGGGATAATCAGGAACGCAAAGTTCATCAAAAATGCCAAATTTCAAGGTTCGAAAAAATTACTTTATCGTGGGGACTTAAGGGGACTTAAGAAAATGTAGCATCATTGAGTATTAATCTTACTTGAAACGAGAGGATAACCTTAAGTCCCCGTTCGTTAACCCAAACGGAGCCAAAAACTGTTACCCATTTTCAAGAACTGGATTACCTTAGGCCCGTCACCGTTAAGTTACATTTTCATGCATTCATTGGTAATACCAGACAAAACAAAGTTAATCAATCAATACGCATATGAGATTAAATCTTTAAAATGCTTACAACTGCTCGTTCCCCTTTACGTTAATGTGTTGCGAGTGCAAAACGTATCGATGACTGCCTCAGCTTCGCCGCCATTGCTCCTGTCATCTGATTCCATCTCGAAGCAAAGCGCGTTGCATTGTGGGAAGCTCTGGCCATCCTCCTTGGTTGCAAATATAACCATTTTCCATGAGTTCTTCTACTCGTGCGATTTTCCACGCTTCGATTTAGGCCATATGTTGTGACCTTTGACCTGTGTCTTGACTCTCTCGCTGTGGAATGTGACGTTGCTTTGAAGTTCGTGCTTTTATTGGTGTTCGAAAGAATAAATATCCAACAATCCAAAATAAACATCCAATATAATTTCAGGAAGCCATTATCAAAATCTTTGATCGAGTAGCACTTCACTAGCTAGGCCAAGCCAAGCCTGTGTCAAAGGCCAAGCCAAGCCAGTCTCAAAAGACTGACTTTGCATGAAGCTATGCTTCATATTAGTCAACATGAGGTCAATACACCGTCCTAGCCTCGATTTGAAACATGTGGGCGTTTTTAGCAGACTATGCATGCCATTGTTCTCAATGTAAGAGGAAAGTATCGGATTACTAGTAATCATATTAAAGTCACCAATTACAAGTAACTGTTGTGAGGACTTAGTATATAAGTCAGATATTCTTTGTAGTTGCTCCACAAAGTAAGCCTCGTCCTGATCAGGAGGTCGATACAACGGTGGTAACAGCCACTTACGTGTCCTAAAGTTCAACTCAATTGGGATAGCCTGGATATCTTTTGGCAGCGATAAATTCTTCAATTCCTTTGATATTATTTGTTCATTAACATATACCAAAATGCCACCAGATTTTGATGACACATCAAGCCTGTATGGGTTTTTGAAACCAGGTATATGAAATTGGCAGGTAGGGAATGTGTCATCTAATTTTGTCTCTGCTATTATAATTACATCAAGATATCGACTAGCCAAATCAGCAAAATTTCGAAATTTGTATCTGATTGAATTGATGTTGATGTATGATATAATTGTATTATTAGGATACCTTAACCGGAGTGCCTTCATTTTGAAAAGGCATTGGGTTCATCTTCATAATTGAGGATGATTGGAGGTTGGCTGTTACCACTGTTAAGGTCCTGTTGATTTACAGAATGAGATGGTGGAGTTTCATCCCGTCAGAGCTCGCTAATTACTTTCAGAAAATTGTTAGCTAGGTAAGAGTTACCTCGCTTGTTGAGGTGTAATTTCTTTGCTGCCAGGCAAGCAGCATCCAGATTGTTTCACTAATTTCAATCAATTGCCGACCGGTTCACGGAAGTCGCTGGACAGGTTTACTCAACCCTTATTGGTTCATCAGATTACAAGGAGTTGATATCAAAACAATTGGGAAACGTCACAGCCATTCAAAGCGTTTCAAATATGCAAATCTCTTGCGCAACTTGAAACTAATACGCTGGTTTCCAATCACATACCTCCTGGAGAACCATAGCAAATAAAGCCAAATAACTGCCATAATTAGGTTGCTGATCGTTTATGAGAAATTCTGTGTAGAAGTACCCTATGTCATGTCTATGAAGACAATCACCTTTTCACTTGCAACTGGTTTTGCGGAGTGAAAAAAGGTTTAAGTTATTTTACTTTTTCTGTGAAGTTAGGCAGATACCTGGCAGATAATACAAATAATACAAATTTATCTTTGGTTTGGAAATCTGGCCGATGCACGGAAACCAATGAAACCGTCTGGATCCACCCATGAGAGGTACTACCAACCGACTGTGACCCTGCCCAAACACTGGGCCACGGAAAAGCTAACTTTCCATTTATCAGGTTTTTAAACAAGGCAATTAATTACCGGTTTTTGTTTGAAACTGGTGCGATAACATTTAACGGTTAGGTTTTGCATGTGTAGTTTTTCTATTTAGAGTTTAATTTTTTTTGTAAATTTGTAAATTTGTAAGCTTTAGCTGTGTGTTCAATTTGAGACTTAGGCCACTGACCTAACACGCTTTAAATATTACACTATGCCTGTATTTTGGTTTGTGACTAGGCCTTTGCATGCAACTTGCCTCCTTTGCAATGACATAACTTTCTGGCAAGCTACCTCATTTTACAATGCACTGTGTAGGCAACGCCCCTAATTGGCGATAACAAGACCTTGTAGGCAACGGGCCTCAAATTATAATAGACTTGTAGGGAACCCACCTAATTTTCGATGACAGAACTTATGGCAACACACTGCACTTTATAATACACTTCGTAGGAACCCACCTCATTTGAAATAACAAAACTTGCATTGTGGGCAACTCGCCTCACTTTTTGATACACCTTGTGGGCAACTTGCCTCGTTTGCGATAAGAACATTTCAGGCAGCCGGCCTTAATTCAGAATACAATTTGTGGGCAATTTGCCTCATTTGTGATAACCAAACTTGTAGTACACTGCCCTACTTTAACATCCACTTTGTGGGCAACTTGCCCCATTTACGATAAGACACTTTGAGGCACTTCTCCTACCTTTATACTGTACTTTGTTGTCAACTTGTGTCAACTGCGACAAAACGTTTTGGCAACTTGCCTCAATCTACGATACACTTTGTAGGAAACTTGCCTCATTTAAATTTTTGACAACTTGCCTCGACTGCGCCAAAAAGTTTTTGGCAACTTGCTTCAATCAACCAACCATATTATCTCAACACTGGGCAATGAATGAGAGATCAAAGTTCACATTTTACAGCTGACGGGATCAGCCACACCGGATGGAATTTTAGAATTGGTTGATGTGAAAATCAGAAGTCAACCCTTTCAGATACAGTTTCAGAGACCAGAGACAGTCTCAGCTAGTGTGCGTCTGCTGAAAAGTCTGAATGGCTAGGCCGTCTCGAGAGGGTAGTTGAGTCGCTAGCGAGCCAAGTAAGCCGAATGTCTCCAGGGAATTCATCACGGCAGCAAGAAGCAACATTATGTGAACATTGCCAGAAACCGGGACACACAAGAGCACAATGTTTTCAGCTCAAGAAATGTTACCTTTGCTCTAAATTTGGACATATTGCGAAGCATTGCAGAGCTAGATATAATCAAGGTGCAATTGCAACATCTACAGCAAAAATTGAAGCAAAGAATATAATCGACAATGCTTATTATGTGGCTTTGGAGTCTTCACCAAGAATTTACTTGGACATTGATGTCGGGGGGTTCCAAAATTGATTTCTTTTATGATCCAGGAAGTCAATACTCAATGGTACCAAAGAGTGTATATGACTAACTACCAATCAAACCTCCTTTGAGTTGAGTGCGGTGAATACAGTCGGAATGGGAATCTCAGGCAGAATATTTGAGTTTGACGGAGTCTGTCATATGTCTGTCACCAAGAATTTACTTGGACATTGTCGGGGGTTCCAAAATTGATTTCCTTTATTATCCAGGAAGTCAATACTCAATGGTACCAAGGAGTGTATATGACCAACTACCAAACAAACCTCCTTTGAGTGCGGTGAATACAGCTGGAATGGGAATCTCAGGCAGAAGATTTGAGTTGGACGGAGTCTATCATATGTCATTGAGTTTCAGTCGACCAGACAAGTCTCTTTACGCTTTGGAATATGAGCCTTTGCTTGTATCAACAAATATCAACACATGCATTTTCGGGATTCACACTAAGCGTAGATTTATAGGAGTGTGGAGAGATCACGACGAACATGTTATCAAATTCACTCCAAGCGAAAACAGAGCCCCATGCGATGCCTTACATGGAAGAAAAGAACTCGGCACCCTGTGCTTTTATTCAAGTTGCCAAAGTTAAAATTGTACCCGGAAACGAAGTAGCATGGATTAAAGGAAAAGAGAAGGGACTAAGTCGCAATGAAAATAAGCAATATCTTTATGAAGGAAGTTCTAAATGCCCTGTTTCACTACAATGATATTCTTTGGATATTCTTGAGACATGCCATACAAAGCATAAGAAGGAAAAAAATATCCGATCTTGCTGGGAATAAAGTCAAATCGATTTGATTTTATTCCGAATATCCGAGTTGCAGGAACAAAGATATGAGAGATGCCGACTGTCTGATGACGTCATGTGGTAACTACCTGGCAAGTTTTGAAGAACATCTTTCATCATTTGGTGGTGAAGGAAAAGGCGTTCTCGTTCAGAATAGAACTTGCGGAGAACTCTAACCTTGGAAATTTGACCTGAAATTTCCCAATGCTAGGTAGTTTGTAAGCATCATTCCTGTCAACTTTCTTGAAACTATACAAGGAGGTTGCCTGCTTTGACTCGGCTGACAGGCCATTCCATAATTTTGCCCCTCTATATGAGAAGCATCTCTGGCCATTTGATGACCTTTTCTTCGGTAGCCTAAGGTTGGTCCCCGTATTACGAAGGCTATATGATGAGCAGAGCGAATTTCATGTGAAAAGGTCACAAAGGAATTGTGGAGCCAGTTGATTCAGGGACTTAAAGACCATTGCTTTAGATTCACAGGTAATCAGTTCGTCAATGGTCTTCCATCCCATCCCTTTGGTAAGAGGTCTACCTAGGGCATCAAAGCTGCTATTTGTTATTATCCTAGCAGCACGGTTTTGAAATTTTTGCAACTGATTAACTTCAGTTAAACCGGCGCAGCCCCAGACAGAACAGCAGTATTGAAAGTGGGGCTCCACAATGCCTGTGTAGAGAAGAGAGTCTGCAAAGTTTCTTTCGGGAGAAAAGACTTTGCATGTCTTAAAAAACCAACTGCCCTTGAGACCTTGCTAGAAACTGCGATGCCTTAACAATGCCCTAACAATGCGTAACAATGCCTTAACAAAATAGATCATGAGTTCGGTGACATCCGAATGCATGCAGAGCAGCGAACTGTTGCAAGACCAGTTTCAAACACCTCTGATTCAGAGCATAGGGCTCAAATCTTTCAAATCTTTTAAAAGGTCGGTGTAAAATTCTATTATATTTTTCTTTGAATTGGATTGCTCGAAAGGAACTTATGGTACTTTGCTGTAAATCTGCCGTGGAAATTTTATGATATCTTTATTTTTTTCAAAATGCCGGCAATTTGATAATTTTTGAAAAAATTCATGGAAAATTTTGAAAAAATTCAAAACATAGTAAATCCTAAACCAATAGAGGGAACATTACATAACCTTCAAGAAAACCATAGTTTATGGAGGTCTACAATATGGTGGCAAGCAGAAATCTGTAGCTTTTGTAGTTTAGGATTTAGAAATTTGATGACGTCATAGCCTCAAATTTAATAAATGCCGCCATATTGAAACAATGCAAGATATCAATAAATTGTCAAGGCAGATTTGCAGCAGAAAACCCTAAGTTCCTTCTAAGCTATTTATTTCAAAGAAAACGGCAATAGAATTTTACACCGACCTCTTCAAAGATTTGAGCCATATGTTCTGATTCAGCAGTTGAGCTGAGGAAAGGCGAAAGCCTTGCCAGTTTGACAGAGCTGAACAAGGGCGATATGAAATGCGAAGATAAACCAATGCGCAGTTCCTTTGAAGATAAAAATCGCTGCGAGGGAAAATCCGCTGTGGAGGAGAGTGGGGAAATTTGGGCGGGGGAAGAAGAAAAGAGAATTTCCTTTCGAGTGGTCGTTTACTTTAGGAAATGCTGGCTGCTGCGAGAGAAACAAAACAGTCTGCAGATGCCATATTCCAGGCAATTAAAAGCGGAAAAAGATTATATTTACAGTGCTGTAAAGACAAAAAATGCCATGGAAAGTTACTGCATGCCAGTAAGGTATGAACAATTTCTCGAAGAAAACCAAACTAGAAACAAGAATTGCTTGAAAGGAACTTATGGCACTTTTCTGTAAATCTGCCGTGGGAATTTTCGATGTCTGGATTTTTTTCAAAATGGTGGCGATTTAATTATTTTCATGGAAAAATTTGAAAGAATTTATATCCTGTAATTCCTAAACCAATAGAGGAAAAACGACATGGCCTTCAAGAAAACCACAGTTTACGAAGGTCAAAATTTGATGATGTCATGGCGTCAAATTTAATAAATGCTGCCATTTTAAAACTAATCAAGATATTAAGAAATTCGTGGCATATTTACAGCGAAAAGTCTAATTTCCTTCCAAGCCATTTATTTCAAAGAAAACTGCCACAGAATTTTACCCCAACCTTTTCAAAGATTTGAGCCTAACAAGATCTTAAATAAGAAAAAGATAACGTGCATCCCACCACTCATCGAGAATGACCTCTTTATCACCAACTTCCAGGATAAAGCTGTAATTTTCAATGATCTTTTCGTCAAACAATGTTTCCTAATAGACAACGAAAGCCAGATTCCTGAGTCGTTGCCAAAAAGGACACAGTCTAAGTTAAGGGGCATCGAAATTCCGCTAGAAAAAATCGTATGACTGATAAATCAGTTGGACAGTAAAAAAGCAAATGGTTGTGATGAAATTTCAATTCGAATGCTAAAATTGTGTGCTCATGAATGCAGTATACCATTGAAAATGATTTATGATATGAGTTTGGAAACAGGTTATTACCCTGCCTTGTGGAAAAGGGCAAATGTAGTCCCAGTTCATAAGAAGGGTGACCGTCAAGTTAAGACTAACTACAGACCAATCTCTCTTCTTCCAATATGTGGCAAAATTTTTGAAAAAATCATCTTTGATGAAGTATACAAGCACTTGACTGAAAATAATTTAATTTCTACTCATCAATCCGGCTTTCGGCCTGGGGACTCCACCATAAACCAGCTACTGCTGATAACGCATGAAATATACCAGGCTTTTGAAAATCATCAGGAGACCCGCGCTGTTTTTCTTGATATATCAAAAGCCTTTGAGAAGGTTTGGCATGAAGGCCTTCTAC
Source organism: Aurelia coerulea (assembly GCA_039566865.1). Lineage (NCBI taxonomy): Eukaryota > Metazoa > Cnidaria > Scyphozoa > Semaeostomeae > Ulmaridae > Aurelia > Aurelia coerulea. The sequence continues at coordinate 13,461,543 of CM076950.1, forward strand.
TTAAACTCAAATCAAATGGGATTGATGGACAGCTTTACTTTTTGATTGAAAATTTTCTTTTACGGCAGGTACCAAAGAGTAGTTTTGAACGGACAAGCATCTGCATGGGAGCGTGTTTAAGCCGGTGTTCCTCAGGGATCTGTCCTAGGGCCACTCTTCTTCCTCGTGTACATAAATGACCTTGCTGAAGGAGCAACATGTAAAGTTAAATTTTTTGCCGATGACACATCTATGTTTCAAGTAGTTTCTGATGTGGATACGACAGCAGACGCTCTCAATCGCGACCTGGCTATTATACAAAATTGGGCCTTTCAATGGAAAATGAGTTTCAACCCTGATCCAACAAAGCAAGCAAAGGAAGTTATATTCTCGACAAAACGGCAAAAGCAACGGCACCCACCTCTGATTTTCAATGACCATCAAATAGTTTCTGTTAACAGCCACAAGCATCTTGGTCTGATTTTAGATGAAAAACTTACCTTTGCTGAGCATGTTCAAGAAGCAATTACAAAAGCTAAAAGGGGAATCGGAATTATTCGCTTTTTATCAAAATATGTCCCGAGAAATGTACTTGACCAAATGTATAAGCTATATGTTAGACCATATCTTGATTACGGTGATATAATTTACCATGATCAAAGCATATCCCATTCTCATAAATTAGAATCAACCCAATATAAGGCAGCATTAGCTGTTAGTGGGGCGTGGAAGGGTACAAGCAAGGACAGACTATTCGAGGAGCTCGGCTGGGAGACGCTAAGTAACAGACGATGGTACCGCAGATTATCTCTATTTTACAAGATTGTCAACAATCATACTCCCCAGTATTTGCACGATTATATCCCCGATGAAAATGCTATACAATACAATTTACGTCATCCCACTTTTCTTAGAACGGGTACATCACTTACGTTAAGATTCTCTAAAACTTTTTTTCCTTTCTGCATTAAAGCATGGAATGACCTTCGCCCCGATATCCGAAATGCTCCGACAATATCCTCGTTTAAAAAGCTACTTATTTCTAATATTCGCCCCACTCAAAAATCGTTGCACGGCATTACCAACCGTAGAGAGTCATCCACTATAACCAGACTTCGAGTCCATTTCTCGAATTTAAATGAACATAGATTCGATCATAACTTTGCTTGTAAAACTCCCATGTGTAAATGTGATTTAGGGGTCGAGTCTACGATGCACTATTTCCTGCACTGCCGCCAATACACACTTCACAGAAGGAACCTGCTAGATAAGATATCTGATATAGTTGGCAATGACGTAACTCAACTGCCTGACGACCATTTATCTGATCTTCTTCTTTTTGGAGTAATGCTTATAACGAGTAAGCTAACGAAATAATACTAAAATGTACTGTTGAATTCGTCAACCAAACTAAACGATTTCAATGAGTTTTGGTCGCTGTCTCCTATATCTGGTAGGTTGAATTCCATGGCCTTGGACTGCGACGATGGCGTATGCATTGTTTGTACTTTGTACTGTATTGTAATTTTTATTTTACGTATAGTTTTGTCCCTAAGGGTGATTTTGCTCTCCCCTCTGGAGAGCTACGGGCTTCCGTTGATCGGGGCTTGTCTCTCGCTGGAGTGGAGGGTAGAATTGCCCTAAGCTGAACTTGCACCTGAGGCGCCGTTCTCGACACTCTTTGGACCTATAAAGTGCGGCAAAACGGCGAAGTTGGATTGATCTGGCTTTGCTGCGTGCGCCGCATCGAAAGATCGCCTCAAGTGTAAATTCGGCCTTTGTCTCTTATTAGTAGTGTAAAGTTAATTTCATCTGTAAATAGTTGGTTAATTTGTGATGTTGTGTGTGGAGGCAACTCGATAACGTTATGTTTCTTTACCTCCACCTCAACAATAAGTAAATTTGAGTTTTGTTACTTGTATTTTAAATTTTGATGTTATAGAGAAAAAAAAAGATTTGAGCCCTTTCTTAACCTTTAGTGGTAGTTTCATACTTACTTGTAGAGAAATTGAGTCTCCTTAGTTTTTTCAATACATTTTTCTTTGTTCAAGTTGTGCAACTGATTTTGATCTTCATTTTCCTTCAAAATATCTTTATGAACGGATATTCTGCATAAAGAGCCGAGACGCTCTTGACCAATCGTACTGCGAAGGTAGGTTTCCTTAAACAAGAAAATGATCTTTCTATTGAAGCACTTGACACAGCAATTACTGCATTCAGCTTCAGCAGCTTCACTACTTCCGGTAAACTTGAATGCAGATTGTAGTGGTAAATATAATGCATCAGTTCCATTGGGCTTTCTTTGTGGAAATCAGTATCCTTGTACATAAACAATATCTGGCTCTGTAGTGTTGACATGTCAAAGGTGATCCATATTTTCCTCAGGGGCAGATTCAGGAGGGTGCAACGGGTGCGCAAGCACCTGTCAAAGTTGCAAGGAAATCATTTACTTTTGGGAAAGCCAAGCTTCCAACGATCTTCTGTTGAGAAAAATTAGTTAGAATATCACTTGTTGGAATCTTTGAATGATAACTTTTCACGAAATCACCGAATTCTCGTTTCTTAGCCCGCCCCCCTCCCTACCCCCGAGCCCCATTCGTTGACGGTAAATTTATCGGAGGGCATCCTCCCGAAGCTTGATCAACGCAAACAAAGAGTCTTTATTCAGAAGGGGAATCTCCTCATTTCCATGCCCAAATCCTCTTGCGGAGGCAGGCTCAGTGCAACTCGCGTAAGGAAGGCGCCTTGGTGCAAACCAATCAAAGAGCTGCATGAGGGTTGCTGGAAATTGGCGGGAGCACCCGTAGTTTGAAACTGAGGGGTGCAAGCCAATAGGAAAGAACCTTGAGGGGTGCAAGCCAATAAGAGGACGCCTGATAGAAATGACTAGACCATTAGCCAATCACCAGATGAAGAAGAAACTGCTTGCAAAACAGAATGCCGCGCAAAAACATGGCTGACAATGTTCTGAAAGCTGACGATCAGGCCGACGACGGAAGTAAGGCTATCCCTTCTACGAGGAAAAGAGGTTTTGATTTGGAAGAATCAAGATATATCAACGAATCCAGGAATGTTTGGAACCTTCAGTGAATACCAGAAGTTACAAAGGAAAAGCTCAGCGACCTTGAGGCAATTTTGGTAGGCCCTTCATTTTCTCTATGCAGTGCTGCTAGTGGCTAGGCCCTGTTATTTTATCATGAACTAAATCAAAAGTTAACCATAAGATTTGGGCAAGACTTTTGACTCATGTTTGCTTTGGAACCAATAAATGGATAGTAATCAAAATAAGTTGGAAATTGTTGGCTGTTGCTGCGAGTTGTTGTTGGGTAGGGTTTATCAAATTTGTGTGGAATATCAGGTTGGAAAAAAGGGGCTTTGTAGCAGTAGATTGTCTTTCGAATAATGGCTGTAATAATCACAAATTCCCGAACATATTTCGTTTGAATAAGTTTGTTTTTTCCCTTTTGTGATGTGAAGAATGCACCATTCATTACTATATTTGAACGGAATCCAACACCTTTCTTGAGACATGTTTTTCATCGTGAAAGTGCTGTGGAGTTTGCATGTCCAACAGTAGTTTTTGCAGTTTGTTCAAAACTTTCATTGAAATAAAAAGTTCAGACAGTCCATATTCTGAAAAGTCTTACAGAAGTTGTCATTGATTTTCTAAATGAGAATTCAAACTGTCAAGTAAAATAAAGGGCGTGGTCACGTTTTAAGCAAAAGTAAAGGGCGTGGCCCCCAAAAATTCACCAGGGGGCTTCGCCCCCGGACCCCCGTGCTACCTGCCTTCGGCACCCGTCAGATTTGCACCTGGATCCGCCCCTGTTCCTTTCAAAAGTTGTAACTTGTTTTCTGGGACATTATCCTTCCAGCCTCCACAGAAATACGGATTTACCAAATCCAGGAATCCAAAGCTTTGACAATCAGCAAACCAGTAATTCAACATTGCTAGTATCAAGAACTTCAAGATATAGTTGCTTGTAGTTGGGTTCTTGTCAGATCTTGAAGAGGGTTGTCCCACCATATCAACTGTTAGTCCGAAGAGCTCATCGAAGTTAGGATCTGAGCGTAACTCAGTGAGGAAAGTGGCAAAACTCTTCACTTTTCCAACCCCAAAGAAGAAATCAGTAGATCTGTTTTGCATAATGCTGTATAAGATAGATGAATGCTGCAATATCTTGTTGAACAAGCGCAACAAAAGCAAAACAGAAAGCTATTGAGGTATTGCAGTAGCCCACTGGCTTGTTTCACAGAAGCATCATCCTTGCTTCGTGGCTCCTCCTCTTTCTCCTCCAAAGCAGTTACCAGTGGCTCATGCTTTTCAAAGATAACACCAATAGTACAAGAGCGGTAGTGCCACCTTGTTTCCCCAGGGCTAGGAATTTCAGTGCCATGTGACCTGAATAATTATTTTCTCTTGGAGCTAACGCTGGTGAAACTACTGAAGGCACTTACATTGGCAAAGAAGACTTTGGCATGGGAGATTCTGGATGCAGATTAACACGAGACAAGATTTAATCTGTGAGCTGCACAATAAAAAAAGTGGGCAAAAGGAGAGTTCTTGCGAAGAAGGGTCTGAACACCACTAATGTTTTTTTTTCTATAACAAATAAGATTTAAAATACACTAAACAAAACACTACAATTTCAATTTAAACTGTTGGGGTGAGAGGCAAAAAAACCAAGGTTATCGTGTTGCCTCTCACACCACAACCCTATTTACAATATTTGTATTATCAAGCAAAGGAAAGTTAAACTATACACACACAAAATGAATGAAGTCAACGGACAACGTATTCAGGGCAAATAGACAGGGGAATAATACAACAATCCGAGAATCCGCCCAATGCCCCATGCCACAAAGACAAACATTAGGCGAATTTCTAGACCGCTGGAGCACATCCCCTGTCCACAGGTAAAAAATATACAGTTTTAGATTTCTTATCTAAATCGATTTGTGTTTTTGATGTACCTGACAGTACATTGAAGAATCATTTTGTTGGCTATTGTGTTGTAAATTTTGCTACCAAAAAGTAATAAATCACATAAATGATCATCAGGTAATTGAGTTACATCATTATTTACAATGTTAGATAGTTCTTCAAGCAGGATTTCCCTATGGTGTAAGTATAATTGGCAGTGCAGGAAGAAATGGGCAATTGATTCCACTGCTGCATTGCATGTACACATTGGGTTGTTGCGACCAAAATTGTGCTCAAATCTATGTTCGTTTAGGTCACTAAGCCTAACGCGAAGTCTAGTTATGAGTGCTGAGTCATGGCTGTTAGTGATTCCATATATGAGGTTTTTTTGAGGCCTTATAATGGAAATCAATGATTTTTTATTGTCGTAGAGGTTCTTGTTTCAGAATCTAAGCCATTCCATATTTTGACACAAGAAGGGAAGAAGCTCTTGGAGTATCTCGTGGTATTACCTTGTCCTCCCTAAAAGCTCTTTGGTGTCGTAAGTTATACTGTGTGTCACTTCTGGCTGGGATACAGTCTCTCAAGTATTGAGGAGTTTGATCATTGACAATCTTGTAAAAAAGGCACAACCTTCGATACCATCTTCTGTTACTGAGCGATTCCCAGCCGAGTTCCTCAAGTAATCTGTCAGTATTAGTTCCACTCCATGCCCCGCTTACGGCTAAGGCTGCTTGATATTGCGTGGACTCTAGCTTGCGGGAAAGAGGCATGCTTTGCTCATGGTAAATTACATCGCCATAATCGAGATGTGGCCTGACATACAGCTTATACATTTGATTAAGAACATCTCGTGATACGTATTTCGAGAGGAATCGGATAATTCCTATCCCTCGCTTGGCCTTAATAATTGCTGCTCTTACATGTTCAGAAAAACTAAGTTTTTCGTCCAATATCATACAAAGATGCTTGTGACTCCCTTCAGGAACAAGTTGGCAATCATTGAAAATCAGAGGGGGGTGTTGCTTTTTGGAAGTTTTTGTGGAGAAAATTACTTCTTTTGCCTGCTTAGAAGGATCTGGATTGAAGCTCATCTTCCATTTGCAAGCCCAGTTTGAATAACTGACAAATCATTGTTTAGGGCTTCAGCTGTCTCGTTTATATTACTGACCCGCTTAAAAAGAGAAGTATCATCTGCAAAAAGTTTTACTTTTGAGGCCACACCGTCTGCCAAATCGTTTATATAAACGAGGAAAAGCAATGGTCCAAGGACTGATCCTTGAGGAACACCAGCCTCGATTCGCTCCCAAGAAGACATCTTGCCATTCAAGACAACAAGTTGATATCTGTCAGCAAGAAAATTTTGTATCAATGAGTATAGTGGCCCGTGGATGCCATTAGATTTCAATTTTAGCAAGAGACCATCATACCATACCCTATCAAATGCTTTTGATATATCCAGAAAGACAGCCCTCGTTTCCATACGATCCTCAAAGCCAGTATATTTCTCATGGGTTATCGCCAATAATTGGTTGATGGTAGAATCACCTGGGCGGAAGACAGATTGGTTGGGAGATATTAGTTCATTATCAGATAAATGCTTGTAAATGGCATCAAAAAGAATTTTTTCGAAAAGCTTTCCACAAATGGGTAGAAGTGATATGGGCCTGTAGTTCGATATGACTTGACGATTACCTTTCTTATGAACCGGAACCACGTTTGCTCTTTTTCAAATTGCTGGGTATTGACCATCCTCGATGCATTTCACAAAAAGCAATTTTAAAGGCTTACTGCATTCCGAGGCACATAATTTCAACATACGTATGGATATATCATCAGAACCATGTGCTTTGGTAGGATTTAATTGATTGATTAATTCGACGATTTTATCATCAGAGATGAGCACAGTCTCTAGCCGACAGTTGGTTTTCGTTGGGTGAGTGGCCGGTAGTCTACTGTCTGTCTGAATAAGTGAACATTGCTTGACAAAGTGATCATTAAATAGCTTTGCTCTTTGTTCAAAATTGGAGACAAAAATATCATTATCAAGCAGTGGGGGAATACATGTTACTTTCTTCCTATTCAATATCTTGTTGATAGTTTCCCAATATGGTTTTATTTCAATATTAGGATCACATAGTTTTTGACCAAGATTCTTGTAATAAGTCTCTTTCGCCTGTGCCACAGTTTTTGCTGCTTCACGACGGGCTGCCTTTACCCCTTCCAGATCTCCCTGTTGTCTACCCTTTTTAATGAAATTGCGATAGAGGCGATGCTTACGACGAATGGCCGTTTTAACTCCTTTAGTTATCCATGGTGGTTCCTTAGGGTTGCAAGTGATTTCTGAATTAGGAACATACTTCGAAACAACTCCAAGAAATATCTTAGAAAAACATTCGGTAGCACCATTAACGTCAAGACCCAATAACTCATTTTTCCATACTGTTTGATTCAATTCAGCCTTTAGCGAGTCTACATATGCTTTATCATATTCCCATATGCGACGCCTGTAAGGGGGTGGGGATGGAAGTTGTAAGTTAATGATTCCATAGACTACCTCGTGAGGACATCTTTCATGCAATGAAGGATGTACACCTGATTCTACAAAAAGGTTTGGTTGATTTGTGAAAATTAAATCAATACAACTCTTTGCGTTCTGACAATAATGCGTTGGCTCGTCGATTAATTGGGTAAACTCTAGGCCTTCAGTTATATCACTGAGTGCAGTACCTTCTGCATTTTCATTATCATCTGACCACCACTTACAGGTTCTGCAGTTAAAATCACCGGTAACTATTATGCTGTGTGGCCTTAGGTCCTTCAATTTTGTGACAAGAGATTTAAACCCATCTAAAAATTCAGTGAAATGTTCTACGCTCTGACTGAGTGATCGATACAAAACAACAAAGAAAAGTTTCTTTCTGCGAATGGTTAATTGAACTACGACGCATTCGTCTATTATTTCAAGGTCTCTCCTTTGTTTGACAGACAGATTCTCTTTGTAAAAAAGGCAAACACCGCCCCGCCTTTCGTTGCTAGGGTGATCACTTCTAAATACATCTTTACTAAATCCTTGGAGAGATACATCTTCATTGCTAATTGTACTATTCAAGTATGTTTCAGACAATGCAATGAGATCATATTTATACACAGAATCGTATGCTTCGAGCAGTGAAATTTTAAGGGAGTTGTCTGCAAGGATGCTATTCAAATTCCAATGGCAAAACTTTAATAATGAAGAAAGGGGTCCAGGGTTCAAGTGTACATTGCCACTTATCAATAAAGCGAAAAAGAAGACCCAATTCAATGTTGTTGCTATACCAATCTATTGTCAAAACGCAACAGGTTGCAAAAATGTTCCCACCTAATTTGTTTACAATTTTGATAAATCGCACAAAGTAAACACAATATGACTTGCAAGCTCGATAGGATAGGAAAAGCACGAAATACACCATAAGCTTCAATCTTATATCCAACCTAACAGATAATGTTGATACGTCGACTGCGAGAAGCAGCCTAAGCTGCCTTGGCATATGAGAAATGATAGATACACTTACCAGACATCACAGTTGCACCACTAATGTTACCAGACATCACAGTTGCACCATCATATGTCTGCATGACAAGCTTCTCTTTCAATGACTCTCCATACCTGCTTAGGATTTCCTCGACAATGGCAGTAATTGCTGGTGCAGACCCAGGGCGCAAGGAAACGAAGTAGCGTGGTAGCGGCGTTTACCAGGAAGGTAGCTGAAGTGCTCAATATTTCCCAGGAAGGAAGAAGGGAGAAAGGAAAAAGAAACGGAAAGCAAGGGAAAGAAATTAAGGGAGGGATGGAAAGGGAAGGGAAAGAGACTAGGAGAGTAAGGAAATGGGGTAGAACCGTAGGCGAAAAACTGTTCCTTTCTTTACCCTCGTTGGAATTTCAGGATGTCTAATTGGATCGCTTTGTTATTTTGAAACTCATGGTGCATGAATACCTTAGAACTATTTGTTCCCAAGGCAATTCGTTGACGTATGATAGGAGCGCTGTCGGTTCATGTTATTCCATTCACTTGACGTTCTCAGAGAGATAGGATGCTGTCGAGCGTTTCTATTCTTCCAAGACTGCCCTGCAAGCAGCTTAACAGCCAAACGATTGCCAACTCGCTTCGAGCGAATCTTATTCCTTTGGTAAGCAGATATTTTATTTTCACTTTTTTTGCGATTTATTTACTCTAAATTTCATTAAGCAACCAAATTGGATCGATATCTTTCAGGTTCTCGACCTCTTCTCTGTTCCACACGAATTCCTTGATTATTCACATCAAAATTTTCATTTTTAGGTGTACAAGAAGACACAGCTTCTGTCATTAAGGTGTGTTTGGAATGTAAAGAAAGATGATTGTGAGCTTGCACAGCAACTTATTAGCTCAAAGCGCCTAAACATTGATTACAATTTGGGAAAACTGCCTGGTATCAACTTTTTCATCTCCAGTATCACTGGTGCTACCACCAATGAAAAGACTGAGAAAGAGAAGAAAAAGCGAAAAAAGAATGAGGAGGGGCGGGAAGCTGAACAACCATCAGATTCCCAAGAGCAGACGACAGAAGCAGAGAAGGGACCGCAAGAGCAAACCAGCACTCAAGAGGAAACACAAAATGACACAGAAGATGATCCTGTTGTACCCGCAGATACACCCGTGTGGAGTCCGGCGATTGCATATTTTATATCATACACGGATTCACCTGAATGCAACGAGGATACCATATATTCAATGCTGCATGATATGAATATCAACGCGACCGTGACTCCTATTCGTACGAGAATGCGCAAGACAAAAGGTGAAACAGAGCTCGATGGTAAATTCAAGGTGTGGATGGAGCTACAAAGTGTAGTGAAGGATCATAAAAATGCAGCAATTCAACGAATGATTGACACGTCCAACAGATTTTGTTTTGAAAAAGCATTGGCAAGTCATCTGATTCAAAATCCCGCTGCCAAGCCCCCCGGTGATGAAGTGGTTTACATTCCCAATTTTCAGCACAAAACCGCCGGAAGTGAGTCATGCCTCATGTACATCATAAATAAAGAAGAATTTGGAGAGCCACTAGAGACAGCATGCAGCAAGTTGCAAAGCGATGGCCTACTTCTGAGAGTCGTCGACAGCATGATGAAGGAGAAGCAAACTGCGCAAGAGCCTGAGCCGTCCAGTGACATAACAATTGCCCTTCAGTGCGTTAAGAATGCTATGTCAAAGCTGGATCATGCCCTATATAAAGGTGACGTATATGCCATGCCACCAGGGGCCAAATACACATACGTGTACATGATGGATGTGGACGAGTATTTGAACAGGCTTCTGGCAAATGAGATGATCAAGGAGACGCTTATCTGCTGTAAGCCGAGAATAGCTTCATTGCTGTCCCATCACGCTTGCGAGGTTATTCCACAAATCAAATTTGACATGGATCTTATTGAAGTTGCAGAGCCGATAGGAATGTGTTTCAAGATCTCCCAAAGGAGCTTTAAAGAAGGATGCATCCAACAAGAGCAGGTTGGAAAATTGTCACCACGAATGTATGCTCCGTATGATTCCAATAAGATTCCAGACCCTTCATACTTCAAAGAGGCAATACTCAATAGTTTTCCAAATGTGAAATGCAGAGCTAATTTTCTAAACAAGTTCTATCAATGTTTAATGTGTGGAAAGATGCCCCACAAGATTCCCAAGCTTGTTGTCTGCGGCCCAAAAGACAGCGGAAAAACATCCTGGGCATCAGTGTTTTTTGGCTTGATTCCAAGGAAATTCATCGCTTCCATAACACAAGAAAATCAATTCTCAGCTGCTATGATCAATGAAGATACACAACTGGTATTCTTAGATGAATGGTCCAGCAATACTTTGCAATCAGATATGGCTAAGACAGTTCTTCAAGGAGGTTACCTCGTCAAAGCAGTTAAGCATGGAAAACCTGTTAACTTCGAGAACAAAGCACCATTCTTCATCACTACCAATGAGATGCCCTATTTTGGTACAGAGGATGAAAATGTGAGGCGAAGAGTTGCAATTTTCAAGACAAAAGCATTGCGTAATTGCATTTCAAATGTTGACCGATGGCTGAGAGAAAATGCAATGGAATGCGTCGCGTGGATAGCAGAAGAGATTGAGCGTGAAAGGCGTCATATCAGCAAGAAGGAGCTGTGGTACGAGGAAACATGTTCTGCTGAAATCGGCCTTCCGGTGACTGATCGTGGCATTTTTACGGGTATCGACATTGCAAATAACAGCAAAGATTTGCTCTTTGATTCTGAAGTCATTCGTTACATGACAGAGAATGACTTGCAAAGCCGAAACAAAGAGCCAGCGTACGCCTTGGAATCGGAACATCCATCTCGGTTCCTTAGCAACCTGTTCGAAGAAGTAGCTGATGAAGTAATCACAAAATTAAACGAAGAATTAAACGAAAATCGAGATTCACAAGAAGCGGAGCCGGATATGTCATTTGAAAGGTTGCAAAGCACCGCTGTCGAAGTTCTTGGTGATGCAACAGACGGAAGTGAGTCCAGCATCGCACCTAGTGGTAAGACACAATCGCCTTTGTCTGATTCAAGTGGTGAACCCGATGACTGGATGCTAACGGTGCATGATATCTTGGCCAATGATTTCAACAGGCCCAAATTATCCCAAGTGCATGTGTTTGCTTTCAGAAGAGGACAGAAATTAAAGTCAGTGAGCCATGGGCCAAGCTACGATGCATGGATGCTGGTACTGGGTGAATGCGATGAGAAACGTGAATTCCACCCAAAACTCTTTTTAGAGAGATATCCGGATATGGTGGAGAAGATAAAAGAAATTCGAAGAAAGGTGGGCGTATTCGTATGCAAGGACAACGATCCTTTGGAGCAATCCTAAACCACTAACTAGCCCAAATTGTGTTTTTAGTGTGAAAGCATTAGTTACGTTATTAGAAAAAATTGTGTTTTTAGTGTGAAAGAATTTGGAGATATGATAGTTACGTTATTAGCGAAAATTGTGTTTATTCTGCAAAACAAACGTCTTACTTTCTGAAGTTGTGTTAGATCTTCGTAACTATTTTTCTTATAAGAAATAGCGGGCCACTGAGCAATGTTAGCCCGTCCCTAGCCCGTTCATTTCTATAGGAAGACAATAGAAGCCCGGTAGCCCGGTAGGCCGGTGATGTCGAGCTAACTTTATGGTATGTGTACATCTGCTGTTATGCGCAGGAGGTGTAGCTGCGTGGAGATCTCTTAGGGAGGAGGACGTGACGTACGTCTATAGAAAATTTGGCAGATGCACAATAACGGGCTACTAACTGTGTTAGCCCGCCTCTAGCCCGTTCATTTCTATAGAAGCACAATAGAAGCCCGGTAGCCCGGTGGTGGAGACATAAGGTTGCAGGCATGATATCAATTATTTTGATGTGGAGGAGATTGACAATATCTGCGCACTAGAGTGTTACTGTGGAGGAGCTGTCACTGTGCAGCAGTCTGGTTGTGTGCAGGAGATGACGCAAGTCTATAAAAAATCCAGAATCACAGAGAAATTCTGTAAAGCTGCGAACGACGGGCTACATATCTACTGTAGCCCGTCGTTAGCCCGTTCATTTCTATAGGAATGAATCTAGAATGAATCTAGAATGAATCTAGAATGAATCTAGAATGAATCTATAGGAAAATTCTCCCTTTTTTATCAAGGGTTCCAGTCTAAAGATAGCTCTTTGGACTGGAAGGAGCAAATTAAGGCAGTTTCTACCAAGGTCTCCAGGGCAATCGGCTTTTTAAGACATGCTAAGTCTTTTCTACCTAAGGAGAGTTTGAAAACTCTTTACACAGGCATTGTTGAGCCCCATTTTCGATATTGTTGTTCTGTTTGGGGTTGTGCTGGTTCTACAGACATAAACCAGTTGCAAAAGCTTCAAAATCGTGCTGCTAGAATAATTACAAATAGCAGCTTTGAAACCCCAAGCAGACAACTTATCGAGGAGTTGGGCTGGAAGACTATCGTAGAACTCATTGATGTTGAGTCTAAAATGATGGTCTTCAAGTCGCTCAATGATTTGGCTCCACAATACCTGTGTAACCTTTTTATCAAAAACTCAACAAGTTCCTCCCGCAGTCTCAGGAATACTGAAACTGATTTAAGGTTGCCAAAGAAAAAGTCAACAAATGGGCAAAAATGCTTTTCTTTCCGGGGAGCTAAACTATGGAATAGCCTCCCAGCTGAATCTAAGACGGCATCCTCCCTGAATGGTTTTAAAAAGTCAATAAAGGGTTAATTTTTCTTTCAATTGTAAATATTGCATAATTGTAAATAGGGTTTTAAAGTTATGGTTTTTTAGTGAAAGGTTATTTTAGCTGTATATTGTAATTAAGTTTTTATTGGAGGGCCCCTTGAAAAACAGCTTCTGCTGAAGGGCAACCCTCCTTAAAAGAATGAAATATGAAATATAAAATATGAAATATGAAGGGTGTTTGAAAAGTTGGTTTACAATCAGCTTTATGAATATATGGACGGAAATAAGCATCTTTTTTCGCATCAATCCGGTTTTAGGAGTTTGCACTCTGTAGTTACATCCCTTTTAAACAATACCAATGATTGGTACGTCAATATACCGGGTGAGTCAAAAAAAAGTTTACACGTTTGGTGGGCTGTGGAATAACAAGTATGTGGCTGATATTCAAAACTAAAATTTTAATCTATCATTCAAAGGTTAACTTAGATGAGAAAATTTTGTTTGGTAAAATCATTCATATTTAAGGCCCAAGAATTAGAAAAATGCCTATAAGGGGTTTGTATGGGAATCGAGAATTCCACCTTCCATTCTGGTCCGTGATTTACTTGCTATTGAAATCAAAATTCTATTTCTGAAACTGACTGTTGAATTGAATTTAAAATTTCAATGCAAAATAAACCATGGGCCAGAATGGAATGTGGAATTCTCGATTCCCATACAAACCCTTTACAGGCATTTTTCTAATTTGTGGGTCTTAAAGATGAGTGATTTTACCAAACAAAATTTTCTTATCTAAGTTAACCTTTGTCTGATAGATTAACATCTTAGGTTTGGACATCGGCCACGTACGTTTTATTCCACAGCCCGCCAAACGTGTAAACTTTTTTTTGACTCACCCGGTAGATAATGGAAAATACACTGCTATGGTCTTCATCGACCTTAAGAAAGCATTTGACACGGTCAATCATCAAATTCTTCTCGCGAAATTGAAGAAATATGGCATTGATGGCCTCGAATATTTATGGTTCCAATCTTACTTAGAAAACAGATGTCAGTTCTGTAAAGTTAATGGTGCATGTTCTGATTTGCACGATATTGATTGTGGTGTTCCTCAGGGATCGTGCTTAGGACCACTCCTTTTTCTAATCTACATTAATGATCTTCCTTTGGCACTCAATAAATGTAATCTGACAATGTATGCTGACGATACTAGCATCTCATATGCCTCTAAAAACATCGAAGAGCTTAATACTACACTAAATAGGGATCTCGATTGTCTAAACAAATGGTTGCAGGGTAACAAACTGTCGTTAAATGTTGTAAAAACGCAAGCGATGGTTATAGGTTCCCAACCAAACCTGAAGAAGATTGCTGAAAAGAAAGTAGATTCTCCAACTTTTTCTATTGGAGGCTCTGACATAAATCTAGTTAACAATGTGAAATATTTAGGTGTTCAACTTGACAGTAATCTTGACTGGAATCAGCACATGAAAGTCTTATGTGGCAAAGTATCTCGTGCTTTAGGTTTTCTCAAGTATGCTAAGAAATTCGTACCGAAACCTACTCTGATACAAATGTACAGAGGTATTGTCGAGCCACACTTTCGCTACTGTTGCTCTGTATGGGGAAGCTGTGGCGAAGCTAGATTGCAAGCTCTGCAAAAATTGCAAAATCGAGCTGCAAGGATTGTCTCAAATAGCAGTTATGATACATCTGCGACCCTTTTGATTAAGAGCCTTAAATGGCTTACTGTCAGTGATATGATTAAAAGTGAAACAGCTACGGTTACGTATAAAGCAATAACTGGCCTTGCACCTAGCTATCTTTCTGATTTGTTCACAAAAAATTCTGACCGAAATATTGATATTAGCTTGCGAAATGCAGCCACTGATCTCTATATCCCAAGGATGACAACCTGCAAAGGACAAAAAGCGATATCTTTTCGTGGCGCTAAAACTTGGAATCAGCTTCCGTTGGATATAAAACAAGCAAATTCGCTTAATTCGTTTAAATGCCAACTAAAAAACCATCTGCAGCCATCTGCTTGAACATTTGATTGTGATTTTTCGTTCCATTCACCAGTTTTGATTTTACTCTTTTTAATATTTTATCATAAGTATTCTAGTTAGATTTTTTAGATTTTATCACTTGTAATTAGGTTATTTTAGAAAAGTATTGTTAATTTTGTAAGCTTTTTAACACGGCCCCCTGTAAAGCAGTCGTTGATTGATGGGGCCACCGTGTATAAATAATGAAATGAAATGAAATGAAATGAAATGAAATGAAATGAAATGAAATGAAATGAAATAGGAAAACAATAGGAGCCCGGTAGCCCGGTAGCCCGGTGGTGGAGACATAGATATTTATCGTAACCAAGAGAAAACGAAGAATGACAAAGTAGTCAATTTTTTTGGTCAAGTAAAATACTTTGTTCACATGCAAGCGTCCATTCGCTAAATTTCTATAGTTCACAATCAAAAATGTTCCTTACAGCAGTTCAAAAAAGCTTTAGATTCCGATCGCTTTCTAAGGGCCACTGCAGTTCTGCCACCAATGAATCTCAACTTTGGGTCTTTCAGGATAGATTCCCACCTTTTGCCATGTTTGCGCAGGCCTTTCATGAGAGAAATGTCTTCTTCTTTTGTGAAAGACAAGCATGTTTTTCGCTCCTTGGTACTAACTGGCAGAGTTTCAAAGATTTCGCTTGCGATCTGGGTGCTAGTGGTGTCATTCTTTTCATTAACTGCAGATATTGTGGATACTTGGATATCGTCCGTGATACTTTTAAGAGATCTTTCAACTACAGCTCCGCTCTCTCCGCGCAGCTTTTTCATGCAGCTACTACCTTTGGTGGCAACATCTCTGGACCTTTTCTTTTGATAATGGTACTGTGCAACTTTGGAGCTGTGCTTTTGATCCTCGGAGATTGATTCTTGTTCGTTTTTATCCAGTACCTGGACACTTGTCGTTTCAATGATCTGGCGATATCTTGTGGGGTGTATGTACTTTCCAATAGCATCGTAAATTAGTTTGCTGAACTGATCTGTTAATTTTTGGAATTGCTGACCGTTCCTGTTCACAAGCACAAAGTCACCCTGTGGTCTGAGCAAAGGTCTCACATGCATAATGTAGTCGTTTAATATGGATAAACTGACGTCATCAAATAAGACTGAATCAAATCCATATTTGTCAGCCGTCTTGAACTTTCTTTGGTCGACAAGGCCGTTGTTCTTGTTTGCGCTGTCGATCATGGCCAGTGTCAGGTATTGGTAAGTCATTGGTCTTGTTCCTTTGATTTGAAGGAAAAGAAGTCCAATGATAAAACGGGTCGCAAATGACAACTCTGCTTGTGAGATACAATCTGGCGTTGCTTTACATTTGCGGAGAGCACTCTTGTAACTGTCAAGGTGGAATGGAATTACGCTCTGCAACTCATCCATTGTCGCCCAAGAGTTTTGCTTCTCAAGGGAATCGATATCAAGCTCCGTTGTCCAATGGGCTTTGAGTTCTTTTGCAAAGCATTTCCTCGATCTTTTTACATATATTTCTGCAGCAACAAAACTTTGGAGTGTTGCTGGAGGCACTCCTTTGAACTTCTGGAAGTCCATCAGCTCTAAAATTGCATTAACATATCCTATTCTCCCAGAGATACCAACGGACATTTCTTTTTCAAGGTAGTCGGTAAATTCGACAAAGTGTTGCCTTGACCCCAAACAAAAGTTAACATTTCCATTATCTAACTCGTCGATCTCGATATCCACACAGCAGAAACGCAGGTACTTCAATGCTCTAGAGACAACTTGATCTGCTACTGACCCGGGCTTTTTACCCCCTCCTGGGGTGATGAGCCAGTCTTTGAAAGCGGTGCCAAGTTCACTGTCCTTGGGAAACGATGGCAGACTGTATGTTAGCGATCTAGGCCTCTTCTTGAAGTCTCCGATAGGTTTCACTTGGTCTCTGGGCAAATTCGGACGTTTGTCGAAAAAGTAGAACCATCCATGTTTCGTTGCAATGTGCTTGCGGCATCCTCTTTGACTGTGAAAGCCATCATGTTCACAACTATCGATTGGACATTTGAAGTGTTCTTCATCTTCTGGTTCTAGTTTCAATCTTCGTTTTGTTGCAAATGCTCCAGGAACTGCTTTCCAGTCCACGCTCGTCTTCATCACGTTAGTCATTGAAGCAAATGAGACTTGTTTGCTCGAGTTACGATACCTTACACCGCTTTTTACGAATTCTTACATACTTGCTGCTGTATAGGCACGAATAAGCATTCCAGCGCGCTGGTCTTTGTAGCGAGGCAAACTTTTCAAAGAAAGAATTCTCCCAAGTTTCCAAGGGAGGTCACGAAAACCAGTTTCACAAGCCCATGGGAAAACATGCATCAGATTTTGCGAAGTTCGTGCTTGTGTTTGTGTTGGGAAACATCAGGCCACATTGCTCTAGAGACACTATAGGCCTGTCATGTTAGTGTTTGAAGGTCCGGGCTACCGGGCTTCTATTGTTTTCCTATAGAAATGAACGGGCTAGCGACGGGCTACAGTAGATGTGTAGGCCGTCGTTCGCACCTTTACAGAATTTCTCTGTGATTCTGGATATTTTTTAGATTTACGTCATCTCCTGCACACAACCAGACTGCTGCACAGTGACAGCTCCTCCACAGTAACACTCTAATGCGCAGATATTGTCAGTCTCCTCCACATCAAAATAATTGATATCATGCCTGCAACCTTATGTCTCCACCACCGGGCTACCGGGCTACCGGGCTCCTATTGTTTTCCTATAGAAATGAACGGGCTAACGACGGGCTACAGTAGATATGCAGCCCGTCGTTCGCAGCTTTACAGAATTTCTCTGTGATTCTGGATTTTTTAAAGATTTACGTCATCTCCTGCACACAACCAGACTGATACGCAGTGACAGCTCCTCCACAGTAACACTCTAATGCGCAGATATTGTCAATCTCCTCCACATCAAAATAATTGATATCATGCCTGCAACCTTATGTCTCCACCACCGGGCTACCGGGCTACCGGGCTCCTATTGTTTTCCTATAGAAATGAACGGGCTAGCGACGGGCTACGATAGCTATGTAGCCCGTTGCTTCGCAATCATATCTGAATGTCTTATTCCAATCATTATAAGAACAAAGCCATCTTATCTATATTTTTGTGAAAGTTATTCCCTTGTTAATTGCATGCAACAAAACGAAATCGCATCTTTGAAGTGCATGAGTTGTTCCCCTTGAGATCGATCTGTACCGTTTGTTTTGAATCAAATTTACGATCAAATCGTTCCACGCACCTTGCCATTGGAA